>WOXC01010818.1:0-600000 GCA_011680675.1 Gymnobelideus leadbeateri
AATTTACAGTATCCACCCCAAATATTCACACAGACTATTTGTGCCCGACCTATAGCAGAGCATTCTAAGCTCATATCGGTTTGACCAGCCACAGTCAGACACATTGAAACTTGACTCTAGCATAGTGATGTCATTTTGGTCTTCTTCAAGAATGAAGAACAACAACCAACTAACCAACCAATGGTTTACAAAGTGTTTTCCTCACAGCAGCATAAGGTAAAAACCAAAAGTAATATATACCTGCTCTACAGATAAGGAAACCAGATTTCAAATAGGTTACATTGCTTGCTCAAGGTTACAGAATTAGTTAGGGTCAGAGTCAGGCTTCCCACCTAGGTCTTCTGTCTTTGAGCAGACACTGTTCTTTCTTTCCCCTAAGTACCTCTCTATCTCATGTACAATGTCTGTGTTTTCTTTTCTAAGACCACCGAGACTCGGCATCAGAAATCCCCCTATGAATCCCTGGGTGATTGGCCTTTCTGTTGTGGCCATAGTTTTGGTTTTGGCACTTGTCATTGGTCTCCCTGTTCATTTTTTAGTATTTGGTAAGTATTGATTTATGGTTTTGTTGTCAATTTTATTACATAGTTCCCTTCCATTTCAATGTCATAGCATTTTCTATTATTTCAACGTTCAATTATCATCCAAATTAATAGTTATACCTAGAAAGTGACAAGTCTACAAATAATAACTTCTCTTTGATTTAAACACTATGGCTTATTTATATCTCCATGTAATATCTCATACATTGATATCACTATATAATGATATCTCATACAATGACATTGCTACATAATAATATCTCCTGCCAAATAGGACATGAAGTATTAGTGTTCTCATTTTCCACATTTCTCACAGTGGTGTGATCATTACATTGCATAATTTAATAATTCTGATGGTCACCATGGCATAGTCATTAGAAAGTGTCTTCAAACCCAGAAAGACCTGGGTTCAAGTCCTGTATTTTACACATATTGGCAATGTGATATTGAGCAAATCATATAACCTTTCAATGGTCCTGGCAATTTGTTAAAATCAGTGCTGACTTCCATTGGTAGAGGAAGTTTCTTCACCTAAAAGTTCCCTATAACAATGAAATGACCTTTTCAGAAGCTTGCAATTCAGCCTAATGTAAATCCCAATCTTTAGAGACAGGTATTAGACTTTCTTGCTATCTTCCATACCAGGGTTGTTGCAAAGATCAAGTGATATAATAATTATAAAATGCTTAGCACATAATAAATGCTATATAAATGGTAGGTAGGTAGGCAAGTAATAGTAGTAGGAGTAGTAGGCGTAGGAGTAGTAGTTAGAAGGGACATAACTATATGACCTCTCAGTTACCTTTCCATTTCACATATTTCTTCTTATTCTCAAAACCCAGCTATATATATAAAAAAGAAAAAATTTAAAAACACAAAAAAAATAAAAACAAAAGAAAAAATTTTAAACCCAGCTATAGACAATAAACCCTTCTTTCCTTGCTTTCCTTTCCAGATCAGAAGCCACATTACTACCAAACCTCCTTCAGGATACCCAGAGCTGAATATAGCAATGAATTGGAGGCAGCTGATTCTGAAGTTAAAACAGACATCACCAATCAGGTAAGTTAGACTTTTGCTGACCTTCTAACAGAATCAGTCCATACCTAAGAATGCTATTGGGAAGACTTCTGCTTCAGGGAAGGTTAGTTAATAGTAAATCTGCCTGAGATAATTACAAAAAGACAACTAGAGAAGGAAATGATATCCATCTTAGAGAATCCAGCAGCCAGCAGGAAAACAATTTATGTAAATACAGAGCAATAAAAAGTTACTAGAGACATCTGAAGACAGTTATATTGAACATAATTTACTAAGAATTACTTAAGTTTTAGACCATTATCTTACAGAACACGCCACAACTAAAAATTAACACATAACTTAAATACTAAAACATTTTACCATAAAACATTTGAATCAGATCAGGCTCCTTTCATAGATATGACTGGGTGAGGGGGATAAATTCTTGATCAAACAAGGGATAAAGGCAACCACAAAACATATAGATTATTTCAATTGTTGTTGTTATTTGGTTGTTTCAGTCATGTCTAATTCCTTGTGACCTCATCTGTAGTTTTCTTGGCAATGAGACTGGAGTGGTTTGCTATTTCCTTCTCCAGCTCATTTTACAGATGAGGAACTCAGGCAAAGAAGGCTAAGTGACTTACCTGAGTCATATAGCTAAGAAGTGTCTGAGGCCTGAGATTTGAACTCAGGAACATGAGTCTTCCTGACTCTAAGCCCAACATTCTATCTGGTATGCCACCTAGCTACCCTAATTTCAATGTCAATTACATGAAACTTAAAAGGTTTTGCACGAGCAAATGATGATACTAGGATAAGAAAGGTAAAGATGACTAAAGATATTTTTTTTTTTGCCAAAATCTTTAATAGGCTACAGAAAAATACAGGGTGTCCCAAAAGTCTTAGTTCAAGTTTAAGCTATTAAAACTTAATAGCTTTAAACTATTAAAGCTTAATTAAGACTTTTGGTACGTCTTATATAAAACCAAAATCCTGGGACAGCTAGGTGGTGCAGTGAATAGAGCACCAGCCCTGAAGTCAGAAGGACCTGAGTTCAAATTCGAAATTGAACACCAGACACTTGACATTTAACTAGCTGTGTGACCTTGGGCAAGTCACTTAACCCCAATTGCCCTACCTTCCCCCCTCCAAAAAAAAATATGCTCCAAATCACTAATAATAAAAGTTTCAATTCAAAACAACTCAGAGAGTTCAACTCACACCCAGAAAACTAACAAAGATGATAAAAAATTGGATGAGACAATGTTGAAGGGGTATATGGAAGGAAAGGCATTAGTGCATCATTGGTGGAGCTATGAATTAGCTAAACCATTATGAAAAGCAATTTGAAATCATGCTGAGAGTGATTAAAATGCCCATATTTCTTGTCTTAAGAGATTCTATTTCATGGCAAATAATATACCCCAGAGAGATCAAAGACAAAAACAAAGATCTCAAAAGCAACAAAATATTTATAATGACACTTTTCATAATAGTAAAGAAATGAAAACAAAAGAAGTAATATGGAGGTCCAATTACAGTAATGATTAGACATGTTGTGGTACATGAATGAAGACCGAGAAATTTGGGAAGACATATGAGCTGCTGCAAGGTGAGGTAAGCAGAACAAGAAAATAAAACAATGCAAACAATAACTATAACAATGTAAATGGAAGGAATTTTTAAAAAAGGTAGTGGCAGCTAGGTGGCACAGTAAATAGAGCACTGGCCCTGGAGTCAGGAGGACCTGAGTTCAAATCTGGCCTCAGACACTTAACACTTACTAGCCATGTGACCTTGAGCAAGTCAACCCCAATTGCTCTGCCTTCCTCCCTGCCAAAAAACAAAGAAAATTTATAAAAGTAAATTTAAAATTAGAATGGCCAGCTTGGTACAAAAGTCAATGAACTTGCATTTATGAAATTCTTTCAGTTCAGGCACTGTGCTAGCAAAAGATATGAGAAGATACCTCCCACCACTTCCTAGCACAGGCTGTGGAGGGAGGGAGTGCAGGATACCACATATTTTGTCAGATTTTTGCAATGTATAATTTTTACTAAACTTTGTTTCCCCTCTTATTTATTCTTTTTAATAAAGTTTTCTCTAGGGGTTGGGATGGGGGAGGGTGATACCTGGGAAAATATAGATGATGTTAAAGTAAAAATTGTTCATATAATTTATTTTTTAAAAAATTAAAGAATGGACTGCATTAAATACTCTAGATCCACTATACCAAACACATATTTTTTCCATATCAGTTTGTGTTCCATTTGCTCCCAGAAGACATAGAAAGAACAAAATCAGTGAAACTGGTAGCCAATATGAAGTAGAATGTTCAGCACTGTGTTATGGTCTACATTAAACCCTGAAACATACTCGTATATGGTAACTGACAAAGGAAGTGGGTGAATAGCTGGAGCATATCTGTAAGGTTCACAAATATTTCTTTGGAAAATTCTAAAGGAAAAATGAGCAGTAGAGAAGAGAGCTGGGGATAGAACAAAGTGGAGTAGGTAAGTCATTTCAGAAACATGTTTAGAAGAAACTAAATACTAAACTTATTATATTTTGACTACAAAAATGTGATCAATTATGAATAATAAAATTCAACCTATATTCCTATATTCTATGTTAGTTCAGAGGTTTCTTGGGCACTAAAGATAATCTTATCTAGGCCCCAAGTTAGAAGCAAACTTAGGAACACATTGAATAGGTGGATTTTATAGATATCTAAGTATTATAATTAGTTCTAAGGGGTCATAGAGCATAACAAAATATTACCTATTCCTCTCCTATAGCTGTCTACATATTCTATAGATAGAAAGTGTGTGTGTAGCAAAGAGCAAAATGACTCAAAATTGGGGAACAAGAAACAAAATCAAGGAGTATTGGTAAAATACAAAGTGGGATTATTCATATCCCTAAGATGGCCTTCTAGGTATCCATAACTATACCAGAATAGCCCTAAACTAGTTACCCTTTCTCATCTTGCCTACATACTTCAACCCTCTAACCCTAGAACCATCCTGAGGAAGATAGATATCAATGTAACTAAAACCTTGTAGACAGCATTATGACAAGCATTGTAGAAGGTGCAAAGCACTTTATCACATGCAGTATATAATATGGTCTTGGATCCTGAGAGTTTGTAATATAAATGGGGAGACAAGACAAATACAAATGAAATCATTAGATTTCAATGTATAGGGGCGGCTAGGTGGCGCAGTGGGTAGAGTGCCGGCCCCGGAGTCAGAAGGACCTGAGTTCAGATCCGACCTCAGATACTTAACACACACAAACAAAAACCTAGCTGTGTGACCTTGGGCAAGTTACTTAACCCCAATTGCCCTCCAAAAAAAAAAAAGATTTCAATGTATGGCAGCATATCTTTAAATACCAAATAAATAATAATTATTAAGTGTTACCGAACTTGAGAAGAGGTAAAGATCACTATAGCTTGGAGTGGTTGGGGAATGAAGGCTCCATGAAGGAGGTGTGACTTGAGACTGATCTTGAAGGATAGGTAGAATTTGAATATATGGAAGGGAGGAGAGAGCTAGAGTAAGAATCAGTAAGACATGTACAGTGGTACAAGAAGTAGCCTACAGCACAACATAGTACTCACAGGAGTTCATACATGGTGATATATATTTGATTCTATCACTAATTAGTCATGACTTTAGGCAAGTTGTTTAGTCTTTCTGTGCCTCAGTTTCCTCATATGTAAAGTTGTAGATTATGCTAACTCTCTAAGGTCCTTGCCAGCTCTAAAATTATGATTTGGTGGAGGGGGGAAGGAAAGGAAAAAATGGTGAATTCAGGTGAAGAAAAACTTCAATGACAGAACCATAGGAAACTAAGGAATCTAGAGATCTCTTTGAGACAGAAAGATTTAATAACAGACAATAAAGACAAAACTTAGTTATTAAGGAATTGGTGATCCCACTTCTGTATCTTTTCATCTCCTCCCTTTCCCTTCTGCCACCCACCTTGTGGCTCAATCTTTCTTCATCCTAAAAAGATATTGAGGCATAGGTTCATTTAAGGTTTGGCACATGATCAGTCATTTCCCCAAAATCCAGTTTGACAGGTAAATGATGATAAATAGAGGCAAGAGGGTAAGATCACATATTTCAAGAGCACACTGTGGTTTGGGGAATAACAATTTACTCTAGGAGTTCAGCCCACAATAGGATTATCTTGTGGGGCAAACGAGTGGTTTTTGCAGTTTTATTCTATTTATGCTTTTCTACATAGTTCTCCATTAATATTTTCCTTTTCTTGAAAACACTTCATGCATACACACCTCAGTAAAGAAAAAGCACAATTACAAACAACTGAGTGATCTCATTTTACCACTAGAATGAGACGGTCAAATTCCATCAAGAATTACAGTCCTTTCTGACTCTTTGTGACACCATTTTGAGTTTTCTTGGCAAAGCTACCGGAGTAGGGTGCCATTTCCTTTTCTAACTTATTTTAGAGGTGAGGAAACTGAAGAAAACAGGAATAAGTGACTTGCCCAATCTAGTAAGCATCTGAGACTGGATTTGAACTCAGATCTTCCTGACTCCAAGCCCAGTGCTCTATCCACTGTGCCACCTAGTTGCCTATATTTTCTTCTTTTTTTATGACAACCAGGTAGTCAATAATCTTGGGGTTACAATAATGGCTGAAGAATAGGACTATTCACATTGATCTTTCAGTGAAGATACCTTGTCTCTGAGTGCCTAACTTTTATTTTAACAAATGCTTTATTAACTTCTGGCTTACATCATTCATTTCAGCCAGATTTTGAGTTACAATTTTTTCCCCATTTTCCCCTACCCACCACCCCAGAATAGCAGTCCCACAAGATATCCCCTCATCCAATCTGCTCTCTCCCATATTTTCTCCCATACCCCCTTTGACTTTGCCGTTAGGGCAAGGTGAATCTCTGTGCCCCAATGCCTTGAGTGCCTAACTTTTAAATATTCATTAATCTATTTATTCCGTATCAACACTAGCCTAAACCAAATGTTATCATGCATCTATGAGTACTGGTGAAGTCTGTTGAACACTTGTTCCACTTCACCTTATATAAGGTTGATCTTTGTGCAAGCAGGAACTTGCCTAGTCTACAAAGTGTTTTCTGAAGGCAATTATAAATAAATATTGAGATAAATAGTTAAAACTGTAAAATCATTCTATTCAAGTCTTTTTTCTTTTTTTTCTTTTTTTTTTGGCAAGGTAATCAGGGTTAAGTGACTTCCCAACAGTGACACAGCTAGTGTCTGAGATTGGATCTGAACACAGGTCCTCCTGACTCCAGGACCAATGCTGTATCTATTGTGCCACCTAGCTGCCCATCAAGTACTTAAAAAAAAAAAACACAACAACAACAACAACAGATTAACGTGGTATTCTTTGTGGTATCAAAGTCAATTCTGCTAATATTTCTTTTTCTTTTCTCAGGTAGATGATATTTTTAGAAAATCCAGTTTAAAAGGACAATACATCAAATCGCATGTTGTCAGATTCAGGTAATCACAAATAATCACCTTGCAAACTGAAATGAGAAAGGAGAAATTTGATTCTAGTTTCTCTTTAGTCATATGTCTTTCAGTGGTATGAAAAACGGCCATTATAATTTTAAATACACCTGAACAATGAGTAATTTCATAATAGCACAATTACATTTTCCTAGTATGTTTTGGAGAAGGAAATGGCAAACCACTTAAGCATCTTTGTCAAGAAAACCCCATGGACAGATGTCCACATGGTTACAGAGTCAGACACAACTGAATGACTGAGCAACAACAACAAAAAAGTATATATAATAAAAGAAAAAAACTCAGAGAGCTGGTAAACATGGGAGGTGTGAAGAACATGAGACTTCTTTTTATATTTTCTGGAGGGCTGGTTAAGTTTCCTTACAGTCAATAAGAAAGCCTGGTGGCTAGGTGGAGCAATGAATAGAGTACCCACCCTGGAGTCAGGAGGACCTAAGTTCAAATCCAGCCTCAGACACTTAACACAAAACTACCCATGTGACCTTGGGCAAGTCACCTAACCCCAATTGCCCTATCTTCCCCTCTCTAAAAAAAAAAAAATGCCCCATTCCTTCCAGTTGTCATGAAATTTTGTCCTAAAACAGATATGGTCATATAGTTGTGGATTTTAGCAGCCTAAGTTATTATGCACAAAGTTGATTGAGATAATAAGAAAAACTTTTTTCTTCAGAAAAAGAAAAAAAAATCTAAAATTTCCTGAGGCTCTTAGGGGAACTCTCTGCTTCCCCAATATGATTAATGCCTTAGACAAAAATTATGCAAAAGTATGAAACAAAAAATACCTGCCAGTACATCTATCTTTTTCTTTGAGAGGGTAAAAAAAATAACTAAAAAGAGCTCTTTCTGGGGTTACAAGCTATGGTGTCTTGAGAATGTAATTTCTGATAAATAAGGAAAAAACTAATGAAATTTTCATGCTTTGCATCCTTACTTAACCTTTTTTGCTGTTTTCAATTTTCAGATCAAGCACTGATGGTCTGAAAGCAGATGTAATACTTAAATTTCAATTTGCCTCTGCTGATAATGAAAATAAAATTAAAAAGATGGCTGAGAAGATTTTGTATCAGAAGTTAAAAGGTGGCACACAATTCTTGGAAATAGATGGTTCTGCACCTTCTCTTCAAGGCAAGGAGCATTTTCTTTCATATCGATCTATCAGGCTTCCTATTTTTTCCTTATTAACCCTTACATTTCTTCTCTATTACAATTTCATTTTTGCCCTCTTATAAAATGAAGGTTTTTTTATGCTTTTAACTTGTCATCTATTAGAATATCAATTAGTACAGATATGTAAAGATAATTTTACGCTCTTCAGTTACTTTGGAAGTGATTGAGAAGGGAAGGGAGAGGGGAATAAGTAATCACTTACCATACACCAGGCACTGTACTAAAGGCTTTTACAAATATTATCACAGCATATATGATCACAGAATTAAATCTTTCTCTGCTTTCAAAGCTCAGTTCAGGTAACAACCTCTTCCCTAAAGTTTTCTCTTATGCACCTCTCCAGTGCCTCCCTTCCCTCTCCAACTGAAAGTACCCTATCTGTCTTCATATTTTCCTAGAATATTTTCTCTAGCTCTTCCTTTTGTCCTGCTACAATTCTACCTTGAGCATGTGTTTGTGCACACATCCTATCCCCTTAAGTAGACTGCAAACTTCACGAGGGTTGGGCCTACATTGTTTCTCATTTTTTAATTCCCACAGCCTAACATGCCACTTTATACATGGTAGGATGATTGGATGGTAGATTTAGAGCTGAAAGGGACAGCTATCATCTAGTTCAAACCAAGATGTTTTGAAGCCAGTTCTAACTAGCTCTCAAGAACTGATCATTAAATTTTCAGTTTGTGTATTTATACCTAGAAAACTGGCAAAACCTACAAATCAAAGCTTAATGATTTTTGAAGATTGTCTAAACTTAAGAAAGTGATGGAGAAAGTGTTTTAAAATGCAGATTAAGCTTTAAAATATTTTGTGCTTTTTTTTGAGAGCTGGTTGGTAAACATTTGACAGCACAGACAATCCAATCCTCTCATTTTATAGATTAAGAAGCTGAGGACCAGAGAACTTAAGTCATTTGGTTAAATCAGGCTTAAATCCAAGTCCTCTATCTCTAGATTCAGTCCTCTTTCTACTGCCCCTTAAACAATTTTAATCAATGTTTGTCTACTTGTTGTAGAAGGAAGTTGTAGAATTTAGGTCAGAGATCATGAGTTTTAATCCTATCCCTTACTACCTATTGACCTTGAAGAAATCATTTCCTCTCACTAAGTTTAAGTTTCCTCATATATAAAATGAAGGGGTAGGACTAAATTACCTCTTAATTTCCTTCCAGTTCTAAATATATGGTCCTAGGGGCGGCTAGGTGGCGCAGTGAGTAAGAGTGCTGGCCTCGGAGCTGGGATGACCCAGGATCGAAACCAGCCTCAGAAAATTTGTACCCACACATAAATAATGACTAGCCATGTACCATGTAACCTTGAGCAAGTTACTTAACCCCAATTGCTTTAAAAAAAAAAAAAAAAAAAAATATATATATATATATATATATATACACACATATATGGTCCTATTAATAGCAGCACAATTTTCTTTTAGGATCAAACCTGTAATCTCCTTGGGAAAAACAATTAATTCCTTATGAAGAAACTACCTTTTACTAGTGCAGATTACCACCTACCCTGCAATGTAGAATAGTAGAAGAATTCCTCAGGCACTGAGAGCTTCTGTGAGTTTCCCAGGGTCACAGAGTCAATATGCATCTGAAGTTGGACTTCACTTGGATAATTTTTAATCGGAAAATAACCCTCCAACCACTTACTGCCTCTTTTATCACTTTGAAGCACATATAAGACTTAAAAAATTTCTTCTCTCTGGGACAATATTCAAGAGCTGCTTAGGAAAATGCACTGTGCTAAAAGCAAACCAAATAAACATCTCTCCTTTCCCCTTTGCTGCCAATTCACCCACCTACTACTGCCTCTGGCATTCACCACCCTCCCTTGTTCTCTCCCCATCTTACCCCACTTCCCTTTCATCCTAGCCAGAACTGTGGAATAGTAAAGGGAAGCAGAAGTTGCTGCTTGGGGCATAGATTGAATAGGGCTACAGTTGACCTGTTCCACCCAGACAGGACAGGGGTGGCCAGAGGACTCACCATCAGGAAAAGGAAGGTGTCTGTCCCTGACAACATGGTAAACACAGAATTACCTTATCAACCACAACAACATAAAGAGTTGATAAATGTTTGGAGTATGATATTAAAGATGGTTCATTAAATTTCAAGATTGTTATCACTACCACCCCTCCAAATTAATTTGAAGTTGCCATATTTTCTTAGAACGTTTAACACACAAGTTGGCAGATAGAGAAATCTGATTGCAGAGTTGTCAAAATATTTCCAGTACCTAGCAATTTTTCTCTTTTTATTTGTTTCTCAAACTACTTCTGGGGGATAGAGTAGGTACATTATTATCTCATTTTCAAAGGGGGACAAAAACCGAGTCATAGACTTGGTTGAGATCAGACAGTTAAAAACACAAAGATCAGAGGTTGGAACCACTTCTGTAATCCACCAATTTTAAAGCACCATTAAACCTATAACTAAAAATGAAATCGAATCCTAGAGCATCCAAAAATCTCAACACCCAAAACTTGTGTCTCTATTAAAATGTTTTATTTTTTAAATTTTATTATTTATTTTAAACATACTTTTTAAAATTGTGAGTTCCAAATTCTCCAGCTCCCTGCAACCCCTATCCTAGCCACTGAGAAGGCAAGAAATTCATTATCAATTATACAAGTGAAATCATGAAAAACATATTTCCAAATTAGCCATATCACAAAAAAGCAAGGAAAATAAAATGAGAAAATTATACTTTGTTTTACACTGAGATTTCATCGGTTTTCTCTCTGGAGGTGGGTAAATATTTTTATCATGAGATCTTTGGAATTGTATTGGATCATAGTATTGATCAGAATAATGAAGTCTTTCACAGTTGATCATTACAATATTGCTGTTACTAAGTAACAGCCCTGATTCTGTCCATTTCACTCTGCATCAGTTCCTATAAGTCTTGCCAGATTTTTATGAAACCAACTCGCTCATCATTTCACAAAGATACATCACAATTTGTTCAATCATTCCCTAATTGGTGGGCATCCCCTGAATTTCTAACTCTTTGTCACTGCAAAAAAAGAATTACTATAATTTTTTTTTAACACATTGATCCTTTTCCTTTTTCTTTGATCTGTTTGGGATATAGGCCTAGTAGTAGTATTGTGAGTCAAAAGTATGCACAGTTTTATAGCCCTTTAAGTATAGTTCCAAAATTTTTCACCAGAATGGTTTGGACCAGTTCACAACTCTACCAATAGTCCATTAGTCTATCTATTTTCCAAATTCCCTTTAGCATTTTTTCAATTCTGATAGGTGGGAGGTGGTATCTCAGAGTTGCTTTAATATGCATTTTTCTAATCAATAATGATTTAGAGAATTTTTTTGTATGACTATAGACATTTTATTTCTTCTTCTGAAAACCAACTGCTTATATCTTTTGACTATCAGGTGGGGAATGGCTCTCATTTTTATGAATTTGTTTCAGTTCCCTATTTATTTGAGAAATGAGGTTTTTACTAAAGAAACTTGCTCAAAAATATTTTATATTGCTTCATTCTTTGTGATATCTTTTAGCAAAATGTGGTTTTCTTGATTATCTCCTTGTGACTGATGACAAGTTTTACTCTCTGCCCTGAAACTGATACCCAGAACTGTATTTGGCAATACAGTTGCCACATAGTGCCAGGCCCTGCATTGAGTGCCAGGAAAGTTTCGCCCGTAATCTCTTTCTGACCCATTGTTCAAATGTGTTAGCATCTCCGGACTGAGAGCTCTGGATGCTGCTGCAGCTGCTTCTGTTCCCACTGTCACAGTCTCCAAGGCCTATTGCTGGGATTGCCAACAGTGTTTACTTTAGACTGGCCTCAACCTTGGTGTCAAAGACTTTTGCCAATATCCTAAATTGTCTTAGACTGGGAAAATGTCTCACCCTGACCTTTTGTTGATTCCACCACTCCTAAATTGGATTTGAGACATGATTTTAAAGTTGTTTGGAGTGGGATGTAAAAAGTTTGAGTGGGGGGTGGCTAGGTGGCACAGTGAGTAAGAGTGACAGCCCCAGAGTTGGGAGGACCTGGGATCGGTTCCAGCCTCAGAAAATTAGCACCCACACATAAAAATGACTAGCCGTGTAACCTTGAGCAAGTTACTTAACCTCAATTGCTTAAAAAAGAAAGTTTGACTGGGCTTCTGCCTCTACCCTACCATCTTGGTTCTGGCCCCTGTAATGTCATTATTTTAAAAGAATAGCTTGGCTTATTACACCTCCCCACACCAATGTCTCTTATATAGGATTCAAGTGAAACATTCTTTTGAGTTTAGTTGCAAGGAAAAGTATTTTTTTTTCTCAAGATGAATAAGATTTCTTCTATCAAACAATCAACACTACATATGTAACCCTAAATATCATCCTTGTAGTCTTAATTCAGGATATGAAGTCAGATTCTATATTTAGTCATTTTCAGTGTTCTCATAGTATCTTCTCTGCATTCCCTCTTTGATAGTCTCTCTTCGTTCTCCTTGACTATCATGTTTTACATTATTTTTTCTTTTGTGAGCTAGAAATACAAAAATAAAAGTGAAAATTCCCATCTTCAAGAAGCTTACCTTCTATCAGGAGAGAGAGAGAGAGAGAGAGAGAGAGAGAGAGAGAGAGAGAGAGAGATACATTTATATATCTGTGTGTATATAGGTATGTGTGTGAGTATATATATGTGCATATGGTGTATGTACACACATGTACACACAGACACACATGCATACACTATGTGTGTGGGCACACACATGCATGTATGAACACACATATACAAATACATGTATATATGTGTATAAACATTCATGTATTTATGGAGAATATCTATATGTATCTATAAATAGATATTGTTTTTGAATTCTGCCTCAATCCTTTACTAATTGTATAAAAAGCATTTAATATCTCTTAGTCTGAGTTTCCTCATTTGTAAATTGGGGGTAACAATAACAACTACATTTATGCAAAACACTTTGAAAACCTTAAAGTGATATATAAATGCTAGTTTTAATACCAAATGCCTAGTCAAATAAGCACCTACTATGTGCCAGACACTGTCCTAAGTCCTGGGGAAAGAAACAAACAAAAAAAGGCAAAAAGAGAAGATGGTAAGCTCTTTCAGGGCAGGGGTATGGATATCTATCTACCTACCTTGCTATCTATAGATCTACTATATCTATCTATATATCTATATCTATCTATCTATCTATCTATCTATCTATCTATCTATCTATCTACCTATCTATCTATCTGTCTATCTATCTATCTAGCTATCTTTGTAACCCCCAGGGTTTATACAATTACTTATACTATTCCTGGAATGTAGTAGGTGTTCATTAAGTACTTGTCATTCCTACCAGTTATGTTTTTTATTTTATTTTTAATTTATAGAATAAAACAAGCATTATAAATTTATATGAATATGAGTCATTCCCCAGTTGATAAATGGTCAAAGGATATGAACAGTCAGTTTTCCAGTGAAGAAATAAAAATAATCTCTAGTCATATAAAAATGCTCTAAATCATTGATTAGAGAAATGCAGATTAAAAGAACTTTGAGATATCATTTTACACCTACCAGACTGGCTAAAATGATAGAAAGGGAAAGTGTCAGGAATTGGAAAGGTTGTGGAAAAATTGGTACACTAATTTATTGCTTGTGGAATTTTAAAATGATTGAACCATTTTGGAGAGCGATCTGGAATTACGTCCAGAAGAGTTATTAAACTACCTATACCCATTGACCCAGCAATACCACTATATGAAACTGTAAATCTACCATCCAAAACTTGCAATTCCTTTAAAATATACAACAAAATTATCACACATTTTTCTTCCCTCCCTCCTTCCCTAGGGATGGCTACAATTAGACACAGATACATATATGTGTGTAAACATATCTGTGTAAAATTATTCTATGCATACTTCTATTTATCAGTTGCATACAGATAGCATCTTTCCCATATGTCATTTATAGTTAATTTGGATATTTAATAATGCACAAAATAACTTATTCACTCAAAGTCCTTCTTAAAACAATATTGCTAGTAAATTTTGGGAGCTAAGCTGCTTATTTTCCACTTTGAATCTCCCTGTAAATATTACTGATTTGTAGAAATTTATTTCCTCCTATTTAGTTTTATGCTTTTAATATCACACTTGATTTTTCTAAATTTTGTGTGTATAAAATATAACTTAAAAAACAAGTTCTCTTGGTTCTACTCATTTAGCTCATTATTATGTGCAAGTCTTTTCATGTTTTTCTGAAATCATTGAGCTTATCATCTCTTATGACACATTAGCATTCCATCACACATACCACAACTTATTCAGCCATTCCTCAATTGATGGTCATTTTTCAAATTTCCAGTTCTTTGCCACCAGAACTACTACAAAGAAAGCTGCTATAAACATTTTAGAACATATGGTTTATTTTCCTTTTTCTTTAATCATCTTTGGAAATAGAATAAGTAGTGGGATTGCTGGATCAATGGGTAGTTTAATAACTCTTTTGGACATAATTCCAGATCACTCTCCAAAAAGGTTTGATCATTTTACAATTCCACAAACAATAAATTAGTGTACCAATTTTTTCACAACCTCTCCAACACCTGAAACTTTCCCCTTCTATCATTTTAGCCACTCTGGCAGGTTTAAAATGATACCTCAAAGTTCTTTTAATCTGCATTTCTCTAATCAATAATGATTTAGAGCATTTTTATATGACTAGCGATTATTTTTATGTCTTCAATGGAAAACTGCCTGTTCATATCCTTTGACCATTTATCAACTGGAGAATGGCTCATATTCATATGGATTTGACAAAATTCCAATTGCTATTTGTGAATTTTCCTCCATCTTATTTTTACTCACTATTTTCCTTCTTAGCCTCTCTTTTTAGCCTTTGTTACCTTGTCATTTCCCTTTACCTTCTTATTCCTTATTTTAGCCACCTCTTTAAATTTCCTTCCCTTACCTTCTCCCTTTACCTTTCTAATGTTATTCTATATACCCTTTTTAAAAGTCCCTCCACCACCATCTCCCCCAGTTTTCTCACCTCTCTAAAAATTCAGAAGACTTCTAAACTTTTTCAGATGTACACTTTGTTTCCTCTGCAACCCAGATGAGAGTAAGATTCCAACATTACCAGCCCTCCATCCCTACCTGTTTCTGATATATTAGTTCTTCCTTTCATGCCTCATTTTTATGAGATAATTGCTCTTTGTACCTTTTTCTACTCAATTATGGTTTTTAGAATGACCCCATCATACACAACTCAGTTATAAAAATGTATGCCATGTTGCTACAATATTTGAATGTAGCAAATACAGTCATAGTGGTGCCCTTCATAAGCAAATGTCTTACTCTACTTTTCTGTTTCAGTTATCAATACAGTAGAAGCAGAACACCGTATAAACAGTGGTAAGTTCAGTGTTTTTAACATAATACAACATAAAGATTAAAACTTTGACAAATTGTCCTAGACTTTCCTTAAATGCATGTTCAGTGTTTGCCTTTAAACATCAGAAATGATGAAATTATATGCTTTTCATGAGGCAGAGGGTTCTCCTAGAATTTATTTTTGTAATGCTTATTTTTGAAAAACAAAAGCAAAAATAAACCCATTCTTCCACAAAATAATCTTCATGAAATGGAGGCAGTCTGGGTTCTAAAAAGTTATGCCAGTTAAGAGCAAGCTCCAAGAATTTTTACCAAGCTGAAAAAACTACAAATACAGTCCCAGTGATAGATTCTCTTTTGGTCTCAATTTTCACATCTGAAAAATGTACTTGCTGACTTCTAAGGTCCCTTCCAGCTCTAAAGCTATGATCCTATAATCCTATGACTACACCTACCACCTTGGGACCAGCCTAGCTAATTATAGAGAGCCTTACAATCAGAGGTTTTGCTACTAGGTGATGAATTATTTGGACATAATAACCTATGAAAAGAAAATGAAAACTATAAACTGTCTCTCAGTCTTGTGAGGAATACTTCTGCCTCTACAATTAAATTGACAGAGGAATGGAAAAAGTTAGTAATCATATAGTTTTTAGACTATAAATATCAATTTCAATCAGAAGAAATACAAAAGAACCCCCAAATCACCGTAAGCAGAAAATGTTTGTTCTCCTTGCCAAGCAAAAAGAAGTAACACTTAAGGCAAAAGCAGTTTAAGATAAAACTAATGTACAAAATATTACAGAGGAATAGGATGTAATATTATAAACAGTATCACTTCAGAAAATAAGAAAGCCTAAAAGAAAGAGGCATAAACTTGTCAAAGGTGTATTATTATTTTCATGGAGAATATTCTACTCAGAGTCCAAATAGATCAATGTGAGATGCCCCATATACTTACACATTTGATTATGCGTATTAAACCTACACCCAGGATGCTACAGGCCCTCCTCAGTGAAATCCAGTCAACCAAATAGATCATCCTAGTAATCCACAAAGAAAAACTAAGTGGATGAAAATACATGTTGCATATATTATTTCAATGAGTTGGTCCATCAGCATATATATTTGGACAGGCACTGCAAAATGGACGAGGTGGACTCATAATTATATAGGAAGAAGAAAATGAATGGATTGATTTGGGGAAATTGTGCAATGTTTTCATGATCCCGTTGTATACCCTGACACAAAACTCCTTTTTAGCCCTAGTATTCTCTTAGTGTTAATATATGACTATGAATCATGAAATACTATGATATCTTAAGAATCAGTATCGTAGGTGATTTATATATATATGTATATATATGTATGTATGTATGTGTGTATTTTACACCAAAAACTTTAGTATCTGAAAGGAGTAAAAAAAATACAATATTCAAAGATATAATTCAACCAAAATTTAAAAAATAAAGGTTATATAAGTACCATGTACAAATATAATACCTAGAATATTTTAACTCCCTGAAATGTTATGGGTTATAAAAATGTTATGGGTTATGAAAGTGTTATGAGTATAAATTATGTGTGAATGATTTTCTAAAAATCAGTCATATATTTAATGAACAAAGATTCAAATCACTTATTTCTTAAAGTAGTGCTGCAATGACTCCTTTTATAATGTTAATAATTTAGCTGTTCATTGAGTTTTGGTAGATTTTCTTAAAGTACAGAACATCTGACTTTTTCAAAGAGGACTTTAAACATAAATGCCAAAGAGGTTTTCTTTGGGGGGGGGGGCAGTGAGTAGAAGAACATACTTATCAACCTTAATGTACCAGACGACCCTGAATATCCCTTGCCATTACTGACCTTGAGACACTCAGAAAAGGGTTTTTCTTAAGGCAGACGAGTGGAAGGCTAAATAGGAGAGAGCCTAGTATAATGGAAAGTCCCCTGAACACTGAATCACAAAAAGTGGATTCCAGTACTATATCTCCTTTATACTTGGTGTGTGATCATAGGCAAGTCATTTTACATTTCTGAGCCTTGGTTTCTCTATCTATAAAACGATGGGGTAAGTTAGACAATTTCTAGGTCTCCAAGGCACTAGAGTTTTATGATTCTATGAAAATCCCTCTTTACTCTGTTCTCATCAAAATGCACCTAAATTTTTGTGTCCTGTTCTAGGTATTAAATTTGTGAAAGATCGCTGACAAATGGGAATATATTTGAAAGAGGACAAATAGAATAGAGAGGGCACTGAAAATCATTCCAAGATAGAACTGACTGAAGAAATGAGGATGCTTAGCCTGGGGAAAAGAAAACTTGGAGGAGACTCCATAGGAGATATTTGAAGAATTGTCATGCAGAAGAAGGATTGAATATATCATTCTTGACCCTGAACAGGGAGACTACAAGTCATGGATAGAATTTTCCAAGGAGACAGATTTCAGCTTGACATAATAAAAAAAACTTCCTAACAGATATCCTTATTCAAAAAGAGAATTAACTGCCTGGGGGGGATAATGAATTACCCATCACTAGAGATTTTTAGTCAAAGACTAGTTCATTATTTGTCAGATGCTATTGATGGATTTCCTGTTTATATGATGGTTGGACTAGATGATCTCGAAAGTCTGTTCCATGATTCTACTATTCTAAATGTGAATGTACTTGCTATTAATATATTACTGTAAAAACATAAGCAGATATGAATATTTCTTTGACAGTAACCTTTCTTGTCCACCTCTCATAGATTGTGGGTTAGGAATAGACCCTTCGTTTCTCACTGAAAGAATTTCTAATGGAGGAACAATCTCACAGAAGGCTTCTTGGCCATGGCAAGCTAGCTTGCAGGTGGATGGATACCATATCTGTGGTGCTTCTCTGATCAGTGACCAGTGGCTGCTGACTGCAGCTCATTGCTTTACTAAGTAAGTCTCTAATCTTCATTAAGTCTATCTTACCATTTGATGGTCAATCTTTTAGTATCACCAATGCTAGGTCTTGTGTGATTCTAATTATGGTACCATAATATGTAAATTGTTTTTTCCTTGTGGCTCATGATATTTTGTCCTTGACCTGGGGGTTTCAGAGTCTATACTATTCCTGTGAGTTTTCCTTGTAGGATCTCTTTCAGGTGGTGATCAGTGGATTTTTTTTTTTTCTATTTCTACTTTCCCCTCTTGTTCTAATGCTTCAGGACAATTTTCTTTAATTATTTCTTGTATTATTATATCAAAAAAATTTTTTTATCAGAACTTTCAGGTAGTTCAATTATTCTTATGTTTCCTCTTCTTTATCTTTTCTCTTAGATTCATTGTTTTTCTTATGTTTCACATTCTTTTCTATTTTTTCATTCTTTATATTTTGCTTTTTTATTTCTTCATCTCATAACTTCTCAGGCTTTGCCTTGCCCAATTCTGATTTTTAAGGAGTCATTTTCTTCTTTAAGATTCTGCATCTCCTTTTCTAATTGGTTGACTTTCTTGTCATAATTTTCTTGTTTTCTTGTATTATTTTTAGTTTTAGTTTTAGTTTTTCCTCAATCTCTCTTATTTGATTTTAAAAGTCTCTTTAAAGTTCTTCAGTGAATTCTTTTTTGGGCAGGTGACCATTTGACATTATTCTTTGGTATCAGAAAGGGTTTCTTTGCCTCAATATCCTCCTCTGAAGATGAACCCTGCTCTTCTCTGCTCCCATAGTAACTCTCTATGTTTGAATTCTTTGTCCTTTGCTGGTTGCTTTTTTTAAAAAAAAATAACTTAGTTTTCATAAACACCTCTATTCCTGGGGCAGGGGGATGGTACCTCTGGCCTCTGAGCCTCTTCAGTTCTCCTCTCTGACTTTGCACTCAAACCCAAGCTACTCTCAGCATTACAGCTGGGTCTGACAACTCCCCTCACTGTCTTTAGGGTAAAAATTCCTGTGGCATGGCCAACACAGCTTGTGGCTTATGGTTAAAGTGAACCCTAGTCTAGACATGTTACTCTTCACAGGGAGGAAATCTAGTCCTGGGATTTTTCTTCAAGTCTTCTCCAACTGTCCCAAGAGAAGCCCTGTTCTGCCCCTACTTTTATTCGTTTTCATGGCTTTATGTTTCCTCAAAGGGGCAGCTAGATGGTGCAGTAGATATAGCATCAAGTCTGGAGTCAGGAAAATCTGAGTTAAAATCTGACCTCAGACACTGACTGTGTGACCCTGGGCAAGTCACTTAACCTTATTTGCTTCAGTTTCCTCATCTATAAAATGAGCTGGGGAAGGAAATGGCAAACTACTTCAGTATCTTTGCCAAGAAAATCTCAAATGGGGTTACAAAGAATCAGATACAACTGAACAACAACAATGTTCACCCAGAGGTGCTGTTTTGTCTCTTTTGTGGAGGAAAATCTTGAGAGCTCGAAAGTTTCTGACCTACTCTGCCATCTTCCCAGAATCTTCTTATATTGAAGACTTTTGGATATTTGAGGATTCCTTTTTAGGATGTAGGTATTCCCAGAGAAATGTATTCAGTTATCTTTAGCAAGAGTTTATTGACAACTAGCTAAGAGTGAGATGGGTATAATAGAAGGTACCTTGAAATTGAACATGGGAGGCACCAAAGTCAAATTTCAAAATTTTGTTTACATCATCACCTGCAGATTGCAAATCTATGCTTTCGATTCAATGCAACCTTAAACCAGACACACACTGACTGTGATCTTTTCCTCCATGATCAGCAATAGAAACCCACGACGATGGACTGCTACTTTTGGAACAACTCTGCGTCCTGCCCTGATGAGGCGAAATGTACAGTCGATCATCATTCATGAAAATTATGCCTTCTACAAAAATGAAAATGACATTGCTGTTGTACTTCTGTCCAGTCCAGTTACTTTTTCAGAAGATGTCCGAACTGTATGTCTCCCGGAAGCCACTTTTGAAGCTTTGCCCCAGTCTAATGTGGTTGTCACTGGATGGGGAGCACCTAAAGAAAGTGGTGAGGATATCAGCAATGACCTAATCCCACCCAATATTGACCTTGAACTTAGATAGTGTGATTTAGCTACTGACTTGAGAGCTTTGGCTAGCCCACAAACTGAATTTATCAACAAATCTTTGTGAACAAAGAAAAGATTTGGTTGTCCCATAACGTAACATTTAAATATGATTATGTTGTTTGCTGGTTTATCTGAATAGTCAATATGACTTCAATTCCCATGAAAAGAGACCTCTGCACCTATAATAGTGTGCAAGTCACAATTAGGAAGATGAAGTATTTGGTTTATAGGTGGGGAGGTCTCTCAATCAATCAGGAGTCATATCTACCTTTGCTTATACAACATTTAAAGGTTGTCCTTCAGGAAATCTCCCCACCCATCTGGGGAAGGATGTAGAGGGTTACAATAGTGTTTTCTTCCACAAGCCTGTTTCCCTCTTGCTTTGTGTTTGCCCTAGATGGTGGATGATTGTGGAACTACCTTTTGTCTGCCAAGTTCAGTCCTTGTACAATGGGCTACTACTAGTCTGCTGTTTTCCCTTGGGCTGGTGACTCTACATATAAAAACTTGTTTAGCCCTTTTCCTTTCAGCATTCTCAGTATTTCATTTAAATTTATCTCCCTTTCTTCATCTCTCCTGGGGAACCTATATTGCTAAGGAATACTATCATTTCTCTTCCTAGTTTCTAATTTCTACCAAGTCATTTTACAGATGAGGAAACTGAGGCAAAAAAGGCACCTTTATCTCTTTTTGTGATCCATCCTTTTATGGTCAAGGTCTTGATTTGAAAATTTTGTCCACTCGGGTTTTTCTCTATGCCCTTATTCTAGGGCTTTTGGAAAACCCTTCTCAGTGCAGGTCCTCATTTTAGCACCTTGTAGTACCTTGCCTGAGGGCATATGAGTGTTAGGGAAGACTAATGCATCTGGTGTGAAGCCTTTGCAGGACTGCATTCCACCTTTGGTGTCCACTTGCCACTCAACTCTCACCTGTGGCTCCAAGAAGTTGTGGCATCCATAGCAGCTATATTCCAAGCAAACCATTTTGGCAGTCCAGCTAAACCAGGCTGAGGTTAACTGATAGGCTTCAAACCCATTGGTGAGTTAGGGGGATGTCTACCCCCAAGCATTTGAAGACTTCCCCTGGTGGCATGGGTAGATATAAACAGTATTTATCCAATGGTCATGAAGGCAGCAAAAGTAGGTTCTATGGGAGTACTTAGAGTTTGGTTAGACATCAAAAACACCTAGGTCATCCATTCTATCCCAAGTCATTGCCAGTCATCTTGACTTTTTTCTTGCCATTGGACTTTAATGACTCTGGAAAGGAGAATGAGGGCCAGGATTTTGTACAACTCTGCCTCATTTAATTCAATTTATACGTAAGTTTAAAGACATCACTAAATATTTTGGAACATTTTACCATTTTTACCTACTTTGAAGTCCTGTGGTAATAGGCAAGTGCTGAAACAATAGATGCAGATACACTGGACTGGAGCAACAATGGGATTTGGCAGATCCCAGGGTGTCTGAGCAGGATTTTTTAAAGGGCCACACTGCTCCCCTTCTGGTCTGAGGAAGGGGCTGGGATAGATACCCTAAAAATTGTCTGCTTCATCAAACTAAACCCTGGTCTCTTTATCGCAGTAGGTAGAGATCCTACAATGTGGTTGAAACACACATACACACGTACAAAAATTTTTGCAAGGATGATTCCATTTATAATTGGCACATGGCATGTGTGAATGCTTCTGTACAAGAAATCCAGTAGACCTGAAAGATGAACAGAAGAGAACTTTACAAGTATCACATCCAAAAAGCAACTCTATGTGAAACAAGGCTGACAACCAGCTTACTGAAGTCAGAGCTTTATATATGTTTTTCTGGAATGGACACAGTGATGAGGAGCACCATGAAACTGGCATAGGTTTTTCAATTAAAATTAATCTAGTCAACACATTTGTATCTCTCCCAAAAGAGTGAATGACAGGATCATGACAAAGCAATTGCCACATGCAAGGAAAGTGCCATGCCATCATCATCAGTACATATGCTCCCACCATGGATAACCCTGATGAGGTCAAAGAATAATTTTACATGCCTGGAGACTCTCATCATCAATGTACAAAAGAGCACAGGCTTGTAATTCAGAGTAGGCACAGACTATCAGATATGGCTGGAAGTCCTTGGGATGAATGGAGTCAGAAACAGCAATAGCAATGGTCACTTATCACTGAAGACTTGTGTATCTCATGATGTTCTCATAACTAACACTGCCTTCAATTTACCTAAATGCAATAAAACTTCCTGGAGATATCCTCAAAACCAACACTGGCATTTGACAGACAGGATGTGAGAATGATTAAGGCGATATGTGGCACATAGTGATGAACCAATCATAGGCTTATCCTCTCTAAGTTAAATGTTTATATTAAAAAAACAGTGGCCTCAAGGCAAGACAAATACCAGAAGACTTAATATCAACAGATGAGAGTACTTCTCTGAAAAGAAGTATGAACAGTTTATTGCTAATTTGTAAGAAGAGCTGAGCCAACACACGGTTGGCAACAGTGGAACAGAAAAGTAGTGGGCAACTTTAAGAAATTTGGTGTACAGCACCATGTTCACTCATCTGTGCTAGAATATACACAAACATCAAGATTGGTTTGATGAAAATGATGTGGAAATTCAGAAGCTGCTGAATGAAAAATGAGAACTCCACAAGGTTTACCAGCAGGATAGTTCATTTGTCTCTAAGAGGGCAGTATTTAGCTCCACAAAAAAGTACAATGCAAACAAAACTTAGAGAGATATAGAATCCTTGGTTCAGTATGAAGGCAGATGAAATTCAGTTTTATGCTGATAGTAACAATCCAGAGCTCTTTTATGATGCCCAGAAGGCTATTTATGGGCCAAAGACCTGTAATGCATCTCAACCACTCAGTGCTAATGGAGCCACATTGATTAGTGATACTGACATGATCCTGGAAAGATAGGTTAAACATTTCCATAGTTTTCTCAACAGACAATCATCAATCAATGCTGAAGTCATTGATTGTAAGCCTCAGGATGAAATCAATCCCTCTCTAGCTGAACCTCCACTAAAGATGATGCTGTTAGGCTCCTGATGCTGATTCTATGTCAGCTGAGATTTCTTAGGCAGAGGGTCTACTGCTCATACAAAAGCTGATGGAAATCTTCTGATTTATATGACAAGAGGAGGTTATCCTCCAGGAATTCAAAGATGCCTCCATTGTCTATCTCTATAAAGGAAAAGGAAATAGATTGTCCTGTGACAATCACAGGGGGGTTTCTCTCTTAGTCATAGGTGGCAAGATTCTAGCCAGAGTCCTCCTTAATAGACTGTTCCTTCACCTGGAAGATGGTCATCTACTTGAGAGCCAGCATGGTTTCAGAAAGGACTGAACAGTTGATAACTGAACAGTTGATAACATAACAGTTGATATGGTATTTGCTACCTGACCACTCCAGGAAAAATTATAGAAACAGAACAGGAGTCTGTATATAACATCCATTGATCTGGCACCCTCTAAGGCTGAGATGCAATAAAGTATGGATAGATTCTCTGTTTTGGGTTCTAATTTTGGCCTGACAACACTAAGAAAACAGAGGCTTTCTACCAGCCAGAACCCACACCATCCATATGTGGAACCATCAGTAATAGCAAATGGGAAATTTTAAAATGCTATATAAGTGGGGCGGCTAGGTGGCGCAGTGAATAGAGCGCCGGCCCTGGAATCAGAAGGACCTGAGTTCGGAGCCGGCCTCCGACACTTAATCCATACAAACAAAAACCTAGCCGTGTAACTTGGGCAAGTTACTTAACCCCAATTGCCCTAAAGGGGCGGCTAGGTGGCGCAGTGAGTAAGAGCACCGGCCTCGGAGTTGGGATGACCCGAGATCAGATCTGGCCTCAGAAAATAAGCACCCACACATAAATAATGACTAGCCATGTAACCTTGAGCAAGTTACTTAACCCCAATTGCTTTAAAAAAAAAAATGCTATATAAGTTCACTTACTCTGCCAGTATATCTTCCAGGGATTTATACATAGATGATGAGGTTAACACATGCATTACCAAGCTAGGTTACTTTTTGGGAAGCTCCAAAGGAAAGCATGGGAGAGAAGAGTTATTAGGTTGTCTACCATACTGAAGGTCTACAGTACCATTATGCTGATCTTGTTATTGAATGCCTGTGAAACCTAGACAGTACCATTGCCAGGAAACTGAATCATTTCTATTTGAATTATCTGAGGAAGACCACCTGGCAAAGCAAATAGCGGACACCAAGGTCCTTCTTTGAGTTGAACTGCCAAACACTCATATTCTACTGCAGAGAGTGTAACTCTGATGGGCTGGTCATGTTTGAATGCCATGTAATTCTGTCTACCCTAAATGCTACCATCTGTTTGATCAAGAGACTGACACCTCTAAGGCTGAAGTAGGAGTGTTCAGAAAACCCCTGGAGGCTATGACAATACATAGGCACCTACCAGAGACCAAAGTCCACTCTTAAGTCTCTGGTCTCTGAGCTATGCTCAGAAAAAAGAAAAAGAAGGAAATAATTGATTCTGCAACTTTATACAGGCCAACTTATTGTGGTGATTCTGATTCATAATAGTTCAAACTTATCAAGTTATCCTGATTGATGAAATACCACAAAAAAAGTTTAAAACTGTCATCCCTTCCTGCCCTCTCCCATTCCCCAACCCCCATAAACTTATTAAATTGGTCAGGAGACTCACTGGCTGAACCTCCTACATTTAGTAGCAAATCCAGTACAATGAATAGCTTTCTAATAAGTCTGTGGTGTCATAACCCTTTAGCACAACCTTATACACAGTCCATAGATATTCCATAAGAGTTTGTTGAAAGATATGGTAAAACCAGATTATAGAGATAAAGTAAATTTAGGGAGCATGGATGCTGAAAGGTCACCTTCGGTACTTTCAGGTGAGGGGTAAGGTTCAAATCTAGACCTATAGAGTTTCTGGTCTCATAGTATCAGCATGCTGATGTGAGCCATAACTGTTATATATAAAGTTTATTATTGAAGAAACAATGAAAACTCCTAACTTGTAATTGGTTCCTCTACTTCAAGATCAATAGTTACAGACACAGGAGAAGGTTGGAGAAGGTTTGACCTTTTTAATGTCACAATTGTGAACCAGAAATTTGACAGAATTTCCTTATCTATTGTACATACTCAAGTATACATAGGTTATTTTATGTTAAACAATATAGAAGGCTTTGTTGTTGCTGTTTTAGTGAATTAAAATTAGCTCCACAGATACCCCCCATCTGCTTTCTGAATATAGAGCTACAAGCTTTGGGAAAGCATGTTGATTATAGGCAAAAAAAATTTACAAATATTTCAAAAAGTTTTAACAGAAAAGTAGATAGTAGTATTCAAAAAAGTACTGGTACTTGTCTAGCAAAAGGATTACAATATTTTCTTTCCCATTTTGAGGTCCTCAAGTGACCATTAGGCCTAAAGTTATAGAAGTTCAACTTAACCTTAAGATTTACTCCTAAAAATGGACCTCTATCCATTAGGAGCATATCATTTCATAAAGTGGGATAAAGCAGCAATGGGTAGGAAACCAACTGATGAAAATAATACTAGGAATATTCTCTCCCTCATTCTTAGGTCCAATCCCAAATAAACTTCGAGAAGCCAAAGTGGAAATCATAAGCAACGATGTCTGTAACAGAATAGATGTGTACGGTGGAGCTGTATCATCAGGAATGATATGTGCTGGATTCCTCTCAGGAAAAACAGATGCTTGTGAGGTAAGTTTAAATTGACAACCACCTAAATTATCATTCTAACTAAGGGAAGTCCTTTTTAACCTGTGGGTCAAGTCACTTAAAGAATCCCCAATTAAAGGGGAAGCTAGGTGGAACAGTAAATAGAGCACCAGTCCTGGAGTCAGAAGGACCTGAGCTCAAATCCGGCCTCAGACACCTAACACATACACACACACACACACACACACACACACACACACACACACACTAGCTGTGTGACCTTGGGCAAGTCACTTAACCCCAATTGCCTTCCAAAAAGTGAAAGAAAGAAAAGAGAGAGAGAGAGAAAGGAAGGAAGGAAGGAAGAAAGAGAGAGAGAGAGAGAGAGAGAGAGAGAGAGAGAGAGAGAGAGAAAGAAAGAAAGAAAGAAAGAAAGAAAGAAAGAAAGAAAGAAAGAAAGAAAGAAAGAAAGAAAGAAAGAAAGAAAGAAAGAAAACAGGGAGGGAGAGAAATGGAAGGCAAAAACTGTTAAAGAAAAGACCACTCAGTACTCTATTGTTCAAGACAATCTGAAACAGCTGGAAATGGGGAGCAAATGATAACTCAAAAATGAGAAAGCAGCAATAGGAAACGGAAAGGGCCAAATTAGGCAGCCATATGCCAAGTGGCATAGTGCTATGGAAGTTCAGAGAAGGGAGAAATTACTTCTAATGGGGGCAGGGGAGAACAGAGTTTCAGGAAAGACTTGGTCAAGGAAGCAGTATCTGTACCCTTTTGTCTTCTTGTTATCCACAGAAGAAAGAATTAGCTGATTAGATTCATTCTAGTTTGGAGACTGAACAGGAAATTTCAGCCTCATTATCACTTGTGTGGTTGTGGTTTGTCCCTCATTCTCAAAGAGGACCATGACATCAAGGAGATGATGACAAGAATTGTAATTTACTTTGTTATGAGTGAGGGAAGGCTGTGCAAAGGCACCAGCCTCACTTCTCACTTTCTCCTCCAAAGCCATCTAGATCCAAGGGCCAGATATGGATCAGGATGACTGAAGATGGCCCTGGATACAGTGGAAGAAATTGGCCCTTTTAAGCTAGTCTGTTCAGGTCCTCACTTTGAGTGAGGCAATGCCCATTCAGTGGATAGACCTTTTTAAGATGTTTAAAAAAAATAAAAATAAAAAAATCAAACTGGAAGGTGAAGAACTTGAGGTTTCAGACCAAAAGAGAAACAGTTACTATTTACATTCACTCTGAGCCAGGACAATCCTCAAAATAACAATTAAGTAGTGCTTGAGCAGGGACCTATTGTTGGCCAATCCATGAGATCTAGAGTGAATTGGGTTTAAGACTTGACCTTTGAGAAAGAAATCTAGCCAGTAAATCCCAAGTTAACTAGACAACTTCAGTCATCAAAATTCCCATCCTTTGGGCAGGACACCCTCAGGTAAAGGGAGAGCAGAGGAGAGGAAAGGAGAGTTGCTAAAAGAACAAAGGCTGAGATCCAAAATTATCAAATAAGCAGGGGTGGTGGGAAGGTTAGGATAGACTGAAAAATATCTCAGGAATTTATCTACTACTTGCCTTTCTCTCTTATGATGTTAATAATAGTGATACTACTGTTGGAGGAAGCAAGGCAGCAGAGTGGATAGAATGCTGGACTTAGCTAGTCAAAGTTCTCAGTAGGAATTTCATCTCTGATACTTATAGCTCTGTTATCCTGGGAAAATCACTTAATTCTCTCTCACTTGTAGTTTTTCCTTCAGTAAAACTGGGATGATTATAGTGTTTTCTCACAGGACTATTGTATAGCTTAAGTAGGACAATATATGTAAAATACTTTATAAAACTTCAGGCACCATATAAATATTAGCTGTTAGTATTTCTGATACTCCTTTCTGAAATTATTTTATGTAATATAGTGAATGTTCCTATTATTTCCTCAGGGTGATTCTGGAGGACCGCTTGTTATACCAGAGAACAGGCTCTGGTACATTATTGGAATAGTAAGTTGGGGAATAGGCTGTGGAAAAGAAAACAAGCCTGGACTCTATACCAAAGTGGCCCATTTTCGGGACTGGATTAAATGGAAAACTAACCTCTAATGCAATGTCTTTGTCACTGTTATGTAAGGAATACGCAGGTCATATGTGTATTCACAAGAGTTCAAGATTCTCAAACTTATGTTTAATTTATGTTTAATTTATATTTAATTACATTCACATTTTTTTTTATTCTGAGTATAAGGAACCGAAAATACAATCACCTTTTAGACAACTCTTGTCTCACAAATTAAATTTATTATGCAATTATTATGTAGCTCTTACTATGTGGGTCAGGCACTATAATCTCTTATCATTCCATATCACAAAATACAACATGAAATTTTATTGCCTTAAATGGTTTCCTTTTCCATGGCAATAGAAGATACTCAATCTCTTTTCCTCCAAGATATACCAAGGCTCTATGTGTATTTGTTCATTCCTAATTTCCTTCTTGCCAAAAGCATAACATAAAAGAAAGAGCCTGAGAGTAGGAGAGGGAGATCCAGGTTCTAGTTACAAATGTGCCATTATTAGTTGCATAATCTTGGACAAGATACTCAACATCCTATGGTCTCAGTTTCCTCATTTTCAAATTAGGGGATTGAAATAGACAATAAATCTAAATTTCCTTCAACTTTAAGTATCTGTGATAATCTGACTAATGCTAGATGCCATTCTTTAAAGCCAGGGGTATTTAAACTATTTTTTTCGTGTCACAGACTCCTTTGTCAGTATGGTAGAGGTCATGAACCTCTTCTGAGAATCTTTCTTAAACTCATAGGTAAAGGAAATGCAAATTTTTCAGTTAGAGGTTAGTGAAAATGAAGATTTCTTTTTAATTGAAGTTCATCAATGCCCCTGAAATCTATCCATGAGCCCCTTGACCCAAGGTTAAGGACTCTTGCTTTAAACAAGCAGGTGAGTAACATTTACTCTTTACTTTCATGCCCTTGGCTGAACAGTAGCCTTTGCCCCACAACCTCACTCTCCTTTCTCTTCAATATTGAATAATCCTTATTAAGCAGCTCAGTGTAATGGAAATGCAGATTTAAAGATCTTCCCTGCCCCTAGCTTAAGTGCACCTGGAGCCTGTGGTGGGAGGCTTGTTTTTCAGGAAAGCCCATACCTTGATACTTTGTGATTGGGCAGTGGGTCCAGAAGGTTGTTACATTCTCTGAGCCAAAAGAAGGCTATATAAACCCTGAGGAGAGGCTTTGCTTTGGGGCTCACTTTGAGAAGTGTTGTGTGATTTGACCAGATGAGACTCTGGGAAGCCGTTGTTGAGAGCCCCCCGGCTTTGAAAACCCAGATGTTGATGCTTCACTCTCTGGTAACTGTGATTTGGTATTGATATAATGGTAGGACAGTTTGGAAGCCTGTCTGTTTGATCTGTAAGTTCTGTAACTCTGAAGTTCGGGGTGCTGACCTTTTTCCCCTGAACTAGGTAATGTATGTTTGTTTGATTAAAGTAAGCTTGTTAACCCATTTTGAGTTGCTTTCCTTTTGAAAAGCAGATCTAAGAACCTGTGTTGGCAGCTACCCTGGGGATATTGGGGTGCTTGCTGCTACAAAATGGCGACGAGGGATGGGATCTGCTGAGTAAAAGGAAAATATGGGGGCTGGGATAATTGTTTGTTTCCCAGTTGTGGTAGCTGTGATTCTGTGGAGCCATGGAGCAGGAGAGAAGAACGGCCTGCATGCTGACTTCACTGAGCTGAGAGCAGGAATGGTGAGCTGCCTGCATGGAGACCTCTGGAGAAGCCTGGAGCTGCTGCCTTCTGCTGGAGGATAAGGAACCCAGGAGTTTGGAGTTCAGCCACAGGACAAGATAAGGACTGTGTGGCAAAGCAGGGACACTGAATGTGTTTCCTTGCTGCATCCCACAGTTTGGGACCCAGGGGGAGGATGGACTTGTGACTATGGTGGGTGGGGTGAAGTGCCATGGACCCCAAGGACCCCACATTTGTTTTGTTGCCCAGCTCCCTCTCGGGATTTGGAAGCAGGGGCTGGAGCAGTGTTGTGGGAAGGACACCCCCCCCCCCCCAAGAGTACTTTATGTGATAATGCTTTGTATTTTGTGAATTGATGTGAAAATGCAATGTACTTTGTTTAAGACCCAGTGGCCACTTTGGTAACTTTAGATGTACCTTGAAAATGTGACCTAAGAGATGTTTTAGTGCTAATTCAAATGTAAATTGTGTATGCTATGGGCAAGAAAGATCTTGGGGCCGAATGTAATGGAAATGCAAATTTAAAGATCTTCCCTGCCCCTAGCTTAAGTGCACCTGGAGTCTGTGGTGGGAGGCTTGTTTTTCAGGAAAGCCCATACCTTGATACTTTGTGATTGGGCAGTGGGTCAAGGAGGTTGTTACATTCTCTGAGCCAGGAGAAGGCTATATAAACTCTGATGAGAGGCTTTACTTTGGGGCTCACTTTGAGAAGTGTTGTGTGATTTGACCAGATGAGACTCTGGGAAGCCATTGTTGAGAGCCCCCCGGCTTTGAAAACCCAGATGTTGATGCTTCCCTCTCTGGTAACTGTGATTTGGTATTGATGTATGTAATGTTGGGACAGTTTGGAAGCCTGTCTGTTTGATTCTGTAACTCTGAAGTTTGGGGTGCTGACCTTTTCCCCTGAACTAGGTAATGTATGTTTGTTTGATTAAAGTAAGCTTGTTAACCCCTTTTGAGTTGCTTTCCTTTTGAAAAGCAGATCTAAGAACCTGTGTTGGCAGCTACCCTGGGGATATTGGGGTGCTTGCTGCTACACTCAGAAGAAAACCAGGACAGACACCACCCTGAAAGTTGCATTTTTAAACACAGCATCAAAAGGAAGAGAGAAGACTAAGAAAAGACCTACCTTCAAGGCAGCATTTATTCAACTACTTGAAACTGAGTAATGTTTACATTTATATTTTTATCTAATGGCTTCAGAGTGTTAGTTCCTTAGCCATTTGCACCTTATCTCTGCAGCAAAGGAATGAATGACTCCTTGATCAGATGATGCTGAAGGTATTTAAAAGATAAGGTTCTACTCTTTCTCTCAAGATGGTGGACAAAAAGCCACCCAAGGAAAAGAAGGTCAGAAAGGGGAAAAAAGAGAAAAAAAAGATAGCTGAAAAGGCCAAAAAACCTTGAAAGCATTGCAGTCGGAATCCAGTCCTGGCCCGAGGGATTGGTCGATACTCCAGGTCTGCAATGTATTCCCGGAGAGCCATGTACAAGTGGAAATATGCTGCCCTGAAAACCCGGATTGAAAGGAAGAAGAAAGAAAAAGTGCCTGCTACTATCTCAAAGCCTGTTAGTGGTGATAAGAATGGAGGAACTCGAGTGGTAAAGATGCCTCAGTATTACCCTACTGAGGATGTGCCTAGAAAGCTGCTAAGTCATGGCAAAAAGCCCTTTAGCCAGTATGTGAGGAGACTTCCAGCTAGCATCAAGCCTGGCACTGTTCTGGTCATGCTCACTGGCCACCACAGGGGCAAGCACATGGTTTTCCTGAAGCAACTGGCTTGTGGCTTGCTACTGGTGACTGGCCCTCTGACCATCAACCGTGTTCCTCTGAGAAGGACTCATCAGAAATTTGTCATTGCCACTTCTACCCGAGTTAACCTTTCAGGTGTGAAAATTCCAAATCATCTTACTGATGCTTACTTCAAGAAGAAGAGGCTCCATAAACCTAGACACCAAGAAGGAGAGATTTTTGACACAGAAAAAGAGAAATACGAGATTACAGAGCAGCACAAGGCTGATCAGAAAACAGTAGACTCTCAGATCTGCTCCAAATCAAGAAAATTCCTCAGCTCCATGGCTATCTGCATTCTGTCTTCTCTCTCCAATGGAGTTTATCCTCATAAACTGGTGTTTTACATGCTTTGCAGAGAACACTTATTAAAATATTTGCAGTAGTTTAAAAAAAGATAAGGTTCTACAGGATGCTGAATAAAACTATTAAAAATTCTGGATAAACCTCTGAAACTAAGGACAAAGACTCTTAAACCCTGGATTACAATAACAAGTCTTAATAAAGAAGAAAGAGGAATGAGATGTGGACTCAAAGAGCCAAGAGACATTTTCAATTCTAGAAACAGGAGTAAGTTCCATCCTGTTATTAGTGACTGTTTTTCAATAATAGATTTTTAAAAATGTATTATATTCAATTAAACATGCTGTTTTTAATTAGGTATAGTACAATAAAGTGTCCTATAATATGACTTTTCATTTTTTGATCATTTTAATCTAACTAATTATCTAAATAACTAATAATCTAAAATGTCACTACAAAAATATGCATCATTAATTTTTTAAAAACTGACCATAGAGAATTATCTCAGGAGATTTCTGTACCATTTAAAAAGAACAGTAAGGTAATGAGCAAACTACCACAGGATGATTTATGATAGTCTTTCTATTCACTAGCATTTACTAAGCACCTATCATTTCCCAGGGACTATACTAAGCTCTTTAAAAACGTTATCTTATATGATCCTCACAACAACTCTGGGAGGCAGGTGATTTTAATATTTCCCCTTTATAAGTAAGGAAACTAAGGTAGATGGAGATTAAGTGACTTGCCCAGGGTCACACAGCTAGTAACTATATAAGGTTAGATCTGAACTCAGATCTCCCTAACTCCAGTTGAGGCATTCTATTCATTGCACCATCTAGCTGATGGGGTATAGACTCTGGGAAACCCCTTGAACTCTGAATCTTCCCATTTGATGAAGCATTTGCCTGAGACTATAAGCGTTTCATTATAGCTAGGCCCAAATCTCTTACTCTTAACCTAGCCTATATATTGTCCAGCTGATTCCCACCCTTGATCCTATCAAAAAAATCTATACCCAAATCTATTACCCTTAAACTTGCCTAGCCCTCCATTGTCTGTCACCTCCAGGTAGCCTTCAGCTATTTCCAACCCTTAATCCCATTCCTGGAGTCTGACCTCAGTCTCATAAAGATCCTCCTCAGACTCCTCCTCAAGACCCTCCCCAAATCCTTCCTCTAGACCACCATTCTTCCCACAGATCTTCTGTATATAAGATCTATCTGGCCTCCATGAAAGGTGCTGAGATTCAATCCAGCTCAGACTCATTCTGTGCCAGATTGTTCTGGCCCGTTAGTCAATACAAGCATCACAAATACTTAGGCTCCTTAAGAGTCTACCCATTATGGTGAATATTTAATAAATTTTGTTTTTCTTTGGCTGAGAAAAGGCTTGAATTGAATTCATATCAGTATTTTAGGGTTGCAAGAACCCCTAGAACCCAAACTTCAATACCTGCTAGTTCTTGTTTAACTAGGAGGTGCATTTCCTTCCTCTGATACTATGTAACTGTTGCTTTTCCCTATCTTCTGCAATTAAATTAATGGAATAAGTCATTCTTTAGGGGGTTTTATGCCATATCAAAGAATTTTATTTCCTTCCTAATGTAGTTATATCTGTGTAATAAATATAGACTCAATTTCCTTGAATCACTGTCATAATGGGATATATAGTTAAGGCAAAAGGCCCCAGTTTAAAAAAAAAAAAATCTAACCAAGAAAAATAATTGCTAGCATTTACATAGCACTTTTACAAGTATCTTGCTTTGTCTTCACAACAACCCCAAAAGGCAAGTGCTATTATTGTTACCCCCACTTTACAGATGATAGACTTGAGCCTCAGAGAAGTTCCATGACTCCCCTGATAAGTCACATTCACTGAGTTTTGTAAGCAGGTTTCTAACTGAGGTCTCTACTCCAAGCCATTCTGGTGCCATTTCCTTATATGGGACAGGACATAGTTTCCTTTTATCCCTTTTTGCAATGCTCCTAAATTAAAATAATTGGATCATAAATTTAAAATTGAAAAGGACCTCAGAATCACCTAGTCTGAGTCCCTCTTTTTACAGATGGGAAATCAAGGTCCAGAGAGATCCATTGTTTCTTAAAAAGACTAAACCACCATGATTACATATACACTGACCACAAATAAAAAGCCCCTGATGACTGTAGCTTGGAAATTTGGTGAAAGGTGAGTTTTCTGTGTCAAACATGTCACATCCTGTAATGGAAATGCAGATTTGAAGATCTTCCCTGCCCCAGGCCCTTTGATTGGCTTAAGAGACTTTGATTGACTTAAGTGACTCTGAGACCTTTCCTTGATTTGAAAATATACTCTGCCCCCTAATAGGCTGAATGTGGTCACATGGAGCCTGTGGTAGGAGGCTTGGTTTTCAGGAAAGACCACACCTTGATGCTATGTGATTGGTCAGTGGGTCAAGAGGGTGGTTACATTCTCTGAGCCAAGAGAAGACTATATAATCCCTGATTTGAGGCTTTGCTTTGGGGCTCACTTTGAGAAGTGTTGTGTGATTTGACCAGATGAGACTCTGGGAAGCCGTTGTTGAGAGCCCCCCGGCTTTGAAAACCCAGATGTTGATGCTTCCCTCTCTGGTAACTGTGATTTGGTATTGATATAATGGTTGGACAGTTTGGAACCCTATTCTCTCTTAATATGAGCATTAGTTACCTTGGCCTAAATTTTCAAGAAAACAGAATTTTCCTAGAGGAATTAGTATAATGTGTTATTCAGAACATTTTGGCTCCATTATAATGGAGAATAAGCAGAATGGCTAAGTGGCACAGTAGGAGTGCTCAGGAAGATTTACCTTCCTGAGTTCAAATATGGCTTTAGACTAGTTGTGTGACTCTGGACATGTCACTTAACCCTGTGGCTTCAGTTTCCTCATCTATAAAATTAGCTAGAGAAGGAAATGGCAAACCATTCCAGTATCTTTACCAAGAAAACCTCAAATTGTGGTCACAAAAACTCAGAGACAGCTGAAAAAACTGAACAACAAAAATGGAGAAAAAATCATCAATCTATCTAAACACCAGGAACTGAACAAGGAATTCTGCATGAGTGCTTTTTCAACCAATGTTTTACTTTCTTAGACCCTAGAAAATCCTTTTGCTTCTCATCAGGTGGATGGTGGAAACTGTCTCTAGGTCCAGTCATCTATAGGAGACATAGGGTTATCCAGGGTGTTCAAAATCTATGGGACTGCCATCTGGGACAAGGACTTATTCCCTTTGCTGAAAGAAGTTTTTAGTTTCAGAGTTAAGTGAGGAAATGCATAAAGGAGATAATGGGAGTTTCATTTTTTTAAATAAAAAGGGCACTTCTTGCTAACCGGGGATAATCATTTTGCTTAGGTATAGGCACAATGAAATAAAATATCATATTAAACCCTACAGGTGTACCACAGAGTTTTGATTATGATGATGAAAAATTATCAAAAGGCATTTCAGGCAAAAAGTCAATCCAAAACAAAAACAAGGATTGTGCAATTCACTAATGCAATGTCAACTATAACCAAATTCAGGAAATATGACAAACATCTGCATCCAACTATTAAGAAAGTCATAAGAAAAATAAAACAAAACAAGGTTGAATCTATTGCTATGCTGCCATCTCCTGGTCTATGTATATAATAGGAAATTATTAAACATAAAATTATATGCATATTATATGTCAGATACTATCAACACAGAAATGAAAAAAAAAAGCATAGTCCATGACCTCAAGGAGCTTAAATAATTCAATTCGTAGAAGCATAGCACCTCAAAATCATGAAGGACCTTAGAGACGAACTTCCTGACATGTGACTCCGCTCTGCAATATCTCAGCTTGGATTTAATATAGCTATTTCAATTCAAGTCATATCAACAAACGTTTATTGAGGATCCACAACAGGAACCAAAGATGAGTAAGATGTGACCCCTGCCACCAAGAAGAATATAATTCTACTTCTTACATTCTAATTTGACCATTGATATTTGCTGCTCCTCACACATAACATTCCATTTCCTGTTCCTGCCTTTGTACTGGTTGTCCTCCCTGCTTGGAATGCTCCCCCTCATTACCTACACTCTTAGAATTCTTGGCTTCCTTTAAGCCTATACATAAGTATCCTCTCCTTCAAGAGGTCTTTCCTGGCACCCCCAGCTCGTAGTGCTATAAGAAGTGATTTACAAGTTGTTGTTCCTCCCCTAATTCTCATCCATTATAATATAAGTTCCTTGAAGGTAAAGACTATTTTTGCTTTTTATTTTTTTCCTGTAACAAATGTTTTCATTTCACTTTTATTTGCACTCTAATGTCATACTTATTCCTATGCCATAAATTTTTTTTCTTCAGTTTTTTCTGGGATATCGTTTTCTTTTGAGCAACTTCCTCTTCTGGTTTAGGGACAATTTGTTCTCTTTCAGTATCATTCCAATATGGCAAGGAGAACTCATGTATGCTTTGATTGGACCATGAGCCCTGTAAGTACACTGTTACTTTTTGGGAACCTTGTTAACCTGGATATGCTCAATGACAAGAGAATTCACATACAAATCCTTTAGTTCCGCATTACTCTCTGCATTTTTAAGCATACCCAGCAAGAATTCAGCACTCTTTTTGGGTCACTGACCCTGTGTCCAACCCCATTGCTTAGCCTGGGCACACCTGCCAACTCCATCATTATATCGACAGAATGGAACACATTGTTTCTTCAATGTGACATCTTTCAAATACTTGGTAGCTTTTCAGATATGCATACCCATGATAGCTGAGGCTGTTTTGCCAGTGTTCTTGAAGTGGACCCAAAGATTTGAACCCCTTGACTTGAATGATTTTGTGGGGTTTTCTGGATTAAGAGAGTACCTCACCATTTTAAATGATTACCTAGAACAGCTCTAGGGAGCAGCTTTTTTTTTGCTTTTCTAACTATCCCCAGTGCTTGACACAGTACTTGGCATATTACAAGTGCTTAATAAATGCTTTCTGATTGGTACATTGATTGATAATGTATTGGAAGTGCTTGTACTTAATTTGTTCACAAATACCTAATGTAAGTAGATATAAAAATATAATATAAAAGTACATATAATAAAGGTAGATATAAAAGTAAAGTAGATAATATATTATAATATATAGACATATAGATAATAAATAAAAGTGGATATAAAAGAGATACATAGCAAACCAAACAATGAGGTTCAGTTGAACAAGGATTAAGTTTGTAAAAGTCAATGATTTGTGTTAATACGTTTTACAATAATTCATTAGATATTATATAATGATATGATTCCATCTCAGATTCAGAAAATCATTCCAATAGTGACCAATAAAGTTTATTTTTTTCCTCTATAGGAACAAAATGTAACAGAAGGAAAACTCCTTTCAAAACACACAGAGTAATTTGCAGCATTAGTAGTTTGATACATTTTTCATTCTTTCATTAAGTACCTACTATTCACAATGTGTGAATGAGTTTTGGAATAATTAATGAGACTAGTAAAACACCATCCCTGACCCCAAAATGTTAGGGGAAATTCACCCCTCTGATTTAAAAGGTGAAGAAAATTAATAAAGTTGCCAAGACTGAATGTAAGTTATTTGTGGAAGGTCACACAGTAACACAACCAAGATTTGAGGTCAGATTCTATGTTTTCTTATCCATCACTCTATCCATGACAACACATCCTTTATTTCTGAACTTTTAAATTTCTCTTCATATGAGAGGGAGTGGGGAAGTGAAAATGTGGTTGATCAATGGAATTCTTGATCAATTTGATGTACTCTCCAATGTCCTTGATGAGATGATAGAGCAGCAGTCATTATTTGAGGGGAAGTGTATGAGGGGCATGTCTCCATGTAAAATGTGAGCTTTTCCATTGGCTCCTTGTTTTAAAAAGTCACAAACAGCAATTGGTTTTCTGTGATTGGGGTTGCCTCCAGAAGTGGTATGGTTTAGTGGACAGAGAGCTGATTCTAGAGTCAGGAAGAACAGAGTTCATATCTTACCTCTGACAAACAATAGCTATAGGATGCTAAGGAAGTTATTTACCTCACTAGGCCTTATTTTTGTCATCTATAATATTAGGGAATTGGACTTGACAGCCTCTAAGTCCTCTTCCAGCTCTAAAACTAGGACCCAAGATGTTTGATTGGTTGTGACTCAAAGGAAGGACTCTTGTAAGAGGAACCTCCCATCTCTATGGTCTATTAAATTAAGTTGACAATTCAACCTGGCCATTTTCTATTCTCTCTTTGCCCTTTTGCTTGCTCCTTTTTTCAAGAATACCCTGGAATAGGAGAGTAGAAATGGATGCCCTCTTTCTTTGCCCTAGGGGAGACTGGTGGCAACTTTTATCAAAAGCACATGATAGAGTTAGACATGTTTCATTCACAGCCTTAGAGGACAGTGCCTGAGAACAGAATCTTCTATTACAGATGATAGCAATGCTAGAACACTGATTTCCTGGAGAAGTCTCATGTGCTCATCCACATGTCCTAAGAACAAAATTCCCAACATCATTGTTAGAAATTACATAATTTAATCTCTTGCTTGTTATTCTATCATTAATCCTGACCTTCCAAGCTCTAACCTTGGGCCTTCGTTCTTCTTCACATGCTCCTTAACAACTGGAGAAAATCATAAATCTATGTTCACTTGGTCCACTACAAATTTATATTATAATTTCAACTGGGCCTCCCTTGCAGCAAGGCAATCCTTTTATATCTCCCTAATTGATTTACTATACCATTCACTATAGTGGCTATTTCAAACCTTTTCAAACTTCTTCAAGCCTCTCATGGTGCTCCCTTTTCCTATCCTCTTAACTGAAGACCTTGCTCAGACTTCAACAACAGCAACAACAAAATTTAGACCATTCAAAAAAGCTTATTTTTCTCTCTTCCTCCTCATCTCACATTAATCAGATGTCTTAATCCATTATCTCCTTCCTCACCCTTGGCACATAAAGATCTTTCTTGCCTAGACAAATCCCTCCATATGTCCCCTTCATCTCACTCCATTCAGTATTCTTCAGCAAATTCTCTCCTCAAAGGGGCTATAAAAAATTGCATGCCCTTTGACCCAGCAACACCACTTCTAGGACTGCATCGCAAAGAGATCATAGAAGTGGGGAAAGGACGTGTATGTACAAAAATATTTATAGCAGCTCTTTTTGTGGTGGCAAAGAACTGGAAATCAAGGGGATGTCCATCAATTGGGGAATGGCTAAATAAGTTGTGGTATTTGAATGTAATGGAATAGTATTGTGGTGTAAGAAATGAGGAGCAGATGGACTTCATAATAACCTGGAGAGACATATAAACTGATGCTGAGTGAGGAGAGCAGAACCAGGAGAAGATTGTACACAATTACAGACACATTGTACCCATGATGACTGATTTCAATAGACTGGGCTCCTCTCAGCAATACAAGGTTAGAAGACAACTACAAAAGACTCCTGATGGAAAGGGATATGCACATCCAGAGAAATACTGAATGCAGATTGAAGCAAACTACTTGCCCTCTCTCTTTTGTGTTTTGTTTGGGTTTGTCCCTTCTTTCTCATTGTTCACTCCATTGGTTACAATCGTTCTTTACAACTTGACTAATGTTTAATGTATTTGTAGAAGCTATATTTGATTATATGTTGCCATGGGGGAGGAAGGGGGGGGGAGGGGCGGGCGAGGGGGGGTGGAATTTGAAACTCAAGGGATTGTGGTACTGAATTTTGTAAACTAAAAGTAAATAAATTAATTAAAAATTTTTAAAAAGAGCTTTGCTTGTTAAATTATTAAATTACTTCATTTAAAAAAATGCTCTCAATCTCTCACTGAGCTATCTCTCCTTATCTAGTAGTTCTGCCCTGTTGACTACAAATACACCTATTTTTCCCAATCTTAAAAAATCTCACTCAATCCTACTATCCTCACTAGCTAACATCCCATATGTCTTCTCACTATCATATCTAAACATTTTAAGAAGGCTATCTACAATTGCTGTCTCTTATTTCCTTTCCTCTCCTCTTCTTAACTCTCCACAATTGTCTTCTGACCTCATAATTCAACTGAAGCTGCTCTTTCCAAAGTTACCAATGATGTCCCAATGCCCAAATCTAATAGTTTTTTCAATCCTCATCCTTCTCGACCTCTCTGCAATCTATGACACTGTCAATCATTTCTCTCTAGGTTTTCATGACATTGTTCTCTCCTGATTCTTCTCTTGACTATCTGACCTTCTCCTTTTCAGTCTCTTTTGCTGTATCTTCATTTGGGCCATGCCTGTTAACCATGAGTGTTCCCCAAGACTCCTAAGGCTCAGTCCTAAGGCTTCTCTTCTCCCTCTATACTGTTTTGCATCATGATCTCATCAGTTCCCATGGATTCAATTATCATGTCTATATAGATGATTCTCATATATCTATTTATATGGCCTTAGTCTATCTTCTAACCTTCAGTAATGAATTACCACCTGCCTCTTGGACATCTGGAACTAGTTGTACCACAGAAATCCTAAGATCAACATGTCCAATATATGTCTCACTATCTGTCTCTTACAACCTCTTCCTTCTTCCTAACTTCCTTCCTATTGGCATGGGAACCTCCTAGATAATATCCTCCTAGTCACCCAGGCTTGCAAACCAGGTGTCATTCTCTACTTCTAACTCTCTCTCACTGCCCCCTTCCCAATACCCAATGTGCTGCTAATCCTAGTTGATTCTATCTTCACAATTTCTCTCATATATAATATCCCCTTCTCTCCACTCACATAGTTCCTCTGCTGGTGCAAGTCCTCATTACTTCATACTTGCATTATTACATAGACTTCTATTTGATCTCCCTATCTCAAGTATGTTTTCATTATCATCCACCTTCCACTGAGCTGCCAAAGATATCTCCCTAAAATGAAGATCTAAGTCAAGCCCTGCCCAGTCAACTCTAGTGGCTCTAGTATTCTCACATTTATGTAGTTTATTGTTGAGTGATACTGAGCTTCTTGATATTCTTTGTTCATGACATCTCCCAGTTACTGCGCATTTTCTTTTTTTTTTTTTTTCAAAAGCAATTGGGGTTAAGTAACTTCCCCATCCTCCTTCTCCCCCACTTTTCCTCTCAGAATATCTCCCATTTGCACTGCATAGATCTTATTTATATGTAGTTGTTTCATGTTGTTTCTCTCTCTCTCTCTCTTTTTTTTTTTTTTGCTTTTTGGAGGGCGATTGGGGTTAAGTAACTAACTTGCCCAAGGTTACACGGCTAAGTTTTTGTTTGTGTGTGTTAAGTGTCTGAGGCCGGATCCAAACTCAGGTCCTTCTGACTCCAGGGCCAGCACTCTACTCACTTCGACACCTAGCCGCCCCCCGTTGTTTCTCTTTTTAGAAGAGATAAGGAACTGTATTTTTGTATTTCTTTGTATCCTCAAAACTTAACACAATACCTATAACATACTAGGTGATTAATAAATTCTTTTGACTGCTTTCTGACAGCTGGGATACTGATAAAGTTTCTCTAGGAGCATATAAAAGAAGCAGACATAGTTCCTACACAGTGTCAGATTTTGGAGAAAGAATAATATTTCCCTCAGACCCAGTAGCTTAAGAACTAAAACCACATCACAGGGGGAGTAGGAAAGGGCAAGAGGCCTGGACTTAATCATTCTCTAAACATCATTTGCTATCACAGTGAGTTATTCATATAGTGCAGTCCCATTGGGAAGGATGTTGGCATTTAGCATCTCCAAAAAGTGTATTTTTCTTCAGTGTTGGGGTGGGGTTCCAATTCCTCAGAGGATCCTCAGAAAGAGTGCAACTCTATGGAATTAAAGAGAAGCAACTGGAATGTGTGTTTCATATGTTTTATGCTTATGATTTTTATGGATTACTGAGTCCTCTGAGTGTTCAGTGTATTTTCTGTATCTGTGTATGGGCCAGTAGCATAAAACCATTGCAACTTCTGTATTTTGTGTGGGATAAAAGGAAGGTGATGTTCTTCTCATACCAATTGTTACCTTGAATAGGAGCTGAGAAACCTGCTACATATACTTGGGGGAAACCAGAACACAAACTTTAGCTAACCTACCTCAGATTTCTCCATAGGAAAGTCTAGGGTGGGGGCACAATGAGTCGCAAAGACAACCTGATGCTCTTGTCTAAACCCTCAGGTTTTGACTCAGTCTGTTTTAGTCCAGAGTACTGTAATGACCTTATCCATGTATTATTATTTTTTTTTTTTGCTTTTTTTGGCAGGCAATTGGGGTTAAGTAACTTGCCCATGGTCACACGGTTAGGTTTTTGTTTGTGTGTGTTCACAGGGTCCAGCCCATCTCAAATCCTTCACAATTTCTGTTCCCAGGAATTCAAGGCTCAACCAAGTCACAAACAAAGTCTTAAGCATCCCGGTGATGCTTCCTCAGTCTTCTGCAGCTCGTTCAAAAAATCAGAATCACCTTATCCAACTTCGGGGAAAGGGGGTACTCCTGGGCTCCTCTTCAGCCTCCTGGGCCCCTCTTCAGAAGAAGCTTTGCCACCACAAGTTCTCAGGAAATTCTGACTCAGTTCTCGATTCTCATTTTTCTTCTGTAGCTGCCTCCAGATGCTGGTCGCAAGAAATTCTGACCCTTCCTCTCTGGGGCTTTTCCTTATATACACACAGCATTAGCAACTTTCTGTTTCAGCCAACCCCTTCCTGTCACATCAGGAACAGGAGTTCATACCTTCTGCTTCTTTCACAAAAGTTTGATTAATTACTAAGTGCTAAGTACCTGCTTACTTGCCAATACAAAAAGGGGTCTTCAAATTCAAATTACATTAGCATTACAACTTTACAATTCTATCAATTAAAAAAAAAGTATGGGGGCGGCTAGGTGAGTAGAGCGCTGGCCCTGGAATCAGAAGGACCTGAGTTGGGATCCGGCCTCAGACACTTAACACACACAAACAAAAACCTAGCCGTGTGACCTTGGGCAAGTTACTTAACCCCAATTGCCCTCCAAAAAGCAAAAAAAAAAAAAAAAAAAGTATGTTTCACTTCTGAATTGTAATTCAATGACTCATGAGGTTGGGGGTAGGAGTTGAGAATACCATTTTTGCAACTACTATAACTTTTCTAAGTAGGAAAAATAAATGAGAGAATAGTGAAAGGCATTGCACTATAAAGCCAAAATCATAAGAATATTGCATCTTTGAAAGTTATAGAGAATGAAAAAGAATAAACTGTTGTTCATCAATCTTTCAATTTAAACAAATACTTTCAAATATACAACAAATGTTTATTACTGAATCTACACCAACATTTGGTGAACTGAGCTGTTTTCTTTTTTGTTGGTTTTGGTCAGACCTATAGTTTTAGTGATTTGAGGAACTCCCTCCCAACAATTCAAATTGACAACTTATTTATTATAGCATTAGAAAGTGGGGGGGGGGGTACACTAAGAAATTTTGACTTTCCTAAGATCAGGCAGAAAATTTTTATAAGAGTCAGAATTTGAACCATGTCTTCTTGAACTCCAAAGTCAGATTTGTGCCCACTTGTTATGGGAATGGGAATCTGAAGATCTTCCCTGCCCCTGGGCTAGGCTTAAGTGACTCTGAGAACCTTACCTGATTTGAAAACATACTCTGCCCCCTAATAGCTGAATGTGGTTCACGTGGAGCCTGTGGTGGGAGGCTTGTTTTTCAGGAATATCCACACCTTGTTACTTTGTGATTGGGCAGTGGGTCAAGAGGGTTACTACATTCTCTGAGCCAGGAGAAGGCTATATATACCCTGATGTGAGGTTTTGTTTTGGGGCTCACTTTGAAAAGAGTTGTGTGATTTGACCGGATGAAACACTGGGCAGCCATTGAGTCCCCTGGCTTTGAAAACCCAGATGTTGGTGCTTCCCTCTCTGGTAACTGACTAGGTATGGATGTAATGATCAGACAGCTGGAAGCCTTTCCCTGGATCTGTTTCTCTGTCTGCTTGTAACTTGTTTGTATTCTCTGAAATTTGGAGGGCTGACCTTTTCCCCCTGAACTAGATAAATTGTTTGAACTAGGTAACATGTTTAATTAAAGCAAGATTGTTAACCCATTTTTAGTTTTTTTCCTTTAAAAAAGCAGATCTAACGGGCAGCTATGTGGCACAGTGATTAGAGCACCAGCCCTGGAGTCAGGGGGACCTGGATTTGGATCCAGCCTCAGACACTTAACACAAAAACTAGCCATGTGACCTTGGACAAGTGACTTAACACCAATTGCCCTCTAAAAAAAAAGCAGATCTAAGAACCTGTGTTGGCAGCCATCCTGAGGATGCTAGAGTGTTTGCTTCTACACCATCATATCACATTATATCTTCTCCTTTCTGTTATAGTTATATTAAATTAAATTGATTATAGTCTGCTGTTCAGGCTTACTTCCTCCATGGATTAGTAAAAAAGTCACATCCTTTCCTTTGCCTAGATCAAAGAAAGCCAATTTCTTCTCATTTTAGCCACACATTTTCTTTTCTCTTTTTGGTGGTATAAAGTCAAAATAACAAAATTAATACCTTGGTAATGTTTTCATCCTATCTTCTGGGTCACTAATTCCCAACCAATGTCATTGTAGTTCATTGGAAAAGATTTCCTTCTACATCAGAGTCAGAGTCAATAAACATCTATTTAACACCTCCCATGTGCCAGGCATTGTGCTAAATGCTGGGGATACAAAGAAAGGCATAAGACAGCCCCTTTACTTAAGGAGCTGACATAAGACACAACATAAAAAGAAGCTGAAAAGCACCGTGCCAGATGCTGCAGGCACAGTCACTTCCCTTAATAAGACTATGATCCAATAGAGGAGATACAACATATGCATAAATAATTATAATACAAGGCAGAATGCGATCTATACTATGATAATAGTAGCTAACGTTTGTATAGAAGCATTAGCATTTACAAAATACTTTCCATGTGTTACCCTATTTGATCCTCATAAAAATTATGTTCATCATGAGTCTCCTTTGAGATACAAAGAAACTGAGATTTAGAGAGTTTAAGTGTATTGCACAGAATCACACAAGTAGTGTTTGAAGCAGGATTGAAACATTTTTTTCTGACTCCAAATACATGACTACATACTATGTCATCTAGAAGTACACGAAAAAGAGAGACCAGATCCCCCTGAGAGACCAAGGACTTTTATTGGGGTGGTGTCATTTGAACTTACCCTAGAAAGATAGGTAAGAATTCCGAAGCAAGGGGCTGCTAGGTGGTGCAGAGAATAGAACACCAGCCCTGGAGTCAGGAGGACCTGAATTCAAATCCAGCCCCAGACACTTAACACAAAAACTAGCTCTGTGACCTTGGACAAGTCACTTAACCCCAATTGCCCTCCAAAAAGTGAAAAGAAAAAAAAAGAATTCTAAAGCAAGAACTAATTGTAGGGAGATTTCAGGTAGAAGGAATAGAATAAGTCAAATTGAGGAAGTAAGAATTCAAAAAGTATGATGAGGACACAGTGAACAATCTACTTTGGCCAGAGCAACAAAACATATATTTGGAAATAATATGATAATAAAAATGTAAAGAAAGACTGGAGTCAAAGGGTAGAGGGCTTCAAGTGACAGGCTAAAGAGCTTGGCCTTCATTCAGTGAACAAGTTAAATAATTGAAAGACTTTCAGCAAGTCCAGGAATTAAACATTCTAAAGCTGTGCTTTAGAAGGATTAGTCTGAGATATACTGGAGAAGGAAGGATATAGGGCTAAGAAAAGCAATTGGTGGACTATTATAATTTTGTTTGTGAAAAGCAATGAAATTCTTACCCAAGGTGATGTCAACGGGAATGAAAAAGAGAGGATACATGCATGAGCTATTGCAGAGGTAATATTAACAAGCCTTAGGGACTGACTGAATGTGTGGATGTTGAGGAAGAAAGAGGATACAAAAGCAATGAAGATTTTGAGAGAGGTTATGACTAAAGAAATACACTTTGAAATCATACATAGAGATGAGAGTTGAAGCTATGAGAATATATGTGATCCGAAAGGCAAAGAATACACAGAGAATAGAGCAACAATATTTTGGAACCTTGGAGAGTTCCTACTCTGAAGATATAATGATGGTATTATAATCAGAAATAGAGGAGCCATCCTTCTCATCCATAGAGATATAGTAGATTTCAGGTGAAGAATATAGGCTACAGTGTCAAAATACTTAGGTCGGATGAAGTCTTTTTCTAATAATGCAGGGGAGAGTGCAGATACTAAGAAATTACAACAATGTATAAAATAAAAAACTAAGTATTTTGAAAAACATAGTCAGGGAATAAACTGGTTTAAGGACAGGATACCAATAATCAGATAACATGCTAGTACATGCTGATGCTGAGGTGGCAGTGGAATGCTGGTACATGCTGACTCTGAGGTGGCAAAAATTCAGATTCATGTTGTGAAAGAGTCCTAAATTTAGAACCTCAGAGAACCTAGGTTTAAGTCCTTCTACATTTCAATAACAAGCATTTCTTAAAGAGCCCCATGTGCAAGGTGCTATGCTAAGACCTGGTGATACAAAGACAAAAATTAAACAGTCCTTGATTTTAAGGAGGTTTTATGCTACTGGACTGCATGCTCACTTCCTGTACAGTATGACCTTGAGCAAACCCTTCATTCTCTAAGTCTCTTTCTTGATGGGTAAAAAGAGAAGAGAGACTAGGCAATTTCTAGGGTCCCTTTGAGATTTAATTTTTTTATACTATTTTCCCATGGCACATAGAGATATCTAACAAGCTATTAGCAATGAAGACTGGTGAGAGGTCAGAACTAAAAAATTACATTTTGGAATAGATGCAAACAGCTAGGTGACACAGCAGATAGATCATCAGGTCTGAAATCAGGAGGGCCTGAGTTCAAATCCAATCTCAGACCCTTAACACAAAACTAGCTGTGTGACCTTGGGCAAGTCACTTAACCCCAATTGCCCTACCTTCCCCCCTCCAAAAAGCAAAAATTTAAAAAAAAATAAAAAGAAGTTTTATTAGAATATAGGAGCAAGAGCAAGATTGTGAGGTGTCAGGATAACTGGATGTAATTAAGTGGAAACAAATGACTAAAAGTTTAACAGCACTGGGGCAGATAGGTGGCACAGTGGATAGAGCACTGGCCCTGGAGTCAAGAGGACCTGCATTCAAATTTGACCTCAGACACTTGACACTTACCAGCTTTGTAATCCTGAGGAATTCACTTATCCCCAATTGCCTCACAAAACAAACAAACAAAAACTCTTGATAACAGTTACCCTCCCTGGGCTGTGTTCTCTTCTCTAGCTCACATATCCCCAGTTCCTTCAATTGATCTTTGTGAAGTTTCTACAGCAAGGAGTGATATTAAGCTTGTGAATCTGAGAGAGAAGGAGAATAGTGCTATGATTAACAGAAATGAGCAAGTCAAGGGATAAACTAGATTTGGAAAAGAAGCTATTGAGATCTGTATGGAATAATTTGATTTGATGTGCCATAGGATATCCAGTACTATGTGGTAGGAAAAAATAATACTAGAATTAGAATCAGAGGACCTGGGTCTGAATTCTATCTCAGTTTTTTTTTCTTTTACTTTTCGGAGGGGCAATTGGGATTAAGTGACTTGCCCAGAGTCACATGGCTAGTAAGTGTTTTAGGCTGGATTTGAACTCGGGTCCTCCTGACCCCAGGGCTGGTGCTTTATTCATTGTGCCACCTAGCTGCCCCTGAATTCTCTTAGATTTCAGAAACAAACTCCCCTTTTTTCAAGATATCGATGTTCTTATACCTTTAGTTTACCATAATTTGTGAGATGTCATGGCCTGCTTACACCTATCATTACACCTTTCCATTGAACTTTTAGTCACCTATAACTTTAATTATTCTGAGATCATTGTGGTCCATAATTTGTAGTCATATGGTATCACAAAGAGAACGCCAGTGTTTAGTAGATGACCTAATCTTCTGATATGTCAAGGAGATCATTGAAAATACCATACAATTTCTTACTCACAGTCCTCCTCCCTTTAAATTCTAGGCTGTGGTAACTATTCATTTATAGTAACTGATAAAGGTAGACATAATGATAGAAGAACTCAACATATGACACTTAACTCATACTCTTGACAACAATCATTCTACATTTATTTGTTTTGGGTTTTTTTCCTATGTGGATTATTAGGTCAGTCTCTTTTGATTGTTTTTCTTTTCTTGTTAAGAAAATCCTATACTATTCTAGGGTTTGATGTAATCAACAATTAGAGCTGTGCAATTTCAAAGTGCAATTTGTAATGCCAAGATAACCTCCAAATAGAGACATGACAGATAGAAAATATTACACCATTTTAAAAAATCAAAGATCAAAGAAGAAAATATCATTCAGATATATAAATAGGAGAAGAATTTATGACCAAACAAAGGATATAGAGGGTCAGAAAGATAAAAATTGACAATTTGGTAACATAAACTTGAAGAGATTTTGCACAAATAAAAGCAATGCACTTACATTTAGAAGAGAAGTAGTTAGTTGGGGCTGGGGGAGAAAATCTTTGCAGCAAGATTTTCTTTTTTTTTTTTTTTTGGGTAAATGTCTTATTTCCAAGACATGTAAGGAATTGAGTCAAATTTATAACAATGAGAGTCATTCTTCAATAGATAAATGGTCAAAGGACATAAATACACAACTTTCAAAGGAAGTCATCAATAATCATAAGAAAAAATGCTCCAAATAACTAATAATTTAAGAAATACAAATTAAAATAATCATACTTCTACAATTATATTGGAAACTTTAAAAAGGGAAATGCCAATTGTTTGAGGAGTTGTAGGAGTACAGGCACAATAATGTACTATTAGTAGACCTGCAAATTAGTCCAGGCATTTTGGAAAGAATGCAGAACTATGTTCCAAAAGTCACTACACTGTGCATTCTCTTTGCTCCAACAATGCCAATAGTCATGCCTCAGAGAGTACAAAGATAGAGGAAAAGGGTGTATATTTAAAAATATATTTATACTAGTTCTTTTTCTTGTAGGAAAAGCAGAAATTAAGGCATACCCATCAATTTAGTGAGTATCTGAGCTGTAAGAAATTATGGAAGGGAAGATTTAAGGGAAATCTATGAAAGCTTGTAACTTATGAAATGATAATGACTGAAGTGAGGAGAACCAGGACAAAATCTATACAATCACTGCAACAATGTAAAGATAAACAACTTCAAAAGAATTAAGAATTTGTATCAATGCAGTGATTCCATGATTCCAGAAAACCAATGTCACTATCTCCTGATACAAAGGTCTATTTCCAAAGATGATTAGGTAAAAAGGAAAAGAACCTATATGTCCTAAAATGTTTGTAGAAGTTCTCTCTACAGTGGACTACTGTGTTATAAGAAATAATGAATTTTGCTTAATTAAACAAAAAGAAATAATGAATTCACTGATCTTAGAAAAACATGGAAAGACTTGCATGAAATAATGAAGAGTGAACTAAGCAGGACCAAGAAGAACACTGTATAGAGTAATAGCAATATAGTGTTGATTTTTTTTTTTGAGGGGGGAAGACAAAGCAATTGAGGTTAAGTGACTTGTCCAAGGTCACATGCCTACTAAGTGTTGAGTGTCTCAGGTCAAATTTGAACTCAGGTCCTCCTGACTCCAGGGCCAGTGATCTATTCACTGTGCCACCTAGCCACCCCAGTAATATAGTTTTAAGAATGACTTTGTTTTTCCCTCAATAATATTTTTTCAATTATGTGTAAAGAGAGTTTTCAACATTCACTTTTATCATGTGTTGAGTCCCAAATTTTTCCTCTCTCCCTCCCCTCCACTCTCCCCCTCTCCAAGTGGGCAAGCAATTTTATATAAGTTGTACGTGCAAAATCATATTAAAAATATTTCCACATTAGTCATGTTATAAAAAATAGAATCAGAAAAAAAGGGAAAAACCATAAGAAAGAAAACACTCAAAAAAGTGAAAATAGTATGTATCAATCTACATTCAGACTCCATAGTTCTTTCTCTGGATGTGGATAGCATTTTCCATCATGAGTCTTTTGAAATTAGATCATTGTTAAGAAGAGCTAAATTCCTCATTTATCATCGCACAATGTTGCTGTTACCATGTTCAATATTTTCTTTGTTTGGCTCACTTCACAATGCATCAGTTCATGTAAGCCTTTCCAGGTTTTTCTGAAATTCACCTGCTCTTCATTTCTTATAACACAATAGTATTCCATTACATTCATATACTACAACTTGTGCAGTCATTCCCCAATTGATGGGCATCCCCTCAATTTCCAATTCTTTGCCACCACAAAAAGAGATGTCATAAATATTTTTGTACATGTGGGTTCTTTTCCCTTCTTATGATTTTTAAGAATGACTTTGAAAAAAAAAGGAAAAAAAAAACCTAGCCGTGTGACCTTCAGCAAGCTACTTAATCCTAATTGCCCTCAAAAAAAAAAAAGAATGACTTTGAATGAATAATTTATTTTGACTATTATAAATATCCAAATTAACTAAAAAGGACATTTGAAGAAAGATGGTATCTGCATCCAGAGAAAGAACTGATAAATAGAAGACTGTAAAGAATAATTTTATGTGCATGTGTGTGTGTGTGTGTGTGTAAAATGGTAGCCTTGGGAAGAGTGGGAGGTGAGAAAAAAAGAAATGTATGTAATAACTTTGTTGTTTATTTAAAAGGAATAGCAAGTTGTATGTAGTAGATTTGCAGCTTCATGTGCAATCATTTTTTATTATACTGTTATGGAAATGTTTGTCTTATTCCATAAATTTAAAAAATAAATTAATTTAATTTAACAATTTATTACAAAGAAAAAAAGCAATACTACTACTTCCTGACAAAAAGGTGATAAACTCCTATGTAAACATTCATTTTTAGACCCAACTAATGGGGGAATTTTTTTTTTTACTAGGTATATCTTTTGACAGCATTTTCTTTTCTTTTTCTTTTTGAATTAGATGCTGAATTTGGAGTACTTAAGACCTGAGTTTGAATTCTGCTTCAGACACTTACTAGCTATATAAATCTAGGCAACTATATAAATTGCTAGCAAATGCAATTTCTTGACCTCCATAAAGTGGAGATAATAACAACACCTACATCTCAGGGTTGATATGAGAATCAAAAGAAATAATATATGTAAAATGCTTTGTAAGACTTAAGGTGGTATGTAACTGCTATTTATTATCACCACCATCATCATTAAGATTATAATTGAAGGTAGGAGTGTAGGTATAAATTGCCCTCCCCCCCCAAAAAGAGAATAATCAAAGTATTTTTTAATGAATAGAAGAGAATAGAAAGAAGACGAATAAAAAAATCACAGATAGGTAGGACATCTTTCAAAGTTGCATATATACATAGAGAGAAGCAAACTGTATATGATAGACATACAGTTTCATATACAAATCCCCTTTTCCATTTTATCACCAGTATGGAAGAGTTTGTTTTATTTGGTGTTTGTTTAGTTCATAATTTATAAAAAAAAAAAAAAGAAAGAGAAAGAGCAATTTGGAGTTATGATTTTTAAAAAAGCAACTAAAGTATACACACCCTTGGGTCAAGAGATCCCCTGTTTGGCTTTAACCCCAAAGAAGTAAAAGATAGATACATGAAGGTAATAGGATATTACTAACCCATAAGAAATGATGGATATGAATAATCAGAGAAGCATGGGAAAATAGGAACTGATACAGAGTGCAGTAAGCGGAAACAGGAAAAAAATATATACAGTGACTACAAAAATCTAAACAAAAAGAACAATAGAATGAAACTGAGCTTTGTGTTATTATAATGACCAAGCTCTTCTTAGGAAGAAGTTGAAAATATGAACCACCCTCCCTTCATTGAAGAGGTAGGGGAATATGCAAATGACACATTGCATATACTGTCAGATGTGGTCAATCTGTGGGTTAGTTTAGTCACCTCCACTTCCTGCCTTCCTTGGCTTCCTCTATAAGATGCTTTTCCCAGTCTTTCCCCTCCCTTCTCCTCCTTCTCTCAGAGATGTATTGATGTAGTAACTTGCATATCTCTCCCATAAAGATACAAGCTCCTTGAGAATAGGGCTAGCGTTTTTTTCTTTCTTTTGTGTCTCATATTAGATACTTAATAAATGCTTGCTGACTTGACTATACTTGTTAAAAAATCTTTATTACATGGGAATACTTACTAGGTAAGTGAAGGAGGAAATTGAAATGAATTCTAAAACAAATAGGAATTATCTTCCCCAAATGAGCACATGTATAGAACCACATTTCATTCTCAGGTCTGTGGCTGGACCTTAAAGCCCAATTTACACTGGCCCACGAATGCCAGGGACGACTCCAATTGCCTCTGTATCAGAGGTGGGGAAATAAAAACAAGTTCAAGCAGCAGTGTTACCACTATGACTGGGGATGCGAATAGAACTTTACAGTCATTTCTATGTGGTGATCTTGCTATTATGCCAGAAGCTAGCCAAATATCCACTAGAGTTCCTGTAGTTGTTCATTGGCCCTCTTGTCATCTGTTTTGTGTCCTTTTTCTTTTTCTTTTTCCTTTTCTTTTTCTTTTTCTTTTTGGAGGGCAATTGGGGTTAAGTAACTTGCCCAAGGTCACACGGTTAGGTTTTTGTTTGTGTGTGTTAAGTGTCTGAGGCCGGATCCGAACTCAAGTCCTTCTGACTCCAGGGCCGGCGCTCTACTCACTGCGCCACCTAGCCGCCCCTCCTTTTTTTTTCAATGAGGACTAATGATATTACAGGGTGATTGATATCTTGACTCGTGTGTGAATTGGATTTAAGTAAAGCAGAATTGCATAGTCATCAGCCTTATTCTCTCTTCCAGAGTTACTGAAGTTCAGTGGCAAGACAAGAGTCAGGCAGATTGGCATTAGCCCAGGATGCAGTGGATGACCTTGGCATCTTCCATGACTGACCAAGCCTTAGGCACTCCACAGAGCCTGCCTCAGCCTCCTTCATGACCATTGGCACAAATTGTTCTCATTTGCCCATTCTGCTGAGGGAAGTCTACACATGCCTGAGGTAGACACCCCCCTACCTCACTGATGGGTTTGTGGCTCATCAGTTACCCTCAACCTGGTTTAGCCCGTCTGCCAAAATGGCTTACTGGGGTGTGGCTTCTGTGCCTGCTACAGCTTCTTGGAGCCACAGGTGAGAGTTGGGTGACAGGTGGACAATAAAGGTGGATGAACAGCCCTGAAAAGGGCTTGGCAGCCCTCACACAAGAGGTACTAGTTTTGCTTAAACACACATACACTCCTCTAAAGTTATAAGGGGAAAAGAGATAGTTTTTATTCTGTTGCAGTGTTGGTATTGGGGTCTCACACTCTCTGACTACAAGTGTCCTATATCCTCCCTGCACAGGCACACTGGAGAGAGCAGGAAAAACCTCGGAAGATCTTTTCAAGGTCATGGCTATTGCAGAGGATGCCTGTAGCTGAAAATAATGCATTAAGGCCTCCTGTAACTTAGAGTTGGGGGTTGCTAAAGCCAGCCAGGACTAACTCTAAGAGTTATAGCCCACCATGTAAGATTCTCTTTAGAGATGTCCACAGTATAGGGGTACACAAATGAATAGACAAGAAAAAGACAGGTAGTCCCTTACACTAATTATTTGCAAGTTCAGAACAAAATATAATTTTAAAAAGTAGATTTCTTAGTTAAAAAATCCTACCAGATGGGGTGGCTAGGTGGCTCAGGGAATAGAATACTTGCCCTGGAGTCAGGAGGACCTGAGTTCAAATCCGACCTCAAATATGGACTCAGACACTTTACACTGACTAGCCGTGTGACTTTGGGCAAGTCACTTAACCCCAATTGCGTCTAAAAAAAAATCCTACCAGCATAGAAATATTACTCACAGGGATATCTGGTGTTCTTCACTTAATTGTAAGCACTGATAATATTTACTTATCACTTACTATTTATTTTTAATCTCCCTTTAACAGTTGGGGTGCAATATAGCCATTAGGAAACATACATACGCACACGTCTCATGCATAGGACAGATAGCTTCTACCTCCCTCAGAGAAGTTTATTACTATTGCCCTCTGGAATATTCTTATGCAATATAATACTTTTTTTTTATGAGTTGTTGTTTCTGCATTGTTTCAGTCATGTCAAACTCTGTGAGCCCTTTCAGGGTTTTCTTGCCAAAGATACTGGAGTGATTTGCCATTTCCTTCTCCAGCTCATTTTACAAATGAGGAACTGAGGCAAATAGGGTAGAGTGACTTACCCAGGGTCACACAGTAAGTATCTGAGGCCAGATTTGAATTCATGTCTCCTTGATTCCAGGTCAGACAACATATCCAACTGTGCCACCCAGCTATCACCACCCCCTTTTTTATGAAAGCAACACTTTAAAATGAAGCAGTGTTAAAACAATAACACATGAACTTAAATTAAGCTGACATATCATTTATCATGTTTAAAGTGTATTATCTGTAACAGGTTTTTAAGTCAAGGACACAAGTTTAGGCATGAGCAAAATTCAAAACGTTAATGCTGGAAAATATGCATTCTTGGGCTATACCCAAATAGATACATCAGGTACTGAGGGGACAATGTGGCGTAGGAGAAAGAATACTGAAATTGTATTCAGGACCTCAAGATTGATGTCTTGACTCCATATACTTAACCTCTCTGAGCCCCAATCCTCACCTGTAACATGAAGATAGTAGTGCTTATATTAGCAACTTCACAGTTTTGCAATGTTTTATAAACCTTAAAGCACTTACTACAGAGGGTATAAATGATTTGTTTTTCAGTTGTTTCAGTCATGTCTGACTCTTTGTGAGTCAGAACCCCATTTGGGGTTCTCTTGGCAAAGAAGTGGTTTGCCATTTCCTTCTTCAGTTCATTTTTCAGATGAGGATCTGAGGTAAACAGGATTAAGTGACTTGCTCAGGGTCACACAGCTAGTAAATATTTAAGGACAGTTTGAACTCAGGTCTTCCTGACTTTAAGCCCTGGCATTCTATCCACCTTGCTATCCCAGCATAAGTTATACTATAACAAAAATTATCTGAGGTACATTCAAAGTGTAACCATTGAAAATTCAAATGTTTTTCATTCTTTTTTTTAATGGATTGTGATTTTATCAGAATGCAACATTGTGGGTGAAGGACTACCTTTACCAATGTTGAGCAGCATCTGTTCTGCAACTTATAGCCTTAAAAATTTATCTGGGACATGGGAAGTTAAAGTGATTTCCTCTAGTATCCCTCAACCAGTACGTATCAGATATGAGATTTTAACTAAGTTCTTCCTGACTCTGAAGTCAGCTCTTTTTTACTATGCTAAACTGCTTCTCTTTAATACTATAGGACCAGTAGATCTCAAAATGTGTTCCAGGACCCCTGGGCAACCCCAAGACTCATGGGGTCCATGAGGCTAAAAACTATTTTCGCAATAACACTAAAACATTTATATAACCCATAGAAACCAAGGGGGTCCTCAATTTTTTAAAGTGCAAATGAGTCCTAAGGCCAAAAAGTTTGAGAGTCATTGCTTTACAGCAAGGATAGCTAAGTTGGGAATACTTGGGATCTGTATATGTAAGATTTGCTTCCTAAACACTGCAGTCTTAGTTGCATCTCTTAATGAAAGTGGCCCCTATCCTCCTACCTTGACATAGATTCACAACTTCTCTGCTTCTAAACAGTCCTCTTTCTCTACTGCCATTTCTAAGAAGAGGGCTGACAGAAGTCAGAAGATATTAGTAGCAAGAACACACCAAGACTTAAAGGTAGATGGAAGGGTTCTTCAAAATACTATTTGGCTGACCTTCTTGGCAGGACTCAATCTTCCTTGAAATTAAGTCAATCTGAAAAGGAAAGTCAGACCAAGACAGAATAAAACACAACTACTTATACTGCATATGTGGTCAAAAAAAATATCCTCTTTAAATTCTGCTAATCAGGTTGTAATACAACCTGCAAATTGTCTGGATAAGGGAAGTAGATTCTTTTAAAGTTATTCCTTTAACTTGTTATATTACTTATTACACTAACAATAATCCAGTGGTAGGCATATACCTCAAAGTAGTCAAAGATAGATATTTATCAAAATACACAGCATATTTTGTGACAGTAAAAAGCTCAGAAATAAGGTAAGTGTCCAATGACTGGAGAATGGTTAAATAGATTATGGTATATGAGTATAATAGAATATTTTTGTATCATAAGACTAGCGCAGTTTCTATTGCACCCTAAGATATGTAATAAATCCTGATTTATTTATTAATTGATTGAAATGAAATTATGAACACTATCCAGAGAAGCATGGGAAAACTGAGGCAAAGTGGAGTTAGAGAACCAGAAAAGGAGTATACATGATGACTATAATAATATAAGTGGAAATAACAAAAACAAAAACAAAACTGAACAATGAGTAATGATAAAGACATGTCATGAAGGAATGAGAAAAAATACCTCTCTCTTTCCTTGCAGAGGTGAGGGACCATGAATGTTGAATTATGCATATTCAGTCAGACTCGATTGATATGTTAGTTGGTTTTTCTAAACTTCTTTTTAAAATCTTTACCATAATGGAAGGTTCCCTAGGCAGAAGTTTGCAGAAGGTTATATTCAGAAGTTAATGTGATTTAAGAATATATGTATAAATAAAATATTTTAAAATGGAAACCATTTAGGTTGATATTGTGATTTATAGTTTCAAAATACTTTAGATTGTTGTTGATTGTAACTAATGAAGATAAGTCTTTATGGATTCCAAGCTTGGTGCTCTATCTACTGAACCACTTAGTTGCTCTACTTTATATATATATATATATGTATGTATGTATGTATGTATATGTGTATATATATGTATGTATGTATATATATATATATATAAAGTGGATAGTAAACAATATTATTCCCATTTTACAGTTGAGAAAACTTAGACTCAGGAAGAAAGACAGAATTAGGTCAAAACTCAGGTCTTTTTGATTCGAAACCCAGTACTCCATACTATCAAAGATGTTCATTTAATGTAAATTTCCCACCATTCTTTTTCCATCACTGGGAGCCAAGCAAGAAACTTTCACAGACAAGTCTTTAATAACAATTCAACTCAAACATTTTTGAGAAATTCTAATTAGCTATCCATACTGGGGAAAAAATGGATTATTCTACTAGCTACTTTTATTCTAAGAGGTCTTCTAAGTATACATATATATGTATTAAACCTGTAGTCATTTTCTGATTCTTAATCCTCATGCATTCCAATGACATTTCTCATGAAAAGCCTTACAACCAGTTTCTTCTTCTTTATTTAATTGGCCAAAACAAAGAAATTCTTACTGGAACTCTAATAGGTCTTTTGACTTTTCTTTAAGCTATACTGGTTAAGGCTGCTCTGTCCAGACTCGTTTGACTAGTTTTATCTCAACTTACTTGTAATATGTTTCTTCATTTCTTCGAGTACACAGATCTCTAATAGATCCCAAGATGTCACACATTTGATTGGAAATTCTTAATCAGTGTGCAGACCTAAAAGATATCCTCAGGGGACAATGTATCGGTAAGTGCAAGCTATATCTTGAGTAATTGGACTTTTGAGTAACTACTGGGAAGGCTAACAATGATTCCATTAACTCATTTATTTGAAGTTTGAATTGAGCTAGCTTTTTGGTTTGGGGGTTTTTTCTGGGTTTATTGTTTTTAACAGTATCACAGAACTCTGGATTAAGAGACACAAATAAGTTTTCAAACTAAAACGACAATTGATGGCCAGTGCTTTGCTCTACCACTCCCCAACAACAAAGTAACAGCTAGAATTTGATAGCTAGCAATGGGAAAATACTAAATGGTGCTTTGCTAATTTCTATTGTCGATTGATTTTTGTTTGTTTTTAAGTTAAGTACCTCAGGTATCCAAATACATTTGGTTAGCCTTTACTCCTCCATTATAGCTTTCCCTCAGTTATTTCCTCTCATGCCCGTGTTTGGAGTTAAGTGTGGAGATCAGAAAAGATCCGGAGGTATCTCTGTCTACTTCTCAAGACACCTGGGACCCATCTTTGAGGAAAAAAAGAGAGGAAGACAAGGAGGAAAATAAAATTACCCTTATAATTCTTTATCACTTGGGAAGGAGAAAAAATATTAATTACAACTTAGTATTCTATACAAAATAACATTTATCATGAGAAAGGACATGCAAAAGAAAAATTAAATTGATTAAGACTAACTTAATATTGCTTTAGTTACATAACATTATAGAATAATGGTAACAGTGCTTTATATAGGTGTAAGACTTTAGAGCCTTCAAAGTGCTTCACATGTGTCATTTTATTGGCTCTTTAACATATCCCTAGGGGGAGGTAGGAAGTACAAATATGATGCTTCTTTTACAGATATGGAAAGAGACACAAAGAGATTAAGTGACTTGCCCAAGAACACACAGCTAGTAAGGGACAGAACTGAATATGGATGCTAGCTGTAGTTAACTCCATTTTAGTACACTTTCTTTCATTCCCATTCATTCTGCTTTTTTTTTTTTTTGGAGGGCAATTGGGGTTAAGTGACTTGCCCAAGGTCACATGGCTAGTTTTTGTGTTAAGTCTCTGAGGTTGAATTTGAACTCAGGTCCTCCTGACTCCAAGGCCAGTGCTCTATTCACTGCTCCATCTAGCCACCCCAATACCCATTCATTTTGTAAGCAGTTAAAACACCAGGCTTCAAGTGACAAAATACATTGGAATTTAGGTCCAAAAATACTACTAATTCACAAAATCTCTCTAAATCACGATTTCTTTGCCAGCAAAAGACAAAACAGAAGGTTGTTTCCTTAATCACCCCTTAGGAATCATGTCTGACTCTGTTCCCCCATTTGGGGTTTCCTTGGCAAAGATACTGGAACAGTTTAGCATTGTCTTCTCCAGGTCATTTTACAGATGAGAAAACTGCAGCAAACAGGGTAAAGTAGACTTGCCCAGGGTCACAAAGCTAATAAGTGTCTGAGGCCATATTCAAACTCAGGAAGATGAGTCTTCCTGACTTCAGACCCAACACTCTATCCACTGCAACACTTAAATGCCCCAGGAATGTGGAAATAGGGATTCCTTTTGAGATAATGACTGTAACATCATGAGTTTGTGAATTCTTAAAAAAAAAAGTGATAACTCATTTAGCTTACTACTTTCCACACAAAAGTCACTCAAAAATGTTTCTTGAATGAACATATTAATAAATTTATGTCATTCCAGTTTGAATTTAATAAGTAAAACTCTTTGAGTTGGACCCTAAGAACTCTAGTTTTTTGAGAATGGGTCATGATGATTTGGACACTATATTGTTATTCTTATGACCTTCACAAAGAAAAAAAAAATCTGCTCAAGCTACAGCCTCATATTGTTACCACGCCTAAATTGTTAATTCCCTGGCTGTTTCTGGAACAATCAATAACCTCTCTCTTTGGCTAGGAGGATTTTTTTAAAACCTCCTCTAATGATTCCCTCTTCACCTCAACAGCAACTGCTTCAGTATGCTTTTATTGCTCATTTAATTCCCTTTCTCATTTTCCTGTAGAATTGTCTTTTTTCCTTACTCTTTCCTCTAAATTTAATTCCAAGTGATTCATCCACTTTAATGCTTCAATAACCTTTATAGTAGCTAACACCCAATTGACTTCTTCACCTTATATTTTTATCCTGTTCCCAGAAGTCTCACCTATCTTTCTTTCCAGATGGCTCACTGATCTGCATAAATTCATGTATGTAGAACTCTTCATCTTTCCTGCACAATATTCCTTCTTGGAGACACTCCAATATCTTATTGACCCTACTTAACATTGGTAACTACAGTTTCTTTTATGTCAATTAATCTATTGTTAATCTCTCCAAGTTAGTTCTCTCATAAATATTAAAATCACTATTTATTCTATAATTGTAAAGTAAAAGCAACCATCAAATAAGTGAAATATAATGTCTGCATTTATATATGTATTCTGAGCCATATACTAACAAATATGAACATTATCAATTGCTTTAGGCATCCTAAAAATTTGACCAAGCAGACAAATACCCAGGCAGTGAGTTGATAAAAAAGAACATCAATTTAATTTGCTCTGTTGTGATCGTGAAAAGGGGGGGGGGGGCAGTTGTGATAACAATATGTTAATAGGTATGAAAAAGTTAGAGTATGTTATTAGTTTCATCCTGACAAGGATTTTCTTGGTGAGGTAGGACAAAATAGATTGTGCCCTACAGGTACAAAAATAAATCTGGCGGAGATAAGGATGATTAAAATGATCAATTCTTAGAAGTTATTTGTAAAAAGTATTTAATACCACTGTGTGTATTGCTTTGAGCTATATAAACATATAGATGCAAAAGTAACTAAGAAAAGATATGGTCCCTTGCTTAACAGAATCAGAACTTTAGAACTGAAAAGGGACTCAGTGGCCAGCTACTACAAACAAGAAATAAAAGGAATCTCCATTATAGCATACTTCCAAAGTGGCCTTCTGACTTCTGCTCTAAAACCTCTGAGAAGGAGCAATGACTATTTCTTGGGACAGCAACCCATCTCATTCTTGGACAGTCCTAACATTCGAGAATTTTTTTCTTGACTTCATATGACCTATCTACCCACAAATCTTTTAAATATGGTATTACCTAAGAATATTCTGTGACTTTTTTATTTACAGTAATATATAGTAGAAATTTAATAAATACTCATTGATTTATGATAACAGTCAATAAACATTTAATAAGCTTCTAATATTTGCCAGGCACTATGCTAAGCACTAGGGATGCAATTTTTAAAAAGAAAGTTAACCTCTGCCCTCAAAGAGCTTACAATCAAATAAGGAGAAAACATAAAAGAGAAATTAAAAAAAGATTAAGGAGAGGGGAAGGTGGGGGAGGGTTTTGGTAGGAAGGCATGGTAGAAAAGTCAAAGGAGTCTAAAAGTCAGTGCAACCATGTGGGAAATAGGGAAATGTCTCCTTAAATGGAGGTTGAGGCATTCATGACTCCACTCCTCAATCAGAGGGGGAGAAGGTGTGATAGAGAAGGGAATAAGATATAAATACCAAATTTGATTGAATCTTGCAGCATGATGAGATTTTCCAATAATGAATTTCCTAAGGCTTGTTGAAATAAAAAAACAAAGTCCAAAATTAGCGTAGACAAGTGGGAAATGAGGAAATGCCAATATTGAGCATTTATACAGCTTTGTAAGGTTTGCAAAGCACTTTAGAAATAGTATGGCATTTTATCCTCAAAACAATCCTAGGAAGTAGGTGCTGCTATTATCCTCATTTTTACAGATGAAAAAATTGAGACACATAGTGGTGAAATGATTTGCCCAAGGTCACATAGCTAGTAAGTATCTAAGTCAAGGTTTGAACTTAGGACTTTTTTTACCTAACTAATGTATTACTAATCCAGCATTAGGAAAAATCCATGCTAGACTGATGTAAGCATTTGAGATATAGATAGATAGATAGATAGATAGATAGATAGATAGATAGATAGATAGAGACAGAGATTTATGACTAAATCTGATTTGGTTAAGGCTGACAAATCAAGGTTTGGAGAGAGAGGGAAAAGGGGGGGGGAGGAGAGAGATGTTTAGATAGATATATGACTAAATCTGATTTGGTTAAGGCTGACAAATCAAGGTTTTGAGAGAGAGAGAGAGAGAGAGAGAGAGAGACGTATAGATGGATATGTGACTAAATCTGATTTGGTTAAGGCTGACAAATCAAGATTTTCTATAATTCTGTAGGCATACACACATTTATTTAAAGGGCTCAAACCACAGATGTGGGGGAAAAACAATAATAATAACAATTCACATTCATTGAGCCTTTTAAGATTTGCAAAGAGCTTTTATCGTAAGCTCTATGAAGTAAATAGTGCAGATCATTATTAGTATTGCCTCATTTCCAATACCCTGAAAGGTTTGTGATTTGCCCCTGATCACACAGCTAGTAGTAGCTAAGGTGGTATTTAAACTCAGGTCTTGTGCCAGCATTCTATCCACTGGGTCACCATTCCTTTCAAGATGGAGTTTAAATTGTGACTTGTAGAGCAAGCCAGAAACTAATGGTTCCTGAAGCTATTTTCTTGGATAACATTTTGCTGCCACCACTCAGGGGATTAAGGGGTGAGGAAGGAGAGATCACAAAGCATATGCCCTAGGATTTATATGTTTTCATTCTTATTCTTCCTCAGCATCTTCTTTTCTATGTTAACTCCAGCACAAACCATGTGGTCCAGATAGTACATCAGACAGAGCACCAATCAGGGTATTAGGAAGACCTAAGTTCAAATATGAGCTTAAACTAGCTATATTACCCTGGTTGGTTTCAGATTCCTCATATATAAAAAGAGGATAATCACTCCTAGAGCTGTTGAAAAGATAAAATGATATAATAGTTATAAAAATCCTTGCAAACCTCAAAGTTCCATTACTATTATTCAAGTCTATAGATATTTTTACCCCAGTGAAGGAAATTTCATGGCACAGCCTATATAGAGATGAGGTATTGTCTTTACAGTTGCAATCAATCAATAAACATTTCTTAAGTGCCTATTATGTGTCAGGCACAGTGCTTAGCACTGGGGATACAAAAAGAGGCAAAAAAAGAATCCCTGCCCTCAAGAAGCTTACAATTTAATGGGGGAGAAAACATGCAAACAAATGTATACAAAGTAAGGTATATACAGGATAAATAGGGAATAGTTAGAAGAGGGAAGGCAGTGGAATTGAGAAGGGTTGGGGAAGACTTCCTGTATAAATGGATTTTAGTTGGGACTTAAGGAACCAGGTAAGTCATTAATTGGAATAGAGGAGGGAAGAATGTTGAGGCATTATACCAAGCTATTTTCACTCTATCCAAAATGTGAGTCCTTCCTGTTCATTTTTCTTATGTTGAAACAGATCGCAAAAAAACATTCTTTTGAAATGCAAGTAATCAATCAATTCACATATTTTATAAATCTAGATTTATCACACATTAAATTTATTTAAAGCATATTTATATGGCTTAAAATTATAAGAGTCAGCTAGTAATTATTACTAAATGGTTTTCTTTCCCTTAAGAATCAGAAGTTTATAAGAAAATAGATTCGGCATTATGAATCAAAATTAAGTGAACTTCATATTCAGAGTTTATAAGTTTTTTTAACTCAATCTCAGCTGCTCTTGGTAATACAACTACAGAGCATAATACCTGCTGGTCTCACAAAGCTTACCAAATAAAGGGCTTCAGTGTTAGTTTTTAATGAGTAGATAAGAATAATTTATGAGTGCAACAAAAAATGTTTCTACATAAAAGGATAATTCTGAAATATTTAAAGAATTACTCTTTAGAGATTTTAATATTCCTTTTTATATAGCAATTTTTAACATACTCTTTTCATAGTATAAATATAAACAACTTTTCCTGCCTGAATAATACAATTTCAAATTAATAAATAAGGTCCAAGTTATGAATATTTTGTAATAGTTTCCTAACCTGATTTCCCAATTTCAGGCTCACTTCTGGGTTTCTAATTAATTATTACATATTCAATTCATTTCAAAAGCATTCATTGAGTATCTATTTGCCCAACACTATGCTAGGTGGTAAAGTGGATAGAGAATTCACCTAGCATCAGGAAGTTTCATCTTTTTGAGTTCAAATCTGGCCTCTGACACTCACTAGTTGTGTGGTCCTAGGCAAGTCACTTAACCCTGTTGACCTCAGTTTTCTCATCTATAAAATGAACCAGAGAAGGAAACAGCAAACCATTCCAGTATCTTTGCCAAGAAAACCATAAGTGGGGTCACAAAGAGTTAAAATGGGTCTGAAATGACTCAATAGCAACAAGAATGCTACTTGGAGGTAGGAATGGCAATAGGGGAGGCAAGGTAGAGTTGAATATATTTTTAAAAATTTATTATATTCCTTCCTTCCTTCCTTTCTCTCTCTTTCCTTCTTTTTTTCTTTCTTCCTTTTTCTGTCACAAAACCTTAAACCCAGTTCACTCTGAAGTGAAGTCTCAATGAGCTTTTAGTCTTGTGGAGATACTATAAAGGGATTCTGGGGCTCAAGCTTTAGTAGTTTAAGACTCCAATAAGACTTTTGTGATAACCCCTTCATAGTTCAGTGAATGGATATTGACACTCACTCTACTAGTTCAAATGGAATGCCATCTATGCCTTCTCATCCTGTGTGATACTTCTTCCTGTCTTTTTATAATTTCTTCATAAAGCACCTACTTAAATCATTGGGGATCTTCTTTTGGTTCTAATTTTGCTTGGATACTAATACAAAACTCAGGTTGTCCAACACTCTTTCTTACACTAAGTACATGACTAAACTACTTCCTTTTCCAATCATACACCTCCTGGATAATTTCTTTTACATCAATTCTTGCTCATACCAATATGTAGCAATTTACTTAATTATTTATTAATTTACTTAATCTGATTATTCTAAAACCATCTTAACCCAGGGTTTTCCCCTATCAGGAGATATTGTCATGGAAACTTGAAGCATTAGAAATACCTGACCTTAGAGGGAAAATAATTGATTTACCTTTAGTTCCTCTCATGTCCTTGATTTTGAACCTGAGGAGCTTTTGAGAAGCCAAAAGGGTAGTGACAGAGTAACCCTCAGGTTCAGGGGATAGCACTTTTCAAGACTCCATGCTGAATCCTACAGAGATGAAGCAGAGGTGAAAGTTACAACCAGAAGAGAGTGGAGGCAAATCATATCAAGATGCAAGGGCAGGGGGCGGCTAGGTGGCTCAGTGAGTAGAGCGTCGGCCCTGGAGTCAGAAGAACCTGAGTTTGGATCCGACCTCAGACACTTAATGCACACACAAATAAAAACCTAGCCGTGTGACCTTGGGCAAGTTACTTAACCCCAATTGCCCTCCAAAAAGCAAAAAAAAAAAAAAAAAAAAGAGTCTAGGGCAACATTGGATCCAGAGGTCTGATTGCTTCAAGGCAATAGAGAGCAGTTGTTGAGACAACTTGAGTACAATCTCCTCAACTCCATCTGATTACCCAAACTACCTCGAATCTTAGCCTTCATTTCTGTTCCACTTCCTCACAATCTATCATAGAGTTCTAGAAAGTACTCTACCTTGACTTGAGGGGGTGAGATAGGGAAGGAGGGGATCCACTTTTTCTTGGAAATCCCTGTGATTCAAAGTCGTGGGTACTTAGAGAACTCCAGGTCTGTTGTTTCCAGGATATACCTCATTTCTATGGTAACACACCTAGGAAACCCAAAGTTTCAATGGTGTACCATGATTTATGTTCATATAACCAAGAAATTATCGGTATTTAAAATATAGTAAGGTATTGGGGTTTTTTTTGCATCAAACAACACTTTCAATATACTTACACACAAAATAATTTCACATAAAGCAATTTTTAAAAGAACAATACAGGAACAATGAAGTTAAACAAAGAAAATTATTAGAACCAATAGATGAAATTTTTTAAAAGTTGCATAGCTTAAAACAAGAAGAGAATAAGTAAAAAATTATTGTCTTAAGGTGTGAGGTACAAAATTGACCAATCTTCGAGAAAAACCACTGAGGCAGAATTCTGAGCCATTAATCATTTATCAAAGGGACTGGGTTCCCTCCAATGAATGAGACCTCAGATTTTCTTCATGATCTGTGATGCTCTCTTCCTCCAGGGTTTTAGTTTTATAGTACTTGACACCCAGAAAATACAGATAAAGCAAACTAAAAATATACAATCTCATTGATTGATAGACCTTGCCCATGACCCCCCAGGAAGGTGTACACAAAATGTAGATTCCCATTGGTTGACAAAGAGCCAATGAGAAGATCCATGGGTTCAAATGAGAAACAGATGGAAAAACATCGACATGGGCCAATGAGCTGGTAGAAAAGCAGGCCATCGGCTGGCAAATAGGGTCACTTTTTGGCCAAATACTCATAGCCATATTCCCATGTTGAGTAAAAGAGGGATAACAAGGGATGGAGGGTCGACAAAAATAGCTGGGGGACTTTCCATATCATTGAGTCACCTCTCTCATGCTGGGCTTGCTCACCATAAGAAGGCAAAAAGAAGGGTGGAGGTCCTCAAGTAAGCTTCCTATGATTAAGCAAGTGAATTTACAATTTGCAGTTCATAGCTCTGGAGCCTAATACACAGAATTTATAATCACTACCTTTATGAAATTACATCAAAATGATTAACATTTATTGGAATAAAATAGGGGTTCAATTAATCATCTATCACAAAGAAGAGTAATTTGTTTAGTAACAAGTATTAAAGTTAGGTTCCTTTTCATCTCCATATAAATAAATTAAGGTATGTTCAATCATAATATCCATCTCTTCCATTATCCTCCTCCCATTTTCCTTCCTTCCTTTATCTCTTTCCTTCTTTCTTTCCTTCTTTCTTTGTTCCTTCCTTCCTTCCTTCCTTCCTTCCTTCCTTCCTTCCTTCCTTTCTTTCTTTCTTTCTTTCTTTCTTTCTTTCTTTCCCCTCTTTCTTTCTTTCTTTCTTTCTTCCTTTCTTCCTTTCTTTCTTTTTCTTCCTTTCTTCCTTTCTTCTTTCACAAAACCAAGTCCCTGCCCAAGCTCCACTTAATGGCTGTATTTTGGGCCCTCCTGGCTTACAGTGAATGTCAATGGTAAATGTTTCTCTTAGGAACAGCAACCCTGAGGGTCTTCCCCTCCCAGCTTGATATTTTTTCTTTTTTTTCTAATTAAAGGGGCCATCCCTTGATTCACTTCTTAAAGAGGCCTATTCACAGAATGGGCATTACCTCACTCTTTTCACTCTACATGAAAAGGCCTTAGCCTGAAAGGGCCAGGGTTTTTCATTGTATCATGGGTCATCTCCAGTCATCCTGATGAATATCTGGTCACTGAATCCAGATGGCTCTGGAGGAGACAGTGAGGCTAGTGACCTTGCACAGCCCTCCCTCAAATCAAAGTCAACTACAAGTCACATCATCATTTCCCTTAAACCATGGACCTCTTTGAAAACAAAGGACAAACACAACAACCATTCACCTCCAAACTTCTTGGAAAAAAATAGTCCACACTTGATATTTTATGGTGTAGTTCAGCAGAAAGAACACTTGGTCTTAGAATCAAGAAGAACTGAGTCTAAGTAGTGATTATTGTGTTTAGTAAAAATATTATTTGAGCATATTCACTTAATTATGTCTGAGACGTAGTTTTCTCATGTGTAAGACATATCTACTTCTCATGGTCACTGTGGGGAAAACATGTAACTATAAAAATATTAATTATTTATAAAATGATGAGATTGGACTAGGTCAAAGGAACAAAGATTTAGAGTAGCAAGGTACCTCAGAGGCCATCAATCTAGCCCAATCCCCTATCTTAGAGAGGAAGTTGAAGGAGATTAAATGACTTGCCTAAAGTCACACAGGCAATACCACTGAGTTTAGAATATGAGTCTGGGTCCTCTGGCTCCACAACCACATGACCTCTAGGGTCCCTTCAAACTCTAAAGTCCAAGAACGTTACGATCCTATAATTATTTCATGAGACCTCAACTTGAATGTCTCACTAGTATTTCTGTTATTTGCTCATTTTCCCATCCTTTTTCTTGACTTTTAACTCTTTGTTAAAGCAAGGCTCTGCTCCAGGATAGAGGACATACTGTCCTAAGCTCCATGGATTTTGTGCAGCTGTTTTCAGAGATACTTCTAGGGACCTATAAATGTTCAGTTCTTCCAAAGTGGTATGATCCAAGGAGAGGTGTTTACTCCTCTCCTGATCTAGGTTCTGGTTTGTGAGCTACCACAAACACTCTTTTCTGCCCTGGAACTGTGACAATGGTTTGCCCTCCACTGCAGCCACAAGCTCTGTTATACTAGTGTTCCTTCTCACCCTGAGACTGCCACCCAGGACTGACCTGGATCCGAGTATAGGCAAAACAACAGAGTCCTGCCCCAGTGCTAGCAACAACACCTGTAAACTCCTTCTGACCAGTTGTTTGACCCCATTAGCATCTATGGGCTGAGAGCTTTGGAAGCAGCCTCTGCTGCTTCTGATTCAGTGGCTCCCAAGGCCTGCTTCTGGTTTGCTGGGGTCTGGGGCTGTGCTGGCTCAACAATACTAGACTATGCTCCATTCTCACCAGGTGTGACAGAACTTTCCTGCTGACTTTCTAAGTTGTCTTTGGCTGGAAAATTATTTCACCCCATACTTTTCTGGGTTCTGCTGCTCCAGGAATTGTTTTATGGCATAATTTAAAGGTACTTGGAGGGGTTTGAGAGAGAGCTTCGGCAAGTTCCTTCCTTTTCTCTGCCATCTTGGCTTTACCTCCCCACTAGCATTTCAAAGTCAACATGTTAATCTGAACTGTAACTGAATTTGTCTGTACACAAAAACCTGCTCTTCCTCCTGACATTCCTATTTCTTTTAGTGGTACCAATATTCACTCTATTATCCATGTTCAAAACTTTGGTGTCAGCTTTGACTCTTCTGTTGCACTCACATGCAACATCTAATCAATTTTTATCTGTTCTACATCCTCAATACTTCTGGCAAGTTAATTCCTTTCTGCTTTTACTGCCACCAACTTACCCTTTACATGGGACTATCCAAATTGCTCTTTTTGTCTCTAATCTCTTCCCCTTAGAATCTATCCTTCATACATTGCTTGGTCACTATTCCTAATAAACAGATGTTTCTAATCAAAACCCTTCAATAACTCCCTGTTGGAGATCACATAAAGTACATACTCTTTATCTTGATAGTAAAGGTCTTCTTTTCCAACCTTATCATGCATTGCTTTTTCCACATAATTTAAGTCCTATCCAAACTAGACTACTTGCCATCCTCAGCACAGATTCTGTGCTCTCTCACTTTTGTGTCTTTGCCTCCCTTTTTTTCTCTCTTTTGAAATCCTACCAGTCTTCAAGACTCAGTTCAAATGCAACCTGTTCTGTGAAGACTTCCTAATTTTCCCTTAAATGGAAATAATATTTCTCTTCTTCGGCTTCAATTATACTTTGCATGATGTACTTGTGTGCCATTTTGTGTGATCATTACTTGTAGTCATCTCCCTATTAAACTGTAAATTTTATGGCATTAGGGACTTCATTGTCTTATGTCTGTATTTTCCCCAGGGCTTAGCATCGAGAACATGTTCACTGTGCACATCTGAAGGGCCTAAGAAATGTTTCTTGAATCTATTAAGGAGAGATCAGATGATGTTGATGTTTCATGTGGTTTTCAGCCCAATCAAATTGATTCTGGCTTCTTCAAGATTATGTGCCAGTGTAAAGGCCACAAATATTCAAGTACAGGCACATCCTATGCCTGACTATTCATAATGAAATCCATTCTTCTGTGTTTTTCAGGGTGTGTTTCTCTTTGCAATCTGTAAACTCATTGAAAAAACCACTGTGTTCTGCTTTAACTAACATGACCGTAACATGATCTTACACACCCTTCAAAATGTTGGAAAAACAAATTTAATGAAAGTGTAAAGAACATTATAAAATCCTCTTTGAAACAGATGATGGAGCCTAGACAGGGGTGGGGAACCTGCAGCCTGAACTTTGAAGTTCAGATTCAACCAAAGTGCTGCAGTTGAGGATCTAGAGGGCCACATGTGGTCTCAAGACCACAGGTTCCCCACCTAGAAGACGTAGGTTCAAATTCCATTTCTGATATTTGACAGTTATATGACTATGGACAAATCATTTATCATCTCTGAGTTATAGTTTACTCATCTGTAACATGAAGATATTAGACCGGATAATCTTTAAGTTTCCTTTCAGTTCTAAATCTTATGAACCTCTATCAGGATGCCATTCACCTTGGTGTGTTTCAAGATCACAACCAGGGGTTAGAACAGTGAAGTCTGATGGTTAGCTACTCATAAATGTCTTTCCTTTTTTCTCCTATGAGTCCATTTGATATCCATAGAAATCTTCCACAGCATAAAATTATAACAGCTTACATTTATGTAACTTTGTAATCATCAGTCATTTTACACACTGAAATTACTTTTAGTTTTCACCCTTCTTTACGCTTATCAGCTAACGCTCCATTTTAATACCATCTTTTTTTTCTCTTTCACCTCCATTCTACCTAATCAAAGACAATACTGTGAGGGGTTGACACTTTGCCAAAACTATTCTTTTTTCTCTCCATTTGAATTAATTTTGTCTCTCTTCATTTATCTTTCATCCTGCTCCCTCCCCCTTTTTCTTCTTCAAAGTAAAATTCCTGGTAATCAACATACATGAAGTTTTGTCACAGTCCGTTTGATTCAGTAACATACTCTTCATTTTCAATTTATTTATTCATTTATTTTTAGTTTTCAACATTCACTTTTATAAGATTTTGAGTTCTAAATTTTCTTCTTTTGCTCCACTCCTCCCTCCCCAAAATGACATGCAATCTGATATAGGCTATATATGTATGATCACATTAAACAGATTTCCACATTAGTCATGAAAGAAGAATCAGAACAATAGGGAAAAACCATGAGAAAGAAAAGGCAAAAAACATTTTTTTTTTAAAGAGAGAAGATAGTATGCTTCGATCTGCATTTAAACCCCACAGTTCTTTTATCTGGATGTGGATAGCATTTTCCATCATAAATCTTTTGGAAATGTCTTAGATCATTGCATTGCTCAGAAAAGTTCAGTCTAATGAAGTTGGTCATTGCACAATGTTGCTGTTAATGTGTACAATGTTCTCCTGGTTCTGCTCACTTCACTCAATATCAGTTTCATGTAAGTCTTTCCAAGTTTTTCTGAAGTCTACCTGCTCACCATTTCTTAAAGAACAATAGTAATTCTGTTACATTCATATATCAAAACTTGTTCAGCCATTCCCCCAATTGATGGACATTTCCTCAGTTTCCAGTTCTTTGACACCACTACAAGAGCTGCTCTAAATATTTTAGTAACACACACTTCTAAAGCACCTACTGTTTACCAAACATTATACTGGCTGTGAGGATACAAAAAGAAAAGACAAAATAATCCGTCTTCAGTAATAAGCCAAAAAGCACTATTAGAGATCATTTAGTCCAAACTCTTCGTTTTACAGATAAAGAGACTGAGGCTCAGAGAGGAGAAGCTATGGATTCTAGAAAGGGGAAGTGAGGATGGGGCGTATTCCAGGGATAAGGTCAAAGCATGCCCATACATATACAATGCAAGAAGTCAAGAGGTGAATGTCCTATACTAGTAAGTGCTAGTAGATAAGTTTCATCAGAACAGAGTATGTGAAAGAGTCAATCAGAAATAAGTTTGGAAATTGTAGAGAGCTTTAGGTAAAAGGCACCTTTGCATTTCATTATGGAGATAATTGGGGGTAGGCAAAGAACTTTCAGTAGAGAAGTGACATATTCATATATATATATATATATATATATATATATATATATTAGAAATAATTTGGAAGTCATGAGGACTGTAGAAGAAGGGGAAGACCTGGAAGCAGGGAAACCAATTAGGAGGCTATGGCTATAGTTCAGGCAAATGTGTTGAGGTCTTGATGTAAGGTAGTATCTCTGGGAATGGAGAGAGGGAATTCAGTACTATATTAGAGAGGTAGAATCAGCAAGACCTGACAATGAAAGATGAGGAAAAGGGAAGAGTCAAGGATGATTCTGAGGTTGCTAAACTAACTGATAAATTGGAAGATTTTGGTAACCTCAACAGAAATAGAGAGGGATTGGTTTGAGGTTTTAAAAAAAAACCTTTCTATTTTAGGTGTATTTAATTTGTTATGTCTTAGGTGGAGATGTCCAGCTGTCAATTAGTGATAAGGGACTAGAATATAGGAAAGAAATTCAGACTAGATTCATAGATTCGGGTGTAAGCTGCATAGAGATGTTAACTGAACCTATCAGAGTTGATTAGATCACCAAAAACAGATGCAACCACACCACCCATAGGCAGAGAGATCAGTTACAGCCAATGGAGAAATTCTGATTGTGGTGGATAAGCTCACTTACCTGGATAGTATACTTTCCAGGGATGTACATTGATAATGAGGTTGACACGTGCACTTCCAGAGCCAGCTCAGTGTTTGGAAGGTTCCGAAAGAAAGTATGGGAGAGAAGAGGCATTAGGGTGCCTATCAGAACCATTATGCTGTCCTCGTTGTATGCCTGTGAAACCCAGTGTGTCAGCACCCTGCCAGGAAACTGAATCCCTTCTATTTGAATGGTCTGAGGAAGATTCTGAAGATCACTGGGCAAGATAAAATGCCAGACACTGAGGTTTCATTGAGCCAAGCTGCCAAGCGTTCAAATTCTATTGCAGAGAGCACAACTCCAATGGGCTCACCACATTGTTCAAATGCCAATTATACTTTTATCTAAAAGACTGTTTTATGGAGAACTCACATAAAGCAAGCACTCACATGGAGGTCAGAAGAAGTGATCCAAGGACACTGGAGGTATTTTTGCTCTCCCCTTCCCCCCTTCCAAATTCCTCCTTTTCTTGAGTCCTCTCTGCCACCGACCATTAGTAATGGTTCATGTGGGAGAGGTGGGGCGATACTTCTGCGATGAGGGAAGGGAGGGGGCAGGGTGGCAGGGTGCATGCATCCCTGGTTCACCACCTGTCACCAAGAAACAGAATTACAGAGGAAAGAGGAGAGGACCCAAGACAGACACCATGTGATTTATCTGGGGAAACAACACCATGAGAAATGAATCAAAGATACAAGATATAAATGAATGGTTTGATACAATAATCTAAGACATTTTTCAGAGTTGTACAAGCAAAACTTTGGCTTACATCTATGAGGCAAGTTTATGCAACTGAGTCCAGAGTCCAGACTTGTAGCAGTTCTGAGCTTATGAAATGGTTTGTGCTTCACCATGAGATGAGGTTTTAGCTCCCAGGCCTATACTAAGAAAGACCCCTCTCTAACACCTTTGCACTACAAACAAAATGCAGCAGACAACTTAAAGACAAGAATCAGTCATAGCTATTTAAAAAATTCTTACTAAAATGTGGCAAATATGCAATTCTAATAATTGTTTTTAATATGTAGAAGCAAGGCAAGCTTAGGATAGGTCTTTCCTCCTAAAAGGTATTTCCTCAGCATTCTTGCTACTGGAATAAATGTCACACAAAAACCCCTAACAGTCATACACTTCTATGCTTGGTATCCTGGTCACCACGCACCACACACAGATATAAACACACCACACACACACACACACACACACACACACACACACACACACACACACACACACACATGTTCTCCACTTTCCTTTCTTCCTAAAATGGGAAGAAGTACAAATCCCAGAAGACTTTGCAGCTAGTACACCTTTTGCTCTGGGTGATTATTTATACATAATTACTGTATTGCTAAGAAAGTTCAGAAATAAACCCTGAAAAGTAACATTGATTCTATATGCTGTACTCCAACTTCATAAAATCCATATTTGGAGATAAATGTGACCTGTCCCAAAACAATACTGTAATTTTTAAGTGCCTGCTGCCAGTGATACATGATTCCATCATACTTCTCTCTACTATGCTTCCTTTCTCTGTAACTATGTCAGTGAAATTATTCTAAATTGATTGTCACACTATGAGATGCTATGCTGCCCCACACAGAGACAAGGCTGCTAGCATTATGTGTGTCTATGAGGCACAAGGAAGAGAGGGCTGCACAGTGCATAATGCATTGTACTAGGAGTCATGAAGATTTGCCTCAGACATTTGCCATCTGTGTGGCCCTGGGCAAGTCACTTAACCTGCCTGTTTCCTCATCAATAAAATGAAAATAATGAGTAGCACCACCTTCCCAGGGTTGTTGTTAGGATCAGATAAGACAATGCTTATAAAGTGTTTTGCAAACCCTAAATGCTATATATCTACTAGTTATTATTTGTGTCATTGGTTTTTAAATGCTGGGGTTGCCATCAAACATTCTCATTCATTGGTCAAATTAGTTTAAGCTGCTCTTTTTTATTTCCAGAGATAACTAAAAATTCTTTGTTCTTCCATTGTGAAATTCATTATTTGACGGCTGTCTCTTCCCTCTCTTTCTAGGACAGTAGGACTGGGCCCAAAAACCCGAGGCTTGGAGCCATGGATGATTGTTCTTATTATTATAGTAGGACTATTGATTACAGGCCTAACTGTTGGTCTTCTGGTTCATTTCTTGGTCTCTGGTAGGTAGAACTTGGAAGGAAATTTCCTTAATTTCTCTTCCCCCAAGATAACTTTTCCCCCCACATATGTGAAAGGAATGAAACTGAGGGATCCCTTAAGGTGCTGTTTTAGTAATGATTGCTAGTTTAGTGAAGAGTGCCATGGATTTGGAACTGGAGAATCTGGATTCAAATACCAGCTATTTACTAGCTGTGTGACCTTGGGCAAAGCACTTAACTCTTTGACCCCAATTTTTTCATCTGTAAAATAAGGGAGTTGGATTAATTAATTTTTAAGGTAATTTCCCAGTTCTGAATCCTATAATCCCATAAGGTACAATTAATTGATTTAGCTATTGCCTTCCAAACAAGAAAAAGTTATATATGTACGTATGTATATGCATATATATATGGAATATATGTAATTTTCCTTATTCGCTTAAGGAAAAATAAGCATGAGGCACTTGATATAAACTATTACATATTTTTTCATCTCCAGGGATCATAGAATCATGGATCTGGAGCTGAAAGGAATCTCAAAAGTCATTTAATTGATTCCCCATATTTTATACATGAAGAAACTGAGGCACAGGGAGGTTGTAACTTACCTAATGTCACAAAGTCAGCAAAGCACAGACTTCCCTTCTCATACCATACTTTTTTGTCTGCAAACTTTTCTACATGTCAAAAACCATGACAGAAGCAATGTTTTTATTTTTAATTTGTAGCCATGTCCTAAGTAAAATTCACTAAAATTATATTTTCTCTATCACTTGTTAATGTCAGATATGCATATATTCACCATAGTTATATACAAGCAGCAATTTGAATAAAAAGTATTTTTTTATGGGGTCCAATGATGTTACATCTGGAAACAAGTATTTATTGGAGATGCCTTAGTTCTACTAGTTCTAGTTTGATCTATCTTAGATCAAACCTTATAATCTGGCCTAGATCTTTTAACCAGGGATTTATCAGCTCATTTAAAAAATATTTTGATAAATATGTTTCAATACTTTGTTTCTCTTTGTGTCTTATTTTGTTCATTTAAAAACATTATTTTGAAAAGGGGTTCATAGATTTCACTAAATTGCCAGAGGTAGCCATGTCATAGAAAAGCTAAAGAATTCCTGATCTAGCCTTTCCTAGATCAAATTTTTTTCTAGATAACCATCTAAAAAATTTGTTTCTCTTCTTAGTTTTATCTTCATCAACTATAAGCTCCACATCTCATTATAGTGGATCAAAAAGTTTCAAGAATTCCTTCCAAAAATGCAAATTGTGGCCCTTGTAGGTTAAAATATAGGTCTCTGTAACCCTGTTCTACCTACAATTCAAGTCAAACTCTTTGAATACTGAGACTAAACTGTGCCCCAACTTTCTTACTTTTCTCCATTACCTACTAACTTTTTACCTCCCAAAAGTTAATCAATATTCATTCTTTCCTTCTCTCAAATATTTGAATTCCATACTTTCATTCATCTATTCTTGGATTTCTATGTCATGCTCATTAGAAATTCTCATTTATAAGCCAATTTATTAATCAAAAAAGTAACTTTTTTGACCCCAGTATCTTCTGGATAGGTATCAATAGAATATTGCCTCCCAGTGGGCTTATCATGGACTCAGTATGAACCTCTGCTAGTGGTGGGTCTAATACATATTTTTCCCTAACCTTGGAGTCTTATGCCCAAATCTCATCCTTATTTTTCTTTTGTTTTCCTTCCAATGTAGATCAGAAACTGGAGTATTACCATGGCACTTTTAAAATTTCAGATGAACAATTGAATGCCAATACTGAAGAAAACTATGCATATCATTATAAGGACTTACGTGAGATGAGTGAAATTTTGGTAGGTCCAGATTTTTCTCTTTTCTTCATAGAAATCTGAGTTGAAAGAAATCTAGAGACAATCTAGTTCAAATTCCTAATTTTGAAAATGATAAATTCACTTAGGTCAAAGATGAGCCCATTCCATTTGGGGCAATCCTAATGCTTCATATCTATTATTGTTATTTTTTGTACCATAATAGCTGATATTTATAAAGTATTTTAAGATTTGAAAAGTATTATATATATATGCATATATATTATCTCATTAGAAATATACAAAGATGGAATCAGCTGTCTTGTGGAGTAGTATCCCCTCATTGGAAGGTTTGTAGAGGGAATTTGAATTTGAAGCCTATGATTTTATACAGTGACTCTCAAAGCAAGGGAGAAGCAGAGCATTTTCTATTTCACATTGCGATGCTTTTAATTTTTTTAATGTTGCCGCCTACACTTCTCATATATGTTCATTCATTCAATAAGTACTTACTAAACACCCTCCATATGATGAGAAGAATTTTTTTTAAGAGCACTTTCCTTTGTAGAACTTAAAATGCAATAGAGGCATTTAACATATGCAAATAACTATAACTGGTAATGGGTACCTAAGAGAGGTAGGAAAATTATGATGCTTGTAAGTCTTAGTGAGGAAAAATATTTACCAATTATTCTGAATTTGAAGTCAGCGTACCTGCATTCAAGTCCTGTCCTGGCACATATTCTCCATGTGACCCTGAGTCAGTGACTTCACATCTTGGATTCCTAATCGATAAACCAGCAAGAAGAGCTTCCATCTCATGGTGGAGGTAGGAGACTATGGAACTACTAGGACCTCCTCCAGCTCTAGAATTTAGTGAAATACTAAGAATTAGTATTAGTATTAGTTTTAGGCTACTAGAGAAAAGATATAATGGAGAGATAAGAGAAAGAATAAGAATTCGAGGAACCAGCTGGGAAAAGTTGAGTATAGCTACTACAGATACAGACAGAAAGTCTAACTTATGTACACCTTAATATAAAGAAACTTTTAGTAAACCATAGGGAAATAATAGGTATGTATAAAAGATGCTAGGACCATCCCCTCCCCCAAGTAGGTAGGCCACTGGTGCAGTGGATAGAGCACCTGTGTTGTACTCAGGAAGACCTGAGTTCAAATCTGGCCTCAGACACTAGTTGGGTGACTCCAGGTAAGTCACTTAACCCTGTTTGCCTTAGTTTCCTTCTCTGTAAAAATGAGCTGGAGAAGGAAATGGCAAATGACTCCAGGGCCTCTGCCAAGAAAACTTTAAATGGGGTCACAAAGAGTTGGACACAACTGAAATGAATAAACAACACTAGTAAAGACCCACTAGAGCCAGAATCAAGTAAAGCCAACAAACATTTATTAAACATTTAGTATGTAACAGATGCTGTGCTAAATGGCAGGAATACAAATACAAGTAATTTCATGCCATGATTTTACATATGAGGAAACCGAGGCCCAGGGAACTGAAATGATTGTGAGATAAAAAAATGACAGAATTCCAGTCCATAGCTTCCAATCCAGAACTCTTTTCACTACACCATGATACCTCTCAATTAGATGAGCTATGACAATAATGGCAGTGATATTTGTAGGACCAAATAATTTATGTAACCTTTAAGCATAAACATATTTGTTTATAAATATATGAATTATATACAATTTATAAATGTATGAATTACACAGAGGATTTATTATTTCATCATATTATTATATAATAACTGCCAAGCATCGATGTTATGTAACAGGCTGGCTACTCAAGGCAATCAAAAGGCTTGATATTCAGACTAAAAGCCAAGAAGTTTACAGAAGTCTAGTCCCCATCATACTGCTCACTTCATTCACCCAATGTCCTTCATAAATCCACAATTGAGCATCACCAGATTTTAAATAGTTTATTTAGGATCTCAGTGACCTAAAGATACTATCTTTAAAAAGAAAAGAGGGCCAACATGGCAGAGTAGAAACAGCAAGTCCAAGCCACTCTCCCCCCAGAATACCTCCAAACTATGTAAAAGGGGACTCTGAACAACTTCTGGAGCCCCAGCACCCACAGAATGACACAGAGAAGCTAACCTCCCCCTGAGGACAGCCCAGCAGCCCTGCAGAAAGGACCAGTGCAGAGCCAGCAGCGCAGTGCGCGAGGAGCCGAGCACAGGTCCGCCTGAGTCCCAGTTTTAGCCCCAGGGAGGCAGGGCCAGTGGCCGGCTGGAGGGACCCCAGAACACCAGCAGCTGTGGCAATTCCAGAATTATCAACACAGACATGCCTAGGACAAAGTGAGAGGTTAGTGCCCTATGGACTTTGGGACCAGTATTTGGAGAATGCGTCAGCTTCCTCCCCTGGGGGCTAGAAGCTTCTGAGGAGACACACCATTTTGTAGTTTTCAGAGGCAGCTCCAGCTCCTGGCCAGAGAACTGTAGGGAGATCCAGCTATCAGTCTTGGGGGGTAATCACTCTTGCTTTAACCTCCCTGGATATGGATTGTGATCTGGGGTGGAGGTCGTGGGTGGGTTTCCAGCTTGCCAGAAACGGAAGTCGCCCCCCCAACACATGTTCAGGATGAAAGTTCCCATCTGGCACCAGGCCATAGTGTGGCAACAAGCCCAAAAGTCAAGTAATTAAGTGGCAACATGCCAAGGCAAAGGAAACAAATTAAACAGAAAAATGCAACCTTAGACTCCTACTTTGGGGGCAAAGAGGATCAAAGCATGGAACAGGAGGAGGACTGTGAGGTCAGAAATCCTACTCCAAAAGACCCAAAGGAAAATATGAGCAGGTTGCAGGTGATAGAGGACCTTAAGAAGGACTTTAAAAATCAAATAAAAGAAGTGGAGGAAAAATTGGAAAGAGAAATGAGAAGGATGCAGGAAAAGTATGAAATGAGGGTCAACAGTCTGACTGAAGAAAACAACACCTTAAAAAATAGACTAACTTAAATGGCAAAGGAGGCCCAAAAGGGCAATGAGGAGAAGAATGCCTTAAAAAGTCGAATTTGCCAGATGGAAAAAGAATCTCAAAAGTTCACTGAGGAGATTCATTCCTTCAGAGTTAGACTGGAGCAAATGGAAGCTAATGACTTTATGAGAAATCAAGATGCTGTTAAGCAGATCCAAACAAATGAAAGATTAGAAGGCAATGTGAAATATCTAATGGGAAAAACCACTGACCTGGAAAATAGATCCAGGAGAGACAATTTAAAAATTATTGGACTACCTGAAAGCCATGATCAAAGAAAGAACCTAGTAATCACCCTTCAAGAAATTCTCAAGGAAAATTGCCCTGATGTTTTAGATCCAGAGGGCAAAATAGAGGTTGAAAGAATCCACAGATCACCTCCTGAAAAAGATCCCAAAAAGAAAACTCCCAGGAATATTATAACCAGGTTCCAGAATCCCCAGATCAAGGAGAAAATACTACAAGCAGCCAGGAAGAAACAATTTCAATATTGTGGAAACACAATCAGAATAGCACAGGACCTGGCAGCTTCTACACTGAGGGATTGAAGGGCATGGAATATGATATTCCAGAGGGCAAAAGAGCTGGGAATGAACCCAAGGGTCACCTACCCAGCAAAACTGAGTATTTTGTTTCAGGGGAAAATATGGTCATTCAGTGGAATAGAGGACTTTCAAGCATTCTTGAGGAAAAAACCAGAATTGAATAGAAAATTTGACATCCAGACACAAGAAGCAAGAGATGCCTGAGAAGGTAATCAGGGAAAAGAAATCAAAAGGAACTTATCAAAGTTGAACTATTTACATTCCTATATGGAAAAGCAATAACTGTGACTGATGATATCTTTCTCACTATGAAAATAATGGAAGAAGGGTGTGTGGTCATATGAATACATATGTGAATGTGTGTGTATATGGTTACAGTTATATATGGATAGAGGGCATAGGTTGAATTTGTTGGGAAGGGAGAATACTCAAGGGATGAAATTATGAGGTAAGAGAGGAAAGTGGCAAGAGGAGATGGGGAGAGACAGGGTAGGGTAAACTATCTCATGTAGAAGAAGCAAGGGGAAGTGGTTGCAAGGGAGGGGAAGAATAGGAAGGCAAAAAGGCAAAACCACATTCTCATTGAATTTGGTTCTGTGAGAGAATGACATACATACTAAATGGGATATCTCAACCTGCAGCAGAATAGGGGGAAGGGGGATGAGAGGAGGGATGATGGATGGGAGGGCATCCTTGGGAGGAGGGCAGGTTGGAAGTACCCACTATAGAAGAGGGACAGGATCAAGTAGGGAATGGACCAGGTGGGGGTGCGATGAGTGGGAGGGAATTATAAGCAGCCTTGTACAATATATCTACTATGATAATGTTTTGCATAGCTAGACATGTACAACATATACTGAATTACTTATCTCCCCAGAGGGAATGGGTGACAAGAGAGGAAGGAAATGGATCTGAAATTCGAGGTCTTAACATTAAATGTTTCAAATATATATAAATACTATTATTAATACTCTTTTGCTTGTAATTGGGAGATAAGATGTGCAGGCATTGGGACACAAAGATTCACCTTCCTCTAATGGAAAAGTCGAAGGGGGTATGGGAGAAGATATGGGAGAGAGAAGATTGGAGGAAGCGATATCTTGAGGGACTGCTATTCTGGGAGGGTGGATAGGGGAAAAACAGGGGGGAAAAATAATTGTAACTTAAAATCTGGCGGAAATGAATGATGTTAAACAGAAGTTAATAAAGCATTTGTTGGGGAGGCTAGGTGGCACAGTGAGTAGAGTGTCAGCCCTGGAGTCAGAAAGACCTGAGTTTGGATCCTGGCCTCAGACACTTAACCCACACAAATAAAAACCTAGCTGTGTGACCTTGGGCAAGTTACTTAACCCCAATTGCCCTCCAAAAAACAAAAAAATAAAAATAAAAATAAAGCATTTGTTTAAAAAAAAAGAAAAATGGTCTACCAAGAACCAAATGATTAAATGTAATCTCCATCATAACCCCCTGACAAATGGAACAAAGAAAAGCATAGTTATAAAAGGAGGGAACAGAGAAAGCTCAAGTGACTGTAACTATAGCTTTTAGTCTATTTGTAAGAACCTGGAGCTGGGTGGGAGTCCAGAGACCTATACTTGGAATCATATTGCCTTAGAGCTAGAAGTGACTTAGGCAAGCCACTAATCTTGGAGTTTTTAACCTCTTTTATATCATGGACCCCTTTGGCAGTCTGCTATAGTCTATGGATCTCTTCTCAAAATAATATTTTTTAATGCAAAAAGTACATAGGATTTAAAAATCTCATTATATTAAATACAGTTATCAAAATATTTTAAAACAAAAGTCCTCAACCCCAGACTACCAACTCATGATGTAGTTTACACTCCCTACCCTAATCTCATTTTATAAATGAGGAAGCTGAGTCCAGAGTCACTCACAGATTTATGATAGAGCCAGAGCTATAATCCAGGTCTCTGAATTACCAGTCTAGGAATACTTTTTTTTCTTTTCTATAATTTATTTAGTATTTTATTTTTTCCCAATTCCATGTAAAAACAGTTAACATTCATTTTTAAAATTCTGAGTTCTAAATTCTCTTTCTTCTTCCCTCCTCACTCTCTCTGCCCCATTCTGAAGGCAAGAAATTTGATGTAGGTTACACATGTGTAGTCATGCAAAACATTTTCATATTAGTCATGTTAAAAAAGAAAACATAGATGAAAAAACCTTCGGAAAAATAAAGTGGGGGCGGGAAGTATGCTTCAATCTGTTTTCAGACAAGCAGTTCTTTGTCTGGGGATGGAGAGCATTTTTCATTATAAATCCTTTAGAGTTGTCTTAGATCATTGTATTACTGAGAAGATCAAAGTCATTCCCAGCTGATCTTAAAAAGCACATCTTAAATATTTCTGTTACTTTGTACACAGTACATTTCACTTTGCATTAGCTCATGTAAGTCTTTTCAGGTTTTTCTGAGAGCATTCTGCTCATAATTTCTTATAACACAATAGTATTCCATCATAATCTCATACCACAATTTGTTCAGCCATTCCACAATTGATAGATGACCTCTCAATTCCCAATTCTTTGCCAAAAAAGAAAGATTTATTATAAATTTATTATTATATTTATTATTTATGTATTTATTATTATAATATTATATATATTATATAATATTATAATATAATATATAATTATTATAATATTATTTATCATAAATAAATTTTATTATAAATTATAAAATATAAATATGTATTTCATACATATAGGTCTTTTTCCTTTTTTCATCTCTTTAGGAATATAGACCTAGTAGCGGTATGGCAAGGTCAAAGGGTAGGCATGGTTTTATAGCCCTTTGGGCATAGTTCCAAACTACTTTGCAGAATGGTTGAATCAGGTTACAACTCCACCAACAGTCTATTAATGTTTCATTCTTCCCACATCCCCTCCAACATTTGTCATTTTCCTTTTCTGTCCTATTAGCCTAATAGATATGAGGTAGAACCTAAGAATTGTTTTAATTTGCATTTCTCCAATCAATAGTGAGTTAGAGCATGATTTCATATGACTATAGATAGCTTTGATTACTTCAACTGAAAACTGTTCATGTATTTTTATCATTTATCAATTGGGGAACAGCTTATTTTTATAAATTTGCCATGGTTCTCTAATTGTTTGAGAAATGAGGCCTTTATCAGAGAAACTTATTTCAAAATTTTTTTCACAGATACTATTGCTAACTGTATTTTTCCCTCCATCCTATTTCCCCCCCCCATTTATTCTATTATTTCTCTCCTTTCAACCTGTTCATCCTCAGATGTGTTTTGCTTCTGATACCCCCAATCTGCCCTCCCTTATATCACCCTACCCTTTTCTCATTCCCTTCCTCTCCTACTTTCCTATAGGATAAGATAGATTTCTATACCTAAATGATTGCGTATGTTATTTCCTCTTTGAAACAAATCTGATGAGAATAATGTTCACTCATTTCCCTTCACTTTCCCTTTTTTCCCTTCCATTATAAAAGCTTTTCTCTTGCCTCTTTTATTGAGATTGTTTACCCTATTCTACCTTTCCCTTTCCCTTTCTCATAGTATATTCCTCTCTGAACCCTTAATTTTATTTTTTAGATACCATTTCTGTATATTCAACTCACACCTATGCCTTCTGTCTTTATATACTACTTCTAACTGCCCTAATAATGAGAAAATTCTTATGAGTTATAAGTATCATCTTCCCATGTAGGAATGTAAACAGTTAAACCTTATTAAGCCATTTATGACTTGCATTTCTTATTTACCTTTTTATGCTTTTCTTGAGTCTTGTGTTTGAAAGTCAAATTTTCTATTCAGCTCTGGTCTTTTCATCAAGAATGCTTGAAAGTCCTCTATTTTGATGAATATCCATTTTTCCCTTGAAGTATTATACTCAGTTTTGCTGGGTAGGTGATTCTTGGTTGCAATCTTAGCTTCTTTGCCTTCCAGAATATCACATTCCAAACCCTCCTTTAATGTAGAAGTTGCCAAATCGTGTGTTATCCTGACTGTGACTCCACCATATTTGAACTGTTTCTTTCTGACTGCTTGCAATATTTTCTCCTTGACCTGGGAACTCTGGAATTTGGCTATAATAGTCCTGACAGTTTTCATTTTGGGTCACTTTAAAGAAATCATCAGTGGGTTCTTTCCATTTCTATTTTATTCTCTGTTTCTGGAAAAGCAGAGCAGTTTTCCTTGATAATTTCTAGAAAGATGATGTCTAGTGGGGCGAGGAGGTGGTGCAGTGAGTAAAGCGCCAGCCCCGGAGTCAGAAGGACCTGAGTTCAGATCCAGCCTTAGACACTTAACACATACAAAAAAAAAAAAAAACTAGCCATGTGACCTTGGGCAAGTTACTTAACCCCAATTGCCCTCCAAAAGGCAAAAAAAAAAAAGATAATGTATAGGCTCTTTTTTTTTTTTTAATCATGACTTTCGGATAGTCCAATAATTTTAAAATTATCTCTCCTGGATCTATTTTCTAGGTCAGTTTTTTTTAACGAGATATTTCATATTTTCTTCTATTTTTTTCATTCTTTTGATTTTTTTTTTTAAAGCAATTGGGGTTAAGTAACTTGCTCAAGGTTACACGGCTAGTCATTATTTATGCGTGGGTGCTCATTTTCTGAGGCCGGATCTCATCTCGGGTCATCCCAACTCCGAGGCCGGCACTCTTACTCACTGCGCCACCTAGCCGCCCCTTTAGGCAATTGGGGTTAAGTAACTTGCCCAAGGTTACACGGCTAGGTTTTTGTTTGTGCGGATTAGGTGTCGGAGGCCGGCTCCGAACTCAGGTCCTTCTGATTCCAGGGCCGGCGCTCTATTCACTGCGCCACCTAGCCGCCCCCATTCTTTTGATTTTGTTTTATTGTTTCTTGACTTCTCATAAAGTCATTAGCTTCCATTTGCCCAGTTGTAATTTTTAAGGAATTATTTTTGTCAGTGAGCTTTTATACTTCCTTTTCCGTTTGGCCAAATCTACTTTTTAAGTAGGTTTTGTTTTGTTTTTGCTCAGTGAATTTTTGTCCCTCTTTTTCCATTCGGTCAGTCTTGCTTTTTAAGGAATTCTTCTCTTCATTGGGTTTTTTTTAAGGAATTCTTCTCATTGGGTTTTTATATCTCTTTGTATCTCTTTTACCATTTTGTCTAGTCTGTTTTTCAAGGTGTTATTTTCCTCAGTATGTTTTGTGTGTGTCCTTTACCAAGCTGTTGAGTTGTTTCTCATGATTTTCTTTCATCATTCCCATTTCTCTTCCCAATTTTTCTTCTACCTCTCTCACTTGATTTTAAAAATTTTTTCTGAGATCTTCTTGGCCTGAGTGAGACCAATTCATATTTTTCCTAGAGGTTTTGAACGTAGGAATTTTGAGTTTGTTATCTTCTGAGTGTGCGTTTTGACCTTCCTTGTCATCATAGCAACTTTCTGCTCATTTTTTTTCAGCTTATTTCTTGACTTTTAACTCTACCAAAGTGAGGCTCTACTTCCAGGGTGGAGGGAGCACTTTCCCAAGCTTCAGTCATTTTGTGTAGCTATTTTCAGAGATACTTCTAGGGACCTATATGTTTTCAATTTTTCCAAGGTGGTATGATCTAAAGAGAGGTGTGTCTACTACTGTCCTGCCCTGTGTTCTCATTTGTAAGTGACCACAAGCACTCTTTTCTGCCCTGTAACTGTGTGGAGGGTCCCCACTCCACTGTGGCAATAAGCTTTGTTTTGCTAGTGTTCCTCCTCACTCTGAGATTGCCACCTAGGACTGCAACCCAGATCCAAGTATGGGCAATGCAATACAGTCCTTCCTCAATGCAAGCAAAGACACTTCTACCTCTCCTTCTGACCAGTTGTTAACCCCCTTACCATCTATTGGCTAAGAGCTCCAGAAGCAGCTGCTGCTACTGATGATTCAGTGCCTCCCAAGGCCTGCTCCTGGTTGGCTGGGTCTGGGTCTATGCTGGTGTAGCTGGACTGTGCTCCACTCTCACAAGAGACTCTAAGTTGTCTTTGACTGGAAAATTATTTTACCCTGTCCTTTTATGGTTTCTGCTTCTCCAGGAATTATTTTATGGTATCATTTTAAAGTGTTTGGAGGGGTTTGGGGGAGAGTTCAGGCAAGTTGTTGCCTTTTCTCCACAATCTTGGCTTTGGCTCTCCTCCCTCCCCAGGAGTATTTCATTATATTATGCTCCCTCCTAGTCCTAGCTTTACCATTTATCTTCAACAGATCACTGAGGATAACTGTCCTCATCTATAAAATGGGTATTGTAATACAGACCTCACAGAGTTGTATGAAACAGAAAACATACGTATCAATTCTTTGAAAAAGTTTTAAAAATTCTATAATTGTAAAGTAATATTTTACTAGGGAGAATCTTATTGGACATATTTTTTAAGCCAGACTTTTACAAGGAACTACAAAATCTCTACCTATTTGGTAAGAAGATAACAGTAAGCCATTCGGAATCTACAGAGCTGGAGCTATATGTTAATAGTCTTTTAAAACGTCATCGAATTCTTTAGACAGCTGGTGGTGCAATGGATAGAGTGTAGCACTTCAGAGTTAGGAAAACTTGAAACCAAATCATACCTCAGGTGTGTGACCATAGGTAGGTCACTTACCCCTCAGCCTCAGTTTCCTTGTCCATAAAGTGAAGATGATAGTAACACCTGGGTTCAGGGTTGATATGGTGATCAAATGAGATGACCTATATAATATGCTTCACAAAATGTAAAGTGCTATGTAAATGCTGGGTATGATAATTCTACATATGACAGGAACTCAAAAAGAAGAATTGTTCCAATAACATGCAAGCTCCAGTCAATAGCCAATACTTTGGTTAAGAACCTAATCTAGGAGCAAGTGATCAGTTGTTTAGTATTTCCTGTGTAACTTTTATGTCCTCAGTGCTATGGGTAGAGAGAAGATGAAGACACAATGATCTCTTTCCTACAAGAGCTCAACTGAATCAGGCAAAAAGAACACACAAAACACCAGCCAAACACAGGGCAGCATATAATTTTAGTGCTAAATTGTGTTTTACATTTAATAGGCTAGAATCAAGAGGAAAGGGCAGTCAGTACAAAATGAAGGGGTCAGGAAGGGTTTTAAATTGTTTATCTTTGTCTCTATGAGGCAAGTTTCTCTCTGGTACAAGTTCACCTTAAGGGAATTAGCAGAAAGGCTCGTGCCTCTCCCTGGGCCACTCCTGTTCATTGTTGCTAAATCTCAATGAATAAAGCCAGATTTTTTTTTCCCTGTCCCATATGAATACTAATTAAATAGCTAAAGCAGGAAAGCTGGCAAGTCCTGTTCTTCCTCTTGGCTTTGAATTTATTGATGTGAATGGAGAGAGTAAAAAATAAATAAAATGGGTTCATGCTCATGGACAGTGACAGCTCTTCGAGGTTTCCTGAAATCATAATATAAATTTGTTGTTCAGTCATTTCAGTCAAATCTGATTCTTTGTGACCTCATCTTGGGGGGTTTTCTTGGCAAAGATACTGGAGTAACTTACCATTTCCTTAGTCAGATAATTTTACAGATGAGGAAACAGAAGCAAACAGGGTTAAGTGAGTTGCCCAAAGTCACACAGCTAGTAGTATCTGAGGGAAGATTTAAACCAGGTCTTCCTGACTTCAGACCCAATGCTCTATCCACTGCACCACCTAGCTGCACTCATGATATAAATATATTTCATCTGTGGTTCCAAGAAGCTGTAGCATGTGTGGCAGCAGGCTCTCTTGGCAGATGGACTACACCAAGTTAAGATAACCTATAGGCCTCAAACCTCTTGGTAAGTTACAGAGGTGCCTACCCCAAGCATATGAAGACTTCTCTTGGAATGGTTGGATAAGAACAATTTGTGCCTATAGCCATGAAGGTGGTTCAAACAAGTTCCATAGAACACTTAGGGTTTGGTCAGATATTTGAAGATGTCAGTGTCATCTACTGCATCCCAGGTCATCACCAGTCTTCTTGACTTTTGTCTTGCCACTGGACTTCAATGACTCTGGAAGAAAGAATGAGACTGACACTCTGTGCAACTCTGCTTCACTTAAATCCCACTTCATGGGCAAATAAAGACTTCATTCAATGATGTCATTGGTCCTCTTTAAAAACAAATGACAAATAATAACATTTCATCAAAGTGTCCTATGTAGCTACTATATATGAGTTTCACAATACCCTTACTGTAATACAGTTTTAATCATTTAGTCTGCTCTCAGTTTAGGTGGGGCCACAGAGCATAAGAATACTAAAATTACTTAGAAGGAAGTATCTTGGCAAGTACATTAAGAACACTGGATTTGGAGTCAGAACTCTGGAATTTGAGTCTTGGCTCTGCCATTTCTTACCCATGCAACCAAGATTCTTTTGAACTAATGTTATAAAGACTTTCATTTTGGCTTTCCATCTCTATTCTCCCTGAAATGAAAGTTAAAGTAAAAAAAAAGAATCTCATTTCTTTCTTTCTCCCTTCTCTCTTTCCTCAGTCTTTCTAATAGTCACATTTTTTTATCCATTGACTGAGATGTATCAACTTTTCTGTTGGACAAATGCAAACACCACTGTCTTTGAAGGAAGAAGGGAATTAAAGAGATGGATAAAGTCCTTCTTCCCTAAATTAAATTATGCTCTACTCCTTCTGCTCAAAACAGTTCTAAACTGTCAACTCTTTGTTTTTAATGGATCAGAGATGAAGACAGAAATGAATCTTAAAACAACATTAAACAAATTTACTAGAAAGTTACAGAGATTATTGACTAGGAAACAATAGGAGACAAGGGAAATGTGATAGTGCAAAGTAGTTCGATGAAATAATTTGAAGCTAAAGGTAAAGAACTTGGATTAGATCCATGGAGCAGTAGAAGTTCCTTAAAGGAAGGCATTCTTGCTATGGGAAAAGACCTAGTCAAGAGGACAATACAGCAGGAATATTAAGAACCAAGTAAAGCAGGTAGTTGCCAGAGGTAATGAAAAGATTGAAAGGGAAATATCACCACTGATGGAGAAGTTCAGATGAAATGTGACCAGAGTCTAAATTAAGACTATGGTGATGGCTTTGTGTATTGGAAGAGGGTGATTCAAATTCTGTGAAGGAAATAAAAGCAAGGTTGGACAACAGATCAGACATGCAGAGAAGAGGCTGCTGACACCTTGAAGATTACTGAGATTTCTTGTTTTGGAGCTTGATTTTATGCTTGTCTAGCTGGGTGATAATAATAACTAGCATTTATATACCACTTTAAGATTTGCAACATGTTTTAAAAATATCTTCTCATTTTATCCTCATGACAACCCTGGGAGATGGGGGCTATTATTAACCCCCATTTTATAGATGAAGAAACTGAGGCAGACAGTGGTTAATTGACTTGTTCAAGGATGTGCAGTTCATAAGTGTCTGAAGCTGGATTTGAACTCAGGTCTTCCTGTTTCTAGATCTACCACTCTATCTATTATACCAATGAGAAGATGAATAGCTGTGTCTCTACCATGTTTAACTTCAGTTACGAATGGTACATTCAGGGTGTATATATTGTGGATATAATGTTATAAGAAATTGAGATAAGAAAGAAAGCTCAGGAAAGATGAAAATTTGTTATAAAATTCATATATCACCACTTGCCAAAGAGTTTCAACTGTTTTGTAAATGTTTGAATTAGTACTCCTTCTGATAAAAATACAACTGTGAATTAATTGGAGGGAATACATCTCTCCTCATTGATATTTCCAAGTCATTAGGTTCATCATCAAATTTAAACTCATCAGGACAGATACTGTAGCTGTTGTGACTTCCCACTCTGCCTGCCTAGTAAGAGGTTTTCTGCTTGTTGGGTGCTCACTAAGTAGTGTGGCCTAGTAAATATACAACAAATTAATTGATTTAATGTACTCAGCATGTTAGAAACTTAGCATATTTCCCCAAAGATTATCTTTATTGTTTCTTCATCAGCAAATTTAGAGCCATTATCTTGTTGATTCCATCAATTCTTTTAAGTTGGTAAAATGTGAAAAAAAAAAGTCCATAAATCTAGAGTTAGGGCTGAGGAATGTAAGGTCATAAAATTAGTCAAGTCATTGTCAGAGTCTGACAAAGAAGAAATTCAGTCTACTCCTTGTTCTTTGTCTTTAATAAGGCCAATCAGTAAATCGAGGAGGATTCCAATGCTTGTCATCCTTGCAGTGATAGCATCTCTTCATTTCATACATGATTATTGCCTATATTGTCAATATTGTGGGGTTAGGCCATATTGGTCTAGTAAGAAGAAGTTTGGACTTTCCTGATGTTATACACTAGGAAGTACTGACATCACCTGCATGACAAGTGACATCATAAGATGATGTCATCCCATGAATGACTTTGAGAACATCTTTACTTCCTTGTCATTCCTCCCACCTCAGCAGAGTATAATAGGAAGTATCATGCCTGTGACAAATCAACTCCTTATGGTAAATGATAAGCATATTGGATTACTATATACAGGTCTACCTCTCTCAGTCCCATTATTATATAGTAGTGTCAAAGCAAATGTATAAAATTAGGATGAAAGAGCTGAATTGATTGTTATAAAAATAATTAATTAAGCAAGGCAGAATGCTAAGTGATTGAAAAATATCATGAAAGGGAATTGTAGTATTTAGAGAGATATAACTTGGTATAGCAGGGGAAAAAAATTACCTGAAATAGACAAGAGTGAGGGAGAAGTAGGAAGGAGTGTCAGGAGATCTAGGTACTACTCTCCGCCACTAACTGTGTTACCATGGACAAGTTCTTATTACTCTCTGAGTCTCAATTACCTTTTCTGTAAAACTAGGGATAGAGAGGACAATATCAGGAAATATGTGGGATGGAAAACTGAAAGGCAAAGCACCAGTACAATTTTCAGAAAATAAAAGAAATGAAGTAGTTATGTCCTTGATCCAAGAGAAATTATCTCAGTTCTTTAGAGAACAGTATTATGCACCTTCTGCATTCAGTAATGAATTTATCATTACATTCAGGCTTTTCTCTCACATGCTCCTAAAGGATACAAACAATATTCATTAAGCCTTAGTCATAAGTCTCTCTATCACTGTGAGTCAGACAGTTTGCCTCTATATCAAATGTCATTTGGTTCCCTCTCAGTTCCCCCCCCCCATAAAACCCAGGAGTCACACAGATGTAAATAATGCTTGGCTCAGTAGTTTCTCCAAGTAAGCTTCCTTGCTAGATGAATTATATCATCTGGTGAGTCAAGAATTTAATCCAGTATTGTAATCAACAAGTTGTGAATTGCCAAGCCATCAATGGTGGGAGGAATTCATTTAAGGGAAGTTTATAAACTGGTCTTTTGGCATGTAATTCCTTGTTCTCCCTGTTTAAATATCTTTTATTTTTTCATCCATGTTTATTGAGTAGTTTGGTGTTTTCCTTATTTAAATAGAGGTCACTGATGAAGTCATAACAATTAGCCTCTCTTCATTTGGATACTAAATCAATTTAAATTCCCTTTCTGAATATTCTTGGAAACCTTTCATTTGCAGTAACTTTTCTTGATACTATCTCCAGCACTTTAAGATTCTATTATTAGTCAATCAGCTGACTCTTTCATGAGTTATTATCAGTTGCTTTGAATGCTCACAATGATTTACTCTTATTGACTACACAACTATGGAAATTATGGGTTGTTAATAGAGACTTAGAAGACAAATTATTCTGGTGTCCAGTGAACATTGATTCTTAATGGAGCTTCTCTAGAAAGCTCCTATATTGGTTCCTCATAGTGTCCTAGAGTTGACCCTAGATGAATAAGATCAACAAATTTCTTCAGCTGATATTGACAGGTATATTCAACCAGAAAGCTTCTACAGTTGTCAAGGTGTTGTAGGGGAGATATTTCTCTCTATGGTTTCTCTATCAAGATCATAAAAGTCAGGATTTTAGGAGGAAGCTGTTCATGGAGGTGCCAGATTTGGCAAGAATAGAGAAGTCTAGAACTATACTTTATCATCTTTAGAGAGACCTCAAATCAGAGAGTTTTAATTACATTATTGAATATGATAGTGATCCAGAGGCAGCTAGGTTTTTGATATTATATGTTACAATTTTATTTACTTTTATAAAATATGTATATATTATATTTATATTTTATAAAGTACAATTATGTATTATATTTATATATTATAATTTTAGCTATTATTCCTGTCAAGTCACGTACCCTGCTTGCCTCATATTTCTTAAATGGGCATAATAAAAGCATACACCTGCCAAGGTTGTTGTGAGGATTGAATGAGATAATATTTGCATAGCACTTGGCATAGTGTTTGGCATTTTGTTGCTGTTGTTCAGTCATTCAGTCATGCTTGACTTTTTGTGATCCATTTTCTTCTCCAGTGAATTAAGACAAACTTAAGTGAACTTGTGCAAGGTCTCACAGTTATTGAGTGTCTGAGGGAAGATTTTAATTCAGGTCTTCCCAATTCCAGGCCCAGAGCTCTATCCACATTTTAGTCAATGCTTATTTACTTCCTTCCTTCATGAGAGCCTCAGCAAAAGACTCAATGGAGTCAACATGGGGCATTTCTAGTGCACAAATATAAAGTCCTCAAGAATGATGCTACAGCCTTTATTCAATACCTGTCAATGTTTGGATAAGGGCCATTATTTGTTTCCTTTTTTGTGTGTTTTAGAGACTCAAAGAATGGAGATGTACATAACCAGAAAATCTTCCAGCTGAGGATCAGCTGAAGGAGGCCTAACACCTCTCTATGATATTATTTCTGACAAGCTTAGAGAAAAACAAAATCGTAAACAAGTTTGCTGGCATCAATTCCAGCAAAGGAAGAGAATTCTAAGTTTATTAGAATAATAAAACAGGGAAAGTACATGATAGCAGACTGGCAGAAAGCTACTCCATGTCAAATACATGACAGGCAGTGTAGTTTGATGGCATACAAAATGTTGCCAGAGAACAGTTCAGGCCCTACAAAGACAATACATCATAACTGTCTGTTGGTTATGGACCACTTAGCCAGGGGCCTTGTTAGTAAGTAGGACAAAAAATGTCAGAGGGTTACCCATATGGGCTCTGACAAAGGCTTTTTCTCATTCTCCTACCCTTGTCTTGCTGTTCTACAGCTGAGACACTCCTGGAAAAGTCTCTGGTTACACAGCCTCTGGCTACCAGTTTCTTGCTCTTGAACCAATCATTCATCCTACTAGCTTTATGTTAACCTTGTGGGGAAGGTTTAAATGAACAGTATTGAAAACTGCTCTACTAGTCCACAGGCCTTTGGAAATGTGTTCCCCCCACCAAATAAAACATGGTAGCTATATTACGTGCCTATCCCCTTATGTACCTCCCCCAGCTTAAAAAAAAATGGCAAACACTACAAATCACATTAGATTCATGGCACATTTTTCCATTCATATTTTATATTGTCATCATTTTGCATAGAGTATAGTCACATGTAATTATCTTAAATAGCCAGGACAAATGCAGACATAGAATGCATAATACAACTATATCTTGGAATTGCCTAGGTCATGGAAAGAAATATAATGCATAATTCACATATTCCATAAGATAACAAAATTCACATATGACACAGAGCTTCACTTTAGGCAAAATATAAATGAAGGCATACTGTCAGGCTACCTATGCAACCTTCTTCCACATTACTACTAGAACATCCTAAGTCAGCCTCATCACTGGCTAGTTAGTTCTTTTGGGATGACTTACTGTCAGTCCTATATTCTCAATATTCTCAGAACTGCTAGCTTACCATTAAATTCTGAATTCATGGATAACCTAAAATAGCCACCTACTTCCCAACAAGTAAAGCTCTATATGTGTCTTCTATCCTGCTGAGGTCCACAATACTAAAATATTATTCAAGAAAGGAGTGGTCTATGATCTCTTTCCTCCTCCCTCTCAAGCTAGGGACAATATTGCTTGACTTCCCTGACCCTTGAAAGTGTACTAACATACAGTTAGTATAGTTAGTAACAGTTGAATAATGATCCATATTTTCTTCACATGAAGGAGCTAGAGAGTAAGGGAGTAAGTGATCAGGACCTGAGTCTTCGGAGTCCTCCACACATGACATAAGTGACTGCTATATTCCCTTTTCACTATGTTGGGGAAATGAGCAATAATTTGAGAGAAAAATTGGTGCTCCTATAGGAGACCCAACTCTTCCACCTATGAGCTTCATGACTCATTTATCTTCTCTGAGATTCAATTTCATTATCTGCAAAATGAAAACAATTCTCGTATTGCTTAATTCACAGGGATAAACTGAGGAAAGTGCCTTGTAAATCTTTCGGTGTTATATAAATGTGAGTTACAACTACTACAATCTCAAAATTTTGTGTGAAGTCATGGATAAGAATTCACAAGAAAAAAAGACATAAAGTTGTTACTATCTTAAAGGGTGGAATGAATATTCACACTTAAGACAATGAGATCCATTAAAGTATTGTAATACACCATGAACAGTCAAATAAATGAACATTGGTGCTGAGTAAGGAACTCCTAAGATATTTTTTCCTTACCTCAGCCTTCCTTTTCTTTTTTTGTCCTTCTATAAGGTGACAGCTGTTTTTTTCTTGTCCCTCCCAGTATAATTCCAGCAAGTTATTTGCATGCTCAGTGTATCCTTTAGCCTAGTAGCCAGTTTAAGCAACTCTACAGAATAGTCTCAAACATGCTTGCAATCAGCACACATTGCTGCCATCCAGCGTTCACTGGCAAACACTACCACTTACAGGTGCCATGTGGGTCCTGGTCTACTTGGGTCCTGGTCTACTAGATCACTCACAACACATTATGTACAACAGTAGCACAGAAACAGCTGCCTTTTATTTCTGCTCTGGCACACAGGGATATAATCAAATTAATACAGCTCAGGACTAACAGTTGCCAAGTATTTCTATCCCTTGGTTTATACCAATTGAAATCATTCAAACCTGCAGCTCTCTCCTAAGTGTTTCTTCCTCCCCTTTCCCCCATCTTTTATAGTTAATGATCTCATGATCTATAGAGAAAAATTAGGCCCATAAAAGCCTTCATGGAAGGTCTCCTCTTCTTGAATCTGTCTCTGTCTAACGATCATAGGATATAATCTTGTATTTTAAAAAAATCTAACTTCTTCATATATAACTAGGGGCCTATCCTCTTTTACCTAAAAAGGGGCCTTGCTCAAATGCAACGTCTGTCTCCTCTCCTCTCCTCTCTCTTCCCTTTCCATAATCATCTTCTCCTAAGCTTAGATTCTCTCCTGTGCCTTTCTTCATTAATTTTCCTTTTTATGCTCGTATTTTGTATTTATATCAAACATATCCTCTTTCCTTCTTTAACCAACACGCAATCTCTTGTAATATAGAAGAAATGCAAGGAAGGGAGAAGAGAAGGAAGAAAGAGAGAGAGACTAAGAAAGGGAGGGAGGGAGGAAGGAACAAAGGAACATTAATAGGAGGGAGGGAAAAAGAGAGATGGAGGGAGAGAGGGACAGAGGGAAAGAAAGGAGGGAGAGAAAGAAGAAAAAGAGGTCAGTGGAGACAACCAATACATCAACCAAGTCTGACATATGTCATAATTCACACCTATAGTCCCCCATATCTAAAAAAAAAGAAGAAAGAGTATTTTCTCAACTCTCCTCCATGGCTAAACTTATTGGTCATTACGTCCATACAAGCTTCAAATATTTTTGGACTTTCCATTTACATTGTTGTAATGGCTATTGATATTATTTTCCTACTCCTGTTTAATTCACTCTGAATTGCTTCATGTAAATCCTGTCACTCTTCTCTAAATTCTTTATCTGATCCTTTCCTACACAGAAAAATTCCATTGCCCATATGTACAACAATTTGTTTATTCTTTTTCAGAATTATAGGCTTTATTTCCAGCTATTTGTCATTACAAAGAGTGCTGCTATGACTGTATTAATATTTACAGGACCATTCTGCTTTTGACCTTGGGGTACATACTTATTGGTGATATTTCTGGATCAGAAAATGGAGATTTTTTGTCAATTTTTAAAAATAATTCAAAATTCCTCTTTTAAGAATGACTAGATTAATTGGTTCACAGCTCCATGAATAGAGTATTAGTGTGATTCATGGACTATTGTAGTGATTTTAGTTTAAACTAGTCAGCAATATATGTAATTATTTTGTCTGACATGATATGGAGATATCCTGCATTGTGGCAATGGTTTGGTCAGTTAGGAGGTCTTATACAATTTTTTTAATGGCAAGTCCTTTTTTTTTTTAAAGCAATTGGGGGTAAGTAACTTGTTCAAGGTTACGTGGCTAGTTATTTATTTATTTTTGCTTTTTGGAGGGCAATTGGGGTTAAGTAACTTGCCCAAGGTCACACGGCTAGGTTTTTGTTTGTGTGTGCGTTAAGTGTCTGAGGCCGGATCCGAACTCAGGTCCTTCTGACTCCAGGGCCGACGCTCTACTCACTGAGCCACCTAGCCGCCCCATGGCTAGTTATTTTTATGTGTGGGTGCTAATTTTCTGAGGCCAGAACAGATCCTGGGTCCTCCCCGGTCTGGGGCCAGTGCTCTTACTCACTGTGCCACCCAGCCACTCCTAATGGCAAGTCCTTTTTACAGAAATACCTATTAAAAATAATAGCTAGGATTTATGTAGAATTTTAAGGTTTGAAAAGCACTTTCCATATTTTAACTCAAATCCTTGTTCTATTCTCTTCTTTGATCCTGTCCCTTTTCAAAAGTGGGTGCTTTCAACTTCCCTCTCCCCCAGCCTGCCATCCCTTCCATCATCCCCAACTCTCATCCCCTTCCCCCATACTCTACTGTAGGGTGAGATACGCTATTTAGTGTGTATGTTATTCCCTCCCTAAGCCAAATTCAATGAGAATAAGGTTGACCCATTCCCTTTTGCCTTCTTGTTCTTCCCCTCCATTGTCTCCATTTTCCCTTACCTCTTCTATATGAGACAGTTTACCCCAATCTGTTTCTCCCCATCTCCTCTCATTATATTCCTCTCTCACCTCTTAATTTCACCTTTTAAGTATAATCCCTTCCCATTAAACTGGTCCTGTGCCCTCTATCTAGGTATACCTGTACACATATATACACACATTGACATATGTTGCCAGATCCTGTGTTATCCTGATTTTGTTTCCACAATATTCAAATTGCTCCCTCCTGGATGCTTGTAATATTTTCTCCTTGATCTGGGAATTCTGGAACCTGGTTATAATATTCCCAGGAGTTTTCTTCTTGGGATCTTTTTAAGGAGGTGATTGGTAGATTCTTTCAACCTCTATGTTGCCCTCTTGTTCTAAAACATCAGGGCAATTTTCCTCGATAATTTCTTGAAGGATGATTTCTAGGTTCTTTTTTTGATCATGGCTTTCAGGTAGTCCAATTATCTTTCCTGGATCTATTTTCCAGGTCAGTGGTTTTCCCAATGAAATATTTCATAGTGTTTCCTATTTTTTTCATTTGTTTGGATCTGTTTAATAGTATCTTGATTTCTCATAAAGTCACTAGCTTCCATTTGCTCCAATCTAATTCTGAAGGAATGATTCTCTTCAGTGAGCTTTTGAGATTCTTTTTCTTTCTGGCAAATTCAGCTTTTTTAAGGCATTCTTCTCCTCATTGCCTTTTGGAGTATCTTTGCCATTTGAGTTAGTCTATTTTTCAAGGTGTTATTTTCTTAGGCAGTTGTTGACTCTCATTTCATAATTTTCTTGCACCATTGTCATTTCTCTTCCCAATTTTTCCTCCACTTCTCTTATTTGGTTTTCAAAATCCTTTTTAAGCTCCTCTATGGCCTGTACCCAGCTCCTATCTTTCTTGGAAGCTTTTGGTGCAGGAGTTCTGACTTTACTGTCTTCTTCCTGTTCCATGCTTTGATCCTTTTTGTCCCCAAAATAGGAGTGTAAAGTTGGGTCGCTCTGCTTGGTTTGCTTCCTTTGCCTGCTCATATTGCGACTCAGTTACTTGATTTTTGGGCTTTTTGCCACAGTAGGACTCTGCCACCAGCCAGGGGAACTTCCATCCCAAATGCTGGGGTTTTCTCGGCTGCCGAAGGTATCAGTTGGGTGCCCTCTCTGAATCCTCCACACACTCTGGCAAGCTGGTCACACAACCCAGGACCTCTACCCTAGACCATAGTCCAGATCCAAGCAGGTTAAAGCAAGAGCGATTACTCCTCAGATTGGTCACTTGGTCCCCCTGCAGTCTGCAGGCCAGAAGCTGAAGCTGCCACCTGGGGGTGGATACACACCCAAGGCCTCAGCAGCTTCTCCCTCCAGGGGATAAAGGCTGACCACACTCCCAAACTACCAGATCCCAAAATCCACACTGCACTAACCTCTCACTTTGTCCTTAGCATCTATGTGTTGATAATTCTAGAAACCACCAGAGCTGTTGGTGAATCTGAAGTCCCTCCAGCCGGCAGTTTGTCAGGCCCACCCTGAGGCTAAAACCTCCAGCTTGCTCTGGGCTGGGGTCGGCTCCCAGAGGGCTGTGCTGGCCACTTGCTGCCAGCCTGCCAGGCTGTCCTCAGTGTGAGGTTAGCTCCTCTGTGTCATTTTGTGGGTTCTATAGCTCCAAAGTTTGTTCAGAGTCAACTTTTATATGAATTGGAAGTGGTGTGAGCCAGAGCCCTGTGGAAGTCCTGTTTCTACTCCACCATCTTGACTCTGCCCCCCCTCCCAATAACTTGATTCTTAATCAAGGACTCACTCTTATTACAAAATATCTTCTATGTGTTAATGCATTTTCTCTCTATCTCTCTGTCTCTCTCCGTCTCTCTCTCTCTCATCAGGTGGATGAAACATTTATGGATTCTGTCTTGAACAAACATTATATCAAGAATAGAATAATCAAACTGACGTAAGTATATTTAGAAAATACAGACTGGGCAAAGACAGTTTAACAAGAATAGGTAAGAACCAATGAATTGCAAAACTGTATTTAATAAACTTCATTACTCTGTCAGGCTTTTCACATCAAACATTTTTAAAAAGTAGCTGCCAAACCAGCTGCTAAAGGGGATTATGATTTTTTTTCAGTTATTTTCAAGAGCAACAGATGCTGCTGAAAAGGAGAGCAACTTATGTTTTGGAGTAACAGATATTTTCCTTTATTAGTAGTTTTTGTTTGTTTGTTTTATTTTTGGTATTTATAATGTACCCAGGGATTATAGTACAACTCTAATGATTTTTTGAAAATCACTTGAGTGAACAAAACAACTTCACAAACATAACAGATATGACTTCCCTTCTTAGACCAAGAAGTAAACACACTTTTTTATGGACTCAAAGAAAATTAAGCCTTTTGCTCGGGTTGAAAACTCTGGTTTTCATTGGCTGATGGTGGTTGGGTTATTCAAAATGGTTATAGTGTCTAAAAAAATAATTCATGGGGGGCGGAGCCAAGATGGCAGAGTAGGAACAGCGAGTCCAAGCCACTCTGCCCCCAGATTACCTCCAAACTATGCAAAGGGGGACTCTGAACAACTTCTGGAGCCCCAGCACCCACAGAACAACATAGAGAAGCTAACCTCCCGCTGACGACAGCCAGCAGCCCTGCAGGAAGGACCAGTGCAGCCATCTGGGAGCCAGCAGCGCACAGCCGGCAGAGCGCAGGGAGCCGAGCAGGGAGCCGAGCACAGCCGAGTGCCTGAGTTGCGGTTTTAGCCCCAGGGCGGCAGGGCCAGCAGCCGGCTGGAGGGACCCCAGAACACCAGCAGCTGTGATGATTCCAGAATGATCAACATAGACATGCCTAGGACAAAGTGAGAGGTTAGTGCCCTATGGACTTTGGGACCAGTATTTGGGGAATGCATCGGCTTCCTCCCCTGGGGGCTAGAAGCTTCTGAGGAGACACGCCATTTTGTAGTTTTCAGAGGCAGCTCCAGCTCCTGGCCTGAGAACTGTAGGGAAATCCAGCTATCAGTCTTGGGGGGTAATCGCTCTTGCTTTAACCTCCCTGGATATGGATTGTGATCTGGGGTGGAGGTCGTGGGTGGGTTTCCAGCTTGCCAGAAACAAAAGTTGCCCCCCCGACACATTCGGGATGAAAGTTCTCCTGTCTGGCGGCAAAGCCATAGTGTGGCAACAAGCCCAAAAGTCAAGTAATTAAGTGGCAACATGCCAAGGCAAAGGAAACAAATTAAACAGAAAAATGCAACCCTAGACTCCTATTTTGGGGGCAAAGAGGGTCAAAGCATAGGGGAAGAGGACTGTGAGGTCAGAAGTCCTGCTCCAAAAGCCCCAGGAGAAAACATGAGCGGGTTGCAGGCCATAGAGGACCTAAAGAAGGACTTTAAAAATCAAATAAGAGAAGTGGAGGAAAAATTGGAAAGAGAAATGAGAAGGATGCAGGAAAAGTATGAAATGAGGGTCAACAGCCTGACTGAGGAAAACAACACCTTAAAAAATAGACTAACTCAAATGGCAAAGGAGGCCCAAAAGGGCAATGAGGAGAAGAATGCCTTAAAAAGTCGAATTTGCCAGATGGAAAAAGAATCTCAAAAGTTCACTGAGGAGATTCATTCCTTCAGAGTTAGACTGGAGCAAATGGAAGCTAATGACTTTATGAGAAATCAAGATGCTGTTAAGCAGATCCAAACAAATGAAAGATTAGAAGGCAATGTGAAATATCTCATGGGAAAAACCACTGACCTGGAAAATAGATCCAGGAGAGACAATTTAAAAATTATTGGACTACCTGAAAGCCATGATCAAAGAAAGAACCTAGAAATCACCCTTCAAGAAATTCTCAAGGAAAATTGCCCTGATGTTTTAGATCCAGAGGGCAAAATAGAGGTTGAAAGAATCCACAGATCACCTCCTGAAAAAGATCCCAAAAAGAAAACTCCCAGGAATATTATAGCCAGGTTCCAGAATCCCCAGATCAAGGAGAAAATACTACAAGCAGCCAGGAAGAAACAATTTCAATATTGTGGAAACACAATCAGAATAGCCCAGGACCTGGCAGCTTCTACACTGAGGGATCGAAGGGCATGGAATATGATATTCCAGAGGGCAAAAGAGCTGGGAATGAACCCAAGGGTCACCTACCCAGCAAAACTGAGTATTTTGTTTCAGGGGAAAATATGGTCATTCAGTGGAATAGAGGACTTTCAAGCATTCTTGAGGAAAAAACCAGAATTGAATAGAAAATTTGACATCCAGACACAAGAAGCAAGAGATGCCTGAGAAGGTAATCAGGGAAAAGAAATCAAAAGGAACTTATCAAAGTTGAACTATTTACATCCCTATATGGAAAAACAATAATTGTGACTGCTGAAATCTTTCTCACTATGAAAATAATGGAAGAAGGGTGTATGGTCATATGAATACATATGTGAATGTATGTGCATATGGTTACAGTTATATATGGATAGAGGGCATAGGTTGAATTTGTTCGGAAGGGAGGATACTCAAGGGGTGAAATTATGAGATGAGAGAGGGAAGTGGCAAGAGGAGATGGGGAGAGACAGGGTAGGGTAAACTATCTCATGTAGAAGAAGCTAGGGGAAGTGGTTGCAAGGGAGGGGAAGAATAGGAAGGCAAAAAGGCAAAACGACATCCTCATTGAATTTGGTTCAGGGAGAGAATGACATATATACTAAATGGGATATCTCAACCTGCAGCAGAATAGGGGGAAGGGGGATGAGAGAAGGGATGATGAATGGGAGGGCATCCTTGGGGGGAGGGGAGGTTGGAAGTACCCACTATAGAAGAGGGACAGGATCAAGTAGGGAATGGACCAGGTGGGGGGTGGGATGAGTGGGAGAGAATTATAAGCAGCCTTGTACAATATATCTACTATGATAATGTTTTGCATAGCTAAATATGTACAACATACACTGAATTACTTATCTTCCCAGAGGGAATGGGTGACAAGAGAGGAAGGAAATGGATCTGAAATTTGAGGTCTTAAGATTAAATGTTTCAAATATATATAAATACTATTATTAATAAAAAAAGACTTTCAAAAAAATAATTCATTGTTACCTTGGTGAGATTTCACAACATTCTCATCTGATTATAGACATTATGTTTCAAAAGAAGAGTCTTACATTTGAATCACTGAATTTGGAATCACAAGACTTGAGTTGGGATCTTACTGATATTTAACATCTATGTTCCCTTCAGCAAATCACATACCCCTGTCTGGGCCTCAGTCTCCTAATCTGATTATTGTTTGTCCTTCATTCTTGAAGAAACCCAATGACATCAGGAAGGTTATGGTTTAACTTTCAAGTGAATTGCATTTAACTGAGGCAAGGCTGTGCAAAGTGATCCCCTTCACTCTCTCACCCAGAGCCATCTGGGTCCAGTGGCAAGATATACATTAGGACAACTGGAGATGGCCCCATATTCTGGCCAGTAACCCTGAGGGTTTTCCCCTTGTAGACTGGTTTGTTTTGGGTTTGGTTTTTTTTTGTTTTTTGTTTTTTTTTATAGGTAAAAGAGGCCTCTTTTGCCTTATTTCTTACCTATCATTAATCACTGAATGGTATAGCCTCAGACAAACTGAGATCTGGGAAAGACATTAGCTTAAAAAGGCCAACGTCTCTCACTGCATCTGGGGTCATCTCAAGTCATACTGATCTATGTCTTACCACTGGAGCCAGATGGCTCTGGAGGTGAGAGTGAGGCTGGTGACTTTGCCCTGGTGACTGCCTCACATATAACTGCATTGGATGACCATAAAGCATTTTGAAGTGTAGGCTATAATGTAAGTATTTAAAGTCATAAAATTTTAGGGCTAAAGAAACCCTAGAAAACATGCAGTTAAACAACTTCATTTTAATTTACAAACAAAGAAACTGAGAGTTCATCTAGCTAGGTAGTGGAAGAGTGGAGGCTTGAACTCAAGTCTTCTGACTCCCATTCTAGGGTTTCTTTCATAGTATCCCCATCTGTCTTTTCGTGCTTTGCAGGCCAGAAATAGATGGCATGAGAGCAGATGTTGTAATGGTATTTCAGTTTCCCTCTAATGAGAAAAGAGAAACAAGGGAGAAAAAAATTCACAACATTTTACATCAAAAAATAAGAAACACTAGAGCTCTGAAAATAAATGCCTCATCCCTTCAACTCAATGGTAAGTGTTTGTTTTTCCAATTATCATTAACTCTTGTATTAATGTATTTATTTCTAAATTTGTTGATCAGTCTTCTAACAGATAAATGAATAATGAATGACTGAATGACTAAATAAAAAGAAAGAAATGAAATAAGAATTTATTAAGCATCTACTAGGGGCCAGGTACTATGCTAAGTTCTTCACAAATACTATCTCATTTGAACCTCAAAATAATCCTAGGAAGTAGGTGTTATTATTAACCCCATTTTAAAGTTGAGAATACTGAGGTAGACAGAGTTTATGTCACTTGCCCAGGGCCACATAGCTAGTTGGTGTCTAAGGCTGTATATGAACTCAGGTCTTCCTGATGATTAAAGCCCTATCCATTATGATACCTTGCTGCCTCAAAAAATAAAAATAAAAATAAATGAGTTGACAAAATGACTTTACAAATAAGCAAACAAACAACTTAACAAATGAGTAAAAAACAGGTAGACAAATGAATGGATAAATAAATAAAGGGAGGAGAGAGAAAGAGAGAGAGAGACAGGGGGAGAGAGAGAGAGAGAGAGAGAGAGAGAGAGAGAGAGAGAGAGAGAGAGAGAGAGAGAGTAGGTTTCACTGTTTTTCTAAACTTGTCTATAATCAAGTTGTGACTCTGAAAAATGAAATCTTACTAAATCTTAGTTAAATGGGCCATGAAGTAACTTTTGTTTTCTTCTGGATGAAGCAATTGATGGCACACATTCCAAAATAGCAGAAGTAAATGTTTATCAATAATAAGTGCTAACTAGCCTGTCCTAGTTGTTGTCTGTGACTAAGCAACTAAAAAATCTATGGTGTTTTGCAACTTCTACATTTTTTAGTTAAGCCTGGAACAGAGTCAAGAAACTCTCTTATTTAAAGAACGTGTATGGTGTTATACATGCTTTTTCCCCCAAAGGGATAAAGGCATGAGTAGCAGGAGCAAGTTCTAACTGGAAGTACCTCTTGTCCTTTGGGAGCTCTATTAACTCTTTGGGAGCCACTAGGTTTTGGGTTTTTTTTTGCTTTTTGGAGGGGGAATGCAGGGCAATTGATGTTAAGTGACTTGCAGAAGGTCACATGGCTAGTATGTGTTATGTGTCTGAGTCTGGATTTGAACTCAAGTCCTCCTGACTCCAGGGCTGGTGCTCTATTCACTGTGCCACCTAGCTGCCCCTATGTCTTTTTAAACAGGTTCTGCAAAGCACTAAACTTAAAAATTATCCAATGGCCCTCCACAGAGAGGATAAAAAGGAAGAGGGAAGAACCCGCAGAGAATTTACTCTAGGCATTCTCCTATCATAGAAAGTAAATCTCAAAAGTCATTGTGAGGACTATGAGATAATGGCCATGCTGGCAAGTTATGTCATGGATTATGGAATTACTGATATTTAAAGTATCTATAATCCCACAAGGGGTGTATGGGGGGGGGGTCTTCTTTCCACTGATATAGATTGCAGTTCCTCTATTACTAAGCAGATGGTCTACTAGGTTATTTCAGCCATTTTTATCACTCTGAAGATGACTTTGTGAAAAGGAACTCTGAACTTAGCTGAGAAGGTCCTCAGAAAACAGACACAACAGTCATTGTAAGAAGGGAGTAGTTAGTATTACCTCATACTTGAAGACTCTATAGCTTGATAGAAACAGCTAGAATTTGTGTTTCACTGGCACAGCCTCAGGGAGCAAAGGATTAACCCCATCTCAAGATGAACCCTTCCTCCCTTGTACATTCTACAGCCCAGCCAAATCAGCACACTTCCTATTACCTATATATTACATTTCATCTCCCTTCTCCTTGCCTTTGAACAAGCTATCCTCATGCCTTTGTTCTACTTTCTCCTAATTTCTGCCCCAAAGAATCATTCCTTTCCTCCAGAGTTCCACCTAAGGGATACTCCCTATAGGAAGTCTATCCTTACCCTTCCTCCTCCTTGGCTCTAGTTACTAGGGATCTCCCCTGGAAACTACACTGCATCTACCTTGTATTTTATATTTACTTGCCTGTCTTCATTTCATCCTTTACCCATTAGCTATACAATAGAGTGGAAGCTGCTAGATGGTAGAGATGATTTCCTTTTTATCTTGGTGACCCTACAACCAAGCATAATGCCTAGCGCATAGTTTGTGTTTAATAAAAGCTCACTGCCGACTAAAGGCGACTTTACTTGGAGGTTGCCATTGAAGAGCATTAATTCCCAATGAATTTAAAAGATAAGGTTGCTAGAGATGATGTATGAAATAGTTTCAAGCACATGGACTAATGTCCTTTAGCATCACTACCTGACTTGTGTTTCTATTAGCACTTGAGCTGGTGATCTAGGGCCTATATTCATTCTCTAGACTAGGGATGGGGATCCTGCGGCCTTGAGACCACAGGTGTCCTTCTAGGTCCTCAAGTGTGGCCCTTTAACTGAATCCAAGCTTCACAGAACAAATCCCCAGCCCTAGATAGTCTAACAGATGGAGCAATGGCCTGAAAGTGAAAAGATCTGGTCCTATCACTGACTTATTGAAGGGTAATCACTGGCAATCATTTGACCTTTCTGTTCTTCTATTTTATCACCTGTAAAAAGAGGATAATTATTTTTATTCCCTTCCTCACAGGGACATTGTGACATAGAAAATACTTTTGGAACACAGGTGCTACATAAATACCAACTATTACTATTCTCAAAATTGTTCCTTAGGATTGGAATATTTGCAGTCTGAAAGTATTCATGTAAATGAAGGGCACCAATAACTGGAGGGCCAGCTGGACAGAATTCAGAGTTGCTTCTCCTTCCCTTGCCCTGACCTGGGCTGTAACCAGAAGATATTTAGTTGGAGAAACAGTGTCTCTTTCTAGGGAAAAAAAGTTGTATTCTGTGATTAATTATTACTATAACTAACATTTATTTTAACATTTTCTGGTTCGCAAAACATTTTATATACATTTTTTCATTTGACCCTTATAATGGCCCTATAAGGTAAGAGGCATATATATCATTAGCCTTATTCTACAAATGAGACTGAGACTTAAAAAGGGTGAGTGATGTTCTCATCATTGGAAAGTGCTAGAGGCAAGATTATAACTCAGATCTCACTTTTTTTTCAAGAATATTGCTTTTCCCAGTACATCAGACTGACTTTTCACATATAAGGACATGAGTATGAGAATATGGGGACTTTGAATAAAGAGTGGCTAAACACTATTTCAAACTACTCTTTAACACCTCTTCTCCTGGGGAAAAAAATCTTCCCAAGCAACATGAGACTGACTTTTAAAATTCTTACATGGTCTGAGGCTGCCAGGGAACCCAAAACAGGCTTAAAATTCCCCATAAAAATAATGAAAGTAAGGCCTATAAAGTTCTGTAGACAATAATACCAACTGTTGGAAACTTACATTTAAGTTAATGAATGACATGATCAAATATAACCAAGAAACAACCTGTTAACTTCCAAATGCAAAGGGACAATTTTCAGTAGTGGAGAATAAAGCTTTTTTTTTTCATTCTAAATATAATAAATAACAATATGTGAAGAGAGTGAGAAACAGTCTCATCTGATGTGGGCTGAACTACTTACTAGAAGAATTATTATTTCTGTGATAAAATAGCAAATTATGGTGTCTGCCATGTTGTTTCTGCCGTTTTCTGTTCTACAGATTGACAATGAAACTAACCAGGCAAGATGCTGAGTTTAGAAGTACTATCAGATCTTTAGGGTCTGGTAGAAGAGCCATAATTCATCCTTGTCAAGTGATATTTAAAGGATCATCTAGGCAACAAGATAAATGAGTGCACTGTTATGGAAAGTCAATATACTATAGCTGTAGGCAGAACTGTGAAATAGTCAGTTCATTTTTTCATCACAGAATTGTTGCTCTGCTCTAACCTGCTCCTGAAAGAACACTCATGTTCAAGTGCTGTTTGTTTGTTTGGGGTTTTTTTCTTTCATTTTATTCTTTGTTTTTTCTTTCTTCTTTTGCTTTTCAGAATTTCTATTTTGATATTTAATTAGGTGTTATAATTTGTTGGGTTTGGGTTTTAGATAAACATTTACCTTATTAGTAAAAGGCCTATTCATTTCTTTTTTTTTTAATTTATATACTTTTAATTTACAGCATTCAGTTCCACAATCTCTTAAGTTTCAAATTTTCTCACCCTCTTTCTCCTCCCTCCTCCCCCCATGGCTGCATACAATCAAATATAGGATCTACAGATACCTTCACATTAAACATTAGTCAAGTTATAAAGAAGGATTATAACTAATGGAGTGAATAATGAGAAAGAAGAAACAAAACAAAAGAAAAAAACGAGAAAGAACAAGTAGTTTGCTTCAATCTGCATTCAGACTCTGTAGTTCTTTCTCTGGATGCAGATATCCAAAAGGCCTATTCATTTCAAGGGCAGGTAGTTGGCACAGTGGATAGAATATTGGGTTTGGAGGCAGGAAAGATTTATCTTCCTGAGCTCAAATTTGACCTCAGAAACTTGTTAGCTATGTAACCCTGAGCAAGTCACTTAACCCTGTTTGCCTCAATTGCCTCATCTATAACATGACTAGAGAAGGAAATGGCAAACCACTCCAGTATCTTTGCCAAGAAAACACCAAATGGGGTCAAAACAATAGGATGTTACTGGAAAATGACTGAATAGCAATAATGACAACTATTTCTTCCTATGTTTTCATATTTTTATTCAACCATATGATTTTTGATTTTTGATTTTTTTTATCTATTTCTTCCTATGTTTTTGTATTTTTATTCAACCATATTTTTATTCATATTATTCAACCAGCAATAAGGGCTGTATTTTTTAAATATTTCTTCTGTCCATTGATAACTGATTTTTTTCTTGTTCTTATTATCAATATGATCTATTTTGTTGATAGTTCCCCTAATACTAAACCAATCCTACTTTCCTTGTATAAGTCCAACCTGGTAATTGTGTATAATATGACATATTTTTGTTTCCTCTTTGCTAATATCTTACTTAAAATTTTTGTGTCTATGTTCATTAGGCATTTTGGTCTATAGTTTTCTTTTAAATTTCATGCCAATTTGTGCTTTGTTATGCTGATTATAGAAACTTTACCCTAAGTACTATTTTGGCTGCATTCCAAAAATGTTGGAGTGTTTTCTGTTTTTATTAGAACTAATGAAATTATCTATTATGTTTGTGATTTTTGTTTTGACTCACCAATTCCTTAGGTTTGTTATTTCTTCTCTAGTTTGTTTTTAATCCTTTCTAATTGACTATAATTTGATTGCATCATGGTCATTAACAGATTTGTTTAATATTTCCACTTTTTTTTTCATTTCTTTGTGAAGATTTTATGCCCTAATACATGGTCAATTCTTGTAAATGTGCTATGCACAGGTAAGAAATATGTATATTACCTTCTATCTTCATTCAATAATCACCAAAGGTCTATTATATAGAATTTTTTAAATTTTTTATTGAGGACCTTAGCCTGTTTCTCATTTATTTTTTGCTTAGATTTATCTCATTCTGAAAGGGAGTGCATTGATGGCCTTATTATTATTATTATTATTATTATTATTATTGTTATTATGTGTCCAGGCTTTTTGTTGTTGTTGTTAAGGTTTTCAGGTAGCCTTGTCTAAATTATTATTTTCCTTGATCTATTTTCCAGATTAGTTGTTTTGATATGAAACACCTCTAGTTTCTTCTATATTTTTCAGTCTTTTGATTTTATTTTTAATACTTATTTTCTCATACTCATTAACTTCTATTTGGTCCATGATAATTTTCAAGTAGTCTGTTACTTGGGAGTATTGTCTACCTCTTATAGTGTTATTTTTCTTTCTAAGTCATTCCTTTGGGGCTCTAATTTTTATTCCAACTCTTTCCTCTAGCATCTCATATATAGAATAAGTTTAACTCTTTAAAAAACTGATTAATTTCTTCTAAGAATTCTATTTCACTTTGTATTCAAGCTATATTTTTCTTTGAGCCTTTCATTGAGAATGTTTTGGAGTACTGTGGTTTTTTTTTTCCTTAGTTTGGCATCCCTGTTACCATAATAGTTTTCATTGTGAGAATATTTTTACTGTTTATTCATTCGTCCAGTCTTATTTACTCTATTGGGACTTTGTGTTAGGGTTAGGCTCTATGAATTTCTATAAGGAATTCTGGGTTTAATTTGATATTGATTTGTCTTCTCTGGAGATCTATTGTTGCTTTCTCCAGGTGTTGAGTACAGTGTTCTTCCACCATCTTACAGATGATTAAGACTAAGGATCTACAAACTTCCAAAGCACCCAAAGGACTTTAACCTAGGATGAAATCTGATCACTGCCTAGCCCTGATCTGAGCTTTCAGAATTTCTGATTCTAATTTAGTTTGGGGAGGGAGCTCTAGTATACAGCTACTGGGGCTGACCCCTCTCAGCTAGATGAGAGAATCAAAGGTTCAGAATATTAAAACTATAGCTTTTACATTGGTCTGTGCTCCTTATTCTAGTTCCTCATTTATAGGCTTCAGACTGGGTTCTGGTATGAATGAGAGAATCCACTAGTATTCTCCTCACTTATGTTTTTTTTCTTGCCTGATCAGCAGCCTTGGGCCAGCTCCTGGCTCTGATTCAGTCACAGATTACCAACCTCTAAGCATACCATCTCACTACTTTGTATATCAACTCCATAGTAGACTTTTTTCTATTTCTTCCAGTTTTGAAAAATCATTCTCTTTAGCAGAAAAAAAGGATAAGTTGAGGAGATCCACCTATCCATTATAGAATGTCATCATCCAACTCATCCTTTGTAATCTGCCTAAGAGTCAGTGGATGAAAAGATGTGGGGGATAAAGAATGCCTAAATTTTGAGAAGCAGATTGCTAAGTAGTTCATAGAGTTAGTCCATAAGTCATAAATCTTGGTTGGACGATACAAGTAGACAAAGAGGTGAGCCCAGAACTGAATAAGAGGAACAAAGTGAACTGAAAGACATTTTGGAAATTATGCAGGGCAATCAATAATCCTTGTCTGATCCCTAACACAAAAACCTATCTTTTTAACATTACCATAATGTCTAAGTGCATAAGAAAGGTGAAATTAAAAAGTACATAAGAAAGAAACTAAGCTTTATGCAAGTCTGGACATAAGAAAAATAATTTTCATGGAAGAGAGGAAAGGCATCAATAGAGACTTCTTGAAAGAGGTATCATTCCATGTGAATCGTGGAACATCATGATATAGAAAGAATTAGAATTGCAAGTTACTCAAAAGGCCACAGATAAATGCATGGTGGGTGTCAATATCTTCTAGTACTTTACTCATGGTGACTTTAATTTAAGAAGTGACAAAGGAGAAATCACCAAGAAAATGTAGACCATAGGGAGAAGCCAGATCATGTATCAAAGGCAAGGAATAACAGTAAAGTTACACTGGGGTACCAGTAAATTTGTAAAATGTTAAGAGATCTAGAAATAGACACCCATAATCCAAAGTATTCAGTAGACTCTCTGATGGATTTATGTGAGTACTCAGAAAATCATACATATTTGTATATGACAAGTTGCAGAGAGGTTGCATCTACATTGATGAAATCATAGTTCCATCAAAGTGATTGACTTCAACAAATCAAAGTATGTTAGTCTTGTCTGATAAACCACCCACTCATTTCACAGTTTCATTGAAACCGCTGAACACATTTCTTTCTATATCACATCCTCCCCTCATCTGATCAGTCTCTTTTCTTTCAAACATTTAGTTAAAATTATGATTGTAGGACCAGAATCCACATATGGTCAGAATTCTATGATATTTGCCAGAGAGGAAGACCCAAATAATTCCATATCTTGATATTTCACTTTTTTTTTCCAGCTATGAGTTCAAGATCGGGCAAGCTAACTATCCAATCATGTAAGTCTAAGAACTTTATTTAAATAATTAGTAGGGTTTCCATGGCATAAAAAAGAAAACTGTTTCAAAATAGAATATCACCATCTTTCCTCTACAAACACATCTGTCAGGCAGTCAGTAAACATTTATTATGACACTATAGGCCAGGAACTAAGCTAAGCCCTAGGGATAAAAAAGGAGGTAAGAGAAATGTGTTCTCTGAAAGAAAATAAACTCTTAAAATGTACCCATTACACACATGTATTAAAGTTTCTTGTCAAAAACTCAAGCTGAACTATAAATGAATTTCAAGGCTGATCTTTTTGAGGCCTAAAATATTTTCAAGTCATATTAATGAAGTAGGGAAAACATAGGCTTGAAAGAAGGGGATTTTCTTATTCAAGAAAAACATGAATATGAACAATCAACAATATGCTGAGGAATAATGTATTTAAAAGACATCTGAGATGGGGCCCAGAAACTAGTCATTGGGCTAACAGCTGACCTCAATCACTTGGCTACCATGCTACCCTTCATTCACAAATTAAATGCAACTGTGCACTCTGAATTATTTTTTTCTACATTAAGTCATCAAAGTTTTTGTCTGGTCTTTCTTATACAAATGGTAGACACCAACAAGTTTGCTGACAATTGATAATGGCACAGTTAGGGACTGTGAAATGAGGTTTTTGTATATGTCTAACTAGTCTATCCAGGTTCTTAATGCAGTATATTTGTTTCATTGACCCCATGTTCTAACCAGCACAAGCTCATGGAAAGAATATTAAATATTATAGTTGTCTCTGATGTGCATAATAAACATGCTTGAAAAATTGTTTTGTATTGTGATAATGAAGGAATGTAGTCTGTCTACCGGGCAGTTAGTTTTGCCTGAGTGACTCCTCCAGATGTAAGCATAGGCTCCATTTTTTCAATATCATAGCAACAAAACAATTTTATCAAGCACCTTTTTTATGTGCATCAGATACAACTAAAATATTTAATATTCTGGTAGAGTCACTTAGACAGACATTGTGGGAAGCCAAGAAGGGAACAGGCATGTCACACAGGCTTTATTTGAACTCAGGTCTTACTGATCCAGGCCCAGAACTTTATCCACTGTACCACCTAGATGCCTCCAGGAATGACCTGGCTGCTTTTGCCTGATGATCCCAGCTTTTCTGGGAACTTTGTACAAACTACTCTTGCTATCACCCCAGAAATAGAAATGGAAAACCAGAAATAAACCTCAAGCAATTATATCCAAATGGATCTGTGATCTCAATTTATTCATGCCTTTCCATCATATATAATTCTTGCCCATGTTCTCCCAAAAGTTTACTTTAGGAGTATTTGCTTTCAAGTTCACGAAAGTACCAAAGGACCACTCTTACTGTCGTTCTTTGTTCTTGCAACATGATCCTCCTATATTCTCTTGCTGTCATGTACAATCCCTTGATGACTTTTTATTTACTCCTGTTCTTTGAATTTATTGGCTACATATTGCATCCTACTTAAACCCATCATATGCCTTTCCATTGCCCTTTGTGTGAAGATCTTTAGTTCTTCTAAGGCAGTGGTGTTATATGAGCCACTGCCAAAAGATGGGCCTTTACTTTTGGGGGAAGAAAAGGCTCAGTTAGTAAAAGAATTTTGTCATCTCCCCAAAGCAATTCAACCCACTGTCCCCCTCCTTTTTATCTCTGGATCTATCTCAATGTTCATCTGTACAGTTTGTCCAATATATATATACTATTGGATAAGTTCTATTAAGTCTATCAAAGTAAATATTGAAATCATCAAATATTCCTCTTACTCTTTTCTATGTGAATGGACAGGTCAAACGCCTTTGTGTGAACACTTCCAGGAGGCTCTGCAATGTTTTGAGGTCTGATGCAATCAAAACATTTGTAAATAGGAACATCTGAAAGATGTCACTATAGATAGTGAGACATTTGCACTGGATCTCCTCCACCACAGTAGCATAAAACTTGGGCTGGCACATATCTCTGTGTTTTATACCTTGACTGATCAGGTTTATTCCTGTTCTTATATTTTCCAAGAAATCTTGAAAGATCTTGACAGAGAGACAGGAAAGATTTTGCTACAAAGACATCTATAATTTGGTGTTTCATTCTACCAAATCAAAAAAAAAATTTTTTTATAATCTACAAATAATGAGCACCAATGACCCATAATATTTACTACATCTTTCAGTTGCAAAACTTCAAGATATGGTCCATTGCTGAATATAGCTTGTGAAAACCTTATTGTTTCATACAAAAACCCTTATCAAGAATTTCTCAATTCATATATAGATGAACCTGAAAGAAGTTTCTCGTTAGGAAAGTAGGTATATTGATCAGTATTTGTGTTCTCTTGATTACCTTTCTTTGCTATTTATAAGACCCAAGATTATTTCCATGATGTTGATTTCTTCCTCTCCTTTAGATACCTTGTATATCTATCCCTCAAAACCTTCACAATTATGTCTTCCCTAGTATAGATCTCCTCAAATACATACTTGGGCCAACCTAGCTACTTTTCTCACTCTTGTTCGCTTTAGTGCCATGTCTATTGCAACATTAAGGTCCCAATGTATTAGTTTCATTATCTTTGATGAAGAATTTGTTGAAATTGTTTCTGTAAATTGTTAACAATTTTATTCTGTTTCTTCTTTTTCCTTCCATTTTAATTGTTGAATGTTTTTGGGAGACTTTGCTTTATCAGATATAGTTTCAGGCTTCCAATACACTACTTCTGCCTTTCACTGCTACGCTTTGTTTTGTGATGTGAGACTACTCATAATTATCTATAACACTTCAGGTAGTTATTATTGCTAAAACCCTGGAATAACTTTCCAACTGACTTGTAGTATTTCCCTTGTGACTTGTATCTGACATGCAGTCAATGTTTATTGAACTGAACTCAAATGACTTGAACACCTGATAACATGCCATGGAGTTCCAATAAAATACCACAAATTCGTTTTTATTGTTATATGTGGTTCTCTAGTGGGAGCATAAGTATAATAATAAAATGTTTATATACTTCTGGGATCTACTATTTGAACTGTGTGGTTACTATATACCTCTAATGATGCAATCACAAACTCCAACATGCCTTAGAAAACAATTCAAAGAAATTAACACTGGGGAAAAATAATCACCTTTCTCTCCAGATTCCTGTTGATAAGCCTTTCCAAATTTGGCTAGACAAATTCTTAGACAACTGACGCAGAATCATAATTAGTATTCTTCCTTCAAACCTTTTTATCCTTCTAAGCCCCCACAAGAAAGGAAGGAAGGAAGGAAGGAAGGAAGGAAGGAAGGAAGGAAGGAAGGAAGGAAGGAAGGAAAGGAAGCTAGAAGGGAGGTGTGTAAAAGGAGGGAAGGAAGACGGAAAGGAAAGAAAGAAGGAAAGGAGGAAAAGAAGGAGATAAGGAAGGAAGAGAGGAAAGAAGGGAGCAAGGAGGGAGGGAAGGAAGAATGAAAAGAAAGAGGGAGGGAAAAATAGGAAGGAAGGAGAAAAGGAATAAAGGAAAGAATGAAGCAAAGTAGGGGAGGGAAGAAAGATGAGAAAGAAGAAATGAAGGAAGAAGTAAAGGAAGGAATAAAGAGGGACAGAGAGATGGAAGGAAAGTAGAAAAGAGGAAAGTAAAAGGAGGAAATGAAGGAAGGAGGGGTAATAAAGGAGAGAAGAGAAAGGAGAAGAGAAGAAAGGACAGAAGATAGCAAGTAGCAAAGGAAGGAGAGAAAGAAGGAAGGAAGGAAGGAGGGAGGGTAAGAGGAAGGGAAGGTAGGAAGGAGGGAAGGAATGATGGAAGAAAGGAAGGAGGGAAAGTAGGAAGGAAGGAGGAAAAGTAGCAAGGAGTGAAGGAAAGAGAAAAAAGAAAGGAGGGGTAGAAAGAGGGAATATAAAAGGATGGTAGGAAGGAAGGAATAAAAGATGGAAGGAAGATAGAAAGAAAAGGAAGGAGAGAAGGTAGAAAAGATTAAAGGTAAGAGGGAAGGAAGATAGGAGGAAAGAAAGGAAAAATGTAAGGAAGGAAGAAGGGAAGGAGGGAAAGAAGGGAACAAGCATTTATTAAGCACCTCTGTGTAGCAAGCATTATGCTAAATCCTTTACAAATATCTCATTTAATCCTCACAACAATCCTGGGAAATAGATGCTATCTTTATCCCTATTTTACTGTTGAGAAAACAGGTAGATAGAGGTTAAGTGACTTTCTGAGGGTCACACAGATAGTAAGTATCTGAAGCCGTATTTGAATTCAATTCTTCCTGACTCCAGGCCCAGAACTCTATACACTGTACCACCCAGCTGCCTACAGAGGTTCCCAAAGTGGGCTATACTGCCCCAGTGGTGTATGCTAGAATAATCCAGGAGGGCAGCAGTAGTCTTGGGTGCAATTAAGGGGCGTTGAATAAAAATAAGAGGGCAGTGGAAGCATAAGCAAAGAAGAGAAAAAATTTTTGAAAAACTGTATATGTTCCATCTGTTGTGTAACAGAGTTAAAAGTTGTAGTGATTACATTATTTTCCAAATAAACACACAAAATGCAAGTTATAACCAATCAGTGGTCAAGTCTGCCTACAGGTCTTAACAAGCAAATGTTGACAGATAAGCATGTGGTACATTGTCCGGAAGTCCAGCATACATTGGTAGGAATATGTACATGTAATCACTTATTTATAATGCAATACTCTATGGTTACATGATGCAATATTGTGTCATCAAAATATCAATGCAGGAAAAAAACACAAATTCACAATAAATGATTAAATTTAAGGTGTCATTATTTTTTAATTATATTTTTTGAAATAATGCAAATTTTTTAAAAAATTGTTAAAGGGTTAAAGAAAGTAGATTTCCAAGGGTTTGCTGAGAATTTTTAAAGGCAGCAGTAGGCCACATAAGTTTGGGAACTTCTGTTCTAGAATCTGCATTCCATTTCAATACCTTTTCAGCAGCAAAGGTCAGCTCCAAAGCACAACGGGAAGTTTGAGTGGGATTGACTGAATTGCATAACTAAATCTGTGTTTGTAGGATGTATAGACAGTGCTTTAAATTAAATAATGGGAAAGGTTTACCCATTCTTCTTCTACTTGATTTGAAATCTCAGCAATCCTCAACTCCTTCCTTTCTCTTACCTTCTACATCCAATCCCCTCCACATCTCTTCTGCCTCTTTCTGTAGACTTACATAGCCATCACCCTAGTTCTGAAACTCACCATCTCCCTTCTCTATTCCTTTTATACAGGTTGTCCCGCGTGACTGAATTGTACTGCCTCCCTCAGCCTTTTAGATTCCTTAGCTCCTTCCAAGGCTTAATTCAAATGCCACTACCTATGAGAAGTCTTTCCTGATACTTCCAGTTTCTAGTTTCCTCTACCTCCCTTAATTATCTTGAATTGATTTATCTATTTACATGATATGCCTCTTAGCAGAATGTTAACTTCTTGAAACAGGTGTGATTTTGTTGTTTTCTTTTTACCTTGCATATTAGAGATGTTCAATAAATGTTTATTGAATTAGCATTGTATTCCATTGTGCAGCAACCTGTGTTCTGTATAACCATTGTTGATCACAAAGAAACAAAAAGTACTGTATTCCAATACAATACATCTATAAGTTCCCTTGTATAACTTAAAGGTGATTTATTGAAACTTTTAATCATCCAACAAATTTCTTACAGGTTGTGGCAAACGACTGACTCCAACAATAGTCAACAGAATAACTGGTGGAGAAATTGCGCCAAAATATGCCTGGCCATGGCAAGCCAGTCTTCAGCATGACAATGTGCATCAATGTGGGGCCACTCTGATTAGTAACACATGGCTTGTTACTGCAGCTCACTGCTTTAAGTAGTAAGTTTTAACCAAGTAGAAGGATCTTATTAATCATAGCCTGAAACCCATGACTGAGAAAATGGAATTTTACTAAACTGCTCTTCCCAAGAACATTTAAACAAATTCTATTAGCATAGGGAGGAAACCAGCTAAAATAGAAAGAACACTGGACTGTGAGACCTAGGTTCTAATGCTTATTCAGTCACTAGCTAACTGTAGCCTAAAGTAATGTGATTTAACATCCCTCAGTTTAAGTTTCTTCATCTGTAAAGTCAAAGGGATTAGACTAAATGGTTCCTAAAATTTTAGATTGCTGAGTCTCTCCTTGTACCTGGTGCATTTATAGACTCCAGTTGCCTTGAAAACTATTTCAAAATGGTAGATTTGAAGGTAATTTAAAAATCATCAATTCCAAACTTCCAGAGTGTAAGAATGCCTTCCATGGTATTCTTGACCAATTATCTCGTCTTTGCCTAAATCCCATTAGTGGTGAGGAACTAGATGTCTTACTACAGAGAGCATGAGCCTTTGGGTCAGGAAGGCTTGATTTAAATTCTTTTTCAGTCTCTTACTGGCTTGTGAGAACCTGAGTAGGTTATATACTTCTTTGCCTCAGTTTCCTCATCTCTAACAATAATAATAATAATAGCTAGCTTTACACAGTGCTTTAAAGTTTGTACTCTTACACATGTTAATTCATTTGTAAAAGAAGGGAGTTGTATAATCCTACATGTACATTCTATGTATGATCCTATCATATTTTCATGTAGATTTTTTCATTAGTGGACACCTAACTCTTAGAAAGTTGGGTTGGTTTGTTTACATTTTTTTGGTTAGGTGTATCTGACACCATATTAGGTGTAACCTCCCTCCTCAAAACTTCCATTAATTCGTTCCAGTTCTGCCTTCTAGGCAAAATCAGGACAACTTTACTCTACTTTTTACACTATAGCCTTTCAAATTTTTGAAGAAAACTACTAAATACATGAAGACAGAGAGTTGGATGATATGATTGAGACTTTCTTGTATGGAGGATGGATTTGAGAAGGAAGCAATATGGGGAGGATGATGAGTTGCATTTTGGATAAATTAATAATATCTAGCATTGATATGAGTATAAGAGTGTTCAGACTAGTACCTCTGGTGTGAGGCCCGCTTTCTGCCTTTGGTACCCACCTGCCTCACATAGCTTTCATCTATAGCTCCAAGAATCTGGAGCTTCTCAACAGCCACACTCTGGTAAACCATTTTGGCAGACAGGGTATAAACCAGGTTGATTTAGGGAGGTGTCTGTCCCAAACATGCAAAGACTTCCCTTGGTGGAATAGGCAGGTGAGAACAATTTGTGCCAAGGACCATGAAGGCAGCTGAGACAGGTGCTCTGGAATGCCTAGAGCTTGGTCAGACATTGAAGACACCAAGGTCATCCAGTGCATCCCAAATCACTAGCCATCTTGACTTCTCTCTTGCTACTGTATTCCTATGACTCTGAAAGATAGTGAGTCTGCTTGCAAACTCTGCCTTACTTAAATCCAATTTATGTGGAACTCAAAAGACATCACTTCTACCATTTTACCATTTTAACCTACCTCCAAGTCCCGTGGCAATAGGCAAGTGTGAAGCAACAGTGAGAATACATTGGGAGCTGTAGTCACAACCCTGCACACAGGTAGCCCAGGCCATAGGGTTATCTTCTCACTGAAGCACCAGTGGAATTTAGCAGGCCCCCAGGTGTCTGAGCAGCCTTTTCTTTGCTCACCTCCTGGCATGAGGAAGGGGCTAGGAAAGGTACCCTAAAAATTGTCTGCTTTACCAAATTGAACCCTAGCCCACTTACTATGGCAGGTGGAGATTCTACACTGTGGTCAAAACAGACACACACACACACACACACACACAAATGTACAAAAAACTTTTGTGAAGATGATTCCACTTAATGTTGGTATGTGGGATGTATGCACACTTATGGACAACAAGAAATCCAGCAGGACTGAAAGATGACAGGTCTTGTGATAGGTATCACATCTAAAAAGCAGCTCTGAGTGAAACAATGCTGACAAATAAAGGTCAGCTTACTGAAGTCAGAGGTGGGTATGTTTTTCTGAAGTGGATATAGTCATGGGAAGCACCATGAAGCTGGCATAGGTTTTGCAATCAAAACTAATCTAGTCAACAAGCTCATACAACAACTCCCAAAAGGAGTGGATGACAGGCTCATGACAAGGTGAATACCACTTGCAGGAAAAATTCCATGCTGCCATCATCCATTCCATATTGCTCCCACCATAACAAACCCTGACGAGGCCAAAGAAAATTTTCATGAAAACCTGGAGACCTTTATCATCAATGTGCCAAAAGAGAACAAGCTTGTAGTCTCTAGTGACTTTAATGCCAGAGTAGGCCCAGACTATCGATATGGCAGGAAGTCCTTGGGACAAATAGAAGTCAGAAGCAGCAACAGCAATGGTTACTTACTACTGACTTGTGGATCTCATGACCTAAATGCAATAAAACTTCATGGATGCACCCTCAAACCAAACATTGGCATTTAATAGACTATGTCATTGTAAGGAGAAGAGACAGAAAGGATGTAAAAGTAATAAAGGCAATGTGTGGTGCTGAGTGCTAGACTGACTGATCATTGACATCCTCTCTAAACTAAATGTTCACATTCAACAAAAGCAGAAGGCCCCAAGGCAAGATGACTGCCAGAAGACTTAATTTCAATAGATTGGAGTGCTTCTCTGAGCATGAGCAATAATTCATTGCTAACTTAGAGGGAAAGCTGAGCCAACACACAATTGGCAACAGTGGAGCAGAAAAGGAGTGGGCAGCTTTGAAAGATCTGGTGCACAATACATTTACTAATTGGGCCAGAACATTCACAAACATCAAGATTGGTTTGAAGAAAATGATGGGGAAATTCAGAAACTGTTAAATGAAAAACAAGATCTCCACAGGATTTCTAGCAGGATACTTCTTCTGTCTCTAAGAAGGTAACATTTAGCTCCATTAAAAGTAAAGTGCAAGCAAAATTCCATTTTATGCTGATAGTAATAATCCAAAATGCTTTTATGATGCCCTAAAGGCTATTTATGGGCCAAAGATGATCTATCTATGCTGCATATTAACTCCTCAGTGCTAAATAGAGCCACCTTGATTAGTGATAACGACATGATCCTGGACACTTGCATAATGTTCTCAAAAGACCATCAGCAATCAATATGGAAGCCATTGACTGAATACCTCAGGTTGAAATCAATCCCTCTCTAGGCAAATTTCCAATGGAAAAACAGGTTTTTGAATGTCATTAAACTCTTCTACTGTGGGAAAGTGCCTGGTACTGATTCTATTCCAGCTAAGATTTACAAGGCAGGGGCGTCTACCACTGATACAAAAGCTGGCTGAAATCTTCCATGCTATATGGCAAGACAGGGTTATCCCTTGGGAGTTCAAGGATGTCTCCATTGTCCATCTCTATGGAGCAAAAGGAAATAAGTTGTCCTGTGACAATCACGGTGTGGGAATGGTGTGGAGAGAGGTGTCTTTCTCTCTTAGTTACTGTTGGCAAGATTCTCTCCAGAGACCTCCTTAAAAGGCTGATACTTTACATGAAAGATGGTGATCTTCCTGAGAGCCAGTGTGGCTTCAGAAGGGCCTGAGGAAAGGTTGATATGGCTTGCTGCCTGACAACCCCAGGAGAAATTTCAGGAGCAGAATAGAAGTCTGTACAGAACATTCACTGATCTGACCAAGGCCTTTGATACATGTCAGTTGTGAGGGCTTATGGAAAATCATGGCAAAATTTAGTCACCCAGAGAATTTCATCATTATTGTACTTCAGTTTCATGATGGCATGCTTGCCCAGGTTCTGGATAATAGGCAATGCTTTCCCAGTTACCAATGAAGTGGAGCAGGGCTATGTGCTTGCTCCCATGTTTTTTAGTGTAATGTTTTCAGTGAGGTTATCAGACAGCTTCAATTAGGATGAAAACAGCAGCAAGGTCAGCTACCACAATGATAGAAAATTATTTACCTTGAAGAGCTACAAGCTAAGATTAAATTGGAGGGAGAATTGGTGTATGATTTTTTTTGTTTGCAAATGATTGTACACAATGCAACCTCTGAGACTGATATGCAGCAAAGTATGGATTGATTCTCTGCTATTTGTGCTAATTTTGGTCTAACAATTAACACCAAGAAAACAGGTTCTCCACCAGTTATCACCATACCATCCATCCATGGAACCATTGGTTATAGCAATGGAGAAATGTTGAATGCTATGGATGTTTACTTACCTTGGCAGTATACATTTCTGGGATATACGAATAGATGAAGAATTTGACATATTCATTGCCAGAGCTAGCTCATTCTTTGGGAAGTTTCAAAGGAAAGTATAGGAGAGAAAAGGTATTGGGCTGCCTACCAAACTGAAGGCCTATAGAGTCTTTGTACTGACCTCATTGCTGCATGCCTGTGAAATCTGGACAGGACATTAGTGCCATGCCAGGAAATTGAATCACTTCATTTGAATTACCTCAGGAAGATTCTGAAGATCACCTGACAAAATAAAGTACCAGACACTGAGGTCCTTTCTTGAGTAAAATTGCCAAGCATTCAAACTCTACTTCAGAGAGCACAACTCCTATGGGCTGGACAAATTGTTTGAATGCCAAACATATATTTGCCTAAAAGACTATTTTATGAAGAACTGAAATAAGGCAAGTGCTCACATGGAGGCCAGAAGAAGTAGTACAAGGGCACTCTCAAGGTCTCCTTGAAGAACTCTGGAATCGATTGTGAGACATGGGAGACCCTGGCACAGGACTGCCATGCATATTCAAATAAAAGCATAGCATATTCAAATAAAAAAAAGGTGCTTTACTCTATAAGCAAAGAAGAATTTCAGTAGCTCAAAGTAAATATGAGCTGCAAAAATTTAGAGATATCTCCACTCTAAATGTTCATATGAACTATCTGTGCCTAACCTGTGAAAGATCCTTTCAAGCTTGTATTAGTCTTATCAGCCAGTCTGACACATCATACCTTGACCTCAACATAGTAATGTCATTTTGGTCCTCTTCGAGAACAAAAGACAACAACTAATCAAACACCAATTTGAAGACAGCTACTAAATACTTGAAGTTAAGAGAGTTGGATGGTGAAGAGGTTACCCACTAAGAGGCTTAGGGGTGGGTAGAACCAATTGGTTAGAACAGAGAACTTAGCCATAATAAAGTGGGTAACCTTACCTTCAGCCTCGATGCTTGCCCAGAGTTCAGTGAGGGAAATGGAGAAGGTGGGATCACTGCCTTCGTATACAGGCTTCCCCTTCACTCCAAGTCTTGAGAATACTGGAGGCCAGGGTACTGGGAGGTGGCTCTACCACTTTTACTTCGGTGACCATCCTTCCTCCAATGTTCCTCCTGGTCAGATGGGCACAGTTCTAGAGGCATTGGTTCCTGGGGCTCCCTCGGGGGGGGGGGAGGAAGAGGGGGGAGTGCCCTGGAGGGGCACTCCTTGGACCAGTGACCCTCTTTGTGGCATCAAAAGCAGATTTCCCCACTGCCCAAGTGACTGGGCTTCCTCCAAGGGGGTCCCCTGGAGAGGCTTTTCCTGGCCATGGCAGCAGCCAAGAATAGAGCATGTTCTCTGTCTCTAGTTTGTTCCCTGCGTTTCTTTCTCCTGTGCTGCAACCAAGTCTCTATTATTAAAGACTCCAAAGGCCATCTCCAGTAATTGGGCCTGAGGTGTTTGGGGTTCCAATACCAATTTCTGCAGTTCCTCTTAATATCTGGGGCAGTCTGACTAAAAAAATACATGTTAAGGATTACTGCCCCTTCTATATAGTCAGGGTCTAAATTTGTATACTTTTTAATAGCTTCTACAAGTCTATCTAGGAAAGGGGTGGGATTTTCTTGATTTGTCTGAGAAATTCTCTAACTTTCTGATAATTTACTTGCTTTTGAAATGTACTTCTTAGGCCTTCTAACAGGCAAAGTACCATATGGTCTCTCTTCTCTCTATCCTCCTGGATATGATAATCCCATCCTCAGTCACTAGTGGGAACAGCAGCTATTCCTGGAGGGTATTTTCTGGGAATGTTGGATAGAGTCTGGACTTTGTCAGGAAAACTTAGTTCAAATTCTACTTCTGAGGCTCAGTGGCTCTGGGACTATAAGCAACTTACTTAACCCCTCTGGTATCATTTTTCTTATCTGTAAAACAGAAATATCATACAGTGTCATGAATAAAAATTCCAAGAGACAAAGTTCTCAGATATTTATAATCAATTTATTAACTAGTCTAGACAATAATCAATAAGTTAACGGTCAGTGACTGCTTTTGGTAACCAGACACCAAAGTAGTCTCTGAAACACCTTAAATCAGTTGTGCACCTTCTGACAGGGAATTCCCTGACAAATGAATCTCAACCTTGATTGGTGGACATTTAATGAAGAAGAAGGCTAAAAGCTCCCAATTTTCACATAGTTGAAGGGAGGAGGTTAGCTGAGAATTTGGTCTGGTCATGATATTTTAGCTCCCTCTAGAAATCTGGGCACCCTGACCATATTCTCCTTCATGAACTGGGTCACCCTAAACTCCAATGAAAGTGATCAAGGACAGGAGTTCTTTCATCTAGGGAGAGAACTCACCCACACTGGATTCTGTTTACATCCCAAGCAGAAATCAGGTTTCCCAGTTGGGTGGAGTCCTGCTTAGGTAACTTAAGTAGAGCTGGAATACTTCTTTTAGCAAGGGAAGGGCTCCTCTTTTAAGCTAGCCTTTTTTCAGAAAAGAGGATGTTACAAATTATTATAGATAATCAAATGGTACAGCATTAAAATTAATTTCTTTCAACAGTTAGGGAAAGAAAAGAATCAAGGATAGGTTTGAGATTAAAATCTGGACAACTGGGAGAATGGTTGTTGTGAAGTTGAGATGAGGTAGAATATGTAAATTTCCTTTTAAAATTCAAAGCCCTACATAAATATTAATTTCTAGTATTATGATCATTAAAATTAGAAGAGAGACTGAGATCACCAAGAGAAGAGAAAGAGGGAGGGGAGGAAAGGAGAGAAAAGGAAAAAAGGGACATAGAACATTAAGGGCAGGAGATAATTTCACAGCAAAGGAAAATGAAGAGCCATCAGACAGACAGAAGGGGAAGAGTAATGTAATGAAAGTCAAGGGAAGAGAGAATGGTCAATGGCACCAAAAGCTAACAGGTGAAGGGGAATGAGGATTGAGAAAAATAATTGAAATCAAGATTAATAGTAACTTTGAGAGGGCAGTTTTACTAGCATGATGAGGCTGGAAACCACTCTGCAAGGGGTTAAGAAATGCATGAATAGTAAAAAAAAAGTGAAGGCTGTAAGGGCAGACAACTCTTTTTAAGAGTTTAGTAGTAAAAGGAAGAAGGAAACATGATGATAGTTTGAAGGCATGGCAGGATCAAGGTGGAGCTTTTAAATATTGAGTAGACCTAAGCACATTTGTAGATAGCAGGGAATGAGCCTTTTGATAGGAAGATTAAAGATCAGGGAGAAAGGGAAAGATTATAGGAATAAATGGTGGCCAGAGGAGATAGAGACAATTCCACCAGGGATAGATACATTCCCCTTGGTGAAGAAGGCTACTTTTTCTTCAGAAACTGGAACAAATGTGGAGAAGACAGAAAAAGCAAATGAGGAGAGGAAGGACAAAGCTATAAAGGGGGTTATAAATATTGAGTAGAAAAGGTGAGAGACATCATAAAGAAAGACCATGACAACGAAAGATCTGGAAATGATGTGAGGTTAAAGAGACTGATTTATATGTCTGGCTTATGAAATCACTCTCATTACTTTATTTATTGACTTGTTTGTTTATATTTGTTTTGTCTATATTTTCCTTAATAGTATAGAACTCCCTCCTTTTAGGAAATTGCCTGTGGTACTAGGAGGTTAAGTGACTTGCCCAAGGTCACACAGCCAGTCTGTGCCAGAAGTAATACCTAAAATCACAAGTTATTACCTTACAGTAATACTTTGTACAAGGACCTGGGTGTTGCAGGTAATGATCCCTTAAAATGTAGGAATGTGCTGCCTCCAGAAGTAGTGAACTCCTCTTAACTGGAGGACATCAAGTGGAGGTTGGATGAGCATTTGAAAAGGTATGTTTGAAGAAGGTAGGCACTGGTTAGAGTAAATAAACTCTGAGAATTGATGACTCTAATGCTGTCCAATTCTTATAATTATTTTTTCTCCATTTTTTACAGTTACCCCAGCACACGTGGATGGACTGTTAGCTTTGGTACAACTATTAACCCTCCCTTAATGAAAAGAAATATCAAAAGAATTGTAGTCCATGAAAGGTACCGGTCTCCAGCACGAGAGCACGACATTGCAGTAGTGCAGTTTTTTCCTCAAGTCACCTTTACTGATGATATACGCCGTATTTGTCTACCAGAGGCATCTGATTATTTCCCACCTACTTCAACAGTCTATATCACAGGATTTGGAGCGCTTTCCTATGGGGGTAGGTATCTCAGAAAAGACTATGACTATCCAGATGCTTAATTAAGCCAGCATGATACACTCCTGCTAACATTACTTGGTCAGTCTGACGGGGTACAGGCTCTAGGAAATCCCTTGAAGGATGACTGAATCTTCCCATTTGATGAGGCATTTGCCTGGGACCATAAGCCTTTCATTATAGCTAAGCCCAAATCACTGTTACTTTTAACCTAGCCTAGCCCTCCATTGTCCAGCTACTTCTTACCCTAGATCCTATCAAAATATCTCTACCCAAATCTGTTGCCCTTAAACTAGCCTAGCCTTCCATTGTCTGTCATTTCCAGGTAGCCTTCTCATTCCTGGAGTCTGACCTCAGTCCCCTAAAGATCCTCCTTAGATTCCTCCTCAAGACCCTCTGCAAACCCCTCCTTTAAACCATCCCTAAATCCTCCTACAATCTTTCTGTACATAAGATCCATCTTGCCTCCATGATGGATCTGAGAGTAATCTAGCCCAGACTCACGCTGTATCAGATTATTCTGACCCACTTGTCCAATAAGCATCACAGATACTTAGGCTCCATAAGAGTCTGCCCATTATGGCAAATCTTTAATAAAATTTGCTTTACTTTGACTGAGAGAAGACTTGAGTCTAATTCAATTGGCAGGACCTAGTGTGTTGATATTTTGGGGTCTTGAGCACCCCTAAACCCTAAACATCAGCAAGCCTTCTTGTAATAAAAGTGATTTTGAGGCACGACTGAGTGCTAAACCCAGAATCAGGAAGGCCTGAGATCAAAACGACGCAGATTACTTACTAGCTGTGTGACCCTGAGCAAATCATTTGACCACTATTGACCTCACTTTCTCATCTGTAAGATGGGAAAAATAATAACTTCTACCTTAAGGGTTTTTGTGAGGACCAAATAAAACTTTGCACACCTTAAAGCTATTATGAATGCCATCATTATCATCACAATGGATGTGAAGGATGGCACTAAACTATGTTGCTATTTGATGGTTTTGTTTTTTAACTCATGTCTCCTAAAACATATAGCACATTTTACCTATGAGTCCCCTCTAGTCCCCAAACATCAGTCCCTGCAAATATTTACTATTTCTTTTTTTTTTTTAAAGCAATTGGGGTTAAGTAACTTGCTTAAGGTTACATGGCTAGTCATAATATTTACTATTTCTAGGACTCCATGTATCTCCTTTTCATATATTCACTCTAGATCACTCATTCCAGGAAAACAATTTCTTATCTAATAGAGGTTGAGGATGCTTTTATTATTTAAGGCTGTTTCCTTATAGTATTGAACTATAAGTTGCAGTACCCTACCTGTGGTTTATTCTGTATTTCTCAGTTATCAAATTTTAATCAATCAACTGATAACATATTACTTTAAGATAATTGACCTAAAGATTAAAGATTAAAGTACTTAAATTAACTAAAGATTAAAGATTAAAGTACTTAAATTAACAGTTAACCTTGGGGAATGGAAAACTAAGCAGTACAATGCTATTTTTTTTCCTTACTGTAAATAACATGAAACACTGAAAGGCATTAGACAAGAAAGATGAGCTCTACCACCAAGCCCTACCACAAACTCCAGACTCAACAGAATCTAATTTAGGACCTGGGAAGCTATTTGTAAATCATAAATAATTTAATATTGAGAGTGATCAGGAATGAATAGCAATGAACTTCTCAGAATTAATTATAAAACATAAACTGTAGTATTAGTTTTGTCTCTTGCCAAATGAGTCTCCTTTGGAATTTTATGACAATTCTTGGTAAAGATATTATTTAAATTAAGATATTTTGTTTTCCAGGCTGATAACTCAAGTAATTATCAATTCACTATGACTATCATACTATCACTATCCTACCTCTGTTATCTATTGGTTTGTTTAAGGAGATCTGATTACCAATTAGTTAAAAGCACATACCCTAAATAACCAACTGTTTTTCATTAGAAAAAAAAGAAAACAAACCAGGGCAATATGGTATAGTAAATAGAAAACTGAGTTGCATTAAACTACTTGAGTAGATAGGTGCTACCATAGAGCCCTGAGCACTACCTGGAATCAGGGCGACAAGTTCAAATACAGTTTCAGATACTATCTGCATGATGTCTGGGTGAGTTACCTAACCTCTGTTTGCCTCGGTTTCTCCAACTATAAAATGGGGATACTAATAGCACTTACCTCCCAGGGTCGTCATGAGAATCACATGAGACAATAATCAGAAAGAGCTTGGCATATAGTAAGCACTATATAAATGTTAGCTATTATTATTACTAGTCCTAGCTCTGTCACTTAATTAGCTGTGTAAGCTAGAGTAGTTACTCAGTCTTCCTGGGCTTTAGTTTGTTTATATATGAAATGAATGATTTGGATTAGATAATCTCTAGGGTCACCTTCAGCACTAATATTCTGTGATTTATCCTCTGTGAAACCATATGGTGAGAAAGTAAGATACAATGAAAATGGACATTTAAGACCCATAATGTCAAAGGTCTATGGCAGCCTAACAGGCAGAATTTGTAACTTCTCTAATTGTTGTTATATATCAACTACAGACCAGAAGTTACAATGACAACTGGTGTACCACAGGTAAAGGTTCCATAATGAACTGAAATTCAAAGTACAGATAATGATTGTTTAAAAAGTAGGAATATGCTGCCCAAACCAGAGATCATGCCTGATTTTTCAGAAGAACTTACTATAGTTGACAAAGGCTACAGGCTTTAATTTTCAGTTTTTGATTTATTATGCTCTTCAAGAAGAATTTATTAAGTGGCTGCCATGTGAGAACATGACTTTGATTTAGGAAACTTGAAGTCAATAAATAGAATTGCCACTAGCAATAGGTGAATGATAGCAACTGTACATTATTCCAGCACTTAGCACAATGTCTGGCACAGTAAGTGCTTAATCAATGTTTACTGGTTGATTATTGGCATAGAAAGTACCCATACTATATAATCCTAACAAATTCCAAACTCCATAGATAATGTCTATCATGTTTATCAACAATATGTATGTCACTAAAGTCTTCAAATAATAATGTTCAATATAAAGTTTATTTGGGTCTTCTCTTTAGCATACAATGCTACCTTTATTTATTATTATTTTTTTAAAGCAATTGGGGTTAAGTAACTTGCTCAAGGTTACATAGCCAATTATTTTTGTGTGGGTGTTAAGCATCTGAGACCGGATCTGATCCTGGGTCCTCCTGACTCCAGGCTCTTACTCACTGCCCCACCTAGCCACCCCTCACTCTATTTTTTATTTTTGCAAAAACAACCCAAATTACTAAAATACAGTCCCCCTGTAATTGATGATGGTTAAATCACACTAAAACAAATACCACTAAAATTAAAAAAAAAAATTTCTAAGTCCCAGTCTATGACTATTAGTTTTTAGAGGAAAAACATCTAGGACATCACAATAGCAAAGTAATATGAATAATTCTCTGAATATTATTAAAACAATATCTAATATGAAGTCTTATGTTAAAATTGTATCTTCATCTGATCCCCTTACCACCTCCTGCCTTTCTAGCTAGTATTAGTAAGTTTATACGTAGCCAGTAAAAAGTAACTATAGCAGGAACTAAGATTGCAAAGGGGCACCTAAAAGTTATTCATAGATTGTTCCAAAAATCAAAGGCGCACACTTTGCATAAATTGCAAACTGCATCATATATTAATTAAAAATCACACCCTGAGACGATGTGATAAAATAGGGGAAGCCATGTAGGTCTTGCTATTGGGGTCTTTTGGTCCTATGATCTCAGATAAGCTCTAGGCATCCACAGTAAGAACAGTGGAACATTAAATGTTGTTGATAATTTTGAGATGATGTGTATATGATAATGAATTAGCCCCAAATGAGGCTGTATAAGCTAAGATTTAGTCTTTTCCCCCACTAAAACTTCAAACGGCTGCCCCCCAAGTATTCTTCCATCTCTGTTTGGACCCAGGCTGCTGAGTGCTCCCAATTCTATATGAGTTAATCTCTATCTCCTCCTTCCCCATTTTCTTCTCCATGTTGCCTGTCTTATTCTACTTCATCCTCATCCTCATCCTTACATGGTCTGCCCCTATGACCCCACCCCACCTTTAGTGCTACTTATCTCTGAACTTTCTGTGACATTTTCCCCTGCATCCTCTGTGTGTTACTAAACTGTGATTGAAGCATTAGTCCCCACTACCATTATGGTCTTTTCAGATGAGTAACAAAAAACCAGGCACTCCTACTTCCATTTCATAATTCTATAAATTAACGAGTAATTTAAGTCCTCAATTATCTTTTAAGAAAATTTCATTACATTTTGGGGGATCTAACCAAAGAGAGCAAAGACTGATGTTATGGGGACTGGCATGGCAGGATTTCTCCACCAGGGGCCAGACATAGTGGGTACTTCATTAATCTTTGAATTGTTATGATTTTTAAAGAACCTACATAAAAAAAAAAAACCCAGGAAATGAGCTCAGAGGCTGATCAAAAGAAGGTGATGAAAATTTCTAGCAATAACTCCTGAAATGGCATGAAAGTATCACCTGCGTCAGTGAAGGGAATATTAATTTTAGTCAAGACACCAATCCTTGAAGTAAATGAGTTAAGAATAGATCTTCTTTGTTAACAAAGCATGTTCCATTAAAATGGAAAGATCTAGGCCTGTATTCTGTCTCTGTCTTCTAAGATAGACCATTCCATCATTTTACTTATATTTTTTAAGCATCAGTGTGCTAGACACCATACTAAGCACTGGGGATACAAACAATAGTGAAATAGTGTCTGCCCTGATAGACTTCATATGCTACCAGGAATGAGCTAGGATGTATTGGAGCCAGCCTGCACTGGTTCTTGAAAGCTGATTATAAACTTTCAGTACAAGCATCTACATCTCAAAAATTGGCAAATGCTATATATTAGGGTTGTTTTTTTTTTTGCTTTCTTGGTTGTCTAGATTTAAGAAAATGATGGAGAATATGTTAGTAATGCATATTAAACTTAAGTGTGTCCTATATACATTCCCCTCCTCCCTGCCAGAGAGCTGGTTGTTAAACATTTACCAGCATGCTCCTGTGTGGGATGGATTTCAACATGTAAATAATTAAGTATACTATAAGGAATATTGAGGAAGGATAAAGTACCAACAACTACACCTCAGCTGAGCCTTGAATAAAGGTACAGAGAGGTAGAAGAAAGGAGGGAGTACATTCCAGACATAAGAGATGGCTTGCACAAATGCACCAAGGTGGGAGAAACTACTAGTGGGCTAGTGTGGCTAAAATATAGAGTGTATGAAGGGGAGCAATATGAAATATGGTTAGAAAATATAGTTGGAACTAGATGGTGAGGTGCCTCAAATGCTAAGCTACAAAGTTCATACTGTATCTTATGGAAAACTATAGAAAATTGTCAGCAGGCATTTGGATTGGGCAGATCTTATGCTTCAGGAAGAAAATTTTGGAAGTTGTGAGGAGGAAATGACTCTGAGGTTATGAAACTGGGTAACTTGGAGGATGGTGGTACTTTAATGATAAAATGGGAAGCTTGAAGGAAAAACCAGTGGAGGTAGGAAGATATTTCATAAATTTAGGCATGTTTTATCTGAGATTCCACATGTGATTCAGGAGGAAATATCCAGCCTGAAGCAAAAAGCTCACTCAATTAAAAAGTCATTTATAAGTTGATCTTGTATGTCTTGAATTCAGAAGAGAGATTAAGCCTGGCTATAGATTTGGCAGTCATAGTTGAACCTCTATTTGGTAAAAAGATCTTGGAAAGAGGAACCAGAATATAATACTGGGGAACACCCATGCAAAGAATGCAGGAGACACATGGTGACCTGCAAAGGTCACTCAGAAGCAATCAAACAAGTTGGAGAAAATCAGAAAAGTAAAACGTCACAAAAACCAGAGAAGGACAAGTCTCTAGGAGGTGGGAGGAAGGTGGGGAGAACAGTCTTAAAAGTTGCAGAGAAGTTAAGGATTATGAATGAGAAAAGGGCACTAGGTTTAGTGGTTAAAAGATCTTTAGTAAATGAGCAGAGCAGTTTCTTTTGTGATGGGATCAACAGCTAGATTGCAAGGAAGAATCCAGGGGGCCACAGAGAATGAGAAAGTAGAAGCAAGAATGTAGATGATTCTAGTAGTTTGTCATTGGAAGGGAGAGGTTGATAGGATGATGGCTCCTGTGTATGACAGGGTCAAGTAAATGTTTTACTCAGAGATCTCAGAATCTTGCCATTTGAGCAGGAAAAAATACACATTGGGTGTGTTGTTGGTGGTGGTGGTAATGGCCTTTCATTCTCAAAGGGCACCAATGACATCACAGAGCCTGATGTCCTGACTTACACATGAATTGGATTTCTGTGATGGGTTTTTTCACCCCCAACAGTTTTGTACCTGTCACATTGTTTGGTTCAATAAGTTGCTGTACCTAATTCCCAATCTAGAGCCTGAAGCAAAAAGCTCATTCGATTAAAAAGTCATTTATAAGTAAATAGGATTATCCAAGCTTGTGAGGAAAGCCAGGTTTGGAAACAAAAATGACTCCGTGTTCCAGCATGAATTTCCAAAGTTTAAAAAGCATTATAAAGCTTAATTACCTCAGAAAAACCTGGAAAGACTTACATGAGCTGATGCAAAGTGAAATGTACCAAGTACGAAGTAACAGCAATATTGTGAGATAAATCGGCTGTGAATGACTTAGCTATTCTAAACAATACAATGATCCAAGACAACTCTGAAGGACTTATAATGAAAAATGCTATCTCCCAAAGAACTGATGGTATCTGAATACAGTTTGAAAAATCCTTTTTTTTACGTTATTTTTCTTGAGGTGTTTTTTTTTTTTAATATATGTTTCTTTTACAACATGACTATTATGGAAATGCTTTGCATGACTACACATGATATAGGTCACTATATTGGATTGCTTGTCTTCTTAATGGAGGAGTAGGGAGGGAGGAAGGGAGAGACTTTGGAACTCAAAGTTTTAAAAATTAATGTCAAAAATTGTTTTTACATGTAACTGGGGAAAAATAAAATACTAAATAAGAAAAAAAAGCCTAATAACACACATAACAGACCAAATCAGAATTGAAACTTTACTAAGAAGGAAGGTTTGAAAACAAATCATTTTATCTTTTTAACAAGGCTACTCCAATTTTCTGGAAAAGAAAATAAACTGCTCTTAAGTTTCTAGAGGTATTTTATTTTTATGCCAGGGAAATGAGTACACATTTATATATGTCAAGTTTAACTTCAAGATTCTCAGATAATTTCCTCACTACAAATCGCTTATGATGGGATACTCATGAATTTAGCATCACGAATAACAAGAGGCAGAATATTGTTGTTTCTAGAACTGGTCTTAGATCCAGGGTGACCTGAATTCAAGTCCTACCTCTGACAAATATTGGCTATGTGGCAAGTTGGGCAAGTTATTCAGCCTCTATTCTTTAAAACTGACCTGCATTGGCAGACAGGGCTTCCCCATTCATTGGTAGAGAGAGTTTCCTCACATGCAAAGGGATTGAGTCCCTTCATCTGGGACTTCTTTCACGAAAAAAAAAAAATCACAAAGTCAATCCCAACCTCCCCCCCCCCATAGCACCTCATTTTTGCAGCATTCTAAGGGGTGCAAAGTGCTCTCCTCACAACTCTAGGAGGTAGGATAGGTCACGCATTAATTATTTCTGTTAAAATCTATGATCTCCTTGTAGTAAATTACCTAAAATCCCAGTATAGGTTCCCTTGTCTTAATTCCCCTCCCCCACCCAGGGGCAAAGTGAAAACTCCTCTGTTGCTTAAGAGTCTTAGAGTTAAATGCTTGAGGCAGTTAGAGGTTAGGGTCATGGCCATGGTCACAAAGAGGCAAAAAATCAAGCCTAATACACCAGACTTCCAAAACTGGCAGTTCACCAGAAGTGGGGAACCTGTGGTCTCAAGGCCAACTTGGATTTGGTCAAAGGGCTGCACTTGAGGACCTAGAAGACAACATGTGACATCAAGGCCGCAAGTCCCCCCACCCCCACCCCCTCTAGTCACTACTTGATAGTGACTAGCACGTTGTTTGTTAATTTTTCCTCCATTTTCCATTCAAGGAAACGAAAGATGAAAGATGGATGTTAAATGACATTGCCTCTGATCACACAGCCAGCAAATATTTGAAGCAGAATCCAAAGCTGGGGTTTGGCTCACTCATATCAGGCATTCCTTGTACTAAAGTTAATGAAATTAGAAAAAGTAGGAAAACAAATTTACTTCATTGTACTGATGGCTTGCTTTGATACTTTATCAAAGGATGTTGATTGTAAATGCTAAAACTACTTTTTTTTTATCCTTAGGGCCCTCACAGAATGAACTTCGACAAGCTGCAGTGGAAATCATAAGTAATGACAGATGCAGGCAGCCCGATGTATATGGCAAAGACATAACATATGGAATGTTTTGTGCTGGGTTTTTGGAAGGAACTTATGATGCTTGCAGGGTAGGTGGGGTAGTAATTACTTTGCTATTACTATCATTCTTACTATAAAAATATCCATCTGATTCAGGAAATACTTTTGTATTCTTTACTAAATGGAAACTAAAGTTATGGTGTTGACTCACAGTAAATATAATTCTAAGTCACCAAGACACACACAACCAGTAAGTTATTAGCAATGTAAAATACTGATTAATTGATTAGGAAGAATAGGAAGTGAAAGATGTGGGACCTAGTGATAAAATTTTGTCTGTGTCCCATTTAAACTTATCTCAGATGTCCTAGGATGGAAAGTGTACCAGTAAATATTTAATAACCAGATCTCCCCCACCCCCCAAAAAGTATAAATAAAACACTTTTGTGTTTAATTAGTACTATTAACATTTTCTCTATTACTTTCTTAAGTCTAGAAAGCAATAAAACAATAAAGCAAGGCCAGATTTATAGCATCTGCCAATTTCTAAAATTTAAATGTTCACACCAAAAAATTAACAATCAGCTCTCCCAAGCTAGTTAGAGCTAGTTTCAGCATACTTCTGCCTAAGATTCTCCTGTCCTTTAGGCAATAGACAGAAGCATAGCTTCTACCTGAAATGTTCATTAAGAACAATCAAATTAACTAAGCCCCTGTGCTCTCTCAGGTTATAATGCTTCCCATTATAACAAAGAAAAATGTTACTTCTAAAACGATAATTCCCCCTCTCTCTCTTACCCATGGAAATGAAAGAGGGAAAAGTCATTATACAATGAAAGTGAAACTATCCAATATTCCATCAAGCAGAAATATCTTTCCAATAACTAATAAGAGGCCAAAAGTGGGGGGAGGGCCATATGACAACGCAAATTACCACTGACAACATTCTCTAGAAGAGTGAAATTCATTATCAAGAACATATCTGTCCAGGAAGAGAGAGGAAGATTAGTCATGTACCAAAGAGAGACAACCTGAGTATTTCTCATGAAATACTAGAAGAACAGGAAGAAAAAGTGATTTGGGTAGATTTTCTATGGAGTTCTTATAGAAATACCTGAACAAGAATCACACAGACTGAGAAAGTATGAATGAGTTGAGAACTGTACCAGCTGAAAGGATATTCACTCTGATAGATTTGTAGTAACAAGAGCCAGGTTCAAGACTCAACTCCACATTTTACTTCTTCCATTATCTTTGGACAAGTCATTTACCTCATTGAGCCTAGGTTTGTGTTTTGGCTTTTTGGAGTAAATTTTTTGTGATTGTTTTTTTCCAAACCAAGGAGAAGAGTGCATTACCTTGCCCATGGCAAATTACTTTGTGCTTTTAATAATCCTAAACCTTTCCCTGAAACAAAGGCCTATCTTTTTAGTATCAATAGATTTGTTTATGTTATACACCAGTGAGTCATATAATAACCTAGTTGTTAAAAAATTAAAGTTATAGGTCACCAAGAAGTCAATGGAAAGGTATATGGCAGGTATGACTGGTTTACAACATATTCTCAGTGGAAAAATTATATAGAGAAATAGAATAAAAGGAATCATCATCAAGATGTGATCAAGAAAGATAGACCAACTGAGTCTGTTACATTGGTTGGACACCTATCTATACGGCGTCAAGAAATCAAGAGGGTAGCCCTAATCAGGTTGGGTAGATTCCTTAATGATGATTATAGAGGGCATGAACAAAAGTTGCCCAGGACAAAAAAGGCTGGATGGATGTGATCTGAGATCAAATGAAATATATAAGTATTAACAAAATCTGTTTTCAAAACATTTCCCCAGGTCATTATAATCATCCCAATTTCCAACTTCTCATGTCTGTTAAAATAATATTAGATTATTCTAACAAAGATCTTGTGCTACATAATGGTTCTAAAAAACCAAATCACTAAAGAAAAATTAAATTATGACTACTATCACCTTTTTTCTAACATGTCATTTAGGCATGAAGAGGATGTGATTTTTTCAGAGGTTACTATTTCATGGGAGCACAAGTCTTCCTTTTCCTAACAATCAAGAAAGGTTTTGAGTGCAGGCCTAGCAGCAGTCTATATCAGTGATCCAAGGATAAGGCTAAGGAAATGTTGAAAGGCTCATCATGAGAGGATTGGCCCTGTTTGGCCATGACATGCCCTGTTTATCAGTGTCTTCCCTCTGAGATTGTCTCACATTTATCCTGTCTCTATCTTGTTTCAACATAATTGTTTGTATCCTCCTCCCCCCGACTTAGATTCTGAGCTCAAGAATAGTACTTTTATTTTAAAATTTTCTGTATACACAATGGTTAGCACAGTGCTTTGAAGTTAGTATGTGCTTAGTAATAAATGTGTGTTGTTGTTGACTTGATTTTAGTGTTAACTGTAATTACACTTTGGTATCAAGATGTGACTCAAAGCTCCACCACAGGCTCAGGAGTGGCTGTATATACCTATGAAAGGCCCAGAGTGCAGTTAGTCATCTAGAAGTCCCCTAGATGAGCTTTTTTTCTCTTCCTTTCTCCCCTGTCCCCCACTACACGTGTGGGAGAAAGGAAGGGCTCAAAAGTAGTACATCTGAACCCCAGAAATATTTGTCACTTAATGGGAAAATAACTATTATTTGACTTATTATTTTTCCCCCAAATACTCCCCTTTTTCCTAATTCCCAAATACTGTAGAGGGCACTTCTGACACTAACAAGTATATTCTTCTCCTTGATTCTCTTTTTAAGCTTTTGTAAAACCTAGTTCTCGCCTAGTTCTCCTCCCACCTGTCTGACCATTCATAAAAGATACTTTATCTACTTTTTCTATGCATTTTCATTGACTTTCTCTCTATGCATTGAATGCTCTCCATCCTCATTTCCATCTCCTGACATCCCTAGCTTTATTCAAGACTTAGCTAAAATCCTTCTGATGCAGTTTGGAGTTACTGGGAACCCCAAAATGTAAAAGGTTAAGGGTACAGGGCAAATCTGCTTAGAAAGAATTCAAGCACTCAAGCCTTCTTTCAGTCAAAATAGTGAGGTTTATTGTAAACCAAGAGAGTAAGCTAGTATCCTAATGAATCACATACAAAAAAAAGACAGTGAGATCTGGATGGGATTCAGGAGTAGCCAGAAGAGGCCCAGGAGCAACAGTAAAAGGGTCTAAATGGGATTAAGAAGTGGCAAATAGCCTGGGGGGGGGGGGGGGCTAGGTGCACTAATGAAAGGAGTTAAATGGTCTGGGGTGAGTCAAGAGCCACAGAGAAAGGACTATAGTGTATCTAGGTGGGCTGGGATGGGCCAGATACCTCTGGGGAGAAGCCAGGGACTGGCTTGTTTGGGAAAATTCTGAGACTGGGTTGCTGAAACATGTGGGAAAATTCTGGGTCCACGTCCCATCACCTCATCTCTTCCTTCTGCAAGAATCCTTTCAACGTCTGCTTCAATGCTAGTGCCTTCCCTGTGCAAGTAACTCCAATTTACTCTGTACATAACTTATATACATAGTTGCTGCATGTGGTCTGTCTCCTGCTACTCCCACCTTAGACTATGATGTTCCATAAGGTCAGGGACTGTTTTTGCCTGTCTTAGTCAATAACCATTTTACTAAGTGCCAGGTATTTTGTTAATACTTATTCTCAAGGAGCTTACAGTATAGCACCTAGCACAATGCCTAGAACATAGTAGGTGCTTAATGAAATGCTTGTTTGCTTGGTTTATAGACTAGCCTTCAGAAATTAAAATTGGATGGTATAAGAAATGCTTTCCATAAACCAGGATAAAGCTTCTAACAAAGAACCCCAGGTTTCTGGACCAGTAAGTATAAAGAAAAGACTAAGTCTGAGAGCATTGGCCTGACCTTGCATCTTACTCTTTTTTTGTAAAGAATACAGTGTGTGGAGTTGAGAATCTTTTTTCTTGGGAGATGAGTGGCTTCAGTAGCCAATATTCTTAAGAAACAAGACCACAGGAACAGAGAGAAGGCCTTTTTGTTGGGCCTAGTTAAAAGATTTTAAAGGTTCTTGTTGATAATCAGCAAAGACATTGTATAGGAAGTGTTTTATGAAAACAAAATGTACCGCAAATGAAAGTTGTTCATTATTTCTTTTTTCTCATCAGGGTGACTCTGGAGGACCCCTAGTTGTAAAAGATTCTAAAGATACTTGGTATCTCCTTGGAATTGTGAGCTGGGGTGACAATTGTGGTCGTGTGAACAAGCCTGGCGTTTATACCCAAATAACTTATTATCGGAAGTGGATTGCCTCAAAAACTGGTCTCTAACAGATCTCTTTGTGTGTTGGGTGTATCTGAAACTCTCAGTTTTTAGCCATGTGTATATCCTTAAGGTTTGGTTGAACATTTGCCCATGTCAACATAATACAAATACAGTAAAATGCATTTACATTTAGGAAGGTGGAGGTTTATTCAGTCAATGCATCCATGGTCAATTTGGAATGCTTTAAAAAAATTTAATCATGAAGATTTGCCTGATTTTAAGTAAACATTTCTACATGGTTTTTGTCCCTTAAAAAAAACAGTACATATAGGAGAACCATGAAAATATCAAGTGGGAAGACCAGATATTTTGAAATGTGCCGTTGGGGATCATCTGTTCCTAATTTTGTGTATGATGGGGCAAAATTTTGGTTTTGGGGTTCTTTTTGTTTCTTTTTTTACAGTTCTAGAAATCCATTCTTTATTTCACTATGCTTTTCCAGCACCTTACACATTTGTTTGTCTTTCCCTGGGTCTTACCCTTAAGGAGAACCAAAGCCATGAGGAAAAAGTTACCATCCCATTAGCTTGAGAGAAGGTCCTATATTATCCTGGAGTTTCAGCTGCTTCTATTCCCAGTAGAGAGGACTCCAAAAGACAAAACTGGCATTACAGAGAATTAGACCAGGGATTTGCCATCTTTTTTTTTTTTTTGGAATCTTGACACCCCTCTTATTGCTTAATTTTTTTTTAGCTTACTCAACTTTTCCTCCAGAATATACATTCATAGAGATAGATGCACATTTTATTTATTGAAATAAAAATAAAAATTTTATTTACTATATTAAAAAAAAAAAACATTGCATAGCAAATAGAGCTGGTCTCTCAGTCAGGAAGACCTGGGTTCAAGTCTCATTTCTATGGGCTGAGTGACCTTGAGTATGGCATTTAACATCTCAGTGCCCAAGGCAAATGTTTAAGACTAAGTTAGAGTAGAAGTCAAGCTGCATAGGTAGAGGAAATCCCTTCATTTCTGACCTCTCCTACACCATTAAAGTCACAGGTACAGTTGGACCAATAGTGTTTTTATTGAGAAAAGAGTGGTTTAAAGACTATACAGTGTTTTGAGGTAAGTCAAATCACCTGGGATCTTTGAATCAACTTGGTCATAAGATTCCCCCCAGACTTAAAATTATACAATTCTCTAATTCCATAAATTCTTGAATTTAGGACTGGCATGCATTTATTAATGTATACCACTAGGGGGCAACATAGGCTATTACCATAATAAAACTAAATCCCCACCCCCACCCCCCTTCTAAACAATGCTATAGGCTAAATAAAGCCTTTTCATTCTATAGGGAGCATTTTATTTCTCTAGTGTTAATATAGTCATTTACTCCCTGAGACTCTATGACAGTCAAATGGCAAAATCTTAGTCCAAATGTGCCTCCCAAGTAACTTCTCCCCATAGGTAATATGGGCCTTGGGAGAATCTGCCTCATTACTTTCAGAGCCAAAGCTAAATGAAGGCCGTGATAATGCTGCTATTTTATTCACTGAAAGTGTCCTGGGTGCTGTTTGCTAATGAAGTTTAAACCTAAGTTGAGTCATTTGTGAGATGGAATTATTTGAGGCCACTTTTCCCCTAGGTGCTATGAGAACTGTATGACAATCATTTCAAAACAGATTGACAATTGGAAGAACACTTCCTCTATTCGAAAATAGAAACTTTAATGTTATTTACATGAACAGATGATCCTCAAAGTGTAATTGAGAACTGTTTGATTAGCTTTGCTTTAGTTTGGGAAACACATGAGGCCAGGATTAAACATTATGTGATTTGCTTAGGCAGCTGGCTGCCTACCAACTGGTTAGAAATACTTTGAGTCAAATATTATTTCTTTTTCAAACATATGTACTTCTCTATTGTGGTGGTAAGTTGTAATTCCTGACTTTCTTAATGCTGAGATTTGGGGATGATCAAAATGTGTGTGGCTACTCGATTGTAACCTCCGGGAAGGTATGGACCATGTCTGTCAAAATTGATCTATGTATCACCTACCAATTCCAGATATGAATAAATAAATAACTTTCTAGAATAATGCTACTAGGGATATTCTGCCTAACTATCAACTTGGGAAAGTTCTAGTTTCTTCACTTACTTTCCCAGTTATTATATTTCCTGAGTTTAATAACTAGCATTTATATAGTGCTTTAAGATTTGCAATGTATTTTGTATATGTTATCTTGTTTAATTTTCACAATAACTCTGGGATTTAGGTGCTATTATTATCCCCATTTTGTAGATAATAAAATAAGCTGAGTCAGCAGGGGCGGGGAACCTCTGGCCTCAAGGCCACATGTGGCCCTCTAGGTCCTCAAGTGCAGACATTTGATTGTTCTGTGAAGTTTGGATTCAAAGGGCTGCACTTGAGAACCTAGAGGGCCACATGTGGCCTCAAGGCCACAGGTTTCCCAAACCGGACTGAATGCTTACATGATTTGCCCAGGGTCGTACAGCTGGTAAATATTTGAGTCAGGATTCAAACTCAGGTCTTCCTGATTCCCAGAATACCACTCTAGCCACTAGGTTAAGTGACTTGCCCAGGGTCATACAGAAAATATGTATCAGAAGCCTGATTTGAAGTCAAGTCTTCATGACTCTGAGGTCAGCTCTCTATCCTCTATCTCTAGTCATTTTGCCACCTTGCCTTTAGAGAATGATCACAAGTATCCATTTATAATATAATCTGAAAAATGAAATGGGCGCACTAGGTATTAACATGATAAAAATCCTTGAAACAGCCCCAATTGATCTGAAAGAATACCTTTGTTTTTAAAATGGCAAAAACTGCATCCAAGGTAGACACTAGATTTCATCTGTAACTATAGTATCTTATTGAACCCGACTGTCACTCTCTTTTGGTAAACCATAATCAACTCAATTTTACATGTGCAGATTCTGGATATACTAGTTACAACAGTGCACTTGTTTTTCCCTAGCAACTAATTTCCTCATTACTTTCTTTGCTTTATTACCAAAAACCAGAAAATATTCAGGAAATATATACTATATACTGGCTTCAGCATCAATATGCATCTTCTGCAAAACCATACTATTATATATTCCAGAGCCTGAGATAAATTGATTTGGAAATACTTTATTATTGACATTATAAAATTATCTTACCCTTAGACCATCACAGTAGCCTCCTATGTGTCCTCTCTCCTACCTACCTACTTCCAGGTTCCACCATTATTACTCCTAATCTGTCCTATATCCAAAACCCTGATTAATCTACCTATCATACTTCTTGGATATTATCTATCCCTTTTTAAAAAATATAAACAAACAAAATAACTTAAACAGCTCCCCACTGCCAACAGGACATAGTTCAAATTCCAAAGATTCAATCCAATAAACATTTATTAAGTGCCTACTAGGTACTGTGCTAAGTACTGGGGATATAATTAATAAAAATAAAACAGTCCCTGCCCTCAAAGAGCTTGCAATCTAAAGGGGATGACAACACCCAAAAGAGACAGGGGGATGGGGAACCACAAGGTACCTAGCATATGGGGCATCTTATTTTATGTGGATGAAACCAAGCAGAGCAGCAGATGCAAAGTGGAGTGAGCTGAGAGTTCAAGGTTTGCCCTCTATAAAGGAAGGCATTAGGAGGAATTTGGTACTCTGCCATCCAGCCTCTAATTTTAGGGGAGAGGAGACTAAGGGAAGTGGAGTCAATCAAGGTTTGTGTTAGCAGCATGGTGGTGAGTTTAGAAGACATGATCTTATCCTAAAAGGGGCATCTTGTTCCATGGAATGGAAACCAGTCAGAGTAGCAGATGTGAGTGGAGTGAGATTTGCTGAGAATATGGTAAATAAGTCCCTGGGGGTCCTACCTTGACATTTGAGATTATCTACATTTTGTCTTCAAGCTTTCTTTCCAAACCTATCTCCTTCTGCTCTTCTGTATACCCTATTTTCCAGTCAGACAGTACTACTGTCCATTTTCAAAATGAGCCATAGGCTTTCCCAAGTCTATTTTCCCCTTACATCTAATTCCTATCCAGTACTCCAAATGCTCATTGAAATTCTACCCATTTGTCAAAGCCCAAAAGGCAGGATGACATGGTGTATAGGGAGCCAGCTTTGGAGTGAGGAAGATTTGGGTTCAAATCCTTACTCCTTACCATACTTGGGTTCCTTTTGATGGTGTATAGGCTCTGGGAACCCCCTTGAACCCCCTTTGAATCTTCCCACTGGATCAGGTATTCCCCTGAGGCCATAAGCCTTCCATTATCATTATGAATGAATCTCTGTTACCCTTAACCTAGCCTTACCCTCCACTGTCTGTTACCTCTGACTGTTTCCCACCCTTGGTCCCATCAAAATCCCATTCTCTTGGTTCATGGAGTCTGACACCAGTCCCATCAAGATCTCCTTAGACTCCTCCTTAAGACCCTCCTCCCAGAACACTAGACCACCCCTAGATCCCTCCCACAATCTTTCTATATATAAGATCCATCTTGCTTCCATGAAAGTGCTCAGATTCAGTCTAGCTCAGACTCAATCTGGTTCAGATTGTTCTGGCCCTCTCGTCAGCACAAGCATCACAAATGCTTAGGTTCCTTAAGAGTCTACCTAATATGGTGAATCTTTAATAAACTTTGTTTTACTTTGAGAGAAGGTTTGAGTCAAATTCATTCAGGGGGACCAAACATGTTGTTATTTTGGATTCTCAAGCACCCCTAAACAGAGAAGTTGTCAATGAGCATCATTAGAGGGATGTTCATACTAACAATCCATTACAAGAATGAAATCATAGATCTAGTCCAAAATTTTCAATGCTTAGGTTGTGTCACCTGACCTGTAAAATCTACCTATATTATTTCTTAAAGAAATGATCTCACTTTTCCTTAGATTCCACATTTTGTACTACTCCTACTGACATTTGGAATCACAAAAAGTTAGACCTTGAAAGGAACTCTAAAAACTTCTAATCCAACTTTTTCACTTTACAGATGAAGAAATCAAAGTTTACTTATCTTCTGTCAAGCTACTTGACCCATTCTTACAACTAATAAGTGGCAGATTCAGGACCTAGAACCACATCTCTTGATTTCTCATTTAATGTTTGGCTTTTTTTTTTTACAACTCTACTTATTATATTCTATTTATGCAATGATTATTTTTGTTTACTTCTCACCTCTTTTATTAAAACATAAGGAAACTTTTTTAGAGCAAAATGTCACGATACATTTATACTCCAACCTGACCTGTTCCTCCATCACCTACCAGTAGCAACTGACTTTCTAATCACATATAGTATCCTATCAAAATTTTCGATAACTCTGTCCATATGATAGAATCACTCTGTTTGGACCAAATCTATCTCTATGTTTGGACCAAAAAAGTATCTCTGATAAAGACCTCATCTCTCAAATATATAGAGAACTGAGTCGAATTTATAAAAATATAAGTCATTCTCCAATTGATAAATGATCAAAGGATATAAACTGGCAGTTTTCAGACAAAGAAATCAAAGGTATCTATAGTCATATAAAAAAGTGCTCTAAATCATTATTGATCAGAGAAAAGCAAATTAAAACAACTCTGAAGTACCATCTTACACCTATCAGAGTGGCTAATATGACAAAAAAGGAAAATGTATGTTGGAGAGGATGTGGAAAAACTGGAACATTGGAACACTGCTGGTGGAGTTGTGAACTGATCCAACTATTCTGGAGAGCCATGTGGAACTATGCATGAAAGCTATAGAATTATGCATACCCTTTGATCCAACAATGCCACTGCTAGGTCTATATCCCAAAGACATCCAAAAAAAGGGAAAATTACCTATGTGTACAAAAATGTTTATAGTAACTCTTTCTGTTGTAGCTAAGAACTGGAAATCAAAGGGATGCCCTTCACTTGGGGAATGGTTGAACAAGCTATGGTTTATAATTGCAATGGAATATTAGTGGGATATAAAAAATGACAAGCAGGATGATTTCAGAAAAACCTGGAGAGACTTACATGAACTGATGCATAGTGAACAGAACCAGGAGAACATTTTACACAGTAGCAGCAATATTGTTCACTGAAAAACTGTAAATGACTTGGCTATTCTCAGCAATACAAAGATCCAAAACAACTTCAAAGGACTAATGATAAAGCATACTGTCCTCCTCCAGAAGGAAAAAAAAAATTGATATTGATGGAAGACAGCCTGAAGCATGGTATTTTTCCACTTTCTTTTTTTTTTCTCTTATTCCAATCTTCTTGTACAAAATTACTAATATGGAAATGTTTTACATAACTGTATATGTATATAGGTATATCTGATTGTTTGCCATCAGGGATGGATAGAATTTGGAATTCAAAACTTTAAAGAAAACTGTTAAAGAAAAGAAACTCATGGGAGAAATTAATGAGAAAAACTAGCAAATTTTAACTATCCATGTTCTTTCTTTGCTCCACTAAAACTAGTCTTATTCATGTTTCACACATACTATCAGAATTAGATATAAACTTTAGCTGTACATATTATTTCTACTCTCTCTGCTTCTTTGCTAGAGACTAGAAATAAAAATTAGAGAAATTGGAGGGGCAAAACACAGTTGCTAAAATAGGAGTCATGCTCATAGGGTGCCTTCACTGGCAGGTAGAACTTTGCCACTTCCTTCATAAGGTTACATACCACATTCTTTGCCATATGAACCCTATTATCAGCTGCTCTTTTCATCACAGTATGACACTTACAACTTAAAGACAACTTAATGTGCTAAGAACAGAACTGTTGGTATACCTCCTGATACCCTCTGCCTACTTTTTTGGATGCATTAATTTTTTTTTTCTTTTTGGAGGGCAATTGGGGTTAAGTAACTTGCCCAAGGTCACACGGCTAGGTTTTGGTTTTTGTTTTTGTTTGTTCATTTGTATGTGTTAAGTGTCTGAGGACAGATCCGAACTCAGGTCCTTCTGACTCCGGGGCCAGCGGTCTACTAACTGCACCACTTAGCCGCCCCAGATTCATTAATTCTTTAGCCTCAGCTACTTCTGAAAAACTGGTTCAGTTTGTCTGGTTACACAAAGCACTGATGATATTAAGGTTATAGGTTTGATTCCTGTATTCCATAACACTTCTGCCTGTTCTCAGACTTCAATACTCAACTTTAAACCCAGCCAGACAAGGATTTGTCTGGGAAATATAAGGAAGATGAGTCAAATGAGCATTGGTGAATCAGACAAATTCATCATTACTTGTTGTAGGGTTGGAGGATTGGGCTATATTGGAGCAGAAAAACCTGGACTCTACTGGTGGTAGGTTGTCTTTTTATCTGAAATACAGTACCATTAGGTCTTTGAATAGTTCCAAATGAGTTCAAACTCCCTCCAAATGCCTCTTGATTTCTATGATATCGAGGTTGGTGACAACATGGAATACTAATATTATATAAGTCTATCCATGCCATACACTTAGCCAACTGGAGGAATTATTAATGGCTTCAATGACTTTAATATTTTTATTATAAAAATGAGCTTTTGCTGACTATCATATCAAATGTAATGAATTATTATGTAGACAGAGCCAAAACTAGATTAGATTTTTGTAAGTCCCTGATAAATGTGCATAAATGTTAGAAGATGTAAACTATATTTTAAATAAAATTTGTATTACTCTTTTTTTGCTTTACATGGCCTACATTTCCCAATGTATCCCATCCCTACCCTTCACAGATACCTTTCCTTTATAACTACAAATAAAAGGAGAAAGTTTAGCAAGATTTACCAATGCATCATATTAATAATCCACATCCATAGTCCCTCACCTGTATAAAGAAGGGCAGGAGGTACACTCTCATTTCTTTTGAAAGACAATCTTGGTCATTATAATTTCAAAGCTTTTGGTTTTGATTGTTTTGGTTTTTTTTTTTCTTTCTTTCTTTCTTTCCAAATACATTGTGTATATTGTCTTCTTGGTTGTGTTTGCTTCATTCTGCATCAGTTCACATAAATTTTTCCATGTTTATCATATTCATCATTTTTACAACTAATAATATTCTATTACATTCATGAACCACAACTTTCTTAGTAAGCTATCTTTATTTATCTTATTCAAATGTTCTTCCATTCATTAAAATTTACTATTTCCTATGTTCTGTTTAATGCTGTTGCAAACATCTGTTGGTGGCTGCTTCTGAGCCTAGCACATCAACTTAATCTGCTCTCAGAATCTAACTTTACCTTTTTGATCCCTTTCTTTTTTCTTAAGAATGATATGTTTCTTATAGTTACATTTTAGAGAAATTTCTACAAAGGGAACCATATCGTGATCATACTTTAATGTAAATTTTTGTAGTACACTGAAGAGAATTTTTAAAAATCAGTCTATAGTCATAAAATGTTTTTGCTGAAACAGATCTTAACTATTAATTCAGAGGTTGTTAACCTGGACTCCCCACAATTCAGAGGGTACATGGATAGATTTCTGATTTCTCCATGAACTTGGACAGGAAGAAAATTACACTTTTATTTTCACTAACCTGTGTCTATATTTCTACCTATGTATTTTACTTCATTCATTGGAAAACATTATTCTGTGTAAGGCTTTATAGGCTTCAAATACTGCCAGAAGAGTCCTTGACACACAAAAAATTAAGAACGCCTAATCAAATCCAACTCCCTTATTATGTATATGAGAAACCTGAGAGCCACTGCAAGAACCTTGTTAATTTTCCCAAGTTTATGAAGTTGTTTGGAATAATCAATTACAAATCACAGCTTGAACCTAATCAGTGCAGCACTCTCCTTTTATAGACTATTCCAGAGTCACAAATCAAATAACAAAAGTATTTACAGGAAAAAATAAATAGCAAAAGAGAAAAAATGCAATAGACCTCTACTCAGGTTCACAAAACAAGGGCAATCTCCTGAAGTGGGAAATGGGGCAAGCCTCCCAGGGAAACCTTAGGGAGAAGGGAAATGATACTTCAGGGTATGAGCAGATGGCACAAGGAAATACCATTGCTTACCTTATTCTTTCAGCATTCTCTCAATTGTTAAGATAAAAATCTATTGCAGTCCCTTGGGGCTGGATGCACTTTGGATATGGCTCTGAGCTACCAACTTCCTCAACGTAGAGTCAATTTTCTGGACTCCCAGCCTCCAAATATTTTGAAATCTAGATACATAAAGGGCAGGCTATAGTGCATCTCCTTAATAAGAGTGTTCCCAGTGTTAGACTATCTCTTTTTCACAAGAAAGTTCAGGAAAACCCAGGACTTTTCATGTGCCACATTTTCTGCCATCCTTTTCTTCAAGTTTATGCTATTGATACAATCCCAGTATCTAAGTATAATGGCCAAAAGGATTACCATATTCTAGAATTTCCCTAACTGAATAGCACTTCCTTATCTTGGTGACTATGGGTACTTGAGAGGAGTCCAGGATATTAAGGGAAACTTGACACCATACTCTTAAAATTCTCCTATGAGTTGAAAAATTTACAATCCCTGAAAACTTGAACAAGAGCACAGTTATGATGAAATCATAAACATAAATTAGTTTGCACAGATAATTATATCTGATACATAGGCTGCATACAGATATATAGTATATAATATCAACATTAGAGTTACAAGCGGTAAATAAAATACAGCACTCATTGATGAGGTATGGGCTCTTGGGAGGCCCCTTGACCTCTCCTTGAGTCCTTGAGGTACAGGCTCTTGAACTCTGATTAAATCATTTCATTTGATGAGACATTTGCATGAGGCAATAAGCCTTACATTGTGGCTGAGCCCAAGCCTCTGTTACTAGACTTCCCACCCTCTGTTAAGGGACTTCCCACCCTAGAACTGGCCTAGCCCACCTTTCTTTGTGGTCTCCAGGTGGCCTCCAGCAGCTTCCCACCCTTAATTTGACCTCATTAACTCCTCCTGAAGACCCTCCCCAAACTCCTCCCCTAGACCACCCCTAGATTCCTCACACAACTTTCTGTATATAAGACCCTGTCTTGTCTTCATGTGAGTGAGAGCACCACTGAAGGCCATGGAAGAGTGAGAGTCATAGAATGACCTAGCACAGACTCTGTCTGATGCAAGCGAACTTTTAATAAGTTTTGCGTTTCTTTGGCTGTGAAGACTTGAGTTGAATTCATTTGGTAGGACCCTGAGTGTTGGTATTTTGGGGTCTCCAGAGCAATCCTTAACCCTCTTTATAGGTAACCTCTTCACTCATGTGTAATACACAACACATTGCATCATGCACCAGGTTGGCACAGTGGACCAAGTACTGAGGTTGTATGCAGTATGACCTTAAACAAATCACTTAACCTCTCCAGGCATCAGATTTTTCATCTGTAAAATGAAGAGGTTTGACTAAATGCCCTATAAGGTCTCTTCTAGCATTAAATCTATACGCTTATGATCCTAATACATAGAATTACATGTAAAATAAAAGCAACATAAGGGAAGGAACAATTTTCACTTTTGTCTTTATCTCTCTTGTGCCTAGTGTAATAGTAGGCACATAGTCAAGTGCACAAATGACCAAGACAGAAGATCCCTGAGATTAGAATTTGGATGTGGATTTATTACCATGGGACTGTCAGGGTAACCGGCCCAAATCAGACAGTGGGTTGGCCTAGACCATGTGCTGGTTCTTATAGAGATTCAATATCCAGGTTACATAAGCCAAAACTACAATCACTGATTGCTCAATGTACATTTGAATTTCCCGCCAGTGCAAAGTTCACCCTAGGCTGAGAAACAGGAAGCCTAGGATGGGGTGATTAGGAGGGGCCAGGGGATGGAGACATATTGAGATCAGGTGATGATTAGGAGGGGTTCAGGACATCTGAATCAGGTGATTAGAAGGGGGTAGGGGATGAGGGGTGATGGAGAATTTACTCTAGCCTGAAATTCCTGCTCACTGATCAGTTGGGGGAGGGAAGGGTGGAGTAGTGTCCAACAATAGTAACAGTTAAAAATGCTTATTGAGGGGGTGGCTAGGTGGCGCAGTGAGTAGAGTGCTGGCCCCGGAGTCAGAAGGACCTGAGTTCCGATCCAGCCTCAGACACTTAACGCACACACAAACAAAAACCTAGCCGTGGGACCTTGGGCAAGTTACTTAATACTTAACCCCAATTGCCCTCCAAAAAGCAAAAAAAAAAAAAATGCTTATTGAATGCGATGTTAAATTCATGTACAAAATACACATTATACACAGTAGTGAGCCCCTTCCAGGCAAGATATGTGGCTTCTCCTACTACCTCTGGGGCTTCATATTTTATCCTGATCACTGGATAACTTACTAAATCAGTGACACATGTCAGTTCTATCACTTTTCTGGTAACCCTCTGTCAGTTCTGTTCCCTTAGTAGTCTCAGTAACACTGGCCTTCAGTCTTAATCCAGATGATGAGGTACAGGCTCTGGAAACCCCCTGGAACTCTGATTGAATCTTCCCATTTGATGAGGCATTTGCCTGAGGCCATAGGCCTTTTATTGTGGTTCTGCCCAAATCTCTAGCCTTCCTTTGTCCAGCAACTTCCCACCCTTGATCCTCCCAAAATATCTATGCCCAAATTTGTTACACCTTTGAACTGGCCTAGCCCACCATTGTCTGTCATCTCCAGGTAGCCTCCAGCAACTTTCCACCCTTAATCACTTATTTACTGGACTCTGACCTCATTAACTCCTCCTGAAGACCCTCCCCAAACTCATTAATGGAGTCTGACCTCATTAATTCCTTCTGAAGACCTTCCCCAAACTCATTAATAGAGTCTAACCTCATTGAGCCTCCTGAAGACCCTCCCCAAACTCCTCCTTTAGACCACCCCTAGATTCCTCCTATAACTTTTCGTGTATGTAAGACCTCATCTTTTCTCCATGTGCTGTGAGAGTATAATGGAATTTTCCAATACAAGCCTTACAGATACCAAGGCTCGTTAAGAGTCTACCCAATATGGCAAACTTTTAATAAATTTTGCATTTCTTTGACTGAGAGAAGGCTTGAGTAGAATTCATTTGGCAGGACCTGGCATGTTGGTATTTTGGGGTCATGAGCCCAAACTCTAACCTCCAAGTCCTGACCTCTTCATTTTTTGGTTCCTGGACCATGAAACACTGCTAATCTCAAGCTCTTCTCCAGTCAGGACTGGAAGATACATAAGCCTCTCTCTCCCTATTCCCTTGCTCTCCAAGGTGTTTTGTTTTTGGGGGGATCCAGTTTGGTTATGTTGGAGAACATGGACCTAGATGCAGCTTCTGAAAAATGGAGGACAAGGACAGACACCCCATTCAGAAGTGTAAGCCAGATTCTTTCAATTCTCTTGGCACTAAGGAACTGGGAAAATGTTTTGTGGGTTTTTTGTCTTGTTTTGTTTTGTTTTTCAAGGCTTACTCCCAAACCCTCCTTTATGAAGGAAGGGACTTCCAGGCCCTATGCCTGAAGCTCCCAAAAGTTCATCTTTGGGTTGTCTTTTACAACATTGGGAAAAATTTAGTTTCTCTGGAAAACTTAAAAAGGAAAAGTTGGTGCTTTTTTGCAACACTCTTTGGCCTTGGTATCACCTAGAGGATCATGAATCATGGCCTGTTTTGGGGACTTTAAAAGAAAATACTCTTGCAGTTAGAATTATACTGTCACAGAGGAGGAAGATGTATAGAAGTTGCCTACTTAATGGCCTTCATTGAATTTTCTCAGTTCAGTAAAGATTGAGATGCTTGAAGTTAGAGCCCCTCAACAAACGGGCAATGGGACCAATTAAATGACCCCCTCCCTATGGCTTCAGCCCCAGCCCTTCTCCCCTCAACAAATCCTGCTCAGGTCCCAGTTATCCATCTCACTGAAGCAGTTCCCCCAGCCCCTTCTGTTGTATCCTAACTCTTTCCCCTTTGGGTTCCTTTCCTTTTTCCTCTAGCCCAATATCCCTCATTTCTTGCCTCCTACACCATCTATATCCCTACACTGCATCTCCCAGCATGGTCCCTCCCCCCTTAGGGACCCCTGCTCAAGTCCCAGACACTGGTCTTGCTGAGATGCTTCCCTTTGTGCCACCCCCCACCCCAGGCAACACCACTCAGGCCTCAGGCCCTACCCCTACTGCAGTAGTAGGGGTTACTCCTCTTCTCACCCCCTCCACTCCTCATTTGCCAGCTGATCTTTCTCTTTGCCAGCTGGATCTCCCAGTCTTACAGCTCTATGTCCCTTGTCAGCAGGAAGCACTTTCCCATGAGATATTTCACATTGCCTTCTATTCTTTCATTTGTTTGGATCTGTTTAATAGCATCTTGATTTCTTATAAAGTCACTAGCTTCCATTTGCTAAGGAATGATTCTCCTCAGTGAGCTTTTGAGACTCTTTTTTCTTCTGGCAAATTTGGCTAAGGCATTCTTCTCATTGCCTTTTTGAGCCTCTTTTGCCATTTGAGTTAGTCTATTTTTTAAAGTGTTATTTTCCTCAGTCAGGCTGTTGACTCTCATTTCATATTTTTCTTGCATCTTTGTCATTTTCTCTTCCCAATTTTCCCCCCATGTCTCTTATCTGCTTCTTAAGGTCCTCTATGGCCTGTAACCAGCTCATATTTTTATTTGGGGCTTTTGGTGAAGGATTTCTGACCTCATAGTCCTCCTCCTGTTCCATGCTTTGATCCTCTTTGCCCCAAAATAGGAGTCTAATGTTGAATTTTTTCTGTTTATTTTGTTTCCTTTGCCTAGGCATATTGCCACTCAATTACTTGACTTTTGGGCTTGTTGCCACAGTAGGACTCTGCCACCAGCCAGGGGAGCTTCCATCCCAAATGAAGGGGTTTTCTCAACTGCTGGAGGTATTAGTTGGGTGGCCTCTCTGAAGCCTCCACATACTCTGGCAAGCTGGTCACACACCCCAAGACCTCCATCCCAGACCACAATCCAGATCCAAGAAGGGTAAAGCAAGAACAATTACCTCCCAGACTGATCGCTGGATCCCCCTACAGTTCCCAGCCCAGGAGCTGAAGCTGCAATGTGACAATGTGGTGCAAGCTGCGCCAGCTCCTCAGAGGCTTCTCTCCCCCAGGGGAAGAAGCTTACTCGCTCTCCCAACCAGTGCCAAAGTCCATAGGGCACTGAACCTCTCACTTTGTCCTTGGCTTCTATGTGTTGATAATTCTGGAAACACCACAGCTGCTGGTGTTCTGGGGACCCTCCATCCAGTTGCTGGTTGGGCCGCCCTAGGGCTAAAACCTCTGACTCACACAGGCTTGGGCTCAGCTTTCAGAGTGCTATGCTGGCTGCTCCCTGCTGGGCTGCCAGGCTGTCCTCAGCGGGAGGTTAGTTTTTCTGTGTCATTTTGTGGATTCTGGAGCTCCAGAGGTAGTACAGAGTCCCCCCTTTTACATAATTTTGAAGTGGTGTAGGCCAGAGCTCTGAGGAAGTGCTGTTTCTACTCCACCATCTTGACTGCCCTGTAGGAAGCACTTTCAGAAGCTGAGACCTGCACCCTTTACCCCAAAGGAATTTGGGTCCCATTTGTTTGAGGGGGGAATGATGAGGTACAGGCTCTGGGAACCCCCTGGAACTCTGATTGAATCTTCCCATTTGATGGGGCATTTGCCTGAGGCTATAGGCCTTTCACTGTGGCTCTGCCCAAATCTCTATCCTTCCTTTGTGCAGCAACTTCCCACCCTTGATCCTCCCAAAATGTCTATACCCAAATCTGTTACACCCTTGAACTGGCCTAGCCCACCTTTGTCTGTCATCTCCAGGTAGCCTCCAGCAACTTCCCACCCTTAATCACTCATTTACTGGAGTCTGACCTCATTAACTCCTCCTGAAGACCCTCCCCAAATTCATTCCTGGAGTCTGACCTCATTGACTCCTCCTGAAGACCCTTCCCAAACTCCTCTTCACTGAGTCCTTAAATCCTTGAAAGTGATGATAGCTTTCTCTACCCCTATTTATTTAGTGCCTCTAGCAATATTAGGTGGGAGAGGGGCAGTCTCTGGATTCAGTCTTCCTATGTGAAGCAGAATTGCTCCTTGGGCATAAGCAAACTTGGTTAGCTTCCCTGTTCCTCAGAGTGATAGGAACATTCAGTATCCTCTTCCTTTGAATCTTGATCTGAATTCTCTCCATATGAACCATAGTCTGGGGCCAATTGTCCATTGCAACTGATAGTTAGTCTTCCTTGGAATCCCCAACCCACCATAGTTTCTGTCATCCTAGAGAAGCAGCATGATATAGTGTATAGGGGATTGGAGGAAGACTTTGCTTCAATTCATGCATCAGATACTTAATAGTTGTGTCACCCTATCTAAATCACTTAACCTCTCCAGGACTTGGTTTCTTCATCTGTAAAATAAGAGACTTGGGCTCAGTAGCTTCATCTCTAAACATATAACACTATGAATCCAACTAACTCAGTTATGGAGTGTAATGTATCATATTTTCAGGGTCTCAACTATTCTTAGGGCTACTTTGTAGACTGATAGATTGCTCAGTCTTTTTACCTCTTTGGTAGAGTTTGCTCTCCAATAATTCACTATCTCCCATTTTTCTTGGACACTATAATTGCATAGTAGATGGTATCCCCTGGATGAAACTCCAGATAGTAAACATGAGCATTGTAACACAGCTCACTGCACTAAGACAAACAAGATAGCACAAGTAATAGAACTTTATCTGCTCTTAAACAAAAGAAATGTTTGTGAGTCTCCATATCTTTTTCATCTTCTGAGTCTCCAAAGCACAGATCAACAAATAGATGAGACTCTCACCTAAACTTCACAGATGGGGTAAAAAATTTATGATATTATTCTTTGTGTCCTTTTATGCATGCATAGAATGACTATGTGCTGAATCTACTGAGCCTTCAGCAGAAATATAATTAAGGTATTCTGCCTGTGTGAGTGTTTTTTGAGGACAATGAGCCATAGTTCTAGGCACTTTGATTCCTTCCAAGGTCTAACCATCCAAAATCTTGATCTTGATTAGAATGAATTACAAGATCAGAAATAGAAAGCATCTCGAACTCTTGACTTAGTGTGCTAATCCACATTTCTCTTGTTCAAAGTTCAATAGTTCACATGCATGAAAGATGAGGTACAGGCTCTGGGAACCCCCTTGAACTGTGATTGAATTTTCCCATTTGATGAAGCATTTGCCTGAGGCCATAAGCCTTTCATTGTGTCACTGCCCAAACTTTTGTTACTAGCTTGGCCCTCCATTATCCAGCTAGCCCCCACCCTTGATCCTCCCAAAATACCTATCCCCAAATCTGTTCCACCCTTGAACTGACTGACCTAGCCCACCATTGTCTGTAGTCTCCAGGTAGCCTCCAGCAACTTCCTGCCCTTAATCACTCATTACTAGAGTCTGACCTCATTGATTCCTCCTGAAGACCCTCCCCAAGCTCCTCCTCTAGACTACCCCTAGATCCCTCCCACAATCTTTCTGTATATAACACCCCTTCTTGTCTCTATGTGCTGTGAGAGTACCATAGAGTTTTCCAATTCAACCCTTACAGATACTGAGGCTCCTTAAGAGTCTACCCAATATGGTGAACATTTAATAAACTTTGCTTTTCTTTGGCTGAGGGAAGACAAGTCAAATTCATTCAGCAGGATCCAGCATGTTGGTATTTTGGGGTCTCGAATACCCCTAGCCTAAACTTCACCATTTTATGATGACCCTCTTCATTTCCTCTTCATGCTGATTATCCCACTTATGTACCTGAATTATAGAAATATAGGAAATATGGGACTTCAAGATGATGCCATTGTTTCAAGGGTTTCTTGAGGTCCTCCATATCAGTGGAATTTTCTGAGATCGTGCTCCATCCAGTAGGAATATATTAGCTCTCATACTGAGTTTCCTACTTAGACAAAAGTTTCATGCTTCAGTCACTGTAGAGTCCCCAAAGTTGAACATATCAAGATTTTTCCTTGGACTGGAGGGTTCAATTCTTCTTTGATGACATCTTTTAACATTATTCTCTATTTTTCTGTAATCTTCTCCATAGGAGCCATAATGATGATGATGGACCATTAGGGAGTTCAGATACTGAGCCCTAGATCACTGCTTTCAGTACCATACTAGTGCTCTGGACAGGATGGAGTTGGTCCTAATCAATACCAAAACTGCTAAAATGTCTTCTAGCTCTAAACAAACTGGAGCCATAGGAATCTACCTTTTTGATATGCAATATGTACTGTCTCTGGTTCCTCGTAACATGTCAGCTGAAGCCTACCTCACAGATATAAAACATCTTAATGTATAAGGACTCTAGAAAATCCCTGAATGAATGTTGATCTATTACATCTGTATAACATGTTTGAGTTTGGGGACTGCCTCAGAAGAATGTAGAGTTATCATGTTATTGGGCTATGGCTAGTCTTAATGATACTTTTGTTTCCTTGACTCTCTGAATACTCCTTACACTCCTGAGCCTCCTGATTAGGCTTACAATTCCAAAATAATTATAAACATATAAATAAGTGCCTTTCAGCCTCTTCTAAGTTATCAAAAATAATAAGTTGGACCATTCTGATGGGGTTTAGGCTCTGGGAACCCCCTTGAATCTTCCCACTTGATGAGGCATTTGCCTGAGGCCATAAGCCTTTCATTTTCTAGGCCCAAATCTCTGTTACTCTTAACCTAGCCTAGCCCTCCATTGTCCAGCTACTTCCCACTTAGCCTACCAAAATATCTATACCCAAATCTGTTCCCCTTAAACTAGCCTAGCCTTCCATTGTCTGTCATCTCTAGGTAGCCTTCAGCTATTTCCCACCTTTTAATCCCATTCCTAGAGACTGACCTCAGTTCCTCAAGACACTCCCCAAACTCTTCTTCTAGACCACCCCCTAGATCCCTCCCACAATCTTTATATATATAAGATCAATCTTGCCTCCATAAAGGTACTGAGATTCAATCTAGTGCAGATTCACTCTGTGTTAGATTTTTCTGGCCCACTTGTCAACACAAGTGTCACAAATACTTAGACTCCTTAAGAGTCTACCCATTATGGGAAATCTTTAATAAATTTTCTTTTACTTTGGCTGATAGAAGGCTTGAGTTGAATTCATTCAGCAGACCCCAGTGTGTTGGTATTTTGGGGTCTTGAGCACCCCAAACCTCAACAACTCCATGCACAGTGTGGCAAATAATTTCAAGAGACAGAGTTTAGGGGCAAAATTATGGTCAATTTTATCAATCACAGCCAGCACATGATTGACAAAAAAAGACTCCTTATCCTCTCATTCCATCAAAGAAACAACATAGTTACTTTTTTAGGTTTATATGCCTTTGGACAAGAAGTGTTCTGTCAGACAGCAATGAACTATAATTGGTAAATAGTTTAATGAGAGATGGACTTTACAAAGAAAAGCGAGCTTACTCCAAAGGGGGACTGAAACAGACATCAGGTTAACTCTAGGACAGAAAGATTATCCCTATAGCAGACCACTCCCAGCCTTGGGCAATCTAGAAAAAAGGATCTGTCTACACTCAAGCTTGACTGAATGGTATTTGCCTTAGACTAGAGATTCCATGTAAAGGTGGGTGGGGTTGGACAGAGAAGAAGGTTAACTCGACCTTCAGAGACTGAGGTCTTACAATGAGTAGAAAAAAGTGGGAACTCTGAATCTCCCCAAATCACTAGTTATTAATAATCATCTCTCAATAGCCTGCCCTCTAGTAACATTGGAGCTCACTGTGAGCATGAAGATATTCACCACAGGCTTGCAAAAAACATCCAAGACAATTATATTTCAGGATTTTTCAAACACCATCAAAGAACTTGATGAGGTACAGGCTCTAGAAACCCCCTTAAATTTTCCTTGAATCTTCCCACTTGATCCCAGTAATCCTCTCAACTGGTCTTTCATTGTCTATACCTGTCCCCACTCTAGACTCCACTCCTAGATCCTATCTAGACCCCAGTCTCCCTTAGCCACGTGGTCCAGGTCCCTGATGTTACCTCAGAGTCACCCCAGCCTAATGGCCATTCCCATCAAGATCCTCTGTAGGCCCTTACTCCAGTCACCCCAGTCTACTTGGCCACTCCTCGATCCCTCCCACAGTCTTTCTATATGTAAGATCCATCTTGTTTCCATAAAAGTGTTCAGATTCAATCTGGCCTGCTCGAATTAGTGATATAAATGCTTAGATTCCTGGCCAATATAGTATAAGGGATCTTTAATAAATCTTGTTCTTTGACCGAAAGAAGGCTTACATTGAATTTATTTGGGCAGGACCAGTGTGTCACTATTTTGGGGTCCCAGCACATCTAAACCTCAACAGAACCTACTTGGTTGTATTATTTCCTTCAATAAAACATTTTGATACTTAAGTTTTTGTATGGTCTGTCTTCCATATTTTCTAGTGTGGATCCTTACTTATGACGGAATCATGCATCTAGAAAATATTTGTTTCCAAATAGTGAGAAAATGAACAGAGGGGACTGATTATCTGTCTCTTGTTTCCTTTAAAAAGTCCTTTAAAACATAACACCCACCATTTCCCTAGAGAAACTCAATCTCACTCTGATTATCCAAATATGAATAATGCTAATTCAAAGAGGCATGGCTCCTGCATTGCTTATAGAAGACTATGCTGTGTGTTTTGGTGCCTACCTGTCACCAAACTCTCACTTGTGGCTCCAAGATGTTATAGCATGTGTAATGACCACACCACCCAGTAAAATGTCCCAGCAGACAGGCTAAACCAGGTTGAGGATAGCTGACAAGCTTTAAAACCCAATGGTGACTTAGTGAGATGCCTACTCCAAGTATATGAAGACTTCTCCCAGTGGAATGGGTGGATGAGAAAAATTTCTTCCAGTTGCTTGAAGGTGGTTGAAGCAAGTGCTATGGAGCAGTTAGAGCTTGGCCAAATATCAAAGACATAAAGGGCATCCACTACTCCCAAGTAGCCATTAGTCATCCTGACTTTGTCTTGTCACTGGACTTACATGACTCTGGAAGAGAGAGTGAGGCTGACAATTTGCTCAACTCCACCTTGCTTAAATCTAAATGTAAGTCAAGACCTCACTCGTTTATGCTGTCATTGGCCTTAAAAACAAAGGATGAAGAACAAGATAACTATCAGTTTGGTTCAGAAATCTTTACCATATATGCGGTTCCATGAATCCACTGGAAAGAACTCAGGAAAGATTGTTGAGACTAAGGTTATGGTCTTGGATTCCAAAGTGGTCCTCATCACTATCATCAATACAAGGCTCTGGGCAAGTCACTTGACTTCTCTCAGTTTCTTTAACAGAAAGATGGGGATAATAATACCTATCTCAGAAGGTTGTTGTGAGGATGAACAAAATAATAATGTAATAATGTAATAATAATGTAAGGCCTTTTGTAAACCTTAAAGCACTATATAAATGTTAGCTATGTTAGCTATATAAATGTTAGCTAAAGTATGAGTATGATGATGTCAGGCCCATGGAATTTGGTCTGTACAAGCCTAATTCCCACCTAAGGCATTTGCCAGCTATAACTTAATTGACCACAGCCACTATCTAAATGAATAGGTTACAATCTCTGTTAGTAAAAAGAGATATCACACAGACAGAATCACAGATCTTTGATACATTTACTATTGCAAACATTTCAAGCAATATAGTTTATTGCTACTGATATGATATCAATATAGCTTATATGTCCTTCTCTTCTCCCAAAAATCCATAGGTCCCTGAAATGTTAGGGCAGGTAGGTTTAGATTAATCTGGCAGTCTATAAACGATCTTAACTAATCTACAAACATCCCAGGTAAGTCACCATAAAATGGTTCCCTGAAATTACAATAAGAATTCTGGATCTGGAGTTCCTTATTGTTTTTCTGAGATTCAGTGTGGGCTTTTTTTGAGTAATTAGTCTTATAAATCTTGGCCTGAGACTCACTAGGGCAACACCTTCTATTTATAGGCCATACAAGCTCCACAAATACAAAAGATAAAATGCATTTAAGACATAAAAGCAGTATAAATAACATTGTACAATTAATAATCAAATAAAATTATCTTTGACCCCCATGTATATAAATGGTATGTTGACTTTCAGGTGGGGGATGGGAAAAAAAAACCTCTCTGAGAAAATATCTTGATGAGTAAGAAGCAAGGAAGCTTCCAAATCACTCAAAGGTGATACTAGTTAAGAAGTCTAATGAAGAAAATAGTAAAAAAAAAAATGATGAACAAGGAAAGAGGTTGTAATAATGAGGATGGAAGAAAGAATATCCTTTAGCACATTCATCATATTAAGACTATTGCTTTTGGGGCAGCTAGGTGGCACAGTGAATAGAACACTGGCCCTGGAGTCAGGAGGACCTGAGTTCAAATTTGGCCTTAGCCACTTAACACAAAAACTAGCCATGTGACCTTAGGCAAGTCACTTAACCATAATTCCCTTACCTTCCACCCTCCAAAAAAAAAAAAGACTTGCTTTTTTAAAAAAAATTGTTATTTTTAGTTTGCAACATTCAGTTCCACAAGCTTTTGAGTTCCAAATTTTCTCCCCCTCCCTCTTTTTCTCCTTCTCCCCCTCTATGGTGGCATGCAATGTGATATAGTTTCTACAAATACCTTCACATTAAACATTAGTCAAGTTGTAAAGAAGGATTGTAACCAATGGGAAAAACAACTAGAAAGAAGAAACAAAACAAAAAAGAAAGAGAGCAAGTAGTTTGCTTCGATTGGCATTCAGCCTCTATAATTCTTTCTCTGGATGTGGATAGCTCTTTCCACCATGAGTTTTTTTGGGTTGTCTTATAACCTTGCATTGCTGAGAGGAACCCAGTCTATTAAAGTTAGTCATCATGGAGCGGCTAGGTGGCGCAGTGAGTAGAGCATCAGCCCTGGAATCAGAAGGACCTGAGTTTGGATCTGGCCTCAGACACTTAACACACACAAACAAAAACCTAGCTGTGTGACCTTGGGCAAGTTACTTAACCCCAATTGCCCTGCAAAAAAAAAAAAAGTCATCAAAGATACTATGTGTCTATAATTGTGTACAATGTTCTAAAACTATTTGATACTCAAATTATATATAGCCTTATGGAGGTTAGACATGAGGTATATGTCACAGATGAACATAAGATGTTTACGCAGTTATGCAATGGCAGTCCAAGTAAAAGGATTTGGTATTTATGGTGAGATCCTCCTACAAATGCTTTGTATTTGCAGATGACTTTCTATCAATTTACTTTAATTGTGAGACACTGCAAATCCTCTTCAGGGAAACTCACAGCAATGGGAAACTGATTGATCAAATCATTCACAAGTAAAAATAAAGCAGATGAAATATATGTTGTTCATGCTATGGTGTGCAGCTGTACAGCAGTCCATTGAATTTGTACTTCAATGGATATAGTTGAAATCAACAGGCTTGTCTTTATATGTCAGAATCTGAGCAATGAATATTCTTATAGTGATGAGAGTGAGAGCAAGCAGGGTGGGAAGGGAAAGTGAGCGTAAGGGAAAGAAAGAAGAGTTTCTTATCAGGCACTTAGTATGTACCAAATATGGTGATGGGTATGTATTCTGAGAATAAAAATGCAAGCAAATTATATAATTCCTACCTACAAAGAGTTTACATTTTACTAGAGAAAGACAACACATAAAGGAGAACTAGGGTGGGGAGTGGGTGGGGTACCTGATTGAAAGGAGAGAAGGAAGTAAAGTCCTGAGTCAATCTAGTTGGAAGTGAAATGGTTATGGCCAGGGTTAATTAAGAAATGCCTCCAGAGTCACCAGTCAGGAATCAGGACCCAAGGAGGGAGGCTTCTCTAGGATAGGAAAGCAAATGGTAATGAGGCAAGAAATCCAGAGAGTATGTTGAGCTACAAGAGGAATAATCACAGATAGGACACCTCAGAAAATAGTATAAAGATAACTAGCAATATCATGGACAGGAAATTCAAAATGAATAAGTTGGGACCATAATTTCAGTTGTAGGAGAAGACTGGCTAGATCAGTTTGGAAATTTCATTATGCCCTCAATCCCAAACTTACCACTACAATAAGAGTACCTCCTCAATACAAATATTTTCCTAGGGATTCTCATATGGCTGTGAATCACGAAACACCATGATCACAGTATAATAAAAATTTTACATTAACTCAAAAGCAAATAGAAAGACACACAATGGGTGTAAGATACAGCATATTACCAACCTTTAAAAGCATAAAAGATTTTTACACTAATTCTTAAATGCCATCCATCATCAAGGACATATTTAACTAGAAAAGAAGCTTGATGATTCATGAAGGGAGGAGAGACAATAGATGCATAGACTACTACTATACTCATATCCTTGAGTTAGCACACGAATTTTATAGAAGACTTATGGAAAGACATGAGCAAGATTCACATAAATCAAGAACATGTGGAGGGGTTCCAATCTGTATTGGGAGAGGGAGGACTCAGACCCAGCTAAAATCCCTTCTACAGAAAGCCTTGCCCAATCACTCTTAATTCTAGTGCCTTCTGTGGATTTTCTTACTTAACCTGTATATAGCTTGTTTATACATAGTCTTTTGCATGTTGTCTTCCCCCATTAGATTGCAAGGGCCTCAAGGGATGATTATGTATTTTCCCTTTCTCTGTATCCCCAGTACTTAGTCTAGTGTCTGGAACATGCTTGCCACTTAATAAATGTTTATCAACTGACTAAAATTAAGGACCAAATTATCATTCATTGTTAGAACAGTTAAACTATAATATCAAACACAGGGTAGTGAACATTTTGATACCTTTGTCACTAATTCTTACAACTTATCAATTGCAGCTTAATTTAACCTTGTTTTATCACTTACCTTAAAGAGAATGCTCTTTTTCTTTTTTCTTTTTTTTTTAAACAAATGCTTTATTAACTTCTGTTTTACATCATTCATTTCCGCCAGATTTTGAGTTACAATCATTTTCCCCCATTATTCCCCTACCCAACCTCCCAGAACAGTAATCCCACAAGATATCGCTTCCTCCAATCTGCTCTCTCCCATACCTTCTCCCATACCCCCATCGACTTTTCCATTAGAGGAAGGTGAATCTTTGCATCCCAATGCCTGCACATCTTATCTCCCTATTACAAGCAAAAGAGTATTAATAATAGTATTTATATATATTTGAAACATTTAATGTTACGACCTCGAATTTCAGATCCATTTCCTTCCTCCCTTGTCACCCATTCCCTCTTGGGAGATAAGTAATTCAGTATATGTTGTACATGTCTAGCTATGCAAAACATTATCATAGTAGATATATTGTACAAGGCTGCTTATAATTCCCTCCCACTCATCCCACCCCCCACCTGGTCCATTCCCTACATGATCCTGTCCCTCTTCTATAGTGGGTACTTCCAACCTCCCCTCACCCCAAGGATGCCCTCCCATCCATCATCCCTCCTCTCATCCCCCTTCCCCTATCCTGCTGCAGGTTGAGATATCCCATTTAGTATGTATGTCATTTTCTCCCTGAACCAAATTCAATGTGAATGTGGTTTTGCCTTTTTAGCCTTCCTTATTCTCCCCCTCCTTTGCAACCACTTCCCCTTGCTTCTTCTACATGGGATAGTTTACCCTACCCTGTCTCTCCCCATCTCCTCTTGCCACTTTCCTCTCTCACCTCATAATTTCATCCCTTGAGTATTCTCCCTTCCCAACAAATTCAACTTATGCCCTCTATCCATATATAACTGTAACCATATACACACACATTCACATATGTATTCATATGACCACACCCCCTTCTTCCATTATTTTCATAGTGAGAAAGATATCATCAGTCACAGTTATTGCTTTTCCATATAGGAATGTAAATAGTTCAACTTTGATAAGTTCCTTTTGATTTCTTTTCCCTGATTACCTTCTCAGGCATCTCTTCCTTCTTGTGTCTGGATGTCAAATTTTCTATTCAATTCTGGTTTTTCCTCAAGAATGCTTGAAAGTCCTCTATTCCACTGAATGACCATATTTTCCCCTGAAACAAAATACTCAGTTTTGCTGGGTAGGTGACCCTTGGGTTCATTCCCAGTTCTTTTGCCCTCTGGAATATCATATTCCATGCCCTTCGATCCCTCAGTGTAGAAGCTGCCAGGTCCTGGGCTATTCTGATTGTGTTTCCACAATATTGAAATTGTTTCTTCCTGGCTGCTTGTAGTATTTTCTCCTTGATCTGGGGATTCTGGAACCTGGCTATAATATTCCTGGGAGTTTTCTTTTTGGGATCTTTTTCAGGAGGTGATTGGTGGATTCTTTCAACCTCTATTTTGCCCTCTGGATCTAAAACATCAGGGCAATTTTCCTTGAGAATTTCTTGAAGGGTGATTTCTAGGTTCTTTCCTTGATCATGGCTTTCAGGTAGTCCAATAATTTTTAAATTGTCTCTCCTGGATCTATTTTCCAGGTCAGTGGTTTTTCCCATGAGATATTTCACATTGCCTTCTAATCTTTCATTTGTTTGGATCTGCTTAACAGCATCTTGATTTCTCATAAAGTCATTAGCTTCCATTTGCTCCAGTCTAACTCTGAAGGAATGAATCTCCTCAGTGAACTTTTGAGATTCTTTTTCCATCTGGCAAATTCGACTTTTTAAGGCATTCTTCTCCTCATTGCCCTTTTGGGCCTCCTTTGCCATTTGAGTTAGTCTATTTTTTAAGGTGTTGTTTTCCTCAGTCAGGCTGTTGACCCTCATTTCATACTTTTCCTGCATCCTTCTCATTTCTCTTTCCAATTTTTCCTCCACTTCTCTTATTTGATTTTTAAAGTCCTTCTTAAGGTCCTCTATGGCCTGCAACCCGCTCATGTTTTCCCCTGGGGCTTTTGGAGCAGGACTTCTGACCTCACAGTCCTTTTCCCGCTCTATGCCCCCAAAATAGGAGTCTAGGGTTGCATTTTTCTGTTTCCTTTGCCTTGGCATGTTGCCACTTAATTACTTGACTTTTGGGCTTGTTGCCACACTATGGCTTTAAGGCCAGATAGAGGAATTTTCGTCCCGAACGTGTGGGGGGCAACTTCCGTTTCTGGCAAGCTGTAAACCCACCCACGACTTCCACCCTAGATCACAATCCAGATCCAGGGAGGTTAAAGCAAGAGCGATTACCCCCCAAGACTGATCGCTGGATCTCCCTACAAATTTGCAGGCTGGGAGCGGGAGCTGCCTCTGAAAACTACAAAATGGTGTTTGTCCTCAGCGGCTTCTAGCCCCCAGGGGAGGGAGCCGACGCATTCCCTAATACCAGTCCCAAAGTCCATAGGACACTAACCTCTTACTTTGTCCTAGGCATGTCTATGTTGATAATTCTGGAGTCGCCACAGCTCCTGGTGTTCTGGGGTTCCTCCAGCTGGCTGCTGGCCCTGCCGCCCTTGGGCTAAAACCTCGGCTCAAAAGGACCTGGGCTCGGCTCGGCTCCTGTGCTCTGCGTGCTGCACGCTGCCAGGTCCCAGACCGCTGCGTTGGTCCTTCCTGCAGGGCTACTGGGCTGTCCTCAGCGGAAGTTTAGCTTCTCTGTGTCGTTCTGTGGGTGCTGGGGCTCCAGAAGTTGTTCAGAGTCCCCTTTTACATCGTTTGGGGGGAATGTGGGGGCAGAGTGGCTTGGATGAGCTGTTTCTACTCTGCCATCTTGGCTCCGCCCAGAATGCTCTTTTTCTAACTCACTCTGAAATCTTATTGATAAAAGTCAAAAACACTTCCCTACAGTTTGTCCACCTCCTTCAAAATTTTGCACCAAATGCTTCCAGTCTGCTTTCCTCCACTGTTAATGGCTCTTTTCCTTCTTGGCCACAGGCAAAGGTAGCCTTCTACTTAGGTTGTTACAGCTAAAAAGAAGAGTTTTCATCTACCTTAGTACTTATTTAGCAAGTATGTACCCTTCCCTCTGACTCCTCTGCATTCTTTTCTCTCAAGTAGTCAAATCAGAAAGAAAAAATATCCAGAAAGTCCAACATGGCCTGCTCATGTATTCCTTTTTATAACTCACTCATAACCTTAAAGATTACTCTTCTAAAACACTAATACTCCTACAAGTATGAAAGAAAGGAAAAAAATAACAGTTGGCCTGAATAAAAGACAGCTTTGACCATAAACAGGTCTTACTATTAAAAGAATAGGAATTTTTTCGTTTAAAAATGTTTTCTATCATATTAAACACTAATATAGTTTTAATATCTTAAAACTGTGTTAAGACTTTTTGAACACCCTACATAATTAGTGTTTCTCTGCTAGGGAATAAAATTAAACAAATCCAAGTTACTTAATTTATAAATCATAGGACCTAGAAGAGGGCACTTTGCTCCTGTCACCTGGGAAGTCACAGGAATAAAATGTCCCCTTGACCCTTCACCTTTTTGCCTTGAAAACTGGAACTATTACCGATCATTTAAATGTAATTGTATTCCTAAGAATTTCCTAGTTCTTATGATCACAACTTGGCTTTCATTATAGAACTCCTAAGAACTTATTCTCTCAAAGAGAAAAGGACCCACATGTACAAAAATATTTATAGCAGCTCTTTTTGTGGTGACCAAGACTTGGAAATTGAGGGGATGCCCATCAATTGGAGAATGGTTCAATAAGTTATGGTATATGAATTTAATGGAATACTATTGTTCTATAAGAAATGATGAGCAGGCTGATATCAGAAAAACCTGGAAAGATTTGCTTTAACTGATGCCGAGTGAAATGAGCAGAACCAGGAGAACACTGTACATAATAACAGCAACATTATGCAGTGACCAACTTTGATAGTCTTAGATCTTCTTTTTTTTTTTTGACTTAGCTCTTCTCAGCAATGCAATGATCTAAGACAATTCATAAAAAACTCGTGATGGAAAATGCTATCCACATCCAGAGAAAGAACTATGGAGTCTGAATGCAGATAAAAGCATACTATTTTATCTTTTGTTTTTTCTTTCTTGCAATTTTTTTCCCTTTTGTTCTGATTTGTCTTTCATAACATGACTAATGTGGAAATATGTTTAATATGATTGTACATGTATAGCCTACATCAAATTGCATGCTGTTTTGGGGAGGGCGACAGGAAGGGAGGAGGGGAAATTTACAACTCAAACCCTTATAAAAGTGAATGTTGACAATTAAAACAAATAATTTTTTTAAAAAGACTATAAATTATAAGAGTTGCCAAAGTGATAAAGGTTCCTCATTTTGATCCAAATCAAAGACTAGACAAAAAGATATAATAAAACTTAAAACAAACAAAGAACTTGTCCTCTCAAAAAATCAGTATTCATGTTAGAACAAGGCATTTTAAAACCTTACAGGATTTTTAAATATACAATTCATAATTATTTCAATATAAATATTCCTCTCTATACCCCTCACTCCCCAGATCTCAAGCATTGTGTTTTCTGCCTGTTTCTATAGGCATCATTTGTAAGGTATCTTGCAATGGCATCTGTGTAAATATCACACCATGCTAGGCCACCCCTCTCCATTAGTGAGATTATAGAATGACCAACTACCCCAGCAACTACCTCAGCAACTAAGTAGGGAATCGTTGATTGCCTGGGTTAGTTGGCCCAGCTAAGGGAACACTCAATTGCTTTACCTATCCTGACAGAACAAATTGACAAATGGAGTTTCTTTGTGGAGTCCAAGCTCACCCAGACACAAAGACAGCTCTGGGCAGGGTACACAGACTGATAGGTAGGTAGGGATGGGGCAGGGTGATGAATCAGGCACCGTAAGCAAGGAAGTCACTTAGACACACAGGAAAAATACATCCTGCAAGTCACTGACAGAAACAATCAGTCCAAAGTTCAATGTGACAGCTGTGAAAAATAACCCAAGCAGGGAGAGGGGGGTGAACACAAATAACCTGGAGATAACACCTAGCAGAGAAGAGGACTCCCTGCTGGCTCTTTAATACCTGGAAAGCCTTAGACTTTAGTCAGCACATTCAGAATGGTTGCCCCATAAATATTATAAATTCAACTTGTCTGGGGCAGCTAGGTGGCGCAGTGAGTAGAGCACTGGCCCTGGAGTCAGAAGGACCTGAGTTCAGATCCGACCTCAGACACACACAAACAAAAACCTAGCCGTGTGACCTTGGGTAAGTTACTTAACCCCAATTGCCCTCCAAAAAAAAAAAAAAGCAAAATAAATAAATAAATAAATAAATTCAACTTGTCCAAAATCTGACTCATCTTTCTCCCCAAACACCCCACCTATTTTTCTGATTTCCCTATTTCTGTCAGGGGCAGCTAGATGATGAAGTGGTTAGAATGCTATGTTTGAAGTCAGGAAGATATGGGTTCAAATATTGGCCTCAGACACTACATCTCTCAGCCTTAGTTTCCTCAATTGTAATATGAGGATAATAATAGCACCTCCTTTCCAGAGTTATTGTGCAGATCAAATGAGATAACATTTGTAAAGCACTTAGCACAGTGCCTAGTACATAGTAAGTCTTTAATAAATGTTTTCTTCCTTCTTTCCTTCCCCCCCTTCCTTCCTTCCTTCCTTCCTTCCTTCCTTCCTTCCTTCCTTCCACTAAAGGGCAGCACTACCCTCCTAGTTGCCCAGATTCACAAGCTTAGAGTCATGCTAGGCTCTTCACTCTCTCCCATTTCTCCCACACATAGACATACCCAATCAGTTGCCAAGTACTGTTCATATCCATCCCTTTCTCTCCACCAATATGGCTACCATCCTAATCCAGGCCCTCATCATCTCTGAATCATACCTGAACCATTGAAATGGCCTTCTAGCTGGACTCCCTGCCTCAAGTCTTTTCCCTATCCTTTCCATTATCCATACAATCGCCAGATTTATTTGGTACCAATCTGAACATTTCCATCCCCTGGCCAAGAAGCTCCAGGATGAATGTATACTCTTCTGTTTGATGTTTCAAGCTATTTGCAAATGGGTTCCATCCTATGTTTCTAGATTTATTACAGATTACTGCATACAGTCTGTAGTTCAGGTAACCTGACCTTATTGTTGCCATAATGTAATGCCATGCACAAGCAGCTTTCCAGAAGAATGCTGCTATGAACAGCTTTTAAGGTTTTGATTATACAGTATAGTGATCACTCAATTTATTCCATAACAAATCAAAGCAAAACTTTCACAGAAAATCAAGGTACAGCATTCACAATATTACAACTTATCACAGAAAACCACAATATAATATTCACAACATAGTCTCAAAATACAATAATGAAAGTCTTCCACTCAAGGGCTCCAGGCTCCAGGCTCCTGGCTCCTGGCTCTGGGCTTCTGTTCAGAAGAAGCTCCACCACTACAAGTTCTCAGGAAATTCTGGCTCAGTTCTCAATTCTCTCTTCTGTGGCTGCTCTGCCATCAGATGCTGGTCTCAAGAAATTCTGACTGTGTCTCTCTGGGGCTTTCCTTATATACACAGCATTAGCTTCCTGTTTCAGCCAACCCCTTCCTGTTACATCAGCAACAGGAGACAGGAGTTCATACCTTCTGTTTCCCCAACAGAGGCTTGATCAGTTACTAAGTGCAAAGTACCTGCTACCTTTGCCAACACAGAGGGATCCTCAAAATCAAATTACATTGCCATTACATTCCACCTCTCCAGGATCCTTGGCCTTACAATTTCCATTTAAATGGCCATGGATCCTGGAACAAATAGAGGCACTATACTTAGTAATCCTAGCCTACTACACCATATTGTAATGCCATGAACAAGCAGCTTGTCCTTGTCCATTTTCCCATTCCTCCCATTCCCTGGTCCTCCATTCTCTGCACCTTTTCATAGACCTCACAATTCCTTGGAATGTATTCCCTCCTCACTTCGGTCTCTTAGACTTCCTATCATCCTTCAAGGCTTTGCTCAAGTATGTACTCCCCCGCCAAGTTATTAGCATCTCTTCCCAACCCCCATATTATTTTGTATTTACTCTATTTATAGGGTATCCTTAAAATCTTTGTGCAGTATAAGCTTTAGTAGCTTAATATTTTAAGTGTTTTTGCTTTTTATTTATTTCTTTTGTGTAGTAAAGTTTCATAGAATATATATATGTGTGTGTGTGTGTGTGTGTGTGTGCATATATATATTTTTATACTGAACATTAAAACCCCATATTCCAAACAAGTTTACATTACAACACATGGAGAAGAGTTATGTAAGCAGTGTAAAAGCAACTTACTTTGCCCCATTAATGTCATTCCCAGAGATTAACTAAATCAATGTCTGTCTTTAAGAAAAAACTGGTAAATATTTTCCACTTATGACAAAGAAATCAGTAGGCCTGCATCAGTGTATGGCAGCTCAGTTAAAAGAAGGAGTCATACTAACTGAGTCCTTGAAGATGTGACAGGTAATAGCTTAATAATAATTATTATTAAACTGGTAATAAACTACATTAAGACTTTTGGAAAGGCTTGTATTTTCTATGTTCATGTTCATAGGCTCATAGATTGAAAGCTGCAAGGAATCTCTGAGGTCTAATAGTCTAATTTCCATCCTCCATTTTGTGGAGGAATAAAGTGAGGCTGAAGCAGGACTTCTCCAACATCACACAGGTGGTTGGCACAGTGGATAAAGCACTGGACCTGAAATCAGAAAGAAATCTTCCTGAGCTCAAATCTGGCCTCAGTTACTTACTATCCATGTTCCCTTCGACAAGTCATTTAACCCTGTTTGGCTCAGCTTCCTCATTTATAAAATGAGCTGAAGAAGGAAATGGCAAACCACTCCAGAATGTTTGCCAAGAAAATCCCAAATAGAGTTGCAAAGATTTATACTTGATTGAACAACAGCAAAGCTCTAACTCTAAGTTCAATATTCTGTCTTTTCATCTCAGCAGAACTTAAGTGCTCTGAGAACAAGAGTTTGTTTTGAGTTTCTGTTGTTATCATTGTATCCCTAGTTTCTAGCACAGTGACTAGAACACAGCAAATATATATTTTTAAAATTTTGTTTATTTTTCATTTACATCATTCATTTCCACAAGATTTTGTGTTACAAATTTTCTCCCCATCTTTCCCCAAACTACCACCCCAGAACAACAATCCCACTGAATACCCCCTCCCCCAATGTGCTCTCTCCTATATGCTCCTCCATTCCCTCTCCAACTTTCCAGTAGGGAAAGATATATCTCCATACCCCAGTGCCTGTATATCTTATTTTACAGTGCATGTAAAATATATATATATATGATATTTTTAAAACATTTGATTTTAAAACTTTGAATTCCATATTCTTTCCCTTCTTCCCTCATCACCCACCCTTACTGGGAAGATAAGCAATTCAATATAGGTTCTACATGCGTCGTTATGCAAAACATTTCCAAAGTGGATATATTATGACAGACTGACAATATTTCCCTCCATCCTATCCCGCCCCCTACTTGTTTTACTTTCTACATTGAGCCTATCCCTTGTCAAAAGTGTGTGCTTCCAACTACCCTCTCCCTCAATCTGCCCTTCCTTCTATCATCCCCCCTCTTTTCCCCTTCCCCCTACTTTTCCATAGGGTAAAATACCAATTTAGTGTGTATGTTATTTCCTCCTTAAGCCATATTCAGTAAGAGAAAAGTTAACCCATTCCCTTTTGCCTTCTTGTTCTTCCCCTCCATTGTAACAGTTTCCCCTTGCCTCTTTTATATGAGATAATTAACCCTATTCTGTGTCTCCCTATCTCCTCTTATTATGTTCCTCTCTCACCTATTAATTTTATTTTTTAAATATCATCCCTTCCTATTCAATTGGTCCTGTGCCCTCTGTCTATGTATACCTGTACACATATATACACACACTCACATATGTATTCATATGCCCACATACCCTCCTATATAGACATATATATGTATGTATACATACACACACATACACACACACACATTTATATTCCCTTCAACTATTCTGATACTGAGAACAGTTTCACAAGTTACAATTATTGTTTTTCCATGTAGGAATGTAAGTACTTCAACTTTGATAAGTTCCTTATGATTTCTTTTCCCTGTTTACCTTCTCATGCTTCTCTTGCTTCTCGTATCTCAATGCCAATTTTCTATTCAACTCTGGTTTTTTCATCAAGAATACATGAAAGTCCTCGATTCCACTGAATGACCATATTTTCCCCTGAAATATGATACTCAGTTTTGCTGGGTAGGTGATTCCTGGTTTTAATCCAAGCTCCTTTGACCTCCAGAAAATGATATTCCAAGCTCTTCAACCCTTCAATGTAGAAGTTGCCAGATCCTGTGTTTGTTTCCACAATATTCAAATTGTTTCTTCTCGTCAACTTGTAATATTTTCTCCTTGATCTGGGAACTCCAGAACCTGGCTATCATATTCCTAGGAGTTTTCTTTTTGGGATATTTTTCAAGAGGTGATAGATAAATTCTTTCAATTTCTATTTTGCCCTCTGGCTCTAAAATATCAGGGCAATTTTCCTTGGGAATTTTTTGAAGGATGATTTCTAGTTTGTTTGGTTTGTTGTTGGTTTTTTTTTTTGTTTGTTTGTTTTGATCATGGCTTTCAAATAATCCAATAATTTTTATATTATCTCTCCTGGGTCTATTTTCCAGGTCAGTGGTTTTTCCAATGAGATATTTCACATTGCCTTCAATTTTTTCATTTGTTTGGATCTGTTTAGTAGTATCTTGATTTCTTATAAAGTCATTAACTTCCATTTGCTCCAATCTAATTCTGAAAGAATTATTCTCTTCAGTGAGCTTTTGAAATTCTTTTTCCATCTGGCAAATTTGGCTTTTTAAGGTATTCTTCTCTTTATTGGCTTTTTGGGCCTCTTTTGACATTTGAGTTAGTCTATTTTTTAAGGTGTTATTTTCTTCAGTCAGATTGTTGACTCTCTTTTTTTTTTGGTCTTTATTAATTTGTTCCTTTACTTTGAGTTTACAAGATTCAGTTCCCCATTTCTTTGAGCTTCAAATTTTCTTCCCCTCCATCCCCTCCCTCACAACCCCCCCATGGTGGCATACAATCATGTATGGGATCTGCAGATACTTTCACATTAGACACTGGTCAGGTTATAAAGAAGGATTGTATTGGATGGAATGAACAATGGGAAAGAGGGAACAAAACCAAACAAGAAAAAGAAAGAGAGCAGGTAATTTGCTTCAATCTGCATTCAAACTCTGTTCTTTCTAGTTCTTTCTCTAAATGTAGACATCTCTCTCCATCATGAGTCTTTTTGAGCTTAATTATAACCCTGCATTTCTGAGAAGAGTCCAGTCTATCAAAGTTGGTCATCATACATAAGTTGTATCTGTAATTGTGTACAAATTTTTCCTGGTTCTGCTCTTCTCACTCAGCATCAGTTCATGTAAGTCTCTCCAGGTAGATATGAAGTCCATCTGTTCTTCGTTTCTTATGGTGCAATAGTATTCCATTACATTCATATACCATAACTTGTTTAGCCATTCCCCAATTGATGGGCATCCTTTTAATTTCCAATTCTTTGCCACCACAAAAAGAGCTGCTATAAATATTTTTGTACATATGGGTCTTCCTCCTGCTTCTACAATCTCTTTGGGATACAACCCTAGACGTGGTATTGCTAGGTCAAAGGATATGAAATTACTTATAGCCATTTGGGCATAGTTCCAGATTGCTCTCCAGAATGGTTGAGTCAGTTCACAACTCCACCAGCAATGTATTAGTGTTCCAGTTTTTCCACATCCTATCCAGCATTTATCATTTTCCTGTTTTGTCATCTTAGCCAACCTGACTGGTGAGATGTGGTACCTCAGAGTTGTTTTGATTTGCATTTCTCTAATCAATAGTGATTTAGGGCATTTTTTCATATGCTTATAGATATCTTTAATTTTTTCCTCTGAGAACTGCCTGTTCATATCCTTTGACCATTTATCAACTGGAGAATGATTTGTATTCTTATAGATTTGACTCAGTTCTCTGTATATTTTAGAAATTAGGCCTTTATCAGAGACATTGGTTGTAAAAATTCTTTCCCAATTTCCCACTTCCCTCTTAATCTTGGTTACATTGGCTTTGTTTATACAGAACCTTTTCAATTTCATGTAATCAAAGTTATCCATTTTGCATTTTATAATGCTCTCTAATTCTTGTTTGGTCATGAAATCTTCTCCTTTCCATAAATCTGATAGGTAAACTCTTCCTTGCTTTCCCAGATTGCTTACAGTATTATCCTTTATACCTAGATCATGGACCCATTTAGACTTAATTTTGGTATATGGTGTTAGATAAGGGTCTATGTCCAGTTTCTGCCATACTATATTCCAGTTTTCCCAGCAGTTTTTGTAAAATAGTGAGTTCTTATCCCAAAAACTGGGTTCTTTGGGTTTATCAAAGAGTAGATTATTATAATCATTGACTACTGAGTCTCATGTACCCAATCTATTCCATTGATCCACTGCTCTATTCCTCAGCCAGTACCAAATAGTTTTGATGACTACTGCTTTATAATACAGATTAAAATCTTGTTATAGCTAGGCCACCTTCCCTAGCATTTCTTTTCATTAATTCCCTTGATATTCTGGACCTTTTGCTCTTCCAAATGAATTTTGTTACTATTTTTTCTAGTTCTATAAAGTAATTTTTTGGTAAATTGATTGGTATGACATTAAATATGTAATTTAATTTAGGTAAGATTGTCATTTTTATTATATTAGCTTGACCCAGCCGTGAGTAATTGATGTTTTTCCACTTAGTTAGATCTGAATTTATTTCTGTGAAAAGTGTTTTGTAGTTGTGTTCATATAGGTCCTGGGTTTTGTTTTTTTTTGTCAAGTAGATTCCCAAATATTTTATAATGTCTACAGTAACTTTAAATGGGAGTTCTCTTTCTATCTCTTGCTTTTGGATTTCATTAGAAATATACAGGAATGCCAAGGATTTATGTGGGTCTATTTTATATCCTGCAACTTTGCCAAATTTATTTATTGTGTTGACTCTTTTCATGATTTTCTTGTATTATTCTCATTTTTACCCAATTTTTCCTCCACTTCTCTTGCTTGGTTTTCAAAATACTTCTTAAGCTTCTCTATGGCCTGTAACCAATTCATATTTTTTTTTTGGAAGCTTTTGGTGCAGAAGTTATGACTTTCTTGTCTTCCTCCCATTCCATGCTTTGATTGTTTTTGTCCCCAAAAAGCAATCTAAGGTATGACTCCTGTGCTTGCTTTGCTTTCTTTGCTTGCTCATTTGCCACTCAATTACTTGACTTTTGAGCTTTTTGACACAGTAGAATTCTGCTTCCAGAGTGGAGAGCTTTGCCCAGATTGCTGGGGCTTTTGCAGCTACCAGAGTTATTAGTTGGGTGCCCTCTATGAAGCCACCACAGGCTCTGGCACCTGGTCACACACCCCAGGACCTCCACCCAAGACAGCAATCCAGATCCAAGCAGGTTAAAGCAAGAGCAATTACCCCTCAGACTGGTCACTTGGTCCCCCTATGATCTGTGGGCCAGGAGCTCTGATGCAGCCATGTGGTGGCAGCTACACAACTGCAGGACTTCTGCAGCTTCTCACCTTCTTGCCCCAAGGGGCAGAGGCCAGATCCTACTCTTGGTCCTCCTATACCAAGTCCACACTGACCTTTTACTTTGGCTTTGGCATTTATGGGTTGACAATTCTGGAAACCACCACAGCTGCTGGTGATCCACTCTCCCAAAGTCCCACTCTAGCCGCTGCTTGTTGGGGCCACTCTGGAGCTAAAACCATGGGCTCACTCGGGGCTGGGCTCTGCTCCCAGTGCTCTGCAAAGGACCCTTCGTGCTGGCTTTCCAGGCTGCTTTCAGGGGGAGATTTGTTTCTCTCTGTCACTTTGTGGGTTCTGTATCTCTAAAGTTTGTTTAGTCATATTTTATAGGTATTTGAGGTGGTTATGGGGGGAGCACATGGAGTTTTCCTGCTTCTATGCTGCCATCTTGGCTCTGCCTTCCCACACAGTAAATACGTAATACTTGTTTAATGAATTAGTAAATTGGCACAGCTGATTTAATGATTAGTAAATTGGCCCAACCTAGGAAGCTCAGGCAAGCTCATTGGACATTCTTCCTTCTGTATCAGCATTTAAAAGAGCAGCAATGTTTGAAGGAGGCAGAGCATTCATCCAGGAAAAATAGCCATACTTACCTGTCCATCTACACTATGGACACAGGCTATCCATGTTTCATTTTTATAGGTATATACTAAGGTGTCTTTTTGAAATGTATTTTACCTTATCTTACATTGATTCCTAATAATTAGTCGTATGTTGATGCCATCTGGTATAAAACATGCTCCCTACCCTCAAAAGCTTAAAATCTAAGAAGTTTCTTTTTCCTCCACTACTCCAATATTATAATTTAGGGGTTCTTAACTTTGGTTCCATAAATTTATTATTTAATATTTTGATAATTATGTTTTAATATAAATTATTTTCCTTTCTAATGCAATGTACTTTACTTTATGACTTTAAAAACATTTTTCTGAAATGGAATCCATAGGCTTTTCTATACTGCCAAAGGAGTTCATGACATAGCTCTTTTCTCTTTTCATCTTTTTTATTGACTTGCTTCTAGTTGCATCCTTCATTATCCTTGGGATGACTTTGCCTAGGTTTCTCACCAAGTTGTATTTGCCCTTGTTTTTTTTTATTGCTCTTACCTGTTTTATGAGCAGAGTTCTTGAAACATGATAAGCTCTTAATCTTCCCTTACCTTCCTTTTCCACTTCCCTTCATCTCCCTTTCTCATTTGGTATGGAAGTACAGGGGCTACTCATTCTGGTAGGCCCAGTATCATTCCAAATGGCATAGAATTTTAACCTATTCTGTGTCCTACTTTGGCCAATTCACCCTTCTTTAGGCAATATGGTGATTCCCCCCAAGCTCCCACCCCTAAAGTTCTCACCATATTAAAGTAAATTGTAGTGTGGAAGCTTGATTGACTTAGTCCATGGCAGCTCAGAACTCCTTAGCTCCAGCCTCTACCAAAGTAAAATTATTTATATCACTCTTATAAACAATAAGATGTCACTATTACTAAGTCTATTTACTATTATTTTGCAGGTCCCAGAACAATGACATCGTGTCATTAATAATGGTCATTATCATTAACATTCCAAAATAGGAAATTTATTATAATTGCTCAGCAATCAATGGGCAAGCTATAAATCCCAGGCATCATACTGGAAAATGTGGACCACTATATTGACCCAGTTAGGAGAAAAGGAAAATATTCAATAGAGACAGAAGTGACTGTTCTTTACAACAAAGATTTTCTTTTGGTCTCTTGGTTGGGTTGGGGGTGGAAGGATTGGGAATTGACTTGAATGCTTTGACATATGGAGGAAAGGGACCAGCTAAGGAGGGGAAGGGAAAGGAAGTAAGAAGATGCCAAATCATAGATTACTTTAGAACAGAATAAAGCTCTTATTTTTTGTTGTACTTATATTAAACTTTAGTAATTAGCCAACCCCCTTGAAACAAAATGTAGTATTCTGCTCACTTTTATTTGGCACAGAGCTGGAACCTAAAAACTAAAATGAACCAGTTTGTTTTGTTTTGTTTTTTAAAAGCATCCTTTTCCATTTTTAAGTTGACCTCTAATATAGAAGCATTTCCACCATTGTTACATGTCTTCAAGAAGCTTTATCTTGATCAGTAAATTTTTGAAATTTTTCTGTCAAAATTAGAAGGTAATACCACTACTTCACCTTCCTAAGTCATAGGTTTGATTTTTTTTTTTCCTGACACGGCGATGAGCTGTACCAAGTGATTCATACCTATAGTCTGGTCTCTCTTCCTGCTGACTAATGATACATGGCTTTTCAGAAAGCTTGTCCAGGATTAGGAGTACTTTGCTGCAGTGAACTTATATTCTTCACTCAGGCAGGAAATAGAACTAATTCTAGCAGTTCTTAAATTGTTTGACTTCTTTGCCATTTTAGATAATTTGTCTCCTCTCATCTCTCTCCTTAGGAAGCTACCCTACTCTATCTTTCTAGGTCATGTAAACTTGAGTGCAGGAACTTGCATCTGGAACAAAAGAAGTTACTCCCCATCCTAAATCTTCACAGATTGGATTATAAGAGCTCTGATATTTCAATTATGATGTTTTCCCATTTCCTTCTGTTTTTAATAGTTCCCTCCAATGAATTAATACCCATCCTTCTAGTCCTCGCCTAATTTATTGATTGATTTTTGTAATTTCTTCATTAAGAATGAATAACTCTTCCACAGCACATGGTTCACAAAAAATACTTTGATTTCTAAAACATAATTCCAGGGCCCTACCTTCCTTACTATGTCAAGCGCATAGTAGGCTCATTGCATAGACTGAAACTTGGACAATATCTATATGTTGTTCCCCTAATATCTTCCAGGTGTTGAGTGTTACTCTGTTACAATTTTGTTTGGAATATTACATTTAATGTATTAAGTTCTCATTCAAAAATATTCACTAAGCACCTATTCTATAAAAAGCACTGTTCTAGATATTGTCCTTACCAACAAGGAATTTATAATCCAGGACTAGATGCCTCTAAATTTAATACAAAATCAAATGGGAAAAAGGAGAAGGGTATAAAGGAAGAAAGCAAAGATTATTGCTTTGAGCTGGGCCTGACTCAGTCCAGGGCCCTAGTAATTCTAGTGCAATATGAGAACAAAATAATGCAGTAATAGGTCATTCAACAGTTAAAAAGGATTTTCAACAAAGATAGGCACTGAGGACACCTGGAGTTCATTCAGTTGAGGGAAGCTCCATTGGTTGAGTGGTCCATGGTGATCCATTAGCCAATCATCAGAGGCCCAGGCTGGAGACCCTAAAAGCTGTTTTGTACTCAGGTAATAAGGAAGTGATATCAAAACTCTGAGCCAATTAAGTCTTTATGAATGGTATCAATACCTTTTAAAGAAAAACTAGCCTAACTAAGTTAATACATGGAAGTTAGGGTGAGGATACTGCTCTTATTGCCTGAGAAATGGTCAAGGAAAGCTAAGGCATGAGTCTTACCCATAAAGAATTTACAATCTAGTGAGGAAAAGAGATATATACATAAATAACTATGAACAAGGCAATATACTTGATAAAGCACATAAGTGTAAAAGCAGCTGAATACCTAGGGCCTTTTAACCCTGGTTTCTATAGCATTAGTATCTCCCCACAAATTATCCCCTCTCCCTCCCCAACTTTTTTTTAATTAAAAAGTTAATTTTAAAAAAAGCAGCTGGATTTGGGATTCAGAGTACCTGGGTTTAAGTCTTGGATGGTAAACTTACTATCTGCCTCAGTCTCCTTATCTGTAAAATGAGAAGGAAATGGGAAACCACTCCAGTATCTTTGCCAAGAAATCCCCAAATGGTGTCACAAAGTGTTGGACATAAATAATAGGAAAAAACAACAACAAAAACAGGGACATGGGATCCGATCATCTCTAAAGCCCTTTCCAGTTCTGTATCCTGTGATCCTATAGTCATACTTCAGGAATTCAGAGAAATAACTTAAAGCAGGGGGTGACAAGGGTTTAAGGGATCAGGGAAGGGGCACAGCTCTGAATATCTTTTTTACTAATCATTTACCATTCTTGGAGATATTGTCAAAATACAAACGTAAACATTTGGATGGCCAATATTAAGCACAAAGAAATTATGTGGGAGAGAAATGGAAAGATTTGGGAAAAGAACAAATATTTAACCCAAAGAAATAAACCCACAGAGAAATATATTTATATGTATGTATACATACATGCAAACACATATATATTTATTTATACATATATAAATGTACATATATGTGTGTGTACATATACCGTATTTTCAAACATAAATGATTTAGTAGTATCTAGATTCCAAAAGAAAGTCCCCATGACTTAATGGTACTGCAACCAAGTTTCCTAAGGACCTCTGCAATCTGACTATTACTTGCCTTTCCAACCTTATTTTCTACTACTTCCCATTACGTATTTTCATTCCATGTAGGCTATACTATTCATTGTCCTTTAAGCATTTCTCCTTCATGCTAGTTTTGTGCATTTGCTTGAGCTGTGCTCACTATCTGCAATAGCCTCCTTTCTTTCTTAATACCTAATTTAGTCCTACCCATACTTCAGTTCAGTTTGTACCTCTTCAGAGAAATCTTCCTTGACCACTTCATCACATAATATTGTCTCCTTCCTCTGAATTCCTATGGCACTAATCTGTTACGCAACTACATTCATTACCTTGTGTTGTTATTTAGCTTCTCACATGGTTATGGCTTGTCTTCTCAAGGCCATACCCTTACTGTCAAGAAAAATGCCAGGTGATTAATCATTGTAAGCTTAAGATATTTTTCTATTGCAAATCTAGACTGGAGGAGGTTCTTGCAAAAACACTCACCAAGGAAGGAAGCACCAAAAAAATGAGCCTTCTGAGAACCTGAGAATTGGTTAACAATTTGTTAAAGTGTATAAATTTGTTAACAAATTAGCAATTTGTTAAAGTGTATAAAAATACATTGGTCATAGTGTGTTAGCCAATCTGTGTTAATAAGTCCAAATTTAGAGGGCTATGTGAAATAGTAGATTAATGGAAAGTCTAATAGAGGTCAAAGCCCTTGGGCAGGAAAAAAATGAGAAAATAATAGAATTATAGAATCCTAGGGTTGTAAGGAACCTCAGTAGGCATCTGGTCCAGCCCATATATGGAAGAAAAACTTCTACAACATATTGAACACATGCTAAATTAGCCTCTGGTTGAAGATGTTCCATGAGGAAGAACTTCCTAACTCCCAAGGCAGTCTCTCCTTCTACTTTTTTATAGTACTATTTTTTGGAAAGTTTTCCCTTATATTAAGTCAAAATTTACTTGTCTTAACTTCTACCCATCACTCCTAGTTCTGCTCTCTGTGACTCTATTCCTTCTTCCCAGAAATACCTTTCAAGTATTTGTAGAAAACTACCTTTTGAGAAAGGCAGAAATTAAGGCAGCAGACACCTCAAAAACCAAGGTCAAATAGCCTCCAAATGGAATAAAGTTCAGAAATGCATTTTAAAAGGAAAAGATAGGAATGGTCAATTGTAAGAATAGGTTGGTAAAATAAACAACCCAGGTAAAATAAACAAGTCATCAGGATAGAAAATAATGAGTAGACATCCAGTTGTAGTATCTAAGATTGGATCAGCAAGAAAGATGGAGGCATGTGCAAACAGACCAGAAGCCCATAAGAGGATAGCTAAGAAAAGGCTTGTCTCATTCTAGGAGCTGGAGGAAAAGACAAAATAGCAAATAAGTTCATAATCAATGAGATTAAAAGTAAAAAAGACAACTGTAAGGTCCTTTTAGGATGTCCAAAACTCCAGGTGAGGAATTTTGGTGGGTTCAAAGAAGGAGGAGAGGACAGATTAGAAGACTTTTCTAAAGAAAACACATAGCATAATGTAGGCACTTAGTTGAATGTCTATTGATTAATTGATTAAAGACAGAACATCAGCTACCTAGATCTAGGACTAAGAAGATTCTGAAAGAGGTTAGGTCACATAGTGGATAGAACACCAGATTGTTGTTTGTCCTTCATTCTCAGAGGAGCATGACATCAGGAAGTGATGCCCTGACTTGCAAGTGAATTATATTTATGTGAGAGAGGGCTATGCAGAGCCACCAGTATTACTTTGTCCTTCAGAGCCATCTGGGTCCAATGACAAGAAACAGATCAGGATGATTGGGGATGGCCTCACATGTAGTAGGAGACACTAAGGTCTTTCCAAGTTCTTACTTTGGCTGAGGCAACACCCATTCAGTGATTAAGGCTAGGAAAGAAATGAGCCAGGAATAGCCCCTTTTACCTAATTAAAAAAATCCATCTGGGAAGGAAAGACTCTTTGGGTTTCTGGCCCAAACAGAAACAATCACTATTTCTGACTTATCAGGGCCCACCACTAAATGGGACTTGAACTGGGACCTATTGTTGGCCAATCAGTGAGAGCCAGAGTGAACTGGATTTAAGACATGATCTTTAAGAAAGAAATCTATCTCATTAACCCTAAGATATCTTTTTAGGTTTCAGTCATCAACAATTTGCTTGACTCCATCCAGCCATCAGTGTCAGAGATAAAGACTTATCTGTTCTGCCTCATTTGGACAGGAATTTGGCAAGGGGAAAATGCTGTGTACAAAGAGTATTAAGTATGAGCTGCCTCCTTAGAGACCAAGGTGGTATAGGAGATATTGTTCCCCTTAGGTGTTGTGGAAGTGTATTTATACTTTTGTCCTACCTACGTCTTTGTAGTAAATATCACCTTGAATTATTATTTTTTTTTTTTGAGTAACAAACTAGGAGGCAGGGCCAAGATGGTGGAGTAGAAACAGGACTTACATGTGGCTCTGGCTTCCATCTCCTCCAATACATATAAAAATGACTCTAAACAAACTTTAGAGCTACAGAACCCACAAAGTGACAGAGAGAAACAAATCTACCACTGAAGGAAGCCTGGCAGGGTGGCAGGAAGGATCCATCACAGGATGCTGGGAGCCAAGCACAGTCCCAGCTGAGCCTCAGTTTTAGCCCCAGGGCAGTCCCAACCAGCTGGGTGGAAGCAGACTTCACAAGAGTAAATCACCAGCAGCTGTAGTGCTTTCCAGACTTTTTAATCCACAAATGTCAAAGACAAAGTAAAAGGTCAGTGTGGAACAGGGGGAGCATGGTCCAGCTGCTACCCCCAGAGTGAGAAGCTGAGGAGGAGGGGTGGCTGCAGCCACTGCTGCCTGGTTGCTTCCAAGCTCCTGGCCTGCAGATTGTAGGGGGACCAAGTGACCATTCAGAGGGTAATCACTCTTGCTTTGACCTGCTTGGATCTGGATTGCACTCTTGGGTGGTGGGCCTGGGGTGTGTGACCAGTGAGCCAAAGCATGTGGGGCCTGTAAAGAGGGTGCCCATCTAATAGCTCTGGCAGCTGCAAAAGCCCCAGTGATTCGGGATATAGTTTTCTCCATTCTGGAAGCAGAGTTCTACCATCGCAAAGAGCTCAAAAGTCAAGTAATTGGCTGGCAATATGATTAAGCAATGGAAGCACAAACAGACTATAGAATCCTTTTTGGGGCACATAAAGGATTAAGGCATGGAGTGGGAAGAAGTCATTGAACTCCTGCATCAAAAGCCTCAAAGAAAAATATGAATTGGTTACAGGCCATGAAGGAGCTCAAGAAGGATTTTGAAAATCAAGTAAGAGAAGTAGGGGAAAAATTGGGAAGAGAAATGAAAATGGAGCAAGAAAATCATGAAAAGTGAGGCAACAGCCTGCTAAAGGAGACCCAAAAAATTACTGAAGAATATAACACCTTAAAAATAGATTAATTCAAATGGTAAAAGAGGCCCAAAAAGACAACGATGAGAAGAATGCCTTAAAAAACCAAATTTGCCAGATGGAAAAGAGATTTCAAAAACTCACTGAAGAGAATAACTCCTTCAAAATTAGATTGGAGCAACTGGAAGCTAATGACCTTATGAGAAATCAGGATACTATAAAACAGATCCAAACAAATGAAAAAGTAGAAGGCAATGTGAAATATCTCATTGGAAAACTGCTGACCTGGAAAATAGACCCAAGAGAGATAATTTTAAAATTATTGGACTACCTGAAAGCCATGATCCAAAAAAGAGTCTAGACACCATCTTTCAAGAAATTAATCAGGGAAAATTGCCCTGATATTCTAGAACCAGAGGGCAAAATAGAAATCAAGAGAATTCACCTATCAGCTTTTGAAAAAGATCCCCAAAAGAAAACTCCTAGGAATATTATAGCCAACTTCCAGAGTTCCCAGGTCAAAGGGAAAATATTGCAAGCAGTCAGGAAGAAACAATTTGGGTACTGTGGAAATACAATCAGGATAACACAAGACCTAGCAGCTTCAACATTAAGGGATCAAATCATTTGGAATATGATATTCTGGAGGTCAAAGGAGCTAGGACTAAAACCAAGAATCATCTACAAAGCAAAACCAAGTATGATGCTATAGGGAAAAGTATGGTCATTCAATGAAATAGAGGACTTTCAAGCATTCTTGATGAAAAAACCAGACCTGAACAGAAAATTTGACTTTCAAATACAAGAAGCAAGAGAAGCATGAGAAGGCAAACAGGAAAAAGAAATCATAAGGAACTTATTACAGTTGAACTATTCACATTCCTACAGCAGAAAAATGATAATTATAACTCATAAGACTTTTCTCAATATGATGATAGCTGAATAGAATATATATATGTATGTATATATGTATATATAGGAGGATGTATGTGTATATAACTATATATGTAAGTGTGGACAATTGTATGTTCATGTATACAAAGAGGGCACAGGATGAGTTGAATATGAAGAGATTATATCTAAAAAATAAAATTAAGAGGTGAGAGAGGAATTTATTGGGAGAAGAAGAAAGGGAGAGATATATTAGGGTAAATTATGTCATATAAAAGAGGCCAGAGAAAACTGTTACAAAGGAGGTGAAAAGCAGGAAGGTGAAAGGGAATGGGGACAACCTAATTCTCATTGAATTTGGCATAAGGAGGGAATGATATACACACTCAACTGCGTATCTTACCCTACAGGAAAATAGGGGGATAGGGAATAAAAGGTGGAAGGACAGAAGGGAGGGCAGATTGGGGGAGAGGGTAGTTAGAAGCAAACATTTTTAAAAAGAGATAGGGTCAAAGGAGAAAATAGAATAAGTGGGGGGTGGGATAGGATGGAGGGAAATATAGTTAGTCTTCCACAATATAATTATTATGGAAATGATTTGGGTAACTACACATGTACAATCTATATTGAATTGCTTATCTTCCCAGTGGGGGTGGGTGAGGAGGGAAGAAGGGGAAAAAAATCTGGAACTCAAAGTTGTAGAAAACAAATGTTTAAAAATTGGTTTTTTACAAGCAAATGGGAAATAAGATATACAGGTACTGGGTATCAAAACCCATCTTGCCCTACTAGAAAGTTAGGGGGGTGATGGGGGAGGATATAAGAAAGAAAAGATTGGGGGAAGGGTAATCAATAGGCTTGCTATTTTGGGGTAGGGGGTAGGGAAAAATGGGGAGAGAAAAATTGTAACTCAAAATCTTTTGGAAATGAATGTTGAAAACTAAAATTAAATAAGTTAAAGAAAAGAAATTTTAAAAAGTAACAAATTATATGGAAGATCAGAGATAATTTATAAGACTAACTTTACAGCCTCTTCCTTTAGTTTATTTTAACCCTTGTATGCTACCTTCCTAATGCTTGTTAGTTTTTAAAATTCTTTTAAGACCCTAAAGATGAATTCTGTGATTCCTAAAAACTTTGTTTATCTGTCAACAGAGAAGGAGATGAGTAAAACTCAAAGGTGGTGGCAGTGGAAATATGATGGGAGAAGCTAGAAAACTGAGTTGCAGGAGTTCCAGTGGAGGAAAAGTAGAAGCCAATAATTCCCCATAAAGAGGATAAAATACTAAAAGGCAGGAACCATGTCTTAAATTGCTGTAGTCCCACCTTCCAATGTCCAGAATAAGATGCAGAGGTGTTCAATAAACATATACTTTATGGAGAAATGCATCACTTTTAATTCCTACTACGGAAGAGAAAGAATTAGGCAGTATCATTATCTATACATGCATGAATAGCATCCTCTGATATTCTTTGTTTTGTTAAAATTTGTTTTGTCATTGAATGAGGTGCCATGACGATGAGGTAATGACCCATCAGCTCCTGAATCAGAAGCAGTCATTCTTATAACATACAGAGGAACTGGAGTCTTTCCTCTGTGTCGACACCAGTTGTTTCATTTATTCATAATCGTCCAGAACAAGGAAATTCTTACTTGTTTACGAAAGCCGTCATGTCTACTGAATCCATTCACTAAGCCTTGCCATTGGTTAAAGTCGATACCTTTAGACTTGTTAAACAAGTTATGTTTTAATTGACTAAGATTTCCTCCTTTATCCCCAGCCAGCATACAGATCACAATACAAGAGATGACATTCATTTGAAGAGAAATCTCAAAGCACTGGGAAGACTGAAGAAAGAATCTTCTTTTCATTCAGAAAAAAAGAATGTATAGGTAAGTTGAGTTCTACCTTTCAAACTTGGGGTGCTTTGCTTTCAAATATCCTGTGTATAATGTAAGGATATGCTTAAGAATTTTAGGCTTGCCTGCAAGATGCAAATATATATATAATTTTGCTAATTTTATGCCCAAATCATCAACATTGGTTGTTTGATATTTTATAGACCTGGGTAACTGCAGAAGGGTTTTCTCTTAAATTTCACCAACATTAAATGGACAAATCTGACCACATATTTTGTCATTTTGGAGATAAAATTATAAAGAAAGAGGTGTTTTTCAAATGTCTGTTTCACACACATAACTAATTTCTCCAAAAATCCAAATTCTTGAGTATCCATATCAATGAGTTTGAAAAAAAAATGTTACATGTTTAAAATGTCAGATTTGGAGTTTAGTAGCTAGCATACTATCATCATTAGATTTTTACAAGATAACCATTGTTGAACTTTACTCCTTATATCTACACACAGAAAAAGATTCCTCTTTAACTTAAAGGGAGGCATTTATAATGAAATCATTTCTCACATCATCAGGAAAATCCATGAAGAAAGAGATAGAAAGTAGGTAGCTCATTCTAAAGACTACACCTAGCACATTTCCTTGCACATAGTAGATGCTTATTTTTTTAATTGAATTCATAAGGAAATATTGTCAAAATGCATATAACAATTTTTGCTTTAAAAAAGCTTGAATTCAAAATAAGAATTTGTCAACTTTTCATGAAACCTCATCAAAATACATAAAGAATTGTATGAAAAGTATTGGAAAATATAAAACATCAATTTGATATTGCATAGGGAATGTTTGGGTATGTAAATCCAGGTGTATGTGCCATTATTTGTTTTTCTTTTGGACCAAGTCAATTGTCCAATAGGGATGTTATGTTTAGCAAGTGATCTACTAGTACATTTTCAGGTGCATTGAATCAGTTTCACTGCAAAGGAATCTTGCTGAGCAAAATCATTTTGCATTGCTACCTTTATTTGGATTAATCCCAGTGATTGAATTTTGATTGAATTAGTAGCAAATGAAAATTAGTAGCAAATTTTGATTGAATTAGTAGCAAATGAAAAAAATAGATACATGTTTTGATTATGTTTAGAGAAGGGGCCAAGCCACTGATATTTTCCAAAGATGATGCTCATTTTACCACCTCAGATAATACCTAAACATTTCCCCACCCCTTCGTTTTTTCTATTTCTTATTGCAGGGTCCAAATGATTTACGACATTCCAAAAGGCCCCAGTCACTACTATTTACACAATACCCAGGGATATCCATGGGCTCTGTACTCTTACTTGAGCAGCTTGAGTTAAGTCAAGAAAACAGAATATTTTCCTGTTTTGCTGTGGTTGAGAATTTAGTTTGAGGAATGTTCCAAAGTAACTAAGCAAAATGCATTTTATATGTCAGACATAGGCAAGTCTTGACAAGGCTTAGCATAGCACAATTAACTTTCCATGTTCTTCCTCTCTATCTTCATGCATGGTATTTGTGAATAAAGTCAACTATGAGCTCAAAACAATAAGATACCCTGCCATCAAATGTCACAAACAAGAGGAAACCAAAATGTTTGGGAGAGTAAATATAAGTCATAACCTTAAAAATACACTCTAAGTTTCTACTTATTTATTCAAAGCCTGAGTTTCTGAATTCTTCATTTTTATAAGCTGTGCTTACTAAAACTCCAGTCAACAGATAGGTGTTTCATTTACCTGTAAAAATTAAGCAGATGGGAATGGATGTCTCTTTGGATCGAAACAAAGACTCTAGAACCATGAGATCTTGTATGTTAGTGGTGCACACTAAAAAACCTTGGGATTCATATTCCCATACAACATTCTCTCTCTCTCTACACCTCTTTTACTCTCCTCAGCAAAAATATGTCTCTATTTTTGTTGAGTTCTTTGTAACTGGAAATGAATTGGGGAGGGGTAGACTATGTTATTTGGAGGAGAAAGAGCAACTGCCAAAAAGAGTCACGTGAAAGTCTTATTAATCAAGTGGTTCCCAACCTTTTTTAGGTAGGAGGACCCCTACTACCACATGAGTACTTGTACTATTTGGGGGAGGAGGTCCAATATCTGGTATAAGAAATTACAGAAGGACAAAGATCTTCCACTTATACAAATGGGCAATTCATCTCTAATTTATAGTTTCAGAAAGTTCCCTGGGATACTGAAAGTCTACGTACCTTGTCCAGAGTCACATAACTAGTATGTTTCAATAGAAAGACTTGAACTCACAGCTTGATATACTGGGGGAGGAGGAGGAGGGTACAACTTGTTACCTAACTGAAAAAAACTAAGCATTCATCAGGAAACACAATTATTGGGCAGACTTTTCAATGTGAATGTAAGAAGATTTCATGTGGAGTGTGGTAGAAGGGTTTCCTTTTTTTTTTTAGCTGTTCAATTATTGCTACCTGAAATTGTCCAAGGTCACCCTTCCATCCCCTGCGACATATTAGCTTTTCCCTATTAACACAGAAAAAAAAAAGTATGATGAGAAAAAAGATCATATGAATTCATTCATGATTTTAAATGAAGTCGTATTACTTTTTATGCTATTATTGAAAGGCTGCTTGAGCCAATGGGTATAAGACAATTGGCCCCAAAAGGAAGCCTGGGATCAAGTCCCACTCCTGATACATGCTGAATGTATAATCCTGAGGAAGTTATTTAATCTCTCAGTGCTCTGGACAACTCTTTGGAATTCAGAGAAGGTGTCAACCTACATTGGATAAGGAAGTTTCCTCATTGTGGGTGTTATCTATTTAAATGAAACCACAATTCCCATCCCTACACTCTTGAGTTTTATTAATCACAATAGAATCTATATTCACTTTAAAAGATCAATTAGCATATGTGTGATATATTATTCAATGTAGAGAGATATTTACAATTTATTTACAATATATTTACAATTTACAATATATTTACAAATGACACTGAACAATGCTGTGTTTTTTGTTGGAGTCAAAAATCAAGAGGCAGCATGGCACAGTGATTAGATGGTCAGCCATGGAGTCATGAAAACCTGGATTCGAGTCCTGCCTCTGACAATTCACTTGGCCTCTATGCCCCAGGCAGTTCCCTGGACTATATGAGTTGCAGAACAGGTGCAAATCTTCATTGGTAGAGATTTTCTCACTCTATAGATGGAGGATGGGAAAAAAGGGTAGAAGGAAAAGGGAATGGAATTGACATTGATATATTGCTTGCTATATGCCAAGCACTTTAAAAATATCTCATTTATCCTCACAAAACCCCTAGAAGGTAGATGCTATTATTATGTGCATTTGACAATTGAGGAAACTGAGGCAAACAGGGTTCAGTGACTTGCCCAGGATCACACAGTTACTAAGAGTCTGAGGTCATATTTGCTTTTTTTTTTTTTTTTGGAGGGCAATTGGGGTTAAGTAACTTGCCCAAGGTCACACGGCTAGGTTTTTGTTTGTGTGTGCGTTAAGTGTCTGAGGCCGGATCCGAACTCAGGTCCTTCTGACTCCAGGGCCAGCGCTCTACTCACTGCGCCACCTAGCCACCCCGTTGAGGCCATATTTGAACTCAAGTCTTCTGGACTCTGGGGTTCTGGGAAGCCTTTAGCATTAACAAAATCATAGAGTTATTAAATAAAATAACAAAATCATAATATCTAGTGTACATATGGATTCACAGAACCCTTTTAACAATTCAGTGTACATTTAAGAATCCACTTCTATAGTCATGCTTTAAATGTCATGGCCAACTCATTTTCTCAGCACCTTGGAGTTACCCTGGTCCTCTCTCCTGCCTCCTGAACTTATTTCTGTTCATTCTGCTTCTTTACTCTGCCTAAAAAAGAAATAAAAGCCAGAATGAATTAATAGAATTTTCCAACTAAAAATAACTGAGATAATCTAGCCTAACTACCAGAAGAAAAAACTGAGGAACCCAACTAGCTAGAGAGGTGATAAATTCAAAATGTTGAGTTAGATATACATTTCTTCATATGGACAATGGGGGAAATGTTTTGCTTAGCTACATATGTTTATTATAAGTGTTTTTCTTTTTTTCGTAGGGGCATAGGAGGGAGAAGAAAAATTTTCTAGTTGAAAAAGTGTTTTAAACTAAAATGGGGAAAGAATGAAGTAACAATTCAGTTAAGGTGGAAGCAGAAGAGAAAGGATGAAAAACTATTATATGTTAACATCTGAAAACTGACTTGTTTTTTTAATTAAAAAAAACTGGAAACATTCGGTAGTATTAAATCTCTCACCTGTTCTATTCAAAAGCTGTATCTTCTGAGCTTTAAAAAGTGTACTTGTAAGATGTTTATACCTTTAATCCACTAGTCTGCTGTAATGGGGATGTCACCAGACTACAGATCAGAATACCTAGATTCTAACCCAGACTCTACCACTGGTAGTCCTTGGACAAGTAATCAAACCACTCTAAGACTAAATTTTCCCGTTGACCAAATGGAGGTCATAATACTTTTCCTTCCTGACGCACAGAGTTATTGTGAGCATCAAAATGGATACTACATGGGATCACACTTTGAAAACTTACAAGGGATTCTTATTATTATCATTATTTATCTTGAATAACAACAGTTAGCATTTATAGGATGCTCTAAGATTTGCAAAGCACTTGACATGTCAACTCATTTGATCCTTACAACACCCTTTGAAGTGGAGACCATTACTATCCCCGTTTAAGAGATGAGAAAACATAAAGAGATTAAATGGCTTACCTAGAGTCAAAAAGTTACAAAGTGTCTGGGGCAGGATTCAAACTCGTCTTCTTAATTCCAAGTCCAGTGCACTTTCCACTGCATCCCATAGCTGCCCACAAACCCAACTACTGGGCTTTTTTTCAAGGTCTATAATGAAATTAATTTTTTTTGTATATAGAACAAAAGTGAAGGGAAATAGATTTTTTTTTTAAATGCCCTCATCTTCAATTCTTCTTAAAGTCAGATTTCCAAGACCACTCTTCCAGATTTCCAGGATACTTTTTTTTTTACAAAATTATTTTGTTTTATTATCATCAGGTATCCAGGATACTGTTTAGCCCACAAATGAAAATGTAAGAAAAAATTGCATTGGTCCTACAATTTAAGCATTCAATATTTCAGAATAACTGAAAAGTAAATTTCATTTGTCATCTCATGCTTAAATCTGAATTTGAGCAAAATTAAAAAAAAAAAGAAAAACTTATGCAATATCCCAGCTCTGCCTGAAATGGTTGACTGCCTAAAGTGACTATAAACGACCATATCCAGAAAGCATTACATTATAAGTTGTGCAATGAGACAAAAGGCAGTCTTTAATACAGATGCTTGCCTTGAGCCTCAGAAACAACAATATTGATGAGTAATGTGAATTATGATCTCAAACTTCAATTTGATTAGTTAATAATAAGTTTATGCTATATGATTAAAGGCCTTTGTTGCCAGACTTGACCTTTACAATTGAGATTTTTTTGTAAGGTTGAAGTTCCACCCTTTAGGTGAGAAAGAGAGAGAGAGAGAGAAAGAGAGAGAGAGAGAGAGAGAGAGAGAGAGAGAGAGAGAGAGAGAGAGAGAGAGAGTCAACTAGTTTTGAAAGCAGCTTCATTTTCAAACATGTTGGCAAGTCCTGACTATGACCTAAGTGGAGGGAAGGGCACCCTGGAATATTGGAAAGAACATTGTTCTGGGAATTAGAATATCTGTATTCTACTCCCACTCTGCATTAACTAACTGTATGGCTTTGGAACCCCAGTAATCATGATAAGTTTGGATAACATGACTTATTAAGGTTGTTTCCTGCTCTAGGGTAAATGAATTAATAAAAACATGTTTTTAGCACTTCTTATGTGTCAAACACTATGGTAGATGTTGAGAATACAAATAGAAAAATGAAAATAGTCCCTGATCTCAAGGAACCTATATTCTAATTAGTAAAGACAACATACATAAGAAAATTCAGTTGCTGAGTGAATATAAAGGTCTAAAAATCATAAGAAGGTAGTGGTAGGGTGGGTGGCAAGGTCCAGGAGTCCTTAGGTTACATCAGTAAATCAGATGGCAGTTCTGGATGCATGGAAGTCTTAGAAGCAGAGCATTTGGAATGGTCTAGAGGAACTGAGGAGGCAATGACAGGTCCTATAGCCAAGTTTGGTGGTATGCCATTTCCCAGGAAGGAATAGGATAGTGATATCCATATGATTCAAGCCCAGTAATCAGTCAAGCAACCCAGACAGTTAATTGTAACCCTGGTCTAGAATAGGGGGCAAGGGAAAAAGGCAAAGGGGTAAAGCTATTAGTCCTGGGAGGTCTTTGCTGTGCCCAGTTGTCCCCAGTACTCCTTCAATTCTATGCTTAACAGGTCCAGTCTTTTATCCCTGGGTATTTGTACTTGGTTTGGTGTTCATATATACCCAGATTAATTCTCAGACACCCTATTACCTCCTCTCTCTGAAGCTCTTTCCTATAACCACTTGTCATTAATCACAGGATATAGATAAATTAGTTTAAAAAAAGACAACTTATTTAAAATAGAAAAATAATATGAATACTAGAAAAATTAAAATAAATCGGAAACATCATTACATTTTCATCAAATGGTACCCCCCAAGTTCCAGTATCCTAGCTCAATGCCTTTCTACTCCTATCTCATCTTTGCACAAGAGCAGAAAGACAGTTATTTTTTTTAGAAAGATTTACTACCTCCCAGATAGTCTTTGTGCTTCCCAACAAAGTAGGAGGACAAGAGGCTCAATGGATTGGAGGAGTTAGGAGCCTAGTATGGGCTATAGGCAGTACTCACCTATTCATCTTTAGTGTAGGGGCTTCTCAGACTGTGTGTTGTGGAAACTACTACTGATTCTCCCTGAATTTTTGGATGTTGGTACTCCTTACTCATTGGGACAAAAGAAAACCAAACCTCCCACCTCATCACCCCAACACTTCTGCCACTTCTCTCCAACACTACTTTTGCACAAGACTGGGCATAGAAACAGATATTTTCTTCTTGTAATCTAGCTTCTAGCTCCCCCCATGACTTTTCAGAATCTCCCACACACCAAGAGATCTCCCTCTTTCCTTACCCATGAATAGGTTTCCAGCTAAAATCTCACCTTCTTCCAGAAGCCTTCCTCAATCCCTCTAGATTCTAGTGCCTTTCCCTCAATTAATTATTTCCTATTTATCCTGCATATTGTTTGTTTACATATATGTATTTGCTTGCTGTCTTCCCCCATTAGATTGTGAGCTCTTTAAAGTCAGGAACTATCTTTTGTCATTTTTTGTATCTCCAGGGCTTAGCACAATACTCAGCCCACAATGAATGCTTATTGACTGACTAATTAGGAAAGACAACATACATAAGAAAATTCAGTTGCTGAGTGAATGGAAAAGTCTAAAAATCATAAGATATAGTAGTAGGGTGGGTGGCAAGATCCTGACATCATTAGGTTACATCAGTGAATCAGATGGCAGTTCTGGATGCATGGAAGTCTTAGAAGCAGAGCCTATGGCTCTGGAGTTTGTAGCTTGGAACATCCTCCAATAAATTGAAACCTCCAATCCACAAATATTGGTGAGACTCTACACTAAAGGAAACATGGAAGCCTTACCTAACCCAGGCAGAAGTTCCTTATATATAATTTAGGGTTAACTACTTCACAAGCTCCTATTCTGGAAAGTCTTACAGAGGAGATGATGGTTCTTGAAGGCCATGCCAGAAAAGCCCAAGTTCTGGTAGATCCTACCATGCTGGGAAAGATCCAAATACTATCCTAAAAGCAGGCAGAGGCAGAATCTGTGTCAACATAAAAAAATATATATTTGTAACAATTAGAGCTAGCTATATATATATATAATTAGCTGTCTTAGGAGATAATGAATTCCTGACCACCTGGAGGCCAGATGCTCAATTTCTAGGGATATAGTACAGAGGATCCATGCTCAAGGAAGATTGAACTAGATAACCTATAAGATTCTGTGATTGTATGAAATGAGAAAGCTAAATTACATTATTTCTCAAATTCCCTCTGGCCCTAAAATTCTTTGATTCCATGGGAAGATGGTAAATCTTTTTTTTTTCTCACATGAATACCAAAAACATACAGAGAAGGCCTAAATGCATGGGAAGTCCAAGAATCATTGCCTTGAGTATACTCACAGAGCTTATCCTGTACCACCTCTCATGACCTTATTATGAGGGATGATCCTTCAGGACAAGACTGGCCTGAAATAGCTCTAGAACAAAGTAGTAGCAATAAGCCAAGGTATACACATCTCTGCAAGAGTATGTCAGCACAGCCTCTCCGTGTTAGGGTGGCAAGAGAGTGAGACAGGGGAGATAAGATGTCTGCTTTAAGTATCTGGAGATCTTTCATGGAGGTAAGTGATTAGACTTGTTTTGCTTGGCCCTAGAAAGTAGGAACACCAGAGTCATGGTAAAAAGGCAAATTTAGGCTTGATGCAAGGAATAGCTTGGTTACAAGAGCAGTCCAAAAGCAGAATGGACTAGCCTGGGAGTTAGGGTGTTCGCCTTCACTCAAGGTCTCCAGGTAAAAGCTGGGGTGGCCATTTGGGTATGGTAGAGAAGTCTGATCAGGTGTAGGCTAGATTAGTTCATCCTATATCAACTATATTCTATGATTACAAAATTTTGTGTGATCCCGTGACAGTTGATTCAAGGAGCCACATAAGCAGGTCCCAAAATGTCTTTCCATCAGATGAACCCTATGCTATAACTCACTTGAAATATCATTATTCCATTAACATGCTTTGTGTTTGTTTGTTTGTTTTGCTTCTGAGTGGTCTCCTTTTAGCTTATGTTGTTTCTTCCACCTGAAATGCCCATCCCCTCTGTCTAGCCATTCACCAAGATTTCCACAAATGCCATTTCCTCACTCACCCCAGTCAGAAAGCATCCTCCCCTCATCAGAACTCTTACCTCATTTTTTCTGTTCTATTTACACATCACTTAGTGCTTGCTTTGTGGATTTCCATGTAGATCTCTTCTCTTCTATTTTCTCCTTTAGGACAGAGACTCTGGTATTATTTTCATATATTACATATAAAATAATATGGTGCCATGAAAATAGGAAGTACCCAATAAATATTTGTTGAATGAATGCAAAAACAAAAAAAATATAAGCTAGTCTGGAGTGCCTTTGACTAGAAAAGCACACTAATAAAAGAAAAACCACAGGGACAGTTAAACCTAATTAATTTAGTATTATCTAGGGGGAAAAAGTAGAAGAAATGACAATCTGACAGTTAAAAATTTGAATTATGAGAAATAGTTCAAGACAGTTTTGTTTCTTCTAGTGCAGAATATAATATTTCAAATGGGTACTGATAAATAATATAAAATAAATGGACATGAAATTATAAATCACAATCAATATAAAGTTAATAATAGTGTACTGGAAACCTATAAGTTCTTAATATGACTGTTATTCTGAAGGGAAAAAAGGGAAGTTTTAAGTGGATTGCAAGTTCAAACTGGGTCACCAAAGTCACATGGAAACCAAAAATGGTCATGTGGATTGCACTAATAGACATATAGTTTTCATGAATATGAAGATGAACTTCCTCTTCATTCTACCCTGGCCAGAACACCCTTAGACTACAGCTCCAGGCACCATAGTTTAAGAAGAACATTAGTAAGCTGGAGGGTATCCAGGATGGTGAAGGGTGTTGAATCTATTACATATGAGGATTCCTTGAAGAAACTGAGGCTCTTTATCCTGAAGGGGATACCTTGGAGAAGGAGAATGAAAATAATAGCTGTCTTGAAGGACTATCACAGGAATGAGGAATTAGACTTATTTTATCCCAATGGGCAGAAACAAGAGAAAAGAAACAAACTGCAAAAAGACAAACTTTGTATTGGTGTTAGGAGAAAAGTAATACCCAACTATTCATGACTCCTTTTGGGGTTTTCTTGGCAGATATTGAAGTGGTTTACCATTTCCTTCTCTAGTTCATTTTACAAATGGGGAAACTGAGGCAAACAGTGCTATGTGACTTGCCCAGGGTCACACATTTGAACTCATGTCTTCCTGACTCCAGGACCAGTGGCCTATCTACTATGCCACCTAGGTGCCCCTCAAATAGAACTATCCAAAAGTGGAATCGGCTGCCTTTGTAGCCTCACTGGAGGTATTCAGGCAGTCTGGATGGCCACTTGTCAGATATGTTTTAGAGGGGATTCCTTTTGAGTACAGATTGGGAGAAATAAGAATAAAGATATGACATTTATATTCCCTTTAAATAATGTTTTAATACATTTTCAATCAACACAATCTGAAGACCTTTGCTTAGATCTCTGCTAACAGAGGCTGTTTGATGATGCCTAAGGGAACAAAGTAATTTCCTAACCCAGGGAATAAAAGCTATCATTTTGAAATTGGATAGTAATTATCGGGGAGCATCCTGAAATTTGAACATTAATGGACATGGAGGAAGAATTTCAATTGAGACCAGACACTGCCAAAGTGAAAACCTTCGAGGCCAGTCAGCACCAATGGACCAAACATTTTTTCCATGTATCATAATAACAAATAATATGGACATGCTACTGGCCTGCTGTCATCATCACCAGCATGATCTTAATGGCCCACCTTTCTCCTATACTTTAGGGTTTTAAAAAGTGCTTTTCTAAAAACAATAACTCGGTAAATGTTTAAGTGTTTTACAACTTCCTTGAGTAGATTGCCTCCATAGGTTCTTGCTGCCTTTCCCCCTCCTCAGGTTCAGACTAGTTAAGGCACTTATCTGTAGTCCCAGGGTTAGTATCAGAATTGAAATTTTAGCCTATGTCTCCATACTCCATTTCCAATTTACTCTACTGCCTCTCTAAATAACACTAAGCTGTTTTTCTCCTTATAATGAAAGTCATATTAATTAATTCATACACTTTTGTCTGGTCCACCTTGAGATGAAATCATATAATTCATAAAACATCTGAAGTGCAGGGTATAACCCCATTTTAGAGTAAACCAAAGCTATTACTGGCTGCCAAATGAATTAAACCCAGGATGTAGTAATTAAGATACACATATTTTTAAAAGTATATATTGGTTTTAAACATCACTTTATCTTTTAGTCTTTTTGTAGAGTCACATACATATGTGTATATATATATATATATATATATATATATGTGGGTGTGGGTATATAGGATAGAAAAACAAAATTATGAAAGTAATTCCATGGTTTTTGAGGCATCCAGACAGTATGGTGGATAGTGGTCTGGGATTGGGAAAAAGATCTGAGTTCAAATCTTGCATCAGATAATGACTAGCTACATGATCCTGGGCAAGTCATTTAAACTCTTTCAGTATTTATTTCTTTATCTATAAGATGAGGGTAGATTCAATGACCTTTAAAGTCTCTTTCACCTCTACATTTAGGATCCTATGGTCCATAAGCTTTTCACCACCTATAATCTCATTATTTTATAATCACACTGTATCTTATATGAATGTATATATAGTTCCCATAAGGTCCATATATGATATATGCATAGTTGTCCAGGTATATGTACATAAATATGTATATGTTTGTATGTGTATATACACACTTGTGCATATGCATATCCATATGTATACACACAACCATCAAGTCAGAGATTTTCACAAAATATTAAGGACAAGTATACACATTGAAGACTTAATCACTTCTGTGGCTTACCACCCCACCCAAACTACCCAGGAATTTCCTGTCTGACACTACCTAGTGCACTGTCACCAACTCCCTTTGCATGATCCTGGTTTATAAGGCTCAAATTTTGGGCAGATTTATTCCAGTTAAAAAAACAAACAAACCAAAAACTAAAGAAAAAAAAAAGAAAAGAACCCCTCCCCCAAAGAAAATGCAGAACTCATAAAAGAGTTTATGGAAAAAAATGATACCTCACTATGAACAACGCTCCCCTAAAGTCTACATGGACTTAGCAACTTATAGTTGCAAACTAGGTCAAATTCAAATTCTGAATATAGGATCAATCTCTGTCCCTTGTAGCTTCTCTTCCCAGTTCCTCCACAGGAGCAGAGTATAGCTTTGCTCACAGCTTTCCAGTAGATGATTTCAGTCCTTCTGTTTTTGGAAGGTCGTATGATCTGTCACTTCTTTTGTACATCTGCCTAACTCCTAGAAGATGATAATTTTTCCTCAGCTTTCCAAAGAGTTGGAAAGTAGCAGGGAGGAAAAAATAGAAGATGAATCTTAAGTAAGTGAATCCCCAACACAAAACCAAAAAAAAAAATTATTAGGCATGCTACACAAAAATAAAATCAATACTATTTTATTGAGGGCCAGCTCTGTATAAAGAACCATAAGTATTATTTAACTAATAAATGCCGAATTTGGGTAATGATATATATTTACATGCATGAAGTTTCCGTAACTGATAATGTGTGGTTCCAAGGGGAGTCATTCTCCTAGAGAATATGGTACTAATTAAGTTGGAAAAAAAAATACTCAGGGGTGGCTAGGTGGCACAGTGAGTAGAGCGTCAGCCCTGGAGTCAGAAGGACTTGAGTTGGGATCCGGCCTCAGACACTAAACGCACACACAAAACAAAAACCTAGCCATGTGACCTTGGGCAAGTTACTTAACCCCAACTGCCCTCCAAAAAAAAAATACTGAAAAGTTTGAACATATATCACATCTATAAAAGGATGAAAGGGCTAATGTGCAATGTGAAAGTGGACAGGCAAATCATTTTGACTGAGATCAATGGCTGCCTACAATGCTCGTAAAGGTTAGGTAAAAAGAACTGACGATCAGTTTGCAGGCATATTATCTCTTAAGAGTTAAAAGGTAAGTACTGCATACCTGTCCATTTATTTTGTCTTGATTTATACTTTATCATCAACAAAGCCTGGTAATTGATGTGTAAATTACATTGTTATCAAGAGAATGCTAATATTTTAGATCAGAGTCACACATGCTTATGTAATTGTGAGATTAAGGTGATTTAGCTACCCTACCCTCTGTTTACTGAGTCATGCGCTTCATGGAGCTTTGAATTTAAAAGAAATTGGAAGCAAAGTTGTTTCTAAAGAGATTCCCATAGGAGGATCATCCAAGGTACAAAATATGCTGACTCAAAATTTTTCTAAGTCTCCAACTTAATCCAGGTTTTCATTACTCTTAATCGCAACACTGAATGTCTTTACTTGTAACTGCTAAAGTATAGCTTTGAAAACACAATTCGCTGCCAATTATTCAAAGGCTGATTACCTACTTTGTACAGGATCTATATTTTTGGTCTACTGTAGAACAAAGAGTCCTAAACTTAAAATGAGGAAATTTGGATTTGAATCCAGGCTTTATCACTAGTGTGATTCTTTGTACTTCAATTTCCTCATCCACTAAAAAAAAAAATAACCCTTGCATTTGTGAGACAATGTGATGTAGGAGATAAAAAGTAAGCTTCAGAATCAGGAAAACCTGGCTGGGTTCAAATTTTGTCTCTCACACATACTAGCTTTGCAACCACTAGCAGACCATTTAACCCCAGGTAACTTTCTTTCAACCCCCAGAATATCACATTGATCCCTTAATGTAGAAGCTGTTAAGTCTTGTGTTATCTTGATTGTGGTTCCATAATACTTGAATTGTTTATTTCTGGCTACTTGCAATATTTTCTTCTTGACCTGGGAACTCTGGAATTTGGCTATAATATTCCTGGTAGTTTTCATTTTGAGATCTCTTTCAGGAGGTGATAGGTGGATTCTTTCAATTTCTGTTTTACCCTCTGGTTCTAGAATATCAGGGCAGTTTTCCTTGACAATTTCTTCAAAGATGATGTCTGGGATTTTTTTTTTTTTTGATCATGGCTTTCAGGTAGATCAATAATTTTAAAATTATCTCTCCCAGATCTATTTTCCAGGTCAGTTGTTTTTCCAATGAGATATTTCACATTGTCTTCTATTTTTTTGTTCTTTTGGTTTTGTTTTATAATTTCTTGATTTCTCATAAAGTCATTAACTTCCATTTGCTCTAATTTTTAAGGAATTATTGACTTCAATGAGCTTTTGGACCTCTCCTTTCATTTGGCTAGTTTTACTTTTTAAGACATTCTTCTCCTCATTGGCTTTTTGTTTCTCTTTTGCCAATTAGTCTAGTCTATTTTTTAAGGTGTTATTTTCTTCATCATTTTTTGAAATCTCCTTTATCAAGCTGTTGATTCATTTTTCATGCTTCTCTTGCATCACTCTCATTTCTCTTCCCAACTTTTTCCTCTACTTCTCTTACTTGATTTTCAAAATTGTTTTTGAGCTCTTCTGTGGCCTGAGATCAATTTATATTTTTCTTGGAGACTTTGGCTATAGGAGCTTTGACTTTGTTGTCTTCTTCTGAGTGTCTGTTTTGATCTTCCTTGTTGCTAAGATTCTATAGTCTGAGTTTTTTTCTATTATTTGCTCATTTTCCCAGCCTGTTGCTTGACTTTTTAACTCTTTGTTAGGGTATAGCTCTGCTTCCAGTGTGGAGGATGTATTATTCCAAGTTTCAGGGATTTTGTATAGTTGTTTTAAGAAATGCTTCTAAGGACCTATAAGTTTTCAGCTCTCCCAAGGTGGTATGATTTGAGAAGACAATTTACAGCTCTCCTGGCCTGTGCTCTGGTTTATGAGTGATCACAAGCACTCTTATGTCCTGGAAGTGTGAGGGGACCCACACACACACACACACACACACACACACACACACACACACACACACACTGTTGCCACAAGCTCTATTATACTGTTATTTCCATGGCATAGAGATCTTGCCCAAGGATTGCCACTGAGGACTGCAACCCAGATCCAAGTATGGGCAAAGCAAGAGTCCTACCTCAGTGATAGCAAAGAGATCCCCATAATCTCCTGACCTGTTGTTTGATCCCCTTACTGTGTGTGTGCTGAGAGATCCAGCCACTGCCACTGCTGTTGTCACCACTGGATAATTCAATCGCTCCTAAGGCCTGCTCCTGGTTTGCTGGGGACTGGGGCTGTTTTAGGGCCAGGGCTGGATAGCACTCCTCTCTCACCCAGGTCTGACAGCCCATTCCTACTGATCTTCTAAGTTGTCTTTGGCATTTGTGGGTTGCAAAGTCTGAAAATCACCGTAGCTGCCAGTGGGGCTTGCTCTGGGTTTTCTGGGACCTGGTGTGTGCTGGCCCAGCCTGCACTGAATTGTACCCCTCTCTCAGCTTTGTGCAACAGACCTTTCCTGTCACCCTCCCAGGTTGTCTTCAGCTGGAAAGTTGTTTCATTCTGTCTGTTTGTGGGTTCTGCTACTCTAGAATTTGTTTAGAGTAATTTTTATAGATATTTAGAGGGGTTTGTGGGAGAGCTCTGATAAATCCCTGCTTTTACTCTGCTATCTTGGGTCTGCCTCTCAGGTAACTCTCAAAGGCTATAAATTGCTGGATAGTTGCTGATTTGTATTGGTGGGGAATTTCTTCTTTTCTTAATAGGTTTTTTTTTTTTTTTTTGCTTTTCAGAGGGAGGAAGGCAGGGCAATTGGGGTGACTTGCCCAAGGTCACACAGCTAGTAACTGTTAAGTGTCTGAGGCCAGATTTGAACTTAGGTCCTCTTGACTCCAGGGCCAGTGCTCTATTCGCTGTACCACCTAGCTGCCTCATGGAGAATTTCTTTAGCAAAAGATCCCTACGTCATGGAAATTATAGGTTTGAACAAAAAAAAAAAAAGAAAGAAAGAAAAGAAAAGAAAGTAGATAAAATCTTTCATTATCTACTTCTTTGGAGATCCCTGAATAAATCTTAAAGCACCAGTAAAAATGTGTTATTCTTTATTTTATTTTATTTTTTCTAATTATATGTAAAAACAATTTTAATATTAATTTTTTTATTTTGAGTTCCAAATTCACTCCCTTATTCAGTTACCTCCTCCCTCATTGAGAGAGCAAACTATTTGATATGGATCATACGAAATATATTTCCATACTAGTCATGTTATGAAGATAAAGACCAAAAAACCCCCAGAAAAATAAAGTAAAAAAATTGCTTTGATCTGCATTCAGATTCCATTAGTTCTTTTCCTAGAGGTGGATAGCATTTTTTGTAATAAATCCTTTAGAATTGTCTTGGATCATAGGGTTGCTGAGAATAGCTAAGTCATTCACAGTTGATCATTATATGATATTGCTGTTACCGTATACATTCTTCTCCTGGTTCTGCTCACTTCACTTTGCATTAGTTCATATAAATCTTCCCAGGTTTTGCTGAAACTATCCTGCTCCTCAATCTCCTCAGTGAACTTTTGAGATTCTTTTTCCATCTGGCAAATTCGACTTTTTAAGGCATTCTTCTCCTCATTGCCCTTTTGGGCCTCCTTTGCACATTTGAGCTAGTCTATTTTTTAAGGTGTTGTTTTCCTCAGTCAGGCTGTTGACCCTCATTTCATACTTTTCCTGCATCCTTCTCATTTCTCTTTCTAATTTTTCCTCCACTTCTCTTATTTGATTTTTAAAGTCCTTCTTAAGGTCCTCTATGACCTGCAACCCGCTCATGTTTTCCCCTGGGGCTTTTGGAGCAGGACTTCTGACCTCACAGTCCTTTTCCCGCTCTATGCTCCCAAAATAGGAGTCTAGGGTTTCATTTTTCTGTTTCCGTTGCCTTGGCATGTTGCCACTTAATTACTTGACTTTTGGGCTTGTTGCCACACTATGGCTTCAAGGCCAGCTAGAGGAATTTTCATCCCGAACGTGTGGGGGGCAACTTCCGTTTCTGGCAAGCTGTAAACCCACCCACAACTTCCACCCTAGATCATAATCCAGATCCAGGGAGGTTAAAGCAAGAGCGATTACCCCCCAAGACTGATCGCTCGATCTCCCTACAATTAATTGCAGGCTGGGAGCTGGAGCTGCCTCTGAAAACTACAAAATGGCGTGTCTCCTCAGAGGCTTCTAGCCCCCAGGGGAGGGAGCTGACGCGTTCCCCCAAATACAGGTCCCAAAGTCCATAGGACACTAACCTCTTACTTTGTCCTAGGTATGTCTATGTTGATAATTCTGGAGTCGCCACGGCTGCTGGTGTTCTGGGGTTCCTTCAGCCGGCTGCTGGGCCTGCCACCCTGGGGCTAAAACCTCGGCTCATGGGGACCCGGGCTCCACTCAGCTCAGCTTCCTGCGCTCTGCACGTTGCGTGCTGCCGGCTCCCAGACTGCTGCGCTGGTCCTTCCTGCAGGGCTGCTGGGCTGTCCTCACCGGGAGGTTAACTTCTCTGTGTAGTTCTGTGGGTGCTGGGGCTCCAGAAGTTGTTTAGAGTCCCCTTTTACATAGTTTGGGGGGAATCTGGGGGCAGAGTGGCTTGGATGAGCTGTTCCTACACCTTTTTGCCTCATTTCTTACCAAGCCTTAGGTTACTACATGGGTATTGTATCAGACAAACAGGTCTGGGAAAAACCTTACCTTAAAAAGGTCAAGGTATCCCAGTGCATCTGGGGTAATCTCCAGTCATCATGAACTATGTCTTTTCACTGGACCCCAGTGGCTCTGCAAGAGACAAGGAAGCTGATGACTTTGCACAGGCCTGCCTTACTAAATCCAATCACTTGTGAGTCAAGACATCATATTCCTGGTATCATTGGTCCTCTGAGAAAGTAGGACAAAAAACAACAATAGTGATGAAAACAACAACAGCAATTCTACTAAGTCTGCACTTTCAAGTGAAAGATGAACCAAGACTACCAGCCTTAGCTCTTTGTCTTACTAATTTACAAATTGGTTTTCCTTTCTACTCCACCATGCTATTCTTCTATCCCCACTCTAATATATCTATTCATAGAAACAGGGACTTTTTGGAGAAATTATTACTAGTTTCTTTCATTTCCTTTCATTGGGAATCTAGTGAAAAGAAACTGCATGGACTACAAATAGATGGCTAAACATGAACATTTTAATTTTTTCTTGTCAAATCTATTTTCATATTAACACTTTCATCGCAATTAATCCAAACCTGCAAGCTTTCAATCAGAAACTTTGTACCATTTGAAAGGAACAGCTAGGTGGCATAATCATTAGATTCCCAGTCCTGGAGTAAGGAAGACATCTTGATTTCAGAACTGGCCTCAGATACAAACTATCTCTGTGACAATGAGCAAGTCGCTTATCCCTGTTTGCCTCAGTGTTCTAATCTCTAAAAGGAGCTGGAAAAGGAAATGACAAACCACTCCAGTATCTTTGCCAGGAAAGCCCCAGCTTATGAGAGGTCAGACGTGACAGGAATGACTTAACAACAACAACCAATATTAGAAAATCTAGTTTTATCCTATGCCTTGAGATACTACTGCAAAACTCTTGAAGATTCAGGCTAATAAAATTATATTATCTGAAAGCATGTGACTACTGTATGTCTCCAAATAAATGGGCTAATAGTTATTTGTATTAACACAGATGACAGAAAGATAAATATCAAGGAAAAAGAAAGAAATTATTTTATGAGAAAGAGAGCCTCAAAGGAGGGAAATGGGGATAGGAGAATTTTTTTTTTTTTGAACTCTGAAAGGTTTCTTGAAGGACACCATTATCCTTTGCTGGATATGGATACTGGTGGTAAGTGGAGAAATGGAGCTTGGTTCATTATGCTTTTCCTCCTGCAATACGTACAAAAGCTCTCATTTTGAAGCATGGTTAGCACCCTATCTTTCACAAGATTTGCCTGGCACTTAAGAAGTGGTGCATTACTCAAGATCTCTTCAAAGGAAGCACCAAGCTCTTCCAAAAACGAGTAATTTCTCCATTTACTGTCTAGTGAGTCTTTCAATCTATAAAAAATATTAGACCTCTACACTGCCTGCAGCAAGTCTTCTTCTTGACTAAATTAAGATCCACTTCAGTGAGATTTCTGAATGGCAGTAAATGCTGCAGAAGTTTCAATTCATTGCTAGCCACTATTAGAAAAAGGGGAAAGGGTTCATTTTGGAGAGGATTCCAGGTTTCTAATCAGAAAATCACTTAAACACCATCCATATGGAAAAAACCCACAAAATTCCACAGTATAATTACTCAGCTGTGATGTCTTACAGTTTTCTTCCTAAATGCTACAGATTGTCAGTACTATATGTATGACAACTTCCCTATATCTGCTTCTGTTAGAACACAGCAGAAATCACAAATAAGTTCTTGGGATTGAACATCGAGGAAATATTATAGAAAGAGGTGGTGCTAAAGAATTTCAAGGTAGGCTGTTTCTGAAAGAATAATTGATCTTTAAATGTATCATTATAACCATGTGCTACTGCTGAGAAATTTGAATCTCTAAATCTCTATCCTTTATACTATCCTGACAGTGGCTTTTACTTACCAGTTCTCTTCTTCCCATAGACTAAATCAGAAGGACAGTGATCTTAAACCTCAAATAGATATTTACTTTTATCCACATTTTTCCAGAGGAAAACAAATCAATGCAGAAATATCCCCTTCTACAACATATACCATCATAATATTTACAAGTACAAATAGAATTGCATTGTGAATGGTCAATTGAATTTATTCTAATTTATACTATCAACATGTATAGAAAACTTTTAAAAATCACATAAATTATAAGAGGTGACCATTTGGTGCCTCAGTTTTCTTAGCTATAAAACGGAGCTAATAATAGCCCATATTTCATAAGAAATTTGTGAGGAGCAATTGACACAACACATTTAAAGTTCTTTGTGTTTTTAGAAGTATTTCTGGGTACCTTTAAGTTTTCAGTTGTTCCAAGGTGGTATGTGTAATGGGAATGTAAATTTTTAAGATCTGCTCTGCCCCTAGGTTTAAGTGCACCTGGAGCCTGTGGTGGGAGCCTTGTTTTTCAAGAAATACTTTGTGATTGGGCAGTGAGTCAAGAGGATTGTTACATTTTCTGACTCAGGAGAAGACTATATAATCCCTGATGTAAGACTTTGTTTTGGGACTCACTTTGAGAAGTGCTGTCTGATTTGACCAGATGAGACTCTGGGCAGCTGTTGAGAGCCCTCTGGCTTAGAAAGCCCAAATGTTGATACTTTCCTCTCTGGTAAATGTGGTTTGGTATGGATGTAATGGTTGGGCAGTTTGGAAGCCTGTCTGCTTGATCTGTTTCTCTGTCTTGTAACTTCTGTTTGTACACTCTGAAGTTCGGGGTGCTGACATTTTCCCCTGAACTAGGTAAACAATATATGTTTGATTGATTAAAGCAAGCTTGTTAACCCATTTTGAGTTGCGGTCCTTCAACAAAGCAGATCTAAGAACCTGTGTTGGCAACCACCCTGGGTGTTTGCTGCTGCAGTATGATTTACAGAGAGGTGTGTTTACTTCTTTCCCATACTGTGCACTAGTGTGTAAGCAACAATAAGCACTCTTTTTCACATTGTGACCGTGATGTGAGTCCCTGCTCCCTTACAGCTTCAATCTCTGCTGGTCTAGTGTTCCTCCTCATCCTATGACTGAGACTGAGGCCTGTGATCCAGATCCAAGAATGGACAAAGCAACAGAGTCCTGCCACTGGTGCTAACAATGGGACCCCTTTAAATCTCCTTCTGACTAATTGTCTAACTCCTTACCATCTGTGGGCTGAGAGATCTGGAAACTACCACTGCCACTGCCACCAATGATTCAACCACCTTGAAGGCCTATTTTTGTTTCTTTGGGGCCTGGTCTGTTCTCAGTGCTAGACTGTACTCCACCCTCACCTTGATGCAACAGAGCTTTCCTGTTGTCCTAAGCTGTATTAAACTGGAAAGTGTTTCACCCCCTCCTTTTTAAGGATCTCCCACTCTAGAATTTGTTTCAGGTACTAGTTAAAGGTATTTGTAAGTGTTTGGGAAAGAGCTCAGATAAGCCTTTTCCTTTTCTCAGCCTTCTGGGCTCCACCTCCCTAATCTTTCCTTATTACAAATCCAATCATCTCTTCTGTTCATCCAGCCATATTGTGTATGTATCCATTGATGTATACAAATAAAAAAAATATTTAGGCCCTTTGAACTTTAAGATTAATTATAAAGACTCAAGATTTGATTAATTCTATAATACTTTTCAGTACAATATTTTTTTAGTAGGATGAGAAAATGATACCCCATTCTGCATTCTATTTTGTCCCCTGTTTATCAAAATCCCAACTGAAATTGATAGGGTTTCAATAACTGAAGGCTTTTTAAAAAGTAGAAAGGAAAAGGTGAACAAAAGTACATCCATATACATATGATCAATTCATCCATATTTTACCTTTTTTCCATATATTTAGCTATTTTCTAAAATTCAAGCACATATACTCATCTATTCCCAACTTTTAAAATGTATCTATACTCTCCGTGAGATTCTCAGTTCTGTGCTGGACAAGGGTATGCAAACAATAAAGACAAGGTACTAAATACAGGAAAAATAAATCAATTTTAGCTATATTTTCAAAACTAGCAGTTATAACCTATGATAAATTGCCATGACCTAAGACACTAAACCACATAATAAAGGAAACAGCTAACAATTTAGTTCAGAGAGTATCTCTTAAAATGTAAAACTGTGTGAACTCAGAGTTTTTATAAGAGGACTCATAAAAGTTCCATTTATTCCACTTACTTGCTGTTTCTATCTTATTGATTGTCTGTTTCAGAGGTGCCAATATAGTTAATGCTCTGTATATTTTCAGGTGATTTGGTCATAAACATTTGTCCTTAAACTTGGTATATATGGATCCAGGCATGGGTCAATTATTCACCAAACTAAGTTTACACTATATTTAACTTCATGATGCCAAGGGAATTACTGAAAAATGAATCTGATAAAAATTTTGGAGATCTGAGAGGTGGTCATTGAAGTCTTAATTCTATTAAAAAATGGAGATCATGAACTTAATGTTTTCTGGAATGTTTGGATTGGTTTACTTTAATGAGGCAATACAGGGCACTGATGAGGGGACTGGATTTTTAGTTATTGGACCTGGGTTAAAATTATATCTGTGTCCCCCATTTCCTTATAACTTTGGAAAAATCACACAACTTCTTGGAGCCTTAATTTTCTCATTTATAAAATAAGAAGTTTACACTTCACTAGATTATGTCTAATATTCATAGTATGCGGGACAAGAATGACCCTTGCCCAAAATAAAAAAGCAGAGATATCTCCAGGTAGAAACAGGAAGGATTTATTTAATTATACCTTCTTGCAAGAAGGTTGTTCTCGATACTAGAAGCAGTCTAGAGGGAGAGGCAAAATACAAAATGCAAAACTTGGTTAAATCCCCCAAAGATCACCCCTTATCCCCCCTCCTTTTTCTGTCCTGTTCCCATTAATTAGGAACTGAGGTGCACAATCTTAACCACAAAAATCTGCTGGCATTTGCAGATGAAATGTCAGTTATATCAAAAAGGAGAAAGTACACATCTAGCATAAATGAAAACAGACAAAATGTGTCCTCAGTATCAACTTAGATATGAAAGCAGAAGATAAATGTTCTAACAATATCAATATAAATATGAAAGGAGACAATATTTTATGAATCATGGGGATTTTAGGACATGATGACCTGCCTGGAAATCCACAACAGGATTTCCAATTTTATATTTGTACAGGTCAGATGGTGGTCTGGAACATTTTGGCCTGTGGTTAAATTTGCAGGGTCTGTGCTTTCCCCTCCTATGCTTATCTAAGCTTAGCAAAAATTTCAACTTATGACCAGAGAAGTAAGGTAATGATCCCGGGCTCGGAGCCCAGGTTTGCTAAGTCTTCAGTACTTCATTACAGTTGTGTTCAGAATTCTGTTTAGTTACCTGAGAAGTTTGCACTTTTTATTCCATTCAATAGGAATGTCAACAGTTCAGAGTGGGATTACTGACATTTGGAATAGTTCTGCCCTAATGCCATAGAATCTGAGTGTGAAAAGTGACCTCAGATTGCTGTATGGTTCATTTCCCCAAATTCACAAAGTATCACACTAAATATGAAATGCTTTCAATTCACTGAATGGTACAATGTTCAGAGGATGGCAATGGAGATCTTGCCACTCCATAACCTTAGGGTATGAGCCAGTTTAAAGACCGGAGTATGCTAAAGTACTTACAGATTAATCAATCAGAAACATTTATGAAGCCTTTAGAATGTTGCTAGCCTATTGCTAGTTGCTAAGGAGAGAAAGACAAAATTGAACAATAAATTGTTCCAGATTTTACCTGATTTCACCCAACTGTCACCTGGATTCAGAGGCAGGGAGCTTTCAGCTACTTGTCCAGCTTCTCATCCAGTTCCCATTCCATATTAAAGCTCAGAATGTGCAGTCCACCTCAAGTCCTTTGCAGTTTGTTTCTGGAAAGAGAAAGCTTAAAAGAACTAAAATAGCATTCATGCACATTGCTGGCACTATGAAATCAACAAAGACCCACAAACAAGCCTAGAAGTCAACACAAATCTTCAGCATAGAAGTCAACACAGACCCAGGAACGAGGTCTGAGAAGTCAAACAAATCATCAGCATAGTCCAAGGAACTCTGAAACCCTTCTCCAGGACTTCTGTAAACATACAAGAAAATCCCCTTTCAGTGTCTCAGTAAGGTCCCAAGGCTTCTGTAAAAATATCACAAACACAAATCAACACACGTTGAGAGCCAAAATATTTTATTTAGATTGACTCCTGGGTGGTTGGCTCCTATGCAGATATCTTTGATGACCATGGATTTGGCTTCAAACTTGAAGCGTGCTCTTTAGATCATCCTTTGTTATATGACTGCATATGAGAGGAGTGAACTGACTTTTCCTAAGTCTTTGTGGCACCTAGATAACAAAAGCCTTATTTGTATGTTACTTCCAGGATATGACAGACTAAGATAATGATAAGAATACTTGAGTATTTTTTGTCTCTTTGATCTTTAAAAACCTTGTCCTAACAATCAATAAACACTTCTTATTTCAACTACGCACATGGTCTGGTCATGTCTTATACACATCTCCCACCATGCTTAGTGCTGTACACTGAGCAGCCCATGGCAAACACAGACAGAACAGAAAAACAGAGCATCACCCACCACAAATGTTCTCCTCAATTCGGCACAGTCCCAGCTTGTGCTACTTCTTTTCTATGGTCAGTTCTTTTCTGCTATTCCCCTTCCTTTGGAATCAGCAAGTTCATCCCACTTTCAAATCACAAGGGGCTCAAACAAGGTGCTAAATACTTCTTTGCTTGCCATTACATCAAATTAAATTCTATTTAGAGAAATAAGGGGTACATGTAAAAGTAGATGCAAAAATCTGATATTATGTGTTGGCAGACAATATCTTGTAATTTATGGGTTTTTACCATGAAACATCATCTCTACCCTTGTCACACCATCTGAAATCTGTCATTAGAAATTCAAGCCAATGGTTGTGCCATATTTATGGGCTTACGATTTATTTTATATCAATTTTTTGAGAATTCATTTTTCATTTTTTATTTATTTATTCATTTATTTGTTTGCTTGTTTATTAACTTATTCATTTATTTATTAGCTTGCTTATTTATTTACTTATTCATGCACTCATGTATTCATTCATTCATTTATTTATTTACAGATTTAAGCATTCATTTCCACAAGATTTTTAATTCCAAATTTTCTCCCCATCTCTTCCTTGCCCCCCAATAGATGGCAAAATACTGATTACTCCTTCCCCCAGTCTGCCCTCTCATATACCCTCTTCACCCCTCCACTTACACTCTCCCCCCTTACTTTCTTTTTGGCTAAATGGATTTCTATTCCTCATAGCCTGTATATCTAATTTCCTGGGAGCATGTAACAACAATTTTTTTAAAATTTGTTTTTAAAACTTTGAGTTCCAGATTCTTTCTCTTCTTCCCTCCTCACCCACCACCAATGGGAAGAAAAGCAATTTAATATAGGTGATACAAGTGTAGTTATGCAAAACATGTCTATAGCAGTCATGTTGTAAAAGATTAACTATATTTCCCTCCATCCTATCCGACCCCCCATTTATTTTATTTTCTCCTTTGACCCTCTCCCTTTCCAAAAATGTTTATTTGTAACTACTCCATCCCCTGATCTGCTCCCCTTGTATCCCCTCCTCTAATCCCCTACCCCTCTACTTTCTGGTGGGGTAAAATATCCAATTGAGTGTGTATGTTATTCCTTTCTTAAGCCAAATCCAACGAAAGTAAGTTTAACTCATGCCCTTTCACCTCCCCTTTGTGCCCTGCCATTGTAAGAGCTTTCTCTTGCCACTTTCTGTGAGATAATTTACAATATTATCCCTCCCCCTTTCTCCTTTCAATATATTGCTCTATTACCTCTAATTTTTTTATTATTCATTCTTCAGATTTTTATTTTCTTTTGCTTTGTGGAGGGGGGAAGGCAGGGCAATTGGGGTTAAGTGACTTGCCTAAGGTCACACAGCTATTAAGTGTTAAGTACCTGAGGTTGAATTTGTACTCAGGAACTCCTGACTCCAGGGCTGTTGCTCTATTCAGTGGGCCACCTATCTGCCACCCCCTCTTAATTTTTTAGTTATCATCCCTTCATATGCAACTCATCCTGTGCCCTCTGTCTCTGTAAACATGCACACACATAAACACACACACACACACACACACACACACACACACACACACACACACATATATATATATACACATGCACCCACCTGTTATATATGTATATATGCAAATACATATATATATACATGCACCCACCTGTTACATATGTATATATGCAAATACATATAAATATATATATATACATGCACCCACCTGTTATATATGTATATATGTATATATGCAAATACACACACACACACACACACACACACACACACACATATATATATATATATATATATATATATATATATATATATAATCTTCAACTATCATACAGAGAAAAGTTTAATGAGTTACAAATATTGCCTTACCATGTAGGTATGTAAATAGTTCTGCTTTAATAACTACCTTGTAATTACTCATTCCTGTTTACTTTTTCATGCTTCTCTTGATTCTTCTATTTAAAAGCTGAATTTTTGTTCAGCTCTAGTCTTTTGATCAAGACTGTTTGAAAGTCTGGTGGCAAAGTCCTACTGTGGCAACAAGCCCAAAAGTCAAGTAATTGAATGGCAACATGCCTAGGAAAAGGAAACAAAATAAACAGAAAAACTCAACATTAGATTCCTATTTTGGGGGCAAAGAGGATTGAAGTATGGAACAGGAGGAAGACTGTGAGGTCAGAACTTCTGCACCAAAATCCCTAAAGGAAAATACGAGTGGCTTACAAGCCATAGAGGACTATAAGAATGATTAAAAAAACAAAAAACAAATAAGAGGAATAGAGGAAAAATTGTGAAGAGAAATGAGAAGGATGCAGGAAAAGTATGAAATGAGAATCAACAGATTGACTGAGGAAAATAACATCTTAAAAAATAGACTAACGCAAGTGGCAAAAGAGCCTCTAAAAGGCAATAATGAGAAGAATGCCTTAAATAGCCGACTTTACCAGATGGAAAAAAAATCTCAAAAGTTCACTGAGGAGATTCATTCCTTCAAAATTAGACTGGAGCAAATGAAAGCTAGTGACTTTATGAGAAATCTAGATGCTGTTAATCTCATCCAAGCAATTGGAAGAAAAGAAGGCAATGTGAAATATTTCATGGGAAAAACCAATGACTTGGTAAATAGATCCAGGAGAGATAATTTAAAAATGATTAGACTACCTGAAAACCATGTTCAAAAAAAGAACCTAGAAATCATCCTTCAAGAAATTCTCAAATAAAATTTCCCTAATGTTTTAGAACCAGAGGGCAAAATAGAGATTGAACGAATCCAGAGATCACCTCCTGAAAAAGATCCCAAAAATAAAACTCCTAGGAATATTATAGCCAGGTGCCAGAATTCCCAGATCAAGGAGAAAATATTACAAGCAGCCAGGAAGAAACAATTTCAATATTGTGGAAACACAATCAGCATAGCACAGGATCTGGCAGCTTCTACACTGAGGGATAAAGGGGCTTGGAATATTATATTCCAGGGAGCTAAGGCACTGGGATTAAAACCAAGAATCACCTACCTAGCAAAACTGAGTATCGTGTTTCAGCAGAAAATATGATCATTCAGTGGAATAGAGGACTTTCAAGCATTCTTCATGAAAAAACCAGAGTTGAATAGAAAATTTGACATTCAGATAAAAGAAGGAAGAGATTCTTGAGAAGGAAAACAGGGAAAAGAAATAAAAAGGAACTTATCAAATTTGAATTATTTACATTGGTACATGGAAAAATGATAACTATAACTGATGAAACTTTTTCTCAGAATGAAAATAGTTGAAGAAAGGTTTATGGGCATATGAATCCATATGTGAATGTGTGTATATATGGGTACAGGTATACATAGTTAGACAGCACAGGGCAAATTTTATAGGAAGGGATGATACTTAAAAGGTGAAATAAAAAGGTGAGAGAGGGGTATATCAAGAGGAGATGGTGAGAGAAATAGGCTGAAGGGAAATATGGTCAGTCTTTTACAATTTATCTACTATGGTGGTGTTTTGCATAGCTACACATATACTGAATTGCTTATCTTCCTAGTAAGGGTGGGTGAGAAGGGGAAGGGAATGAATCTGGAAATTGAAGTTTTAAAATCAAATGTTTTAAAAAGATATAGGTACTATTTTAATGCAATTTTACATATAATTGGGAAATAAGATATACAGGCATTGGGGCACAGAGATTCACCTTACCCTACTGGAAAAGTCAAAGGGGGTATGGGAGAAGATATAGGAGAATACATGGGAGAGAGAAGATTGGATGAGGGCATATCCTCTGGGACTGATATTCAGGGGTGTTGTTTGGGAGGAAAATGGGGAAAATGTAACTCAAAATCTGGCAGAAATGAATGAGGTAAACCAGAAGTTAATAAAGCATTTAGGAAAAAAAAATAAAAGAATGTTTGAAATTCCTCTATTTAATTGAATGTCCATATTTTCTCTTGAAGTATTTTACTCAGTTTTGCTGGGTAGGTGATTCTTTGTTTTAATTCTAGCTCTATCTCTTTCAAGAGGCAATTGGTGAATTATTTCAATTTGTATTTTACTCTGGTTCTAGAATATTTGGACAATTTTCCTTAAGAATTTCTTGAATGATTTCTAAGCTCTTTTTTTTGATAGTGGCTTCCAGGTAGTCCAATAATTTTTAAATTATCTCCCCTCGATCTATTTTCTAGGTCAGTGGATTTTCCAATGAGATATTTCACATTGCCTTCTTTTTTTTTTTTTTCATTTTTTAAGATCTGTTATATAGGACCTTGATTTCTCATAAAGTCATTAGCTTCCACTTACTGCAATCTAATTGAAGGAATCATGCACTTCAGGGAGTTTTTGAAATTCCTTTTCCATATGGCTAATTTGACATTTTAAGGAATTCTTCTCCTCATTGCCTTTTTGAACCTCTTTTCCATTTGTGTTAGTCAATTTTTAAGATGTTATTTTCTTCAATCAACTTGTTTACACTCATTTCATAATTTTCTTGCACCATTCTTATATCCCTTCCCAATTTTTCCTCCACTTCTCTTATTTTGGTTTTCAAAATCCTTTTTAAGGTCCTCGGTGGCCTGTAACCAGCTCACATCTTCCTTGGAAGCTTTTGTTGCAGGAGTTCTGACTTTTTTGTCATTGTCCTGTTCCATGCTTTGATCCTTTTTCTCCCCAAAATAGGAATCTGATGTCAGATTTCTCTGCTTGCTTTGCTTCCTTTGCTTGCTCATGTTGCTACTCAATTACTTGACTTTTGAACTTTTTGTCACAATAGGCATCTGCTACCAGACAGGGGAGATTTTTCCCAATTAATAGCATTTTCTCAGCTGCTGGAGCTGTTTTTTGGGTGTACTCTCTGCATCTGCCACATGCTCTGGCCAGCTGGTCATGCACCCCAGGACCTCCACCTTAGACTGCAATCCAGATCCAAGCAGATTAAACAAGAGCTATTACCTCTCACGCTGGTTGTTTGGTCCACCTACATTTGCAAGCCAGGAGCTAAAACTGCACAGCCATTGTGCTTCAGTGCCTTCTTCCTCCAGGGTCTAAAGGCTGTACTATACTCCCAAGCTACTGGATGCCAAAGTCCACACTGCACTGACCTCTCATTTTGTCCTTGGCATCTATGTGTTGATAATTCTGTAAACCAACACAACTCTTGGTGATCTGAAGTCCCTCTGGCCATTGGCTGGTCAGCCCTGACCTGAGGCTAAAACCTCCAGTTTGAGAGGGGCTGGCCTTATCTCCCAGAGTGCTCTCACTGCCACCTTCTGCTGGCCTGTTGTACTGTCTTCAGCAGGAGTTTAACTTCTCTCTGTCATTTTGTGGTTTCTGTAGCTCCAAATTTTGTCTAGAATCAATTTTTATATGAATTGGAAGAAGTAGAAACTGGATCCATGTGGAAGTCCTCTTTCTACTCCACCATCTTGACTCAGCCCCTTCTTTTCACGATTTTCTTGCATCATTCCCATTTCTCTTCCCAATTTTCCTCCACTACTCTTACTTGATTTTCAAAATTCTTCTTGAACTCCTCCATGGCCTGTAACTAATTCATATATTTCTTGGAGGTTTTCATTGGAGGAGTTTTGACTTTTTATCTTCTTCTGGTTCCATGTTTTGATCATTCTGTCCTCCCCCAAAAGATTCTATGGTCTGATTGTGCTTCTTCTGTTTGCTCATCTTGCCAACCATTGACTTGGCATTTGAGTTCTCTGCCGTGGTAGAACTCTGCTTCAAGAGTGGAGAAAAATGTGTCACAAATATCTTGGGTTTTCTATGGATGTTGTCAGAGTTGTCAGAGCTATGAGGAAGGCACACTTGTTATAGTCACCCCAAGCTCTGGCATGCTAGTGTTTATCACCCCAGGAACACCACATAGGACTGCAACCCAGATCCAAGCAGGTCACAAAGGAAGAACAATTACCCTCAAAATGGTCACTTGATCCCACTATAATCTGCAGGCCAGGAGCTCCCGAGGCAGCCACTCAGCAGCAGCTGCAGCCACTGTACCTCCTCCACCTCCACCTGCCTGGGGGTAGCAACTGCACTACTCTCTTCTCTCACCCAATTCCAACAGAGTTCCCCGCTGACTTTTTTTTAACTTTCTTTTTGACATTTATGGGTTGAGAAGTCTGGAAACCAGAACAGTTTCCTGTGATTCACTCTACTGAAGTCTTGCCTGGTTGGTCTGGTCCATAAATTTGGTCTGGTATGGCTCATGTGGGACTGTGCTCAGTTCACAGCCTGGTGCAATAGACCCTTCCTGTAGGACTGTCAAACTACCTCTAGCAGAAGTTTTGTTTCTTTCTTTCCCTTTGTGTTTTGTTGTTGTTGTTGTTGTTGTTGTTGTTGTTGTTGTTGTTGTTGTTGTTGTTGTTGTTGTTTTGTAGCTCTAAAATTTGTTTAGAGTAATTTTTTACAGGTATTGGAGGTGGTTGGATTGGGGGTTCAAGCAAGTTCCTGCTTTTACTCTACCATCTTGGAACTGCCCCACAAAAACATATTTTAAAATGGGCAATGGAGAATGAGAGAGAATGAATTGAGAATAATACTTCAAGTGATAAGTAAGAGGATTGTAGTGAACAAAATAGTAATAGGGAAGTTTCAAAGGCAGAAAGACTTGCAGTACTATTGAGTACACCTTTGAACATGTTGGCTTTGAGATGTCTAAAAGATATGCAGTTTGAGATGTGTAATAAACAGTTGGAATGTGAAACTGCAGGTCATCAGTTCAGGGCTAGATAAAATTTGAAAATCATCAGTATAGGTTTGATATTTGAATCTTTTCCTTAGGACTAGAGGAAAACTGAAATTATATAGTATTTTATATTTATATAGAGAGTTGTAAGATACCTTGGGGTTTATATGGGTAAACCCAGATTAGAAATTCTATGATCAGAAAAGTGAGGTTCGAAGAGGTGAAATTATAAATATCAATGAAAGAAATAAGAGCCCCTGCCTCCTATTGCAGACACAGAACCACAGGTACAGTGCTGGAAGAGGGCTAATGACCATTTATCCCAAATTTCTAGTTTTCTTAATTTTTCTTTTTAATTCTACTCCAATCCTCTCAAACATTAAATTCACATAACGCACATGCAAAATTTATGCTATTGCAATATAAATTCCTTGACATCAGGGGTTATTTCATTCTTGGTGGTTGTATCCTCAGCACCTAAAACAGTTCCTGGCATATAGAAGTTGCTAAATAAATACTTACTGATTGGCTAATGCTAAGATTATTTATGATTAACTGCCTACAAAAGAACTTTTTAAAAATGACATATTGTATAAGTTTTGCTACTAGAATAAGGAAAGTAAAAAAGAATTACTAAGAAAAATACATTTACGGTTTTTGTGAATGAGGACTTTGTATTTAGCTTAAGTTTAGCATTTCTGAGAAATAAAAATCGGCTTCCTTCCATTTTATTACCGTTATTTAGGTAGCTTTTAAAACAAGCAAAGAGGATATTGGTCACCTAGCTCCTTCACTTTGGATCATCAGGTATTGTAAACACATATTAAGCTTCTTAGTTGCAATAAGATGTTAGAAATCATTGCAGTAGGATGTTAGGAAAACATTGAGTTGAAAATGCATGTGTTTCCACCAAATACAAAGATATTGGTCAAGTTTTCTCATTTAGCCTTTTCACAGATTAGTAAATTAAATTTGAATTTAGACAATATCAATATCATTACTGCTGTTTGATCTGTAGTTTTTGTTGTTTCAAATCAATATACTTCAAAATGAGAAAAAAAATATATGCAGCAAATGCACTAATGATGCTACTTTTGAAACAGTGCTCAAGTGCATGATCCAGGAATAAATGTCAGCCTATTTGGGAAATGAGATGGCAGTGAGTTTGATTTATATGCAGTAAGAGAGAGAGAGAGAGAGAGAGAGAGAGAGAGAGAGAGAGAGAGAGAGAGAGAGAGAGAGAATTATTTTTACTATAGTGAAGTCTATAAACCATTTCAGTGATATTTATAATAAATTGAATGGCATTCAGTGACGTTACTGATGCTGATAATGAAGGGAATTTTCAGTGATGGTTAAGGGTAAATGGAAATGACAGGTAGATAGACATATGTAGGATTTTTTTTCCTTTTTGTGTTGTAACGAGAAAATAAATTTACTTGAAGCCTATGAATCCAAAAGACACAATGGCTTCTAATTAGAATAGAACTTTGCTTCAAATCACAGATCACTAAAATTTTCTGTAATATAAATCAGTCTTGAAAATGTACCATTTTCATAGAATGAATCTAAAGAGGCTAAGAAGGTACACATTATTCTGAACTATAGTGCTTTGTTGAGACCCTCATCAATACAGCCTCCATGGCAACTAAATATCTAGAATTACTATGTGTGTATATGCATACACACACACACACACACATGCATACATAATAAAGTCAAGTTTTATACATACCTGGCCAAGATTTATCCTACTTGGATGTGAATTAGGATGTATAAGTAAACTCCATTTTACTTGTTGAATTTATAATGAATGCACTCAAATATTTATTTTATGTTAAGACATGAAAGCAGGTCAAATTCTTAAATATTGATTACCACAGTGTAATGGAATCAATAATAGAATTGCTTCTGCCATTTCTCATTCTGTTTTAAAATTAGTTTCAGAATCCCTTTAATATACTATGTAGTTCCACATATTTCAGTTCTTGACATACAATTTTCTCTTCAACACGAACCCGTCATTTTTGCATTTTCAATATCCCAAGGAAACATACACTCACCAAGGTGTCCAAAATGTATACTTGACTAAATCTATAATGCATATTTCTTTGCTGGTCTTATGTACTATACTCTGATTATGTTGCCTTCTTTTCTAATAGATCATCAGCCTCTTAAAAGTGTCTTTCTAAGCATTCAGTTCAAGGTACTATGTTGATATGTAATTATATATGCCTCAATGAATTTGGTCATACAAATGTTTACATGCATTAGACCTTAAGATTTCATCATCCATCAATCTGATATTTGGATATCTCAAAGATATGTAATTTAATCATTGTCACCAATCTCTAAGTAGATACTGCTTATAATGCTCTTATGATTTGGTAAATTATTTTTGATAGTTTCTGTATCCAGAAAATTTTTCACCTGTTACCTGCTATCAAGAAATTAACAAGCATTTACTGTATATAATTTAATTCAACAAACATTTATTTAAACAGCACTTAGTTCAGAGGAATTTGTAGAGGTACAAAGATGAATAAGATATAACTAGCGTCCTCTCTAGTAGAGAGCAATCATTCCTACACAAATGCATGTAACATAAGGTTGACATGTAGCACAATGAGCCAGAGGTTGGTTCTTAATCATTTTTTGTCTTGAACCTTTTGACCTAATGATAAATCTAATGGATACCTTGCTCACAAAACAGTTACTTGAAATACTGAAAATAACATGACATGAATTAGCAACAACAGTTATTGATATAGTTTTCTGTTTAAGTTTGAAGGCCCCAGGTAAAGAATCCCTACAGTATGATTTCCAGGAGGTAAGATGGCAGAGTAAGCAGTAATTGTTGTAGCTATCCCATATTCACCTTGAAACAACCAAAAAATACCATCCTGGAGCATATCTCAGAATGGTGGAGGCAGCAGAAAGATGAGGTTGAGCAATCTTTTAGGCTGGGAGACATGGAACATTGGAAGTTCTGGAAAAAAGACAGCACAATGCAGAAAAAAAGTGTCCCAGAAAGCTGGCAACATGCCCCACTTCAGCAAACCAGTGAGAGATTCCTAGCCTATGTGTGGTGGGGCAGTCAAACAACAACACCAGGAACCCCCTCTCTCCTCCCCCTGCCCTCCACTTGCCTTAGAATAGCGAGGGGAACTGGCAGACTACAGTTACTACAATGACCACATACTTCAGTATAGCCCCAGGGGGATAGGTATCCTTTAGATACTATAATTCCATGAGCTTCAGGGAAGGCCAGGGCAGACAGACATCTTCTGGCTGCCAGACTTACCTGCACTTTGGTATAGTTATTAGCTGGCAGGCATTTTCTAGAGACCAGATCTTCACATGCTTTAGTGTAGCCTTGGGAAATGCAGAAAACCCCAACCTGACCTCAGCACAGGGCAAACACTACCAATAGGACTGCAGATCAGTGCCAGGTAAGCTGCCAGAACCCAACAACCTCCAGCTGCCAGCACTTGAGGTCCCAGCACAAAAACTCAGTGACTAGGCCCCTGGATTTCAGCAGAAGAAGTTTGGGGGTAGTGACCCTGTGCTCCAGTAGGGGAGCTCAAATTTTTCTTAAGTTATTCATGTCTTTTATTTTTATATCATCATAATTTCCACCACTATCATTGCCTTTCCCACTCCCGGAGATATTTTACAAAACAAATAATATTTAAAAGACAAAATTTTAAAGGAAAGTGGTAAATTCAACATGACTGATAAATATATGAAAACAATTTCAAAATACAGGCAATATAGAAGTACCTGTGGACCTCTAACATATACAAAGGGGTGGAATAAAGTTCCTTCTCGTATCTCTTTTTTTTCCTGTCCAAAAAATTAAGTGATTAATTTATTTACTTTTAGTTTACAACATTCAGTTCCATAAGCCTTTTTTAAACAAATGCTTTATTAACTTCTAGTTTAAATAATTCATTTCTGCCAGATTTTGAGTTACAATTTTTTCTCCATTTTTCCCCTACCCACCACCACAGAAGAGCAGTCCCACAAGATATCCCCTCATCCAATCTGCTCTCTCCCGTATCTTCTCCCATAACCCCTTCGACTTTACCATTAGGGCAAGGTGAATCTTTGTGGCCCATTGCCTGCACATCTTATCTCCCAATTACATGCAAAATAGTATTAATAATAGTATTTATATATATATATATATATATATATATATATATATATATTTGAAACATTTAATTCTAAAACTTCAAATTTCTGATGCATTCCCTTCCTCCCTTGTCACCCACTCCCTCTGAGAAGATAAGCAATTCAGTATGTGTTGTACATGTATAGCTATGCAAAACATTGCCATAGTAGATATAATGTAAAAAACTGCTTATATTTCCCTGCCACCTATCCCATCCCCCACCTGGTCCATTCTCTACTTTGATCCTGTCCCTCTTCGAGAGTGGGTATTTCCAACCTCCCTTTCCCCCAGAATGCCCTCCCCTCCATTATCCCCCCTCTCATCCCCCTTCCTCCTACTCTCCTGCAAGGTGAGATATCACATTTAGTATGTATGTCATTCTCTCCCAGAGCCAAATTCAATGAGAACATGGTTTTGCCTTTTTGCCTTCCTGTTCTTGCCCTCCTCTGCAACCACTTCCCCGTGCTTCTTCTACATGAGATAGTTTACCCTACCCTGCCTCTCCCCATCTCCTCTTGCCACTTTCATCTCTCACCCCTCAACTTTACCCCTTAAGGATCATCCCTTCCCACCAAATTCAACCTGTGTTGTCTATCCATGTATACCTGTAAACATATATATATATATATATACACATATTGACATATGTATTCATATGCCCATATACCCTTCTTCAATTATTTTCATAATGAGAAAGGTTTCATAAGTCAGTTATTGTTTTTCCATGTAGGAATGTAAATAGTTCAAATTTGATAAGTTCCTTTTGATTTCTTTTCACTGATTACCTTCTCAAGCGTCTCTTGCTTCTTGTGTCTGAATGTCAGACTTTCTATTCATCTCTGTTTTTTTCCTCAAGAATGCTTGAAATTCTTCTCTTCCACTGAATGCCCATATTATCCCCTGAAACAAAATACTCACTTTTGCTGGGTATGTGATTCTTCGTTTTAATCCCAGTTCTTTTGCCCTGTGGAATATCATATTCCATGCCCTTCAGTCCCTCAGTGTAGAAGCTGCCAGGTCCTATGCTATTCTTATTGTGTTTCTGCAATATTTAAATTATTTCTTCCTTGCTGCTTATAGTATTTTTTCCTTGATCTTGGAATTATTTAACCTGGCTATAATATTCCTAGGAGTTTCCTTTTGGGATCTTTTTCAGGAGGTGATTGGGGGATTCTTTCAACCTCTATTTCCCCCTCTGGGTCTAAAACAACAGGGGAATTTTCCTTGAGAATTTCTTAAAGGATAATTTCTAAGTTATTTCCTTGATCATGGTTTTCAGGTAGTCCAATAATTTTTAAATTATCTCTCGTGGATATATTTTCCAGGTAAGTGTTTTTTCCCATAAGATATTCCACATTACATTCTATTCTTTCATTTGTTTGTATCTGCTAAAGAGCATCTTGATTTCTCATAAAGTCACTAGCTCCCATTTGCTCCAGTCTAACTCTGAAGGAATGAATCTCCTCAGTGAGCTTTTGAGATTCTTTCTCCATCTGAAAAATTCGGCTTAAATTTTAAGGCATTCTTCTCCTCATTGCCCTTTAGAGTTAGTCTGTGTTTTAAGGTGTTACTTTCCTCAGTCAGGCTGTTGACTGTCATTTCATACTTTTCCTGAATCCTTCTCATTTATCTTCACAATTTTTCCTGAACTTCTCTTATTTGGTTTTTAAGATCCTTCTTAAGGTCCTCTATGGCCTGTAACCCACTCATATTTTCATTTGGGGCTTTTGGTGCAGAATTTCTGACCTCACAGTTCTCCTCCTGTTCCAAGCTTCTATCCTCTTTGTGCCCAAAATAGGAGTCTAATGTTGCATTTTTCTGTTTATTCTGTTTCCTTTACCTAAGCATGTTGCCACTTAATTAGTTGATTTGGGGGCTTGTTGCCACAGTAGGACTCTGTCACCAGACAGGGGAGCTTCCATCCCAAACACTGGCGTCTTCACAACTTCCAGAGGTATTAGTTGGGTGGCCTCTCTGAAACCTCCGCACCCTTTGGCAAGCTGGATATCCATCCCAAGACCTCCACCCCAGACTGCAATCCAGATCTGGGGAGGTTAAAGCAAGAGTGATTAACCCCCAAGACTGATCGCTGTATCTCACTATAGTTCGCAGACCAGGAGCTGAAGCTGCAACTCAAGCTGCAAAATGGCATCTGTGCCATGTCTCCTCAGCTGCTTCTTGCCCCCAGGGGAAGAAACTGAAGACTTCCCCAAATACTGTTCCCAAAGTCCATAGGGTACTAACCTCTCACTTTGTCCTAGGCATGTGTGTTTTGATAATTCTGGAATATCCTCGGCTACTGGTGTTCTGGGGTCCCTCCAGCTGGCTGCTGGCCCGGCTACCCTGGGGCTAAAACTGCTGCTCATGCAGGCCTGCGCTTGGCTCCCAGAGTGCTGTGCTGTCAGCTCCCAGAGTTCTGTGCTGGACGCTCCCTGCAGGCCTGCTCGGCTGTCCTCAGAGTTAGCTTAGCTTCTCTGTGTCGTTCTGTGGATGCTGGAGCTCCAGAAGTTGGTCAGCATCCCCTTTTACATGATTCTGAAGTGGAGTCGGAGAGAGCAGCTTGGAAGTACTGTTTCTACTCAGCCATCTAGGCTCCACCCACCCTCCACAAGCCTTTCTCTCCCTCTCCTATAGCAGCATGCAAACCCATAAAGGTTTTGCAAATACCTTTACATTATAAAAGTTGTAAAGAAATATTATGCAGAGCTCAACTTTAAAAGTCAGGACATAGGCAATCATAATGAGCAAGAAGCAAGACATGACCACCAGCCATATAAAGTTACCATGGCAACAGGGAAGATCAAAACAAAAACTCTGAAGAGGACATTCACCTACCTGTAAAAGCTCAAAGGGTAATATAAATTGAACTCAAGAGCAAAAAAAAAAGCAAACAACAACAACAACAACAACAAAAACTTCAGGGAAGAGCTTACAAAGGATTTTTAAAAGTCTAAGAAGGGTAAAAGAAAAATTGTGAAAGAAAAGAGAGGTATGTAAGAGAGAGTCAGCTTGGAAAAGGAAGGACAAAAACTGAGTGAAGAAAACAATTCCTTAAAAAATTAGAATTAGTCTGGGGCAGCTAGGTGGTGCAGTGAATATTGCGCCGGCCTTGGAATCAGAAGGACTTGAGTTCGGAGCCAGCCTCCGACATTTAATCCATACAAACAAAAACCTATCCGTGTAACCTTGGACAAGTTACTTAACCCCAATTGCCCTAAAGGGGCGGCTAGGTGGCACAGTGAGTAAGAGTGCCGGCCTCGGAGTTGGGATGACCCGAGAGCAGATCCGATCTCAGAAAATGAGCACCCATGGATAAATAATGACTAGCCGTGTAACCTTGAGCAAGTTACTTAACCACAATTGCTTTAAAAAAAAAATTAGAATTAGTCAAATAGAGAAGGTGGTACAACGGCTACCTGAAGAAAACAATTCCTTAATAATTATTATTGGGAACGTGGAAATAAAAGATTCCATCAGAGATAAGCAATAAAACAAAATCAAAAGAATGAAAAAATAGAAGAAAGCATGAAATATATTATTGGAAATAGAACTGACCTGGAAATTTGATTAAGGAAAAATAATTTAAGAATTATTAGACTACCAGAAATTCATAATCATAAAAAGAGCCTGCATAGGATTTTTCAAGAAATTTTCGAGGAAAACTCCTGATATCCCACAATCTATTGATCACCTCCTGAGAGAGATTCCAAAATGAAATCTGCAAGGAACATTATAGCTAAATTCCAGAATTATCATGTCAAGGAGAAAATACTGCAAAAAGCCAGAAAAAAAAAAAACACAACAATTTAAATATCTTGGAACAACAGTCAGAATTATCTCAAGGTTTCTTGGGACAAGATATTCTGGAAGGCAAAGGAACTAGGATAATCACCAAGAATTAGCTACCTGGCATAATTAAGCATAAAGTTTCAAGGTAAAAAAATAAGACATTCAATCAAATCTAGGACTTTCAATAATTCCTGATTAAAAAAAAAAAAAAACAACATAGGGGCGGAGCCAAGATGGCAGAGTAGGAACCGCTTGTCCAAGCCACTCTGCCCCCAGATTCCCCCCAAACTATGTAAAAGGGGACTCTGAACAACTTCTGGAGCCCCAGCACCCACAGAACGACACTGAGAAACTAACCTCCCGCTGGGGACAACCCAGCAGCCCTGCAGGAAGGACTAGCGCAGTGGTCTGGGACCGGGCAACACACAACGCACAGAGCATAGGAGCCGAGCCGAGCCCAGGTCCGCATGAGTCGAGGTTTTAGCCCCAAGGCGGCAGGGTCAGCAGCTGGCTGGAGGAACCCCAGAACACCAGGAGCTGTGGAGACTCCAGAATTATCAACATAGACATGCCTAGGACAAAGTAAGTGTTTGGTGTCCTATGGACTTTGGGACTGGTATTTAGGGAATGCATCGGCTCCCTCCCCTGGGGGCTATAAGCCACTGAGGAGACAAACTATTTTGCAGCTTTCAGAGGCGGCTCCAGCTCACGGCCTCCAAATCTTAGGGAGATCCAGCGATCAGTCTTGGTGGGTAATCACTCTTGCTTTAACCTCCCTGGATCTGGATTGTGATCTAGGGTGGAAGTCGTGGGTGGGTTTACAGCTTGCCAGAAAAGGAAGTTGCCCCCTACAGGTTCAGGACGAAAATTCCTCTACCTGGCCTTAAAGCCATAGTGTGGCAACAAGCCCAAAAGTCAAGTAATTAAGTGGCAACATGCCAAGGCAAAGGAAACAGAAAAATGCAACCCTAGACTCCTATTTTGGGGGCATAGAGTGGGAAAAGGACTGTGAGGTCAGAAGTCCTGCTCCAACAGCCCCAGGGGAAAACGTGAGCAGGTTGCAGGCCATAGAGGACCTTAAGAAGGACTTTAAAAATCAAATAAGAGAAGTGGAGGAAAAATTGGAAAGGGAAATGAGAAGGATGCAGGAAAAGTATGAAATGAGGTTCAACAGCCTGACTGAGGAAAACAACACCTTAAAAAATAGACTAGCTCAAATGGCAAAGGAGGCCCAAAAGGGCATTGAGGAGAAGAATGCCTTAAAAAGTCGAATTTGCCAGATGGAAAAAGAATCTCAAAAGTTCACTGAGGAGATTTATTCCTTCAGAGTTAGACTGGAGCAAATGGAAGCTAATGACTTTATGAGAAATCAAGATGCTGTTAAGCAGATCCAAACAAATGAAAGATTAGAAGGCAATGTGAAACATCTCATGGGAAAAACCACTGACCTGGAAAATAGATCCAGGAGAGACAATTTAAAAATTATTGGTCTACCTGAAAGCCATGATCAAAGAAAGAACCTAGGGGCGGCTAGGTGGCGCAGTGAATAGAGTGCCCGCCCTGGAATCAGAAGGACCTGAGTTCGGAGCTGGCCTCTGACACTTAATCCGCACAAACAAAAACCTAGCTGTGTAACCTTGGGCAAGTTACTTAACCCCAATTGCCCTAAAGGGGCGGGTAGGTGCCACAGTGAGTAAGAGCACAGGCCTCGGAGTTTGGATGACCCGAGATCAGATCCGGCCTCAGAAAATGAGCACCCATGCATAAATCAAAATGACTAGCCGTGTAACCTTGAGCAAGTTACTTAACCCCAATTGCTTTAAAAAAAAAAAAAAAAAAGAAAGAACCTAGAAATCACCCTTCAAGAAATTCTCAAGGAAAACTGCCCTGAAGTTTTAGATCCAGAGGGCAAAATGGAGGTTGAAAGAATCCACCATTCACCTCCTGAAAAAGATCCCAAAAAGAAAACTCCCAGGAATATTAGAGCCAGATTCCAGAATCCCCAGATCAAGGAGAAAATACTACAAGCAGCCAGGAAGAAACAATTTCAATATTGTGGAAACACAATCAGAATAACCCAGGACCTGGCAGCTTCTACACTGAGGGATCGAAGGGCATGGAATATGATATCCCAGAGGGCAAAAGAACTGGGAATGAACCCAAGGGTCACCTACCCAGCAAAACTGAGTATTTTGTTTCAGGGAAAAATATGGTCATTCAGTGGAATAGAGGACTTTCAAGCATTCTTGAGGAAAAAACCAGAGTTGAATAGAAAATTTGACATCCATACGCAAGAAGGAAGAGATGCCTGAGAAGGTAATCAGGGAAAAGAAATCAAAAGGAACTTATCAAAGCTGAACTATTTACATTCCTATATGGAAAAGCAATAACTGTGACTGATGATATCTTTCTCACTATGAAAATAATGGAAGAAGGGGGTGTGGTCATATGAATACATATGTGAATGTGTGTGTATATGGTTACAGTTATATATGGATAGAGGGCATAGGTTGAATTTGTTGGGAAGGGAGTATACTCAAGGGATGAAATTATGAGGTGAGAGAGGAAAGTAGCAAGGGGAGATGGGGAGAGATAGGGTAGGGTAAACTACCCCATGTAGAAGAAGCAAGGGGAAGTGGTTGCAAAGGAGGGGGAGAATAAGGAAGGCTAAAAAGGCAAAACCACATTCACATTGAATTTGGTTCAGGGAGAAAATGACATACATACTAAATGGGACATCTCAACCTGCAGCAGGATAGGGGGAAGGGGGATGAGAGGAGGGATGATGGATGGGAGGGCATCCTTGGGGGGAGGGGAGGTTGGAAATACCCACTATAGAAGAGGGACAGGATCATGTAGGGAATGGACCAGGTGGGGGGAGGGATGAGTGGGAGGGAATTATAAGCCGCCTTGTACAATATATCTACTATGATAATGTTTTGTATAGTTAGACATGTACAACATATACTGAATAACTTATCTCCCCAGAGGGAATGGGTGACAAGGGAGGAAAGAAATGTATCTGAAATTCGAGGTCTTAACATTAAATGTTTCAAATATATATATAAATACTATTATTAATACTCTTTTGCTTATAATTGGGAGATAAGATGTGCAGGCATTGGGACACAAAGATTCACCTTCCTCTAATGGAAAAGTCGAAGGGGGTATGGAAAAAGGTATGGGAGAGAGCAGATTGGATGAGGGGATATCTTGTGGGACTGCTATTCTGGGAGTTTGTTTAGGGGAATAACAGGGGGAAAATGATTGTAACTCAAAATCTGGCAGAAATGAATGATGTATAACAGAAGTTAATAAAGCATTTGTTAAAAAAAAACAAACATAGCTGAACACAAAATTTGATACTCAAATAAATAATTGCAGAAAAACACAAAAAGGTAAACAGGAAAGAAAAAAAACATGTTATTCAATAAGGTTAAACTATTTACATCCCTAAAAGGAAAATTACATTTGTAACTCTTAAGAACTATATCTTTATTAGGGCAGTTAAAAGGGGTATATATAGGCAGATGTTGTGGGTATAATTTCACTTTGATGTGATGATAAAAATTAATTAAGGGGTAAAAATGATTGTACTGGTGGAAGAGTAAAAGAGGTAGTGGAATACAGTAAATTATATCTCATGAAGAGGGACAAAGACTTACTACAGTAAAAACAAAGAAGGGAGGGTGGCAAGCATTATTTGAACCTTATTCTAATCAGTTTTGGTTCAAAGAGTGAAAAACATGCACATTCAGTGGCTTAAACAAACCTATATTACCCTATAAGGAAGTAGGAAGAGAAAGGAGGCAAAAGGGAGTGGGTGGATAGAAGAGACAGAAGAAAGGAAGGCAGAAGTACTAGGGAAGAGGGAAAGCAAGGGGAGGAGGACCAATAGAAGGGAGGGTAGATTGAAGGAGGCAGTTGTAAGAAGCAAAACACTATTGGACAAAAACTAGGTGAAAGGGTGAAAAAAAAGGGAAAGGGTGAAAGAAGGGGAGAAAAAGAATAAACAGGGAAGTAATTAAGATGGAGAAAAAGACACAGTTAATAATCATAAATGGGAATGTGAATGGGATGAACTCTTCCATCAAATGGAAGTGGATAGCAGATTGTAGATTGTAGATTGTAGATTCCTACAATATCTTTTTTACAAGAAGCAAATCTGAACCAGGTAGAAACATACTGAGTAAATGGAACAGGGTGGAGAAGAATATATTATACTTAAACAACAACAACAAAAAGCAGGAGTAGCAATACTGATCTCAGACAAAGCTACAGCAACAATAGACCTAATTAAAAGGAATAATGAAGGAAACCACATCTGACAATGATGAATATGAAATGTGTATGAACCAAGTGGGATAGCATTCAAATTCTTACAAGAGAAATTAAGTGAGTTACAGGAAGAAAGAGAAAAAAACAATACTCCCCTTTGAAAATAAACAAAAGGAGGGCGGAGCCAAGATGGCGGAGTAGAAACAACATTTCCAATGTGCTCTGCCCCACACAAATTTCAAACAACGTGAAAGGGAGCTCCTAACAACTTCTGGAGCCACAGCACCCACAGAACGGCACAGAGAAGCTAACCTCCTGCTGAGGACAGCCCAGCAGCCCTGCAGGGAGCAGCCAGCGCAGCTCTCTGAGAGCAGGCAGCCCAGCGCACTGGGAACCGACAGCTCAGCCTGCAGAGTGAGCCCAGGTCCGCAGTTTTAGCCCCAGGGAGGCCAGGCCTTCAGCCGGCTGGTGGAACCCCAGAACACCAGCAATTGTGTCAATTCCAGAATTATCAGCACAGATATGCCTAGGACAAAGTGAGAGGTTAGTGCCCTATGGACTTTGGGACCAGTATTTGGGGAACTAGTAGCTGCCTCCCCTGGGGTCGAAAAGCTGCTGAAGAAACTGCAGCACAGAAGCCATTTTGCAGCTTCAGTAGTGGCTCTAGCTCCTGGTCTTCGAACTGTAGGGAGATCCAGCAATCAGTCTGGGGGTTAATCACTCTTGCTTTAAACTGCCTGGATCTGGATTGTGGTCTGGAGGGGAAGTTTGGGGTGGGTATCCAACTTTCCAGAGTGGGTGGAGGCTTTACAGAGGCCAGACAACTGGCGGAAATTGTGAAGACCCCACGTTTGGACGGAAGCTCCCCTCTCTGGTGGCAGAGTCCTACTGTGGCAACAAGCCCAAAAAATCAAGTAATTAAGTGGCAACATGCCTAGGCAAATGAAACAAAATAAACAGAAAAGTTCAACACTGGACTCCTATTTTAGGGGCAAAGAGGCTCAAGGCATGGAGGAGGACTGTGAGGTCAGAACTCCTGCACCAAAAGCCCCAAATGAAAATACAAGCTGGCTACAGGCCATAGAGGACCTTAAGAAGCAGATAAGAGGAGTGGGGGAAAATCTCAGAAGAGAAATGAAAAAGATGCAAGAAAAGTATGAAATGACAGTAAACAGCCTGACTGAGGAAAATAACACCTTAAAAAATAGACTAACTCAAATGGCAAAAGAGGCTCAGAAAGGCAATGAGGAGAAGAATGCCTTAAAAAGCCGAAGTTGCCAGATGGAAAAAGAATCTCAAAAGCTCACTGAGGAGATTCATTCCTTCAGATTAGACTGGAGCAAATGGAAGCTAGTGACTTTATGAGAAATCAAGATACTATTAAACAGATCCAAACAAATGAAAGAATAGAAGGCAATGTGAAATCTCATGGGAAAAACCACTGACCTGGAAAATAGATCCAGGAGAGATAATTTAAAATTATTGGACTACCTGAAAGCCATGATCAAAGAAAGAACCTAGAAATCATCCTTAAAGAAATTCTCAAGGAAAATTGCCCTGATGTTTTAGACCCAGAGGGCAAAATAGAGGTTGAAAGAATCTACAGATCACCTCCTGAAAAAGATCCCAAAAAGAAAACTCCCAGGAATATTATAGCCAGGTTCCAGAATCCCCAGATCAAGGAGAAAACACTCCAAGCAGCCAGGAAGAAACAATTTCAATATTGTGGAAACACAATCAGAATAGCCCAGGACCTGGCAACTTCTACACTGAGGGATCGAAGGGCATGGAATATGATATTCCAGAGGGCAAAAGAGCTGGGATTGAAGCCAAGGGTCACCTACCCAGCAAAACTGAGTATCTTGTTTTAGGGGAAAATATGGTCATTCAGTGGAATAGAGGACTTTCAAGCATTCTTGAGGAAAAAACCAGAGTTGAATAGAAATTTTGACATTCAGACACAAGAAGCAAGAGATGCTTGAGAAGGTAATCAAGGGAAAGAAATCAAAAGGAACTTATCAAAGTTGGACTATTTACAGTCCTACATGGAAAAACAATAACTGTGTTTGATGAAACCTTTCTCATTATGAAAATAATTGAAGAAGGGTACATGGCATATGTTCACAGGTATACATGGATAGAGGGCATAGGTTGAATTTGATGGGAAGGGATGATTCTTTTTTTTTTTTTTTGGAGGGCAATTGGGGTTGGGTGACTTGCCCAGGTTCATGTGGCTGGCTTTTTGTTTGTGTGTTGGGTGTCTGGGGCTGGACCCGAGCTCAGGTCCTTCTGGCTCCAGGGCTGGCTCTCTGCTCGCTGCGCCACCTAGCCGCCCCAAGGAAGGGATCATTCTTAAGGGGTGAAGTCAAGAGGTGAGAGAGGAAAGTGGCAAGAGGAGATGGAGAGAGACAGGGTAGGGCAAACTATCTCATGTAGAAGAGGCAAGGGGAAGTAGTTGCAGGGGAGGGAAGAACAGGAAGGCAAAAAGGCAAAAGCATATTCTCATTGAAGTTGGCTCAAGGAGAGAATCACATACATACTAAATGGAATATCTTACCCTCACTCACTCTCCTGAGTAGGGGAAAGGGGGATGAGAGGGGGATGATGGAGGGGAGGGCATTCTGGGGAGAGGGGAGGTTAGAAGTACCCACTATCAAAGAGGGACAGGATCAAAGTAGGGAATGGACCAGGTGGGAGGTGAGACAGGTGGGGGGGAAATATAAGCAGTCTTTTACAATATATCTACTATGGTAATGTTTTGCATAGATATACATGTACAACACATACTGAATTGCTTATCTTCTCAGAGGGAGTGGGTGACAAGGGAGAAGGGGAATGGATCCAAAAATCAAAGTTTTAAAATTAGTATATAGTATACCCTTCATTCCAATGAAGCAACCAAAAGTTGGCTGCAGGAAGGCAGTGGGCATTTAAAAGCCAGGAGTAGTGACGCAGATAACATGAAAAATGTATCATGGACAAGACTGAGGACAAAACTGAAAAAGGATGAGATGAAGGGCTCAAGGGTCAGAGACCAGGCTTGTGAGTGTGTGTGTGTGTGGGGGGGAGGGGGCAGGTGAAAAGGAACAGGAGGAGAAAAGAAATGGGAAGATGCCCAGAAGTAGTCAGACTTCCCTTTCATCAATAAGTGCATCAAACTAAAAAAAAAGCTCTTGCTATCCAGAGTTCCCGTTTTCATAAGATGTCCAGGCAGTGGGGCTCAGAGATTCACCTTGCCCTAATGGCAAAGTCGAAGGGGGTATGGTAGAAGATATGGGAGAGAGCAGATTGGATGAGGGGATATCTAGTGGGACTGCTATTCTGGGGTGATGGGTAGGGAAAAAATGGGGGAAAATGTAACTCATAATCTGGTGGAAATGATGTAAACCAGAAGTTAATAAAGCATTTGTTTAATCAGAAAAAAAAAAAGAAAAGAAACAAAAAAGAAGTTAAGGAGGTAAAAAGAAGTTTAGAAAAGTTAGATATGATAGACCTATGGAGAAAACTTAATGATGATAGTAAGGAATATACCATTTTATCAGCAACAAAACAAAAATTGACCATGAGGGCAAAAAATCCCTCACAATCCAATGCAGAATGGCAGAAATATTTAATGCAACCTTTTTCAAATCAAGATGCAATAAAATTATATGTAATAATGGGCAATGAAAAGATAGATTAAAAATTAAATAAAATCTAAAGAATGAGTGGATCAAAAAACAAGTCATAGAAACAATAACTTCATCAAAGTAGTTAATAAACGAGACAAAATAAAAAAAAAGCAGTTCTTAGGGGAAATTTTATATCTCTAAATACTTACATAAATAAGCCATACAGAGATCTGATCAATTAATTAATTGAACACTCAGCCTTAAAATCTAGAAAATGAACATATTTAAATCCCCATTTAAAGGTGAAATTTGAAATTTTGAAAATCAAAGGATAGCTTAATGAAATTGTAATTAAGGAAACTATTGGAATACTAAATACAAGAGCTGGTTTTACTAAAAATAAACCAATAATATAGGTAAACTTTTACTATTTTTTTTTTTGCTTTTTTTGGAGGGGCAATTGGGGTTAAGTGACTTGCCCAAGGTCACATGGGTAGTTTTTGTGTTAAGTGTCTGAGACCGGATTTGAACAAAGTCCTCCTGACTCCAGGGCCAGTGCTTTATGCACAGTGCCACCTAGCCTCCCCCTCATTTATGTTTTAAAAAAATAAAGAATGTGGGGGCTAGGTGGCGCAGTGAATAGATCACCGGCCCTGGAGTCAGAAGGACCTGAGTTCGGATCCGGCCTCAGACTCTTAACGCAAACACAAACAAAAACCTAGCCGTGTGACCTTGGGCAAGTTACTTAACCCCAATTGCCCTCCAAATAAAAATGATAAGTAGTATCTATCTAAAACCATAAGCTAGGATTATGTTTAATGGGGACAAACTAGAAGCATTCCCAATATGATCAGAGTGAATTAAAGAAGCCCATTATCACTATCATTATTCAATATTGTACTATAAATGTTAGCTTTAGCAATAAGAAAAGAAAAATAAATAGAAGAAATTAGAATTGACAAAGAAGAAATAAAACTATAATTTTTTGCAGATGATATAATGATATACTTAGAGGATGCTAGGAAATCAATTTAAAAAACTACTAGAAATAATTAACAACTTAATATAATTAATATAATACATTATATAATAATATAATAAAATGACAATTCTACCAAAATTAAGTTAGTTATTCAGTGTTATATTAATAAAATTCCAAAAAATATTTCATAGAGCTAAAACAATGAGAACAAAATTAATCTGGAAGAAGGAAAAGTCCAGATTATCAAAGGAATTAATGAAAAGAAATGCAAGAGAAGGTGGCCTAGCTATATCAGATCTAAAACTGTATTATCAAGAACGAATCATTAAAACTACTTGATAGTGGCTAAGAAATAGAGTTGTGGATAAGTAGAATACGTAAGTTATATAAGGTACAGTAGTCAGTGACTATAGCAATCTACTGTTTGATAAACCTAAAGACTCCAGATTCTTAAATAAGAATTCACTGTTGACAAAAACTGCTGGGAAAACTGGAAAATAGTATGGCATAAAGTAGACATAGACCAACATCTCACACTATATACCAAGATAAAGTCAAAATGGGTACATATTGTAGATACAAAGGTAAATATTATAAGCAAGTTAGGAGACCAAAGAATAGTTTACCTGTCAGATCTATGGCAGAATGGAAGAATATATAAACAAAAAAAGAAAGAGAAGATTATGAATTGTGAAATTGAATATTTTGATTATGTTAAATTAAAAAAAAATTGCCTTTGTGTGCTCTTAATCTTGAAACAGTGTGAAAACTTTTAGAAATTACTAACTCATATTTTTTTTAAAATTATGCCACTTAATTGTATGTCGCAGCTGGTAATATTCACAACTTCTCTCACACTATAATCTTAACACTCAGGCTCAGAAATGTGATCCACATGTCAATTTATGAGCTCTTCGTCTCTCACCCAATTTGCCTCCTATTCAAATAGCACTTCGTATACAGGGAGAAACGGATGTAAAAATATTCAGACAATATGACTGAGCCACCAATGCAGACAGTCAAAACTAGTCATTTTATTATTTCCATGGTAACTATAAAATCACATTTAAGCATTATCTTTCATTTTTACTACAAGATTAGATATAGATGTAGGTCAGGCAATATATATAACTGTTTATTTATTGCCTCAATCATTATAATGTGACCTCCTTAAGGGGGTAACTATGCTTTTGACTTACTTTGAGTGTCCCCAGCATTTTACAAAGTACCTGGCACATAGCAAATGGTTGATAAATGTTTTTCAACTGATTGGAGTGCCTAAACCTCCAATCTTGAAATAGTGGTTTCAAGGATCATATCACTGACTTTGTCTAAAGTGTTGGGACCCAGTATCAATTGTAACTAATTACAGTTACAATTTTATTTGCCTAGCCATCAACTCCTTTCAAAAAGTTGAACTTTTGTAACTTGCAATCATATTTTGATAAATCATTTCCAGTTGTATGCTCATGGGATAGAACATTTGAGAGAATAAACAACTACAAAAGTAGAAAGGGAATGATTCACTTAACTAACAAATTCATATATATATATATATATATATATATATATATATATATATATATATTCACACATAAATATATATATATATATACATACGAACATAGATACATAGATACACACATCTTTATGACTGCTAAATTAAGTAATCCCATTCTATATTTTTTCTTTAAAAACCAGGGTTTTTGTTATCTTTTGTTTTAACTCATATATATTTTCAACATATCCCTCTGTCCTCCTATGTTTTTTTTTCTTTTAAATTGTTGTACAGATACAGATTCTTTAAAATTGTTGCATTAATGACTCTTTATACTCTATATTTTGACTTCCCCAAACCTCTTGCAAATCAAATTTGGTTTATTGTCACATCATTGGAATTGTAACTGTATGCTGGTAGAATCATTGCCTAAAACCATTCACAAAATTTATCATCTTTCCTCTCAAAAATTTCACCATTCCCTTCCTTCCATATTTCTGTAGAGGGCAACACTATCTTGCTAGTCCCTCATATTCACATCCTAGTAGTCATCCTATAATCCTTACTAGTCTTGCCCCCCATCCTGTATATGGAAACTTTTGCAGATTTGTTGATTTCACCTTTGCAACAACTCCCATATATTCCCCATTCTCTCCTATGCAACTGGCACCTCTCTAGTGCAGATCCTTGTCAATTCATGCCTGAATTATTGCAGTAGCCTAGTGGTGGGTCTGCCTGACTCTAATCTACCCCCCTCCAATCCATCCTCCATTCAGTCACTAAAGTGATTTTCCTACAGCATAAGTTCCATATCCCAATTTAATAAACTCCAGTGTCTTCCTATTGCCTCCAGGATCAAAAACAAAATGCTCTAAAGCCTTTCATAACCTAGTTCCCTCCTACCTTTATATTCTTGCTGTAATTTAATCGCTAATTCTTAAATCTAGTGATACTGCACTCCTAGGTGTTCCATGAACAATATATTCCATCTCTTAGCCTTAGCCATTTTCTCTGATTATCTCCCATACCTAAAATTGTCTTCGTTTTCTGCTCCCTACTGACCCCCCTAGTTTCCGTTAAATGCCACCAAAATTCCATTTTTTAATTGGAAGCCTTCCCTAACTCACTTTTCTAGTGCTTCCCTTCTGTCAATTATTTGCTATTTATAATTTACATTATAATTTATAATTGGTACATAGTCATTTGCATCATGTTTATCGCATTGGATTGTAAGCTCCTTGAAGGCAGGAACTCTCTTTTGCCTAGCACTTTTTTAATTACTAGTATGTTTTTTTTTTTTTGTATTGTTGGCACTCAATAACTTTTGGTTAAATTTCTGAACTTCTCCATAAAAGTAGCATTAGTCATTTCCTGGCCTAGTTACTATCCAATTTGTCTTTGACTAAAGACTCCTTTAAGAACTATTAGTCCAGTGGGGGCAGAGCCAAGATAGCTGAGTAGGAACCGCACTTCCAAGGTGCTCCCCCTTCAAAACAATGCAAAAGCTGGACTCTGAACAACTTCTGGAGCTCCAGCACCCACAGAATGACATAGAGAAGATAACTTCCACTAAGGACAGCCCAGCAGCCCTGCAGGGAGTGGCCATTGCAGCACAGCACAAAGCTCTGGAAGCCGAGCCCAGGGCCACCTGAGCTGCAGTTTTAGCCACAGGTCGACCCAGCCAGCAGCCAGCTGGAGGGACCCCAGAACACCAGCAGCTGTGGTGATTCCAGAACTATCAACACAGACATGCCTAAGACAAAGTGAGAGGTTAGTGCCCTATGGACTTTGGGACCAGTATTTGAGGAACACTTTGGCTTCTTCCCCTGGGCTCAAGAAGTGGCTGAGGAGACAAGGCAAAAATTCCATTTTGCAGCTTCAGTGGCAGATTTAGCTCCTGGCCTGCGAACTGTAGGGAGATCCAGCAATCAGTCTGGGGGTTAATCGCTCTTGCTTTAACCTGTTGGATCTGTATTGTGGTCTGGGGGGGGGGGGGGGCGGGGTTAGGGTGGGTAACCAACTTGCCAGGGCATGTGGAGGCTTTACAGAGGCCAACCAACCAATAGCTCCAGAAGTTGTGAAGACCCCCAACGTTTGAGACAGAAGCTCCCCTGTCTGGTGGCAGAGGCCTACTGTGGCAACCAGCCCAAATATCAAGTAATTAAGTGGCAACATGCCTAGGCAAAGGAAACAAAATAAACAGAAAATGCAACATTACACTCCTATTTTGGGGGCAAAGAGGATAGAAGCATGGGATAGGGGGAGGTCTGTGAAGTCAAAACTCCTGCCCCAAAAGCCCCAAATGAAAATATGAGTGGGTTACAGGCTATAGAGGACTTTAAGAAGGATTTTAAAACCCAAATAAGAAAAGTGTATGAAAAATTGGGAAGAGAAATGAGAAAGATGCAGGAAAAGTATGAAACGAGAGTCAACTGCCTGATTGAGGAAAATAACACCTTAAAAATAGACTAATTCAAATGGCAAAGGAGGCTCAAAAGGGCAATGAGGAGAGGAATGCCTCAAAAAGCTGAATTTTCCAGATGGAGAAAGAATCTCAAAAGCTCATTGAGGAGATTCATTCCTTCAGAGTTAGACTGGAGCAAATGGAAGCTACTGACTATATGAGAAATCAGGATGCCGTTACACAGATCCAAGCAATTGAAATAAAAGAAGGCAATGTGAAATATCTCATGGGAAAAACCACTGACCTGGAAAATAGATCCAGGAGAGATAATTTAAAAATTATTGGACTACCTGAAAGTCATGATCAAAGAAAAAACCTAGAAATCATCCTTCAAGAAATTCTCAAGGAAAATTGCCTTGATGTTTTAGACCCAGAGGGGGAAATAGAGGTTGAAAGAATCCACTGATCGCCTTCTGAAAAGGATCGCAAAAAGAAAACTCCTAGGAATATTATATCCAGGTTCCAGAACTCCCAGATCAAGGAGAAAATACTATAAGCAGCCAGGAAGAAACAACTCCAATATTGTGGAAACACAATCAGAATAGTGCAGGACCTGGCAGCTTCTACAGAAAGTCATGGAATATGATATTCCAGAGGGCAAAAGAGCTGGGACTGAACCCAAGGGTCACCTACCCAGCAAAACTGAGTATCTTGTTTCAGGGGAAAATATGGTCATTCAGTGGAATAGAGGACTTTCAAGCATTCTTGAGGAAAAAAACAGAGTTGAATAGAAAAGATGACATTCAGACGCAAGAAGCCAGAGATGCTTGAGAAGGTATTCAAGGAAAAGAAATCAAAAGGAACTAATCAAAATTGAACTATTTACATTCCTTCATGGAAAAACAATAACTGTGACTGATGAAACCTTCCTCATTATGAAAATAATTGAAAAAGGGTATATGAGCACATGAGTACATATGTGAATGTGTGTATATATTTACAGATATACATGGATAGAGGGCACAAGTTGAATTTGGTGGGAAGGGATGATACTTAATGGCTGAAATTAAGAGGTGAGAGAAGAAAGTGGCAAGAGGAGATGGGGAGAGACAGGGTTGGGTGGACTGTCTAATGTAGAGAGGCAGGGGGAGGTGGTTGCAGGGAAGGGGAAGAACAAGAAGGCAAAAAGGCAAAACCATATTCTCATTGAATTATGCTTAGGGAGAGAATGACATACATGCTAAATGGGATATCTCACCCTGCAGGAGAGTGGGGGAAAGGGGGATGAGGGGGAGGATAATGGAGAAGAGGGCATTCTTGGGGGGGGTGGAAATACCCACTTTCAAAGAGGGACAGGATCAAAGTAGGGAATGGACCAGGTGAGGGTTGGAATGGGTGGGAGGGAAATATAAGAAGTATTTTACAATATATCTACTATGGTAATGTTTTGCATAGCTATACATGTACAGCACATACTGAATTGCTTGTCTTCCCAGAGGGAGTGGGTGGCAAGGGAGGAAGGGAATGGATCTGAAATTTGAAGTTTTAAAATTAAATGTTGCAAATGTATATAAATACTATTATTAATACTATTTTGCATATAATTGGGAGATAAGATGTGAAGGTATGGGGGCACAGAGATTCACCTTTCCCTTGTGGTAATGTCGAAGGGGGTATGGGAGAAGATAAGGGAGAGAGCATATTGGATGAGGGGATATATGGTGGGACTGCTCTTCCATGATGGTGGGTAGGGGAAAAATAGGGAAAAAATTGTAACTCAAAATCTGGCGGAAATGAATGATGTAAACCAGAAGTCAATAAAGCATTTGTTAAAATAAAAAAAAATTAAAAAAAGAATTATTAGTCCAAAATTTCAGGTAAGTATAATCATGGGGAATTTTGTTTAGTTTCTATTTCATAGCTTCATAACCATTTTTCCAGTCTCTCAATGACATACCATAATGTTGATATCAATATATGGATTAAAACAACAGAAGTCTAAATTAAAAAGGTACAATCACAGGACTTTTCTAAAGCAACACTTTTGAATTGATCATTAGAAGCCATTACTGTATAATTAAAATGCAAGTAGTTCCTCTTTACATTGAACAGAAATTGATCTGTGTTCAAATATTAATTTAGCTACCTATGAACTGAAATTAAAATCCCATATAGGATATCCAGATATCATTATTTTATTCACACTGAATTTATTATCGATTTATTTGTGTTGAAGTGGCTTTCCCTCTCAGAAGTCTACAAGAGCAAGTAATGCCTTTTAAATAAAATTTTTATACCCATACAAAATATAAAAATCATATGAAGAAAGTCACTCTGTGAAAAGCAAGAAAGATAAGACAAGCATTAATTGGTCAGCATGTTGCCTTTGGCTGTTTAAAATCAGATATTTAATGAAATGGAATTCTTTCTCACTAGCTATGTTAATTCAGGACATATCAACTCTAAAAATGTCCAACCTGATCTGTCATGGATAACAGAATCAAAGTGATCAGGTTTAACAAGGTGGTACCCCATATCCTTTTCACCAGAAAATTGAAAAAGGCTTTCATCAGCACTGTGAGCAAAATGCCACTATCATTTTTACTTTAGAAGTGGATTGAAACACCAATTTATGTAGCTACGATTTTAAAATTTTGAACAGAAAAAGAGATAATGGGATTTTTAGTCTTTACTTTTATTTTACTTTTTGTGTCACTGAGTACCACAAAATCCTTGGTTCCAAAGTTCATCACACTTAACTTCTCCTCTACCACAGATAAATACATAAAATTATATTGGTTTCAAGTTTCAAGAAGTAAAATTAATACTCCAATGATTAGTCAATTGCAATAGGTAGACATAAAAAAGTAAAATTTCAAGATAGTTGTTGCTGTCACAAAACAAATTCTAGAAAATATTAAGTTTAGTATCACTCTCTTCTGTAATTCTTAAAATTTAAGATGATCTATAACATTTTAAATTAACTCATTCAATTTATTGTGTATAAAAATTAAATCATTCCTTGTGGATATATTTAATTTCCATATGAATATAAAAACAAAATTTATTAGCAGAAATTGGAAGCAAGGCAAAAAAAGAAAAAGAAAAAAATACACCAAATAATGTAATGATTTGCTTTTGGTACCAATAGTGTTAAGAGAGATACTAAAGAAATTTTAGGTGAAGATATGCTAAAGAACTTTATACTCCCTGAGAGAAAAATCGGTAGCTATATCTGTCCCATTGAGTTATGAAATGACATTTTCTTCTACTTATACTTTGGTCAGGAACAGATGGGTTGTGATCAGTGTTACCAAAAGTAATATCCATATCAGCAAGGCAACAGATCCATTGTAATGTCCAACTAAAATTAAATTTCAGTTTCTTCAGTTATAAAATGAAGGGACTGAATAGATAGCAAACAGAAATCCTTATTATAAATTAAAAACCAGTTTAGAAATGAGATAATTAGGAGTGATGTGTAGATATTTGACATTTCTAAAAGTGTAGCTTAAAACATAAAGAGCTATGCTTTGAGCCAAGGAGAACTGACTTTAAGTCCTACCTCTGACACTCAGAGTGGTCTATTGATCTTAAACAAGTAAATTAACCTCCAAGGACTCTAAACAACTCCAAGAGGAGAAGGTAATGATCTGCCTTGGTAAAGGTAGTTTCCTCCTCTAGGATAACTCTACATAGTAAAATCAGGAGTCCCCTTCTTACACATTTGCATTTTACTTTTAAACGAGGCCAAATTGGATTCTTATTTATATTGCAATTTCATTTTTTAAATTTACCATAAAAGTGCTACATTATATATTTCAGAAAATAAGTATAATTATAGTTGGTGATATAATATTTACATATTTCAATTTGATCAGTGATGCATATTTTATTTTATTTTATTTTATTTTTTTTAAAAGCAATTGGGGTTAAGTAACTTGCTCAAGGTTACACGGCTAGTCATTATTTATGTGTGGGTGCTCATTTTCTGAGGCCAGATCTGATCTCGGGTCATCCCAACTCCGAGGCCGGCGCTCTTACTCACTGCGCCACCTAGCCGCCCCTTTAGGGCAATTGGGGTTAAGTAACTTGCCCAAGGTTACAAGGCTAGGTTTTTTTGTTTGTGTGGATTAAGTGTCGGAGGCCGGCTCCGAACTCAGGGCCTTCTGATTCCAGGGCCGGCGCTCTATTCACTGCACCACCTAGCCTCCCCAGTGATGCATATTTTAAAACTTCCTAGCAACAGTGTGTACTACAGACAAATATTTAACAAAAACTGAATTTGTCTAAGACCTGCCATGGGGGTTTATTTATTAACATAACCACAAGAATATATTGTATGGTGTTTTCACTTACAAGAGATTTCCTTGTGCTGGACCCCTAGGATAATGTTATGAGAAAATAGTGCACATTTTTATTGAGAGAATGGAGCAAGGGAAATCTGCAAATATTTTATTTTAATCCCAATAGTTGTCTAGTGCTTTCCACAAGCAATAAGCAAGAATAAGATTGAGGGGAAGGGGTATGAAAGTGGAGGAAATGAGGGAAATATGCATTTAATTGCTATAATGTACCAGGCACTGTGCCAAGTGCTTTATAAGTATTATCTTATTTGATACTCACAATATCCCTGGGAGATAGGGGGCAATATTATCTCAATTTTACAATAATGGAAACTGAGTCAAATAGGAAACAAAAAATCTAACAGAACTTTTCATTTTGTTCTCTTGCATTATTAGAAGCCACATTGTTTAGGCAATAATATTGTTTATAGATAAAGAATGAAGATTCATCAGAAAAGCTTATTAATTTTTTAAAAAATCCTATGATAAAATGATTGATTTTTCATATTCCACATGATGAAAAAATAATAACTAAAAAGCTATTATTTCTTTCTAGAAGAGAGCCCTGATAGAACAGGCTTACGTCATCTCTGTCTCAGTCTGGAACACATTTCAATGAGCTTATACTGCCTACATTTTTAAAGATGAATATATTAGTTGACTCATTTTTTTAGAACATTTCTTTGCATTTCTCACATCTGTCAAAGCTCATACAAATCCCCCCTAGAGGAAGCAGATGTTAAAAAGTAATAATTTAGATGTTTGTTTTGCCTCTTAGACAGAATCTGGACAGCAATCATCATGGTCTGTTAAGCACCATTAGCAAATGCAAATTGTTGATGAATTTTTGGATTAGTTTATTATTGATCTTACAATTGCTTATCTCAATAATTGGCACTAGAGAGACTATAATAAACACAAATACTATACTTTAGATTATATACATATAGGATATTATAAAGCTGAGTGTTAGCATTAAAGCCTACAAAAATATATGGCTGTTTTAGTGACATACTAAATCAGCTGATGAATTGCCAGTTGGAATATGGTCCTACTGAAAAGCATTCTGCTCAGTGGTATATTGCACTGTTGTTTGAAATATCATATATAGACCCCAGTCAAGCACTGATTTTTACAGACTTGTTCAATTTGACCTCTCTTTGAATTTTATTTTCTCATGTCAGCCACCATTATGTCCATTTTTAAATTCCAAATAACAAAAGGGAAGATTAATCCTTAGAGGCATAGCCATATACTCTTCATTATGGTGACATGTTTGTTACCTGAAGTTTATCTTTTATGACACAAATCAGAGAATGATAAGAGATGTTTGTTCAAATAGACATAATGTTTTCACCTTCCAGAAACTTCATGAAGATTGTTTCTAATTGAAACCAGAATGACCACATGATAATAAGTAAGCTACTAACAGTGTAAGATTTTTGAGTCTACAAGGAAAGATATGTTCAAATGACAAATAGAAAAAACAAAACAAAATAATAAAAAAACCTTTAAAAATCCTTTCCTCATAAGTTACCCTACAATGACATCCAGCATTCTAAACACATAAGCCAAAAATAATGGCTATAAACAGTTGATGAAATTTTGTTTTGGTCAAGGAAGATTTCCTGAATATTTAGAAGAGAGAAAGCAAACTACATGTCCAAGTGTTCAGTGACCTGCCTCACATTTGCCATTGCAAAAACATATTGTTGTTTCTAATAATTAATATATTGTATATGTTCTTCTGTAATTATTCTGTTTCAGACTTTATCCACTGTGTATTTGTCTGCATAATAGAAAAAAAGTTATTTATTTGAGTAGACAAACGTTAGTAATATATCATTTTCCCACTTCCCAGAAAGATGAAGTAATCTCTGCTCATTTGCCAGGATGCTGAAAGTGACTATGTTATGTACAATACTATCTAGTAGGAAGAAATATGTATTTATCTATAGTTGAGTGCAACATGTTAATTGTTTTCCAATTGCACAAATTACAAAAGAGTAAAATAAAAATACTTGGGTTTTTTTGTTTGCTTTTTAAAAGTTTTTTGATAAATGCATTCCAAGTTAGTTGTGTTGACTGTAAACCATACAGTTATTAAAAAGTATGTCTTACTCACGAGAATACCAATTACTGTAGAAATTTGCCCTGGGGTCTTGTTTTACTGTGATGGGGTGAAAGGGTAGATTTTAATGAATTTCTTTCCAGAAGCCTTATGTTTTCTCCTCCAAACATTCTATAATTGTCCAAATCATTCTTGTTTTCCTTGACTTTAAGAATCCTAGAGGATTAAATACCATGTAAAACATGACCTCAACTTGTCTTTCTCTGGAGGGCCAGAAGAACTTGAGTGACTTTATATTTCCAAGTAGTTGGTTAGCATTCCAAAATATTTTTCTATTTCCATATCACTTCCTAGGAAATTGCTTCTTTCATGCCAACATATAGATGTAATTCAATATTATTCATAGTAGTACTGGTAAGGAGAGAAATTGTAAATTAAGCTGAGGCACTCATTGCCTTTACCACTTCTTTCTCCTTTGCAGTAGACTCTTCAAAACAACATTATTATTATGAATAACATATAAAAGTATTATCACATAATATATGAATATAAACATATATGTATTCATTTATTTACAATAATTTTGTGAAGTAGATCATGAAAATATCATTATTATTTGTAGTTCACTAATGAGGGAAGCTATGTTATATTCCCACAGTCACATAATTCATATGTTTGTATATATCAGAATAAAAATTCAAAAAATTAATCTTCCAATTTCAAGATTAATTTCTCTTCCACTGACTCTCAAAATGGCACTTTTACTTTTCTACTATATGTTCTGTTGTCTTTGGGGCAAGTCTCCTAGCATCATATGTGCAAAGGGTCCATGTGGCTATAATGAATCAAATAATATCCTGGGTATAGGAAGTATTCTTGTATTCAAATCCTGAAATTAATAATTACTAGGGTGAAGATTCTAGGAAGATGGCAGAGTAGGTCCAAGCTCTTAAGATTTTCTCCCACAAAAGAGAAAAAATAGTACCTTAGGTTGAACAAAGTGCAGGTAAAAATGAATAAGAATGGGGTACAACAGGGGTCTTCCTGGGACAATTTGACATCAGAAGAAAAATCCCAGGACCAGTTTTGTTCCCTTTGAAGAGTAAACACCTCAAGGCTAGTGTCTTAGTTAATAACAAGCAGCAAGCCCTGGGGTTGATTGGCTTGAGATGCTGCCTCAGCCCCAGGCACAGGAACTTTATGCCCTGGATGGTGAGAGGAGTTGGGCATCTGAGCTGGGGAAGTTCAAGGGAAGCTCTGATGATAAGGAATGTCAGACCCAGCTATGCTGTGAAAAATGAGGGCAAGAAGGAAAAAGCACATGCCAGGTGAGTGGAGAAGCAGTGAGGCAGAAAGCCCCTGGCTGTGGGCATTTACAGGATGTTGGAAGTTTGGCTTTGGTTCCAGGCTGTAAGGGACACCTGAATATCTGGGGAAAAAGTCACCAGCCCCCATACCCCAGTGCTAGAGGTGATTACAAAAAGTAAACTATTACAACAAAAAAGCACAGGGAAAGGAGAAAGAATCCAACTATAGAAAGCTATTATGGGAATAGAGATGACTGGGGTTCATCTTCAGAGGAGGATATTGAAGTAAAGAAATACCCAAAGAGTAATGTCAAATGGTCACCTACACAAAAAGAATTCATAGAATATCTTTTAAAAAACTTTAAAAATCAATTCATAGAGATGGAGGAAAAACTAAAAAGAAAAAAGGGAATAATCCAAGAAAAACAAGAATATGAGAAAGTCAACCAATTAGAAAAGGAGATCCCGAATCTTAAGGAAGAAAATGAAACCTTGAAAATTAGAATTGGACAAGGAAAAGCAAAGTCAAAAGATTATAAGAGATCAAAAAATAATTAAACTCACTATGAATAAAAAATGGAGGAGAAAGTGAACATTTTATAAAAAAATAACAGATCTGAAGAATAGATCAAGCAGAGAAAACAAAAAAAAAATAATTGTATCAACTGAAAGCAATGATAAAAAAATAATCTTGATACAATAATTCAAGAAATAATTAAAGACAATTTTCCTATAGGAATAGAACAAGGAGGGGCCGGGGCAGTAGAAATAGAAAAAAAAAAATCCATTGGTCACCACTTAAAAGAGATTCAATGAAGAAAACTCAAAGGAATATTATAGACAAAGTTCAAGACCCTCAGCTAAAGGATAAAGTATTAAAAGCAAAAATAATAAAAATAAAATAATTTAAATATGATGGTGCCACAATTAGAATTACACAAGACCCAGTAATGGAGACATCAAAGGACTGCAAGTCTTGGAACATTATATATCAAAGAACAAAAGAACTGGGGGAAGGCAAGTAATAGGAGAACAAGGTAGTGGTGGGAAGTACAATAGAGGAGACAGAAAGATAGAAAAGAAGATATATGCACAAACATTAAAACAAAGATTATAGTATGATATGAATTTAAAAAGTAAAACCATTTAGGAACACCTTAAATGTTTAATTCTTTTATACAAATGAGGTGCAAGAGGAAGAATTAATACAGAGGAATTAGATGGTGGAGGAGGGCTGGTAGTTCTGGTTATCTACTTTCATTTGTAATGTGTTTAAGAAGGAAAAATACACATATATTTTGAAGAGTATAAAAGTCTTCTAAATTCAGAAAAAAATAAAATGGTAGGGTCATATGGGGAGGAGCATAAGGGGGGAAGAATGGGAGGGTGAGGGAATTGGTTATAGGAGCTTATAGAAAAATGTGTAGATTTATGGTAATGGGAAGATGGCAGAAGGCAAGTAATAAGTGAACAAGGTAGTGGTGAGAAGTACAGTAGAGGAGACAGAAAGATAGGAAAGAAGACATATGCACAAACATTAAAACAAAGATCAAGAGTATAATTTGCTTGGGAAATTATATGTCTATATTATGTGTGAAAAAAATATATATATATATATATATATATATATATATATATATATATATATATAACTATAGAGAAATATATCTGCACTTAATTGTAGCCTTTGAGTAGGGAAGAGGGGAAAAAATAACATTAAAAAGTGCACAGCAGAAAACAAAAGAGAACTTATAAGGAAGAAAAGATGGACAGCTCTCAACAAAAAGTGTAGTATTTATCATACAGGCTTTCTTGAAATGAAAATTTATTGCTAGATATTTTGAATCTTCTCTTATGTTTTGCTATGTACATGATAGACATATTTTTCTTTCTTATTTTTATTAGTTACAATATTTAAATGTTTTATATATTTTTGTTTCTTTTCTCTATTCTGTATCTGTGTTCTGTTGTTTGAGTCTAAAATAAAATTTAAAAATAAAAATAAAAAATGTTATTTGGGGCTGGTCATGTTAAAAAAAAATTACTTGCTCTACTTCTGACATTTCTCAATTTCCATCTTACCCTAGAATTTCCCCAGTCCCTGGGTCTTCTTTACAATACAACATAACTCAGAGGCAAATTCCCCACCCCCGCAAATCTCCAATTTTGAGCAAATGTTCAGGCTTGCTAACATTCACTCTACTCCTGGATCTGCTTCTGGTCCCCTAAGTCTTCCATATCCCTTTCCAAAGCCCTTTTGTATGGTTTCTTTCCACATTAGAATGTAAGCTCTTGGAGGTCAGGGGGTTATTTAATTTTTTTTTTTTTTTTTGCTGACATTGTATTCTCAATTATTAGTACAGGGCCTAGCATATAGCAAAGCATTTAATTAATGTTTGTCACCTTGTCTGCCTTGCCTCTGAGACCATGAGAAATTATGATCTGTAATTGAATGTAACTTACAGAGCTATTTGAAACCTAAAATGAGATAATGGATAGTTATAAAGGTCTTTGAAAATAATAAATATTGTCAAATCTTGTTCATTTCTATGTCTTCCTGAAAACAAATTATAACCTAAAGGAACAGGAACAATGATGGGAATGATTTTGGTGGCCAAGTGAAAGTGGTCTGCTTCTATGAGGAGAACAGAAGCTTCTAGGGACATGAGCACATAGTTCTCAGCAAATGGCAGGTCAAGGGGGAGTCATAAACTGTTCTTATAAGTAGAGGTTGGATTAGCCACAAGAAAGACAGTGCACAAGGGTGAGTAAGGGTATCTTTATAACCGATCTTGTCAACATTAAGGAAGCAAAGGTATTAAGGAGCAAAGTAAAGCCAGTAATCCAGGGCCAAAGAAGGTTGAATAAAATCAGTAACAAGGCAGATAGTTACAGTAATAACAAACATCTACCTAACAAATACTGTGTGCCAGTCACTATGCTGAGCAATTTACATGCATTATTTCATTTGATCCTCATAACAACCCGCACAAACTAGGTGTTATTATTATCTCTGTTTTCCAGATGAGGAAACTGAGGTAAACAGGAGTTAAGCAACTTGCCCAAAATCACCCAGCTAGTGAATGCCTGAGCTCGGACTTAGATTCAGGTCTTCTTTATCCCAGCCCCTGCATTTCTATCAAGTATGCTACCTAGTTTTGTCAAACCTATTACTCTAAATGACGTTGGGAGTACCTGAATTGTCTACCTGGTTCCACTACTGAGGTTCCACATACTGATTTGTATCCTTTACAATGGAAGACAGTTGTTTTGGGGACAAATATCAGGGATTTCATGAGACATGGTAGACAGGTATCTTAAAATGTTGAGAAGATAAAAATGCTGGTCTTAGAACTTTATAGAACAATATAGAAAAAATAAAGCTTAAATATGTCATTGTGAATTAAATTTTGAATGTGTAACTATACTGATGTAGAGCATACAAATCATCCTTCATTATAGTTAAGCATGCTAACTATATTATGTTTTTGGTGCCTGTGGTGATTCAAAAAGACAGCTTGCCTAGGAGACAGAAGACTTGACATGTATCTTATCTTTGTTAACTAAAGAACACCAGATGAAAAATTACATCTGTAAAGGCCATATAAGGCCAACAAGGTAGCAGCTATGTGGCATAATGGAAAGAACACAAGGCCCAGAGCTAGGAAGACCACAGTTTCATCATAGATTTGGAAAGTCACTTAAGCTCTTTCAGTTTCCTCAATTTTAAAATGGAGACAGACAAAAGAACACTTAATTCCTATTTCCTGGGCTGTTTACAAGAATTAATTAAGATAATATTGGCAAAGAGCTTAGTGCAGTGCCCAGCATATAATAGGACTGTATAAATGTTATCATTTCCATAATTATATAATCCTCCTCTTTATTTTATACATGAGGAGACTGAGGTTCAGAAATGTTAAGCAACTTGCCCGGAGTCACAAATCTTTTAAATATTAAGGGTGAAATTTGTACCTGAATCTTCTATTTCCAAGTCAGTACTCTACTAGTGTGGCTTTGGGGAGTCAATGTAAACACTTTTAGTTCCATTCTCCATAGCTGTTTTCCTCACAGGACAGTTGTAGAAAAGTGGAAAAATATATTTGAATGTATCTAGAAAACTTTAAAATTTCAGAGTATAAATTACATTTAATATAAACATCACTAACTAGCTAAGTACATATATATATATATATATATATATATATATATATATATATATATACACATATACATATACATATACATGCACATAACAGCTATACTCAATCTACAAGTACTCATTAAGTACTAAGTGCTGACTATATGCCAGTCACTATGATAGGAGCTTGATAATTATGTACAAAGAATGAAGCAATTACCCTTCTCAACGAATTCATATTTTAAAGTGTCTCATAGAACTTTTAAGGAAATAAGCAATTATTTTATATTTCATTTAAAGTATATATAGAAATGCAAAATAAAGGTAATTAACTAAATTAACTAAAATTAACAATTAACTAATTAACTAAATTCAGGTTCTAGAACATCAGGAAAGGAAACACAAAGGTGTGAGAAATTGGTGTAAGTCACCTTGAAAAGGAACAAATCAGGAGCAAAGATGGCAGAAAGGAAGCAGTAACCTCGATGAGGTCCTCAGTCACTAAGTCTCAAAGGGTGAATCTGAGCAGATTCCAGAGTGAATGGAGCCCACTGGAAGATGGAGCTTGGCAGAGTACAGCCCGGGAGGTTGCCCAGTGTGTCCAGACAGGACAAGCACAGAGCCCCTGGGGTCTGCACAGCTCAGACCTAAGAGCAGACAAGCAGACTACACCAGAGAGAGAAAGAGCCCCAGCCTGCAGACTTACCAAGGACAAATCCCAGTCATCTCCCCTTCTCCTGATGCATTCAGCCCCCAGCCTGGAAGGTTAGACACTGCCTGCCTGTATAATACAGGGGCTGGAATGGCAAAGTAAATTCTAGCTGCTTTGATCCTCCCATCCCTCCTTCATGAAGCAGAAAACCCAAAGATAAGTCTCCCACCCAGATTGAAATCCCAAGTTAATGGAAATAGCCACAGGCTTGAGAGTCTCCAAGAAGGGGTGTAACAGAGACAGCCAGGAGTCTGAAGAGAAGAGAGGGAGGGGTCCCAACAAGCCCCACCTTACCTCACCAACAAAAGCCTACTTATAGCCCAGGGGTATAGAGGCAGAAATCTGAAGTGGTCAGAGGTACTCCCACCTACACATCTATATTCCTCACTGACTTCCCTGACTTAGCCATAAACTAGCCACCCAGAGGTATTCAAAGTCAAGGATCAGGCCCTAAACTCATAGCCTGAGAAACTAAGAAACAGGAAGTCACAATGGGAAAGAAGGAAGCTGAGAAGGAGAATGGGGAAGGCAAGAAAGTCTATTCGAGCATACTATGCAGGGCAAGAACAACAAAATACACAGGACAATATAGACTCTCTACCCACACCTGAGACCACAGAAGGAAACATGATCTGGTCTCAAGCCCAAATAGCTTTCCTGGAGGAGCTTCAGAAAAATTTTAAAGACCAAATCAGGGAGGCAGTGACCAACTTGGAAAAAGTCTCAGTGAAGTAATTGGAGAAAATACCTCCCTAAAAAAGGAACTTCAAAAAATAACTGAAGACCATAATTCGCTAAAAATTAGAAACAATCAAATTGAAGCTCAGAACTCTATGATGCCGCAAGAGCCAATCAAACAAAACAAGACGATCGAAAAATTGCAAGGAAATGTTAAATATCTCACTGGAAAAATAACTGACCTAGAGAACAGATCCAGGAGAGACAACCTAAGAATTATTGGTCTACAAGAAAACCACGATGAAAAAGCAGCCTAGACAACATCTTCCAAGAGATTGTCAAAGAAAACTCTCCTGAGGTCCTGGAATCAGAAGATAAAATAGCTATCGATAGAATTCACTGGACTCCTCCTGAGAGAGATCCCAAACTGAAAACTCCAAGAAATATAGTAGCCAAATTCCAGAATTACAAGATTAAGGAAAAAATTCTTCAAGCAGCCAGAAAGAAACAATTCAAATATTGAGGAACTACAGTTAGGATCACACAGAACCTAGCAGCTTCTACATTAAAAGAGCAGAGGGACTGGAATCTTATATTTCATAGGGCAAGAGAGCTAGGACTACAACCAAGGATTAACTACCTGGTAAAACTGAGCATAATATTTCAGGCAAAGAGATGGTCATTTGATGAAATAAGAGACTTCCAGACTTTACTGATGAAAAAGCCAGAGCTCAATGGAAAATTTGATCTCCAATTACAAGACTCAAGAAAGACATAAAACGGTAAACAAGAGAAACACAGACTCACACATGCATAAGTGCACACACCCACACCCACAAACACATGCTCATTACTTGGGATGCAACAAATTAATTCTGGGTGTGCATGTGAGTGTGTGTGTGTGTGTGTGTGTGTATGTGTATTTTCATTATGTTTTATGTAAACAACATATTGTTGGATTCTGATTTCTAATCCAGTCTGCTCTCTGCTTTTGTTTAATGGTCGAGTTCATTCCATTCACATTCTCAGGTATGATTATTAAATATGCATTTCCCTCTATTCTCTTTTCTTTTTATCCTACAGAAAGGAGCCCTGTCTCAATTTTCCTGGCTTTTTTCTCACTGCTATTTTTTTTTTTTTTGCTTTTTGGAGGGCAATTGGAGTTGAGTGACTTGCCCAAGGTCACACAGCTAGTTTCTGTGTTAAGTGTCTGAGGCCAGATTTGAACTCAGGTCCTCCTGACTCCAGGGCTCCTCCTCTGCTCACTGCACCACCTAGCCGCCCTGCTCACTGCTATTATCACAACTATTTTCAGCATTTGGAAGTTTTCAGTGCTTCAAAGGTGGTGTGATCTGTGGAAAGGTGTGGTCACTGTTCTCTTGTTCTGCACTCTGGTACTTGGGGATTGCAAATAATACTGGTCATCAGGGTGCCTGCTCCCTTGTTATCAATCTATTTCTCTATGATCCTTCTTCCTTGGGGTCAGAAGTGATATTGACCCTCAGGGCTTCCATTGCTTCTTGCCAAAAACTGCTCTTCTTTGTCCTTGAAGTATAGAACAAAAGTGGATACAAGCAATGAAACTACCAAACAGCTGCTTGTTTTACATCCAGTGCTAGCACAGTGGTAACCTGTAATCACTTTCTGACCATTTACCAAGTTTTGTTTTGTTTTTTTTTATTTTTATGGTCTGTGGCTTGAGAATTCCCAAAGCTATTAATCCTTCTGTCACCACTGATGTTTCATCCATAGGTGCTCAGGTCCACCATGTCACAGATCCCCCCTTCAAATCTCCTATTTTTCTTGGATGAATGTTTCACTCAGACCTTTTTTTGGTTTTACCACTACAGAATTCAATTTGAAGCGCAATTTTAAATTTATTTGGAGTGAAATGTTGGGAGAGCTCAACTAATTGCTTTCTGTATACCCTCTTGGCTCCACCCTCAGAAGTACTTAAATTCTGAAAAACAAACAAACAAACAAAAATACTTTTTCCCTCTAAACCATGAGATTTTCCATGTAAAAAATAATTTTAAAAAAGTAAGCAAAAACAACATAATTCAGTAAAATTTATGACATATTCATTAAAATAATATACAAAATATTCTACATGTCTAGTCACCAATCTCAGGAAAGAAGGAAAGGAATTTTATATATATTCCATCTTCCTGCTGGAGTTAAGCTTCTTTCCAGACTTGTTTTGCATCATTCCTCTTCATGTACTCTTGTCTGCTTGAACTATACTTCTTACTCTTCTTCACAGAGGACATTCTATTACTTGTATTTGTGACTTTAGTCAGGTTTTCCCTATTCTTTTCCCTATTCTTTCCCTATCCTTCCTAGATAGGATGTAAGCTTCTTTAAGGGCAAATACTTTGGGACAGCTAGGTGGTGCAGTGGATATTGCACCAGGGCTGGGAGACTCATCTTTCTGAGTCCAAATCTGACCTCAGACATTTACTAGCCATTTGATCTTGAAAAAGTCACAACTCTGTTTGCCTCAGCTTTCTGATCTGTAAAATGAGTTGGAGAAAGAAATGCCAAAACACTTGAGTATCTTTGCAAAAGAAAATCCCCAAATAGGGTTGTGAAGAGTTCAACAGGACTGAATAACAACACTTTTCCATATTGTCTTTATGTTCATGCACTCAGTCAAAATGATTTACTGCATGCTTATTATGTGCCAGCCTTGGAGCTAAGCATTTGCAATACATATATAAAGACAGTAGTCATTACCCTCAACGAACAATTGGAATTGTAAATCACTAAAGGAGGTGGTGAATTCTGGGGAGTCAGCTTTAACAGTAATGCAATTTAAAGATCCCCCTGTATTGGCTTGGTTTTTGGACTTAGTGTTGAAACCGAGAACTTGTGAATCCCACTTGTAGGACAGACATGTTCACATGAAAAGAGAGGGCTAAACTAGGAGGAGCTCATGCTTTGGATTTAGAGGCACAAGCAGAGGGAAGGCCCAAGCAGAGAGAGGCAGAAGAGCTTTTGGGAGCAGCATTGTGGAGGATTTCCTGAGGGCCAGTTGTAGCTGCTCAGAACTTTTGAGAGCTGGCACCTGGAGCTGCCAAGGAATGAGGAGACATGGCTGTGATGCCAGTATTTTGTTTGTCTGTTTTAATGTTTTTGCCAGATTCATCTGCTGGTGAAGGACAATGCTGTTGTTGCAGAGATACTGGAACCTTGCTGTTGGTTCAGAAGCCCTGAAGAAGGATTTTCTTGTTATATGTTTACAGAAATCCTGGAAGAGGGTCTTGATGATATTTGCAGGGGTCCTGAGACTGTTCTGCAGGCAGAGAGAGAATTGATGAGAATGCTGGCAACGTATCTTGTGGCTTTGTTAAGCTTTGTCTCCCCAGGAACAGAGATTGATGAAGAGAAGACCTCTCTTTGGGTATTAAATGCTGTGATATCTTAACTTTGCTCTAGCTCAGGGGTAGATAGCCTTTGAACTCTCCACTGCCCCTTTTGAGAAGGAGCTTGGAATTAACTGATGATAATTGTAATTCAGTTATGATCCAGGGGTGGGAAGCTTGACATTTTTGTGCTCTGTAACTGACCAAATGAATATACTTTGTTTCATGATTGGAAACGTATCAAAATCTCCATTTGAGAAGAGAGACTTTCTGATTGACTAAATGAATGTACTGCCCAGGGGTGGAGTAATACTTGGATATTATTGAATCACACTTCTTAAATGCTGTATTTTGATTTTCTCTGTTCTTTGAATGTTTTGCCTTAATTTGTGCCTGAATAAAATGGAGAGCTACCATATTGGTATTCTGAACTTTAGAAGTTGCCTTTGTTTGGCATTACACCAGCTTATAACCCATTCAAATCCCCATATCTGTCTCCTATGAACTACTGCATTCTCATCCATGCTAGACTTTCAAAATGTGTTTATTTCAACCTAATAAAAAACTATACATTTTTCTATCAATTACGGTTTTAAAAATTCTTTGAATGATCCTGATCAGATAATTCTGAACCTGGATCTTGTTATCCAGTTCATTAATTAATATTTCAACTTTCAAGTAATCTGAATATTACACAAGATTTCCTTCTTACTTGACTTTATAATCCTTTATAGTGCTTTCTAGATAAGTTCTAGCATGACCTCAACACATGAATCACCAAATAAGCAATAATTAATTAGACAAATGTATGTGTGTATTGTATAGTTATATGATTATATATGCATCTGCATGTAAGTTATATAAATATAAGTATATATTTATTTCCAGAAACACAAATATATTAATACATACATACATACATGCATACATACATACATACATACATATCATACCTGATATACCATAGATGGAAAATTATCTGATTCTCTAATTGAGGAAAGTTTTATGGACAAGTTTGTTTTTAATAACCTCATTTGTAAATGTAGCTATACATTTATTTCTTCATGTGTGTGTATATATATATATGCATGTATATCTGTGTGTGTGTATATATATATATACATATATATATATACATACAATATATATATATATTTGTCCATATGCATATGAGTTTGAGGAAGCCACTTTGTACAGGGGGAAGAAGGGGCTGGGAGTCAGGATGACAGTAGTTCAAATCTGACTTCAAACACCTACTAGCTGTGTGTCCCTGGAAACGTCACTTAATTCTATATTCCTCAGTTTTCCCATCTATAAAATGACCTGGAGAAAGAAATGGCAAATTGTTCCAGTATTTTGCCAAAAAAAAACCCAAAACAAAAATACAAAAGGGGTCACAGAGTCAGATCGACTGAAAAACAACTAAAAAAATGAATGTGTCCATATGTCTATGTACATGATATACATATGTATGTTCATATGCCTATTCACATAACAAAAGTAGGTCCATTGCCATAAATATATTATATATGCAGGTATATATATGTAACATGAATATATATTCATATTTATTGGATGTATATATAGGAATATATAATTTTTGAGCTAAGCATAACAACCTCTGAATGTAAGAAATAAAACCGCAGTACCTATCTTACCAAAGAAGTCATAATGATTAATAACCAAAAATGCTAGATGAATGAATATCATAAAAGCTGCCAAAACCTTTATTCCCTAACCAGTTACCTTCTACCTTACATATCCTCTTGATGTAGCTATACATTATTAATGCTGAAAATTGTTATTTCATTCATGAATAATTTAACACAGAGAAAATGGATGATGGGCAAGATGTAATGAAGTCAAGGAACAAAAGAAATGACTGTCTCTGATCTGCAATGTAGTGTGTACAGTGCAAGATAAGTTCTGTTACCATGAGTGGCAGCAAAGTGCTGAACAAAGTGCTGAAGAGATAAACTAGAAGAGGTAACATCACTGTTTAATACTGAAATTTTAATCTAAGAGAAATATCTCTATATGCATTTTATGTGAGTGTACATGATTATTCTTTTCTCTCTGAAATATTCTTACCAATACAAATGCAATTAATCCATGGCAAAGAACAATGTGAGGGAAAGACTTCAGGATTCAGGCTCAAAGCAGTTGGATGATTCCAACCCTGATTCTGCTATTTATTATTTATGTGATATAAGGGAAGGATTTATTATTTATGTGATATACTTCACCTCTCTAACTCAGTTTTCTCATCTGTAAAATGAGAAAGTTTGATCTACAAGACTTATAAATTCCATTCCTGTTAGAAATTTATGATCATATGGATCATTTTTTAGTGTTTGTTGTTGTTCAGTTGTTTCAGACATGCCCAACTCTTTGTAACACCATTTGAAGTTTTCTTGGCAAAGATACTAGAGTGCTTTGTCATTTCCTTTTTCAGCATATTTTTATACATGAGGAAACCAAGGCAACAGGGTTAAGCAACTTGCCTAAGGTCACACAAATAGTCAGTGTCTTAGGCTGTATTTGAACTAATGAAGATGAATCTTCCTGCTTCCATGTCCAATGATCTATCGAATGAATCCCCTAACTTTCCACTATTTTCATTGTGTACCTTTCCCTTATAATATGACTTATAATCACTCTTCAAAGAGTTTTGATGAAGCATTACATTATTAACCTAGTTAGAAGTTCCCTGGTAATCTAGAGAAATGTAGAAAATTTCAGGCTGGTTCCCTCTGGGAAATACAATCCAGTTGACTTGTATCACTCACCAGAATACTGTATCATCCAATTATATTGAGATCAAAGAGAGTTTACATTAAAATAGCTCTGGATTATTCTGTCAACTAGGTACAATATCCTAGTCATCTATTCACTTACTTCTATCCAATTAAAATCTGAGTATCATTCACTATATAGCAAAGCAATTGCAAAACCTGGCCCCATTTTCCTTTCCTATCTCTAAGCAGAGAGGGTAACAAAGAGATAATGGCATTTCTAAGATCCTTCATCTCTCTGAAATTCTAGATGGTATTGAAGAGTAATAGATGTAACTATACTCTAATTCAGTGAGTTTTCATATTTATTCCACCAATCAACAAGTTGTATCTGAAGTCTTCTTGAAACTTGACTTCATTATAGTTTGTTTCTTTGAACAGCTGCCCTTTAATCCCCTCTTATCTTTTCTCTCTTAACATATTCTTCATTCTCTTCAATACACACTCAAATTCAATAGCTTCAATAACAGTCTCTTGGCAATAGAGATTCATATTTCATTTATAAGGTAAAATTCAATAAATCTCTTTTATCAAACCAAGAGTCTTTACTTAGTCTTCCCTTAGACTGCAAAGAGGTACATAATTTTTCCAAGTTGTTTTTCTTTTACCCTCTTAAAATAATTAACATAAACTGAGAGACAAAATACCCTGCTACTCCAACCATTAAGTAGTTCTCCTAATGGTCTTCTGTCTCAGCTTATGCTTTTCAAAACTGTTTCTAATAACTCATTGTTATTTTTTTATAAAAGTTTTTTTTTTATCTTTCCCTTCAAATTATTCATACAAATGAGGCATCACACTACATTTAAAAGAGGGATTTTTTCACTTTACGAAGGGATCTAAGCCACAGTTTACATCTATGTCACATTTCATTTTCTGTCACAAATTATTCAAAGCCCATCAGACAACTGCATTCATTTGTACAAATATTTTGGTATATTTTTTTAATTAAGCCCTCATTCTTTTCTCAGTCCTTTCAGTTATCAAACTCTTGTACTTTGCCATTTATATCTTTAACAGTTTGGTTAATTCCTTTTCTTACCAAAAAAAGTACTCATTTCTTGCCCTTTCAATGCTAAACCACTCCATATGAAATCTTCATTAAAAGGACAGTGGATAAGCTGGGATGGTTATGTGATTAAATCAAGAGATGAAAGGTCAGTCAGAGTGCTAGCTAAAAAGATGTGCATTCAGTTCCTGACATCAACAATTAATCGTTGTCTGATCATGGGAAAGCCTCTCTCAGAGGCTCAGGGTTTTTGTTTTTGTTTTCTTCATCTGTAAAATGGGGACAGTATGCCTATAATATATAAATATATATATGTATATATATATATGTATATATATGTATATATATATATATATATATATATATATATATATGTCACACAGTTCATTTAAGGCTCAAATGAGATGATGGGTATAAAGTATTTGGAAAATATCGAAAAACTATCTAAAAGCTGAACTTTGGGCTATTTTTTCCCAGTGCATACTAGTGGTAATAAATTGATAAGTAATTCCCCATCTGTTATTTTCCACAGGAATGAGGAGTATTTGACTTTAGCACATTCATCCATCCACTCATCATAGACTACATGAAAGTCACAGATCATAGAATCCCTGAAGTTATTTAGTTTAACCCACAGCTAAAGCTAGATAATATAAAGACTATGAGATTTCATATCTGTGGGAATTTTCTGAATCAGAGCAGAGCAGCATCTCATGCACAACTTGGTAGGTAAGTTCAAGGGAGTTGTTAAGGCATAAAATATTAAGTGACAACAAATTTAGGTCACATATCTAGTGAGAGTTACATGTAAAATCATAATTCCAGTGCCTTCCCTCTATTAATTATTTCCTATTCATCCTGTAGGTAGCTTGTTTTGCATTTATGTATTTGCAGGTTATTTCCTCCATTAGTCTGTAAGTTATTTGAGGGCAGGAACTTGATTTTGACTCTTTTTGTATCCCTATTGCTTAGCACAGTACCTGAGACATATTAATTATTTAATAAATGACAAAATGATTGATTCTTTTGCACCTAAGTCATTCTGGATCTAAGTACTAGATTCTATAAATTGCCTTTGCTACATCTACAGGCTAGAAGGTATAAAATTTTCCCATTTCAGATCATCCAGACCCCAGAGAGTTATCCAAAATATGAAACTCTATACTTGCTCAAGCATTCTATTCTCCTTTTGAAGAGTTAGCAAACATTTTTTATCTGAAGCTTAAAATCAGCCTCTCCATAATTTCCAATTATTATCTGTGACAGGAAGATTCTGCTGGGAATAAAGCTATTGTCCATAGAGACTGCCGCATCATTCTTAGAATACAGGGGTCCTATAAAAACCCAAGGGAATGCTTTATATTGTATCAGGCTGATGGTTACTGAATCTCATAATGGAAATGAGAGATGGGAATATATGCAAATGGAGGTTGATTTCTCCTTAAGCAAGAAAGCAGTTTATTGCTTTATATTATAAATTTTAAAATTGTTCATTTGGCTCTGAAATTATAATGACTAAGTTTGGCCCCAAATAAGAGACATGAGGAAGTGCCTCTCTCCCTTATTTGCAGACATGCAGAACTATGTGTGTGGAAACCCACAGGAAATGTTAGATTTGTTAATTTTTTGGCTGCATTTGCTGAACTATTTTCCTCCTTTGTTATTTGTTATAAAGAATGGTTCTGTGGGAGGAGTAGAGTAATTATGCACTAGAAATATACGGATTATAAAAAGCAAGATTATCAATTAAGCTATTTTCAAAAAGCTATATCAATCAGGGCAGATCGAAGATGGTGGAGTAAAAAGAGCACTTTCATGGAGCTCCAGCCCGCACCAATTCAAAATTATGTGAAAGGGGACTCTGAACAACCTGTGAAGCCCCAGAAGCCACAGAATGACACAGAGAAACTAACCTCCTGCTGAGGACAGCCCAGCATGTCGGCAGGCAGTGGCCAGCACAGGATTCTGGGAGGCAAGCCCTGCATCTCATGAGTCTGAGGATTTAGACCCAGGGCAGCTGGACCAGCAGCCTGCTGGAGAGACCCAAATATATCAGAAGTTGTGGTGCCAGAATTACTAACACATAGATGCCTAGGACAAAGTGAGAGGTTAGTGCCCTATAGACTTTGGGAACAAGTCATCTTCTTCCCTTGGGGGCAAGAAGCCACTGAAGAGCCACAGCACAGACACCATTTTGGAGCTCCAGTTGCAGCTTCAGCACCTGGAATGCAGGCTGTAGAGGGATCTGTGGATCAGTCTGGGGGGTAATCACTCTTGTTTTAACCTCCCTGCATCTGGATTGTGGTCTGGGTTGGAGGTCTTATGGTGTGTGACCATCCAGCCAAAGTGTGTGGGGACTTCAGGGAGGGCACCCAACTAATACCTCTGGCAGTTGAGAAGAACCCAACATTTGGGATGGAAGCTCCCCTGTCTGGTGGCAGAGTCCTACAGCGGCAACAAGCCCGAAAGTCATTTAATTAAGTGGCAACATGCCTAGGCAAAGGAAACAAAATAAACAGAAAAATGAAACATTAGATTCCTATTTTGGGAGCAAAGAGGATCGAAGCTGGGATCAGGAAGAGGACTGTGAGGTCAGAAATCCTGTAACAAAAGCCCTAAATGAAAATACGAGTTGGTTACAGGCCATAGAGGACCTTAAGAAGGATTTAAAAAACCAAATAAGAGAAGTGGAGAAAAAATTAGGAAGATAAATGAGAAGGATGCAGGAAAAGTATGAAATGAGAGTCAACAGCCTGACTGAGGAAAACAACAACTTAAAAAGTAGACTAACTCAAAGGTCAAAAGAGGCTCAAAAAGGCAATGAGGAGAAGAATGCCTTAAAAAGCCGACTTTGCAGATGGAAAAAGAATGTCAAAAGCTCACTAAGGGGATTCATTCCTTCAGAATTAGATTGGAGCAAATGGAAGCTAGTGACTTTATGAGAAATCAAGATGCTGTTAAACAGACATAAGCAATTGAAAGAATAGAAGGCAAAGTGAAATATCTCATGGGTAAAACCACTGACCTGGAAAATAGATCCAGGAAATATAATTTAAAAATTATTGGACTACCTGAAAGCCATAATCAAAGAAAGAACCTAGAAATCATCCTTCAAGAAATTCTCAAGGAAAATTGCCCTGATGTTTTAGACCCAGAGGGTGAAATAGAGGTTGAAAGAATCCAAAGATCACCTCCTGAAAAAGATCCCCCAAAGAAAAATTCTAGGAATATTATAGCTAGGTTCCAGAATTCCTGGGTCAAGGAGAAAATACTACAAGCAGCCAGGAAGAAACAATTTCAATATTGTGGAAACACAGTCAGAATAGCTCAGGACCTGGCAGCTTTTATACTTACAGGTGGAAGGGCATGGGACATGATATTCTGGAGAGCAAAAGAGCTGGGATTAAAACCAAGAATTACCTACCCAGCAAACCTGAGTATCTTGTTTCAGGGAAAAGTATGGTCATTCAGTGGAACAGAGGACTTTCAATTGTTCTTGAGGAAAAAACCAGAGTTGAATAGGAAATTTGACATTCAAACACAAGAAGTAAGAAAAGAACACAATTCAAACAACACATTCAAACACAAGAAGCAAGGGAAAAGAAATTAAAAGAAACATATCAAAGTTGAACTATTTACATTCCTACATGGAAAAACAATACCTGTAACTGATGAAACCTTTCTCAGTATGAAAATAGTTGAATAAGGGTATATGGGCATATGAATACATATCTGAATGTGTGTATATATGTTTACAGGTATACATGGATAGAGGGCACAGGTCGAATTTGGTGGGAAGGGATGATACTTAAGGGGTGAAGTTAAGAGGTGGGAGGGGAATGTGGAGAGAGGAGATGGGGAGAGATGGGGGGGGCGGTAAACTATCTCATGTAGAAGAGGCAAGGGGAAGTGGTTGCAGGAAAGAAAGGAAGGCAAAAAGGCAAAACCATGTTCTCATTGAATTTGGCTCAGGGAGAGAATGTCATACATACTAAATGGGACATCTCACCCTGCAGAAGAGTAGAGGGGAAGGGGACGAGAAGGGGGATGATGGAGGGGAGGGCATGCTTGGGGATTGGGAGGTTTGAGGCACACACTTTTGAAGAGGGACAAGATAAAAATAGGGAAGGGACCAGGATGGGGGTGGGATGGGTGGGGGGGAAATATAAGCAGCCTTTTACAATATATCTACTATTGTAATGTTTTGTACAACACATTGCTTATCTTCTCAAAAGGAGTGGGTGACAAGGGATGAAGGGAATGGATCTGGAATTTGATGTTTCAAAATTAAATGTTTCAAATATATATAAATACTATTATTAATACTAATTTGCATGTAATTGGGAGATAAGATGTGCAGGCATTAGGGCAAAGAGATTCACCTTGCCCCAACTGAAAAGTTAAAGGGGTTATGGAAGAAGATATGGTAGAGAGCAGATTGGATGAGGAGATATTTTGTGGGACTGATATTCTGGGGTGGTGGGTAGGGGAAAATGAGGAAAAAAATTGTAACTGAAAATCTGGCAGAAATGAATGATGTAAACCAGAAGTTAATAATGCATTTGGAAAAAGAAAAAAAATGCTATATCATTCTTAAAAGATTCTTTACACATAAATAAATTGAAGTTTTCAAAAATAAAACTGGCAGTGAATAGAGCACCAGCCCTGTATTCAGGGGGATCTGAGTTCATATCCAGCTTCAGACACTTAACACTTTCTTGCCGTGTGACCTTGGGCAAGTCACTTAGCCCTAATTGTCCTGTTTTCCCCACTAAAAAAGTAAAAACAAACAAACAAACAAAAAACAAGGAAAATTGTATTCATACATTCAATAAATAATTTCTTAATGCTTACTATGTGTTAGGCATTATGTTAGAATTTTCATACAATTTAAGATCCTTAAAATATCTGTATTATAATCATCAAAGAAAATCCCAAAAGACTAAAGTGGAAGCATACTATCTGCCTCCAGAAAAAGAACAGATATTGTTTGAATACAAACTAAAACATGCTGTTTTTCATTTTCTTTCTTTCATTTTTTTCTTTTATTTCATTCCTATTGAACAAAATGACTTGCATGGATATGTTTTACATAACTGAAGATGGATAATCTACATCTGATTATTTACTCTCTCAGAAAAATGGGAGTAGAGGGAGAGAGGGATATAATTTGGAACTCAAAACTTTAAATAAAAATTTTAAAAAATTAAATATATATGTATGTATACATATGTATGTGTGTATATATAATGTGTGTGTGTGTATAATATGTATTAATAATAATATTTGTAGTAGTAGTAGCAGTAATTGTAGTAATAATTTAGCACTTATCATGAGTTAGGCATCATGATAAGTGTACTTTACAATTATTTCATTTTTTCTTTACTACAACACTGGGAGATAGGGACTATCATTATTCTCATTTTACTCATGAAGAAATTGAGGCAAAAATATGCCAAGTGACTTGCTTTAAGTGCCCAAGGACAAATTTGAATTCAGTCTTCCTGTCTCCAGGTCTAGCACTTGTGATAGTAATGGGGATTTGGAGATCTTCCATAGCCCTCATGTTGGCAATCAAACAGGTACTTACATGATAGTATCAAGTATTATGATCTGGAACTTGTGAATCCCACAATGGAAGGAACTTTTTGATGTAACAGGAAGGGGCAGAACAGGGAGGAACTAATACCATATATAAGGAAAAGCACAAACTAGAGAGCCAGAACTTCAGAGAGCTGAATTGAGAATTGTTGAGAAAGAGAGAGAGCCAGCGAGAACTGCCAGGAACAAGAACTGCTTAGAGGTAGAACTTCTGGGAACAAGCAGTGTGGATGCTGAACACCTACTCTGAGTGAGGAGTGGAGGATCCTTGCTTGAGGGAGAGAGTGAAAGAGAAGGATCCTTGCTTGAGGGAGCCTATTTTTGTTCTGAAGACTTGGGAATGTGGCTGTTCTTTGCATTGACTATGTGTACCATTTTTGTGGTTACTGTATTGGCTTTGATTTTCTTGTTTTGGGACTCAGTTTTATGGTATTTGAATAAATGTTTCAGTTTTGTCCTTCATATGGAGATCCTGTTACATTTTGTGATTCACAACTACACCAGCATATTCATAGCCACCATGGGCACTGTGAATATCACATTTCTAGTACAGCTCTCTACCCACTGGGCCAACTAGCATCTCTGTAAATACAATATTAAGACTGTGGAAATATTATCCAGCCAACTTCTTGCTATTCAATTTGAGAAACATGACATTATTCACCTACAGTGTATTAACAAAATGCAAATATTGGTGAAGTAATCATAGTGCTTGTTTGCCCATTGGTATGTCATAATCAAAACAATGTATGCTTTTGCTCATCCACTTTATTTTCCCAGCATGGATGGACAAACTAATGGTTTAACTATTAGTATAGACTAATTCAAAAGTTTTATTTTTCTGATGTTGTGAGTTTTAAAGAAATTAATGTTATCATTCAATCAGATCCTTCTTTTGTTTGAACTTTATGGGAGACCTTTCCCATGATTGTTGCAAGGGCCAATGAATATTGTATATTTATGTGTAAAACATGCACATATGTATATCATACTCACAAAGATTCTGCTTGCTTTCTCAAATCTATTTTAAAAATATGGATATAGTCTAAATAAGCTTTTGCAAGTAATTTTCATCAGTTCATCAGGCATCCAGCCCCATCTTTGTAGTCACACAACTAACTGGAGACATAGGGAAGATAATAAGCTGCTGAATTGTTCTTTTTTTGCTTTTTAAAGAAAGTATTTGATGAATTACAGCAAAATGAAGCCTTAAAGGCTTTTCTTAAAATTCCTCTCATTAGAATATAAAAATTATAGAAAGTGTCATGACAAACTGGACTACGAATATTACTTTGTCCAACAATTTACTGACTATTGGCATCAACTGAAGCATTAAACAGAGAGACAGGTGTTCAGTAAAAGTAACTGTAATTTAATTTTTAAAAACCATTATGCATAAATGCCAGACTGGTGCTTGTCCAAAGGAGACATAAGGATGATTTTATTTAAAATATTCAAAATATTCCTGTGCTCTCACTCTTTCCTTCCTCTTCCTCCTTTCTCTCTCTCCTTCATTTTTGACATCTAATTATGTTTAGAGACTTAAGAGTTAGAAGAGAATTTATAGCTCATCTAATGCAACTCCTCATTTCATAGACAAAAGTATTGAAGCCTAGAGATGCTAAGTGGTTACCCAAGGTCTCACAATAAGTAGTAGAGCCATGATTTGAGCATTGCTCTTTTAATTCCATATTCATCATTCTTTCCACTTTTTTTTCTCTTTCTTCCAAGTGAGAAATAGCTATTATGCCCTCTAAGAAGCAAAAGAGAATTGTGAACCATCCATGTGATGTGAATTTCATCCACATGCATTTGACATGGAAACCTAATCTGTTAGAGTCAAAGCACAACTTATATATTTCCTATTTTTCTATTTACCAAATTCTACTTAGAAGCCAATATTTGACTGATAACATTAAGATTTGATAATGAGTACTATGTACAGAGTATAATCATCTGATTGGTAAAAATGTAAAAGCAGAAATGACTAAGGAATAAAAAATTCACACCTTTATTCAGTTTTAATTTCTTGCAGTTTGATTCCATATAGCATAAAATCCATTTTTCTTATATCAATGTGCCATGAAGATTTCATAAATTCCCCATATTTCTTTTTTTTTTAAACAAAACTTTATTAACTTCTGTTTTACATCATTCATTTCGCCAGATTTTGAGTTACAATCATTTTCCCCCATTATTCCCCTACCCACCCTCCTGATAGCAGTCCCACAAGATATCGCTTCCCCAATCTGTCTCTCCCATACCTTCTCCCATACCCCATCGACTTTTCCATTAGAGGAAGATGAATCTTTGTGTCCCAATGCCTGCACATCTTATCTCCCAATTATAGGCAAAAGAGTATTAATAATAGTATTTATATATATATATATTTGAAACATTTAATGTTATGACCTTGAATTTCAGATCCATTTGCTTCCTCCCTTGTCACCCATTCCTTCTTGGGATATAAGTAATTCAGTATATGTTGTACATGTCTAGCTATGCAATACATTATCATAGTAGATATATTGTACAAGGCTGCTTATAATTCCCTCCCACTCATCCCACCCCCACCTGGTCCATCCCTACATGATCCTGTCCCTCTTCTATAGTGGGTACTTCCAACCTCCCCTCACCCCCAGGCTGCCCTCCCATCCATCATCCTCCTCTCATCCCCCTTCCCCCTATCCTGCTGCAGGTTGAGATATCCCATTTAGTATGTATGTCATTTTCTCCCTGAACCAAATTCAATTGAATGTGGTTTGCCTTTTTAGCCTTCCTTATTCTCCCCCTCCTTTGCACCCACTTCCCCTACATGAGATAGTTTACCCTACCATGTCTCTCCCCATCTCCTCTTGCCACTTTCCTCTCACCTCATAATTTCATCCCTTGAGTACTCTCCCTTCCCAACAAAATCAACCTATGCCCTCTACCAAAAACAACCAAACACACACACACAAACAACACACCCCCCCCAACAAAAAAAACACACACAAACCCAAAGGAATGTAAATAGTTCAACTTTGATAAGTTCCTTTTGATTTCTTTTCCCTGATTACCTTCTCAGGCATCTCTTACTTCTTGCGTCTGGATGTCAAATTTTCTATTCAACTCTGGTTTTTCCTCAAGAATGCTTGAAAGTCCTCTATTCCACGAATGACCATATTTTCCCTGAAACAAAATACTCAGTTTTGCTGGGTAGGTGACCCTTGGGTTCATCCCAGTCTTTTGCCCTCTGGAATATCATATTCCATGCCCTTCATCCCTCAGTGTAGAAGCTGCCAGGTCTGGGCTATTCTGATTGTGTTTCCACAATATTGAAATTGTTTCTTCCTGGCTGCTTGGAGTATTTTCTCCTTGATCTGGGGATTCTGGAACCTGGCTATAATATTCCTGGGAGTTTCTTTTTGGGATCTTTTTCAGGAGGTGATTGGTGGATTCTTTCAACCTCTATTTTGCCCTCTGGATCTAAAACATCAGGGCAGTTTTCCTTGAGAATTTCTTGAAGGGTGATTTCTAGGTTCTTTCTTTGATCATGGCTTTCAGGTAGTCCAATAATTTTTAAATTGTCTCTCCTGGATCTATTTTCCAGGTCAGTGGTTTTCCCATGAGATATTTCACATTGCCTTCTAATCTTTCGTTTGTTTGGATCTGCTTAACAGCATCTTGATTTCTCATAAAGTCACTAGCTTCCATTTGCTCCAGTCTAACTCTGAAGGAATGAATCTCCTCAGTGAACTTTTGAGATTCTTTTCCATCTGGCAAATTCGACTTTTTAAGGCATTCTTCTCCTCATTGCCCTTTTGGGCCTCCTTTGCCATTTGAGCTAGTCTATTTTTTAAGGTGTTGTTTTCCTAGTCAGGCTGTTGACCCTCATTTCATACTTTTCCTGCATCCTTCTCATTTCTCTTTCCAATTTTTCCTCCACTTCTCTTATTTGATTTTTAAAGTCCTTCTTAAGGTCCTCTATGGCCTGCAACCCACTCATGTTTTCCCTGGGGCTTTTGGAGCAGGACTTCTGACCTCACAGTCCTTTTCCGCTCTATGCCCCCAAAATAGGAGTCTAGGGTTGCATTTTCTGTTTCCTTTGCCTTGGCATGTTGCCACTTAATTGCTTGACTTTTGGGCTTGTTGCCACACTATGGCTTTAAGGCCAGATAGAGGAATTTTCGTCCCGAACGTGTGGGGGGCAACTTCCGTTTCTGGCAAGCTGTAAACCCACCCACAACTTCCACCCTAGATCACAATCTAGATCCAGGGAGGTTAAAGCAAGAGCGATTACCCCCCAAGACTGATGGCTGGATCTCCCCACGATTTGTAGGCTGGGAGCCGGAAATGCCTCTGAAAACTACACAGTGGCGTGTCTCCTCAGCAGCTTCTAGCCCCCAGGGGAGGGAGCTGACGCATTCCCCAAATGCAGGTCCCAAAGTCCATAGGACACTAACCTCTTACTTTGTCCTAGGCAAGTCTATGTTGATAATTCTGGCGTCTCCACAGTTCCTGGTGTTCTGGGGTTCCTCCAGCCGGCTGCTGGCCCTGCCGTCCTGGGGCTAAAACCTCGGCTCACGTGGACCTGGGCTCGGCTCCTGCGCTCTGCGCTGCCGGCTCCCAGACCACTGCGCTGGTCCTTCCTGCAGGGTGCTGGGCTGTCCTCAGCGGGAGGTTAGCTTCTCTGTGTCGTTCTGTGGGTGCTGGGGCTCCAGAAGATTTTCAGAGTCCTTTTTTACATAGTTTGTGGAGAATCTGGGGGCAGAGAGGCTTGGACGAGCTGTTTCTATTCCGCCATCTTGGCTCCGCCCCCCCCCATGTATTTCTTTTCTTTTTTTTGTAGAAGCCCTTTATTAGCAGAATTACATCTTCAGAAAATTGTGAAGCCATTCACCCGGACCAGGTCTAGTTCCTAACAAAAGGTTGGGCTTTCCCGAACACACAAAAAAACCGACAACTAAGAAGTTGCCAACACTTAAATTTACCACATCCCAACAAGGAACAAAGATGTCTTATTGTATGAAATAAGCAGGGGGTCAACAGGTTACTCCTCTGACTGTGAGTTTGATAATTGGACACAGTCAGCTGCGCATAATCTGGCTGAGACAGCTCCAGATTAGCAGCACTGGTGGCTTACACTGAAGGCTTACAAATCTTAAGATCCTCACAACAACCCTGTGAGGTAGGTGCTCTCTGATAACTCCTTAAAACACAAAACAAAACACAGAGAGGTTATTGTGATGGCTTATTCAAGGCAGGGCTAGAGCTTGGTTCTTTTTGTCAGGGGTAACTTGTTTCATTATGATCTCTGCCTTTTAAGCATAACCTCAAACTTACAAATGCTACAGAGATGTAGTTAACAGTAATTCAAATTATATCACAACACACCCAAAAGCACAGATGAAATTCATGAAAACATTTAAGGGCAAGACAATTTCAACGGCTTGTTGGGGCCTTTTTTTTGGTCTGCATCTTGGCAGACTGTTTCTCAAATGGAGGGCTATAGTGGCATTTTCTTCTTATTGGGGCAATGAGGTGACTGAGTGATTGATGGATGAATGGATTGATGAATGGAAGGATGCCACGGTAAAGAGGGGGGAGGTGGTCTTGGTGCTTAATGTCTTTCATTGCGCTGGCCATTCTTTATAATCCGAGCTTGGTCCTTCTCCAGTGTCTTCTTTTTGAATTGTACCTGATCTTATTACCAGTTTTCATTCGAATCCATTGAGGGATAGGACGATTCTGTTTCTGTTTCTTGGCCAGGAACCTCTTGATTCTAAATGTTTTATGAGAGGACATGATGATGGGATGACAGCCGAGCTTCCACCACGATGGCTGGATGGGCGAAAAACCATGTATTTCTAAAGACAAATTTAAGACATATTAATTATATTACAGTTTGGATATATGTTAAAATTTCAAAGTAAACACATTTGCGATATAACCTAGGATTGGTTTATGAGTAAATTAAATCAAGACTGTTTAGCAGATTCATTTGGAAGAACATAAAATGCCATATGATTATTTGATTAAACCATAATGCCAAGGCCGCTTTCTTCTTACTCTGCTCTGTTCCAATACATGAGCACACATTTACCTTCCTAAAGTCCCATTCTCCTTTTGGTCTCTGAATTATAAGAGGCAGGAGGAATAATATAGTCCTAAGTTCAACAGTAAAATAAAGGAACTTAAGCCTTTCATAATAATAAGGTTAAATTTAGGTAAATCTAATTAGTCATTTACATTTAGCTTTGTATTTTAATTTTATTCTTATAACTATTATATTCAGTATTCTTGAAAATATATTTCCTGAGCTGGAGGTGGGGCTAAGATGGTAGAGTAAAGACAGGGACTCACCTGAGATCTCTCTCCAACCCCTACAAATATTTTTCAAAAATGACTCTAAACAAATTCTAGAGAAGTAAAACCCACAAAAAGATGGAGTGAAAATTTTTCCAACACAAGACAACTTAGAAGGTTGGCAGGAAAGGTGTGATGCAGCAGGGTGATAGTGGAGCCTAGTTCACTGCAGGGCATACTAAAACAACCATTGCCACAACAAACCAGGAATAGGCACTGGGGACATCTGGAATAGAAGTAGCAATGTCTGCTTCAGGAGCTCTCAGCCCACAAACAGTTAGAGGGTTGAACTTCTAGTCAGAAAGGGATTACAAGGGTCGATTTGCTAGCAGTGAGGCAGAACTCTGTTGCTTTGCCCATAATTGGATCCAAGTCTCAGTCCTGGGTGGAAGTAACAGAGTGAGGAGGAACAGTAGCATAGCAAGACTTGTTGGAGCAGGGGAGAAAAGAATGCTTGTGGTCACTAACAGACTAGAGCACAGTATGGGAGGGTCATAAATATCTCTTCTTTTTTTTGAAACAAATGCTTTATTAACTTCTGTTTTACATCATTCGTTTCTGACAGATTTTGCGTTAAAAGCCTTTTTCCCCCTATTTTCCCCTACCCTCCGTCCCAGAATACCAGTCCCACAAGATATCGCTTCCTCCAATCTGCTCTCTCCCATACCTTCTCCCATACCCCCTTCGACTTTTCCATTAGAGGAAGGTGAATCTCTGTGTCCCAATGCCTGCACATATTATCTCCCAATTACAAGCAAAAGAGTATTAATAATAGTATTTATATATATTTGAAACTTTTAATCTTATACCTTGAATTTCAGATCCATTTCCTTCCTCCCTTATCACCCATTCCCTCTGGGGAGGTAAGTAATTCAGTATATGTTGTACATGTCTAGCTATGCAAAACATTATCATAGTAGATATATTGTACAAGGCTGCTTATAATTCCCTCCCACTCATCCCACCCCTCCACCTGGTGCATTCCCTATTTGATCCTGTCCCTCTTCTATAGTGGATACTTCCAACCTACCCTCCCCCCAAGGATGCCCTCCCATGCATCATCCCTCCTCTCATAAACCTTCCCCCTATTCTGCTGTAGATTGAGATACCCCATTTAGTATGTATGTCATTCTCTCCCTGAACCAAATTCAATGAGAATGTGGTTTTGCCTTTTTGCCTTCCTATTCTTCCCCTCCCTTGCAACAATTTCCCCTTGCTTCTTCTACATGAGATAGTTTACCCTATCCTGTCTCTCCCCATCTCCTCTTGCCACTTTCCTCTCTCACCTCATAATTTCATCCATTGAGTATCTCCCTTCCCAACAAATTCAACCTATGCCCTCTATCCATATATAACTTTAACCATAAACGCACACATTCACATATGTATTCATATGACCATACACCATTTTTCCATTATTTTCATAGTGAGAAAGATTTCATCAGTCATAGTTATTGTTTTTTCCATTTGGGAATGTAAATAGTTCAACTTTGATAAGTTCCTTTTGATTTCTTTTCTCTGATTACCTTCTCAGGCGTATCTTGCTTCTTGTGTCTGGATGTCAAATTTTCTATTCAATTCTGTTTTTTTCCTCAAGAATGCTTGAAAGTCCTCTATTCCACTGAATGAACATATTTCCCCCTGAAACAAAATACTCAGTTTTGCTGGATAAGTGACGCTTGGCTTCAATCCCAGCTCTATTGCTCTCTGGAATATCTTATTCCATTCCCTTTGATCCCTCAGTGTAGAAGCTGCCAGATCATGTGCTATTCTGATTGTGTTTCCACAATATTGAAATTGTTTCTTCCTGGCTCCTTGTAATATTTTCTCCTTGATCTGGGAATTCTGGAACCTGGCTATAATATTTCTAGGAGTTTTCTTTGGGGGATCTTTTTCAAGGAGGTGATTGGTAGATCCTTTCAACCTCCACTTTGCCCTCTGGTTCTAAAACATCAGGGCAATTTTCATTGAGAATTTCTTGAAGGCTTATTTCTAGGTTCTTTCTTTGATCATGGCTTTCAGGTAGTCCAATAATTTTAAATAGTCCCTCCTGGATCTATTTTCCAGGTCAATGGTTTTTCCCATGAGATATTTCACATTGCCTTCTATTCTTTCATTTGTTTGGATCTGTTTAACAGTATCTTGATTTGTCATAAAGTTACTAACTTCCATTTGCTCCAGTCTAATTCTGAAGAAATGATTCTCCTTAGTGAGCTTTTGAGATTCTTTTTTCCATCTGGCAAATTCGACTTTTTAAGGCATTCTTCTCCTCATTGCCCTTTTGGGCCTCCTTTGCCATTTGAGTTAGTCTATTTTTTAAGGTGTTATTTTCCTTAGCCAGGCTGTTGACTGTCATTTCATAATTTTCTCGCATCTTTCTCATTTCTCTTCTCAATTCCCCCACCCCCACTTCTCTTATCTGCGTCTTAAGGTCCTCTATGGCCTTTAGCCAACTTGTATTTTCATTTGGGGCTTTTCATGTAGGAGTTCTGACCTCACAGTCTTCCTGCTGTTCCATGCTTTGATCCTCTTTGCCCCTAAAATAGGAGTCTAAAGTTGCATTTTTCTGATTATTTTGTTTGCTTTGCCTAAGCATATTGCAACTCAATTACTTGATTTTGGGGCTTGTTGCCACAGTAGGACCCTGCCACCATACAGGACAGCTTCCATCCCAAAAGCGGGGTCTTCACAACTTCCGCAGGTTGTGTTGCCTCTGTACATCCTCCACCTGCTCTGACAAATTGGATACCCACCCCAGATCTCCCCCCAACACCACAATCCAGATCCAAGCAGGTTAAAACAAGAGTGATTAACCCCCCGACTGATTGCTGGATCTCTCTACAGCTTGCAGACCAGGAGCTGGAGCTGCCACTGTTGATGGAAAATGGCCTCTATGCTACATTTCCTCAACAGCTTTTCGCCCCCAGGGGAGGAAGCCAACTTGTTCCCCAAATACTGGTCCCAAAGTCCATAGGTCACTAACCTCTCACTTTTTCCTAGGCATATCTGTGCTGATAATTCTGGATTCACCATAGCTGCTGGTGTTCTGGGGTCCCTCTAGTGGGCTGCTGGCCCGGCTGTCCTGGGGCTAAAACCTCAGCTCACATGGGTCTGCACTCAGCACCCAGAGCACTGCACCATCGGTTCCCAGTGCACTGTGCTGCCCACTCTCAGAGTGCTCCACTGGCCTCTCCCTGCAGGGCTTCTGGGCAGGCCTCAGCAGGATGTTAGCTTCTCTGTGACATTCTGTGGGTGCTGGGGCTCCAGAAGTTGTTCAGATTCACCTTTTACGTTGTTTGGAAGTAGTGTGGGGCAGAGCACCTTTGAAGTGCTGTTTCTACTCTGCCATCTTGGCTCTGCCCCCTAAAGTTTGGGTTCTTTAGAAGAGGAAGCTGGAGTGTCTCAAGAGGTAGAAGAAAGGGCTATTGTTAGTTTGACTCATAAAAAACAAGAAAAAAAATAACAGGAGAAAGGATCACAAATTTTTGACAGAGGAAGGATCATAAAGTTTTGACAGAGGCTGAACCTAGTTGCCATAATGAGGAGGTGTGGGTATTATTTTCTTGTTCTTGCTGCTGCATTTCAAGTCCCTGGAGAGGAACCTGGGTAGAAAATGATATAATGTTAAATTATGAGGCTTTTACAAGAGAAGAACTTTGCCCCATATGAAAAAGAAAGCAGGAAAATCAAGAAGGCCAAACAAAGTTCAGGTTGATTAGTGATGGTTTCACTCAGCAGGAGGTATTGATATATAAATTATATTCACTTAAATGACAGGAGGATTGTTAGTGTCTTAGGTGGTGAGAATCAGTGATGAAGGGGCTGGAGGAGTATGGGTAGATGGAGTGGCTTGCTTGAAATTTATAGGTATTTGTCAGAATCCTTTTGTTCAGAAGCTTATAGAAATTGCCATATGCAAGGAGGTGATAATACTAACTATCAATTAGATTTGGCTGCTGATGGGATGCAATAAAATGCACCCCACTGATTCTCTATGGCCTAGTGGAGGGACCCTACTACTCACTTAGTGACTGTATGAGAAACTTAAAGGAGGAATTAATGAAACTGCTATCATGATTGGAGAAACAAATGCATATAACAATATCTGCTTAGCAGTTTCTCATAGAAATATCACAGAAAAGATGGCTTCTCCTGCTTATAACTACTTAATTCTGAATCTACTAATTGATGAAATAGCACATTCTCTTTTGGGGGTATTGGACAAGATTTCACAGCTAACTGACTTAGGGGAATGGGGAAAAGATAAATGTTCTTTATAGAGAAGAGTAAATAGAATATGGATTCAAAGTCAGAATAGATTGACAAGAAAATAATTAATTAATGCTCTGTTGAGAACAGGGGTAGGTTTTGCAAGAATTGATGTTATTCCAACTAATAAACTATACAAAATATATCAAGAAAAGGAGATTGATGTTAGAAAAAATAGAGAAGTGAGAACTGTCTCTACAGATATTCTTGGACCATTGCTATAATAGTGTCTTCATGGACTCTAGAAGCATAGCTGACTATCTAACTCCTTTTTTCTGTTAATACTTGTTTGCAAGATTTGGTTCCTTCAGACTTAGCACCTTCCACCTGCAGATGCCTGATCGCTTAAGCTGAATGGCACCCCCTGTCCTGTCACCCCTGGTCCTGGTGTCAAACAAGCTCCAGAAGCCAGCTAAAAAAGTGGCCTCTAGAATGGAATCTCTCAGGACATGGACAGCTCGATGTCCAATTTCAGCAGGAAGTAGCTATGGCAAAGAGACTTTCACCCCTTAACCCAAGATTCTGAGCCCCATTCATTCACAGGGGAGGGTTGATGGAGTGCTTTTGCTCAAGCCCCCATCCTAAGATATTGTTTAATGTACATATTTTGTGTTATCCCTGTTATATTGTTATTAAGTTCTCTTGATACAAGTTACCCCTAAAATCCCATTAACCTATGTAATGAAATGTATTGCTAATGTATTTTCATTATACAAGGGACATGAAAGATCTGGGGACCTGATGTAATGTGTACGGGAATTTGAAGATCTCCCCTGACCCTTAATAGACCTAAGGGAACTTGAAGATCTTCCCTGCTTTCAAAAATCTTCCCTGACTCCTGATATGCTGAATATAATCACATAAAGCTTGTGGTAGGAGGAGTTTAGTGAAGGGTAGAACAGAGCCCACAGGAAGCTGGGAGTCAGAGCAGCTAGATGGTGGGAGATAAAGGAAGTATTCAGGGAGACAGCTGCATTTGTGAGTGTTGGTTTATTGGAATGCTAAAGGAGGGAGTGGCTCCATACTATGCCATCCTGTATTACCTTCTTTATTACTATGATGGATTTGATTTACTGGTATTGGGATTTGGTTTTCTGGTGTCTGAATAAATGTTTTACTTCTGACTTCTCTATGGAGAGTCCATTATATTTTGTTATTGAGATCTATGTTGCCATATTTACAGTCACCACTGGTGCTATGAATAGTGCATTGGCACTACAGTCTCAAACTCAGAAAAAGGGGTATAAAGTATAACTATACATTGGGGAATCATGTATGTGAAAATGATTGTTAAATCAATAGTTTACATGAAACTGTTAAAAAAAAAAGACAATAGATAAATAAGAGAAATGTGTTGAAAAGGAGAACAGGCCAACACCAGACAAGTGGGTGAGAGAATAATAACAGAAAAGGAAACAAAGGAGGGACACTTATAGGAACAAGGAATGAAGAAGGAGAAATAAATGGCATGAAACCAAAGGTGTGAAAATGTGTTTTAAGAAGGGTAGATTACGTAGAAAAATATTTCAGAAGATCTTAGAATGTAAGCAAGTTACAAATAATGACAACTAATTGGAAGGAATGGAAGTAAATATATCACTTTGTAGTCATCCTTTTAAGAAAGACAAGGTAATCTTTGACTTCTCTAATGATATTGTTCTATGTAACTATTTAACTTTTAACATAATTAGCTCTTATATCTCCGATGGGATTAAAAGTTCTTTGAGGCCTAAGACTTCCTGTATGTCTTTGTAATCAATTAGTCCAAAAACTATCTTTTGGTATATTTTATTGATGGAAAGAAAAGCAAGTTTGTGCAAATATAATAAAGTAAAATAAAATAAAACCATTTTACTTTCTTAATTCTCTAACCTCTTTGATTTTGCTATCACCCTCATTTACAACATTTTTCCTTATCTTTCAAGAATTCTATTAACATTATATTCATCTAAATGCAATGAAACCATCATTAGAATCAGCACTGGTCTTATTATCACTGTTGACCAAAGTAATAGCATTTTTCCTGCTTTTCCTGTTGAGCTGATCTTTTATGGGGCTCAGAAAATGAGTTTCAATATTAATGTAGCAACTTTTTCACATTTGGAATTACAAGTATCCAGTTGAGAGATGGACATAAATGAAAGAATAATTCATTTTTAGTTCTTGCTTTCAATGCTACAGTAATTTTTTTTTCTCATTTCCTCTAAAGTACTTTGTCTGAGGAATGCTGCTAGCTCATTTTACTTTTGTTTGTTGTGTCTGTACATGTGTGCATGTGTGTATGTGTGTGTGATGTGTGTATGTGTGTGTGTGTGTGTGTGTGTGTGTGTGGATGTGCCAGTGAAAAGAAACAAAGAAGCAGCAAGTTGGACAGTATATCTAAGATATAGATGGTACCTTGTGGAGAAGGGAGCAAAGGGAATAATATATTGAAAGGTTGAAAATGATGGAAAAGTATGGATTATGAAGAATTTTAAATTTCAAAGAGAAGAATTTATATGTGGTCCTGAAAGTAATAGGGAATCACAGAGACTCAGTGAGCAGAGATGTTATATAATTCGATCCCTACTTAAGTAAAAACAAACAAACCAAAGCAAACAAAAATATGGCATTTTACTGGTAAAAGAAACAGAATGGAGGGAGTATTAAGGCAAAGAGACCAGTTTGAAGACGATTTTTAAATCCAATATTATATAAAGTCTTTAAAAATAGAAAAAAATTATAAATCCTACCAAATTCTGTCAAAGGTGCAAATATTGTCCTGATAAACAAATAAGTGAGAGTCAAAACAGAAATAAAACTATAGACCCCTAGTGTACTTTGAATAATTTTAAAAGCATACCACATATATATATGCATATATATAAACATATACATATATGTGTTAATATATAACAAATTTCTCCTCTCTCATCTTCTGCATCTGCTAAATTCAATCACTGCTGAAATACTCTTCCCAAGGCTCAAAGGTTTCTTAGCAGGTTTTCCTCTTCTTTGAAACATTCAATGGTTCTCTGTTGGCTGTAGGATAAAAAGAATATTCATAACCTTGTCTTTTGTAAAATGGCCCCAAGCCACCTTTCCATCCTTATTTCAAATCATTTCTATCCATATATTTTATGTTTTGGTTAACAGATATGAAAATCATTATGCTGCCTTCTACCTTCACATTTTGTGGAAGAAATATTCTTTATGCTTTGAAAGTCCTCCCCCCAAATCTATGTCTTTTAAAATCCCTATTCTTTTTTTTTTCTGCCAAGCACACTTCAGGTGTAGCTTTCTCTGTGAAATGTCTGCATTGGTGGTTGGTGCTTAATAAATGCTTATAGAGTTGAACTACGTTTAATTGAATTGTTAGATTACTTTCTTTTCTTATTTCAGAATGAGAGTTATTTTCCCCCAGAGTAGCATCCTTAGAAATTATATATCAATACCTTAATTTTATAGATGAAGAAACCAAGTATTACATTAAATTACTTGCTAAAGATCATATCAAATATCAGCAGAGGTGTGGTTAGACCTCAGCTATTATGACTTTCCTCACATGCTCTTTTCATTATACCATAAATTACCTGCCAGATCCAGGCAAATTATTTGCACTCTGTTTTTGTTTGTTTCTTCTTTCTTGTGGTTTCTCCCATTAGTTCTAATTCTTCTTTACAACATGACTAATGTGAAAATAGGTATAATATAAATGTATATGTAGAGCCTATATTAAGTTACTCATGATCCTGGGTGGTGGGAGGAGAGAGATAGGGAGAAAATTTGGAACTCAAAATCTTATGGAATTGAATGTTAAAAAGTAAAAATAACTAAATTAGATATATATATATATAATTGAGAAGCTTGGACTATTCTCTGAACTGGTTCTTTAAAGTCTCTTTTCATTCCGATAGCAATTCTATTTTGTGTTGGTTGAAGGAGTTCCCAAATGCCCAAATAGAGAATATATCTGCAGAATGAAACAACAAATTCATTAAATATATAAGGATTATATTTCCACCAATTTTAAGTGTAAAATGTGAATTTTGAGCTGAAATCCTATCCTTTTTTATGTCTTTAATATTCACACGCACACACATACACACACTAACACCTGTAATATATTTCTATATTGACCACATCTTCCTCCCAAAATGTTCATAATGGACTTAGGAATGTTTTCACCTTGTTTTTTCCTCCAAACAATTTTGTTAAAAGAATCATATTCAGTTGGCAAAGATCTGTTCATCACTGAGGCACACCAAGATTATTAGAAGTGGTTTAAGAAGTCTCACCCTATTTCTATGTACTATAGCTTCCCACATTACTTGGTATTTTGTAACTCTGATCAAAGTTCTCCTTTATGTCCAAATGAAATATCGCCTGCTTTTTTTAAGGCCATTTTTCCAGTGTGTTTGTGTGTGTGTGCGTGTGTGTGTGTGTGTGAGTGTGTATGTGTGTGTTTTCTTCAAAGGATACATAGGATAAGTTTTCAGTATTGTCTTCATAAAAACCGCTTATGTGTTTCTAGACCATAAATATGTCCTCCCTGAACCCTCTTTGCTGTAGGCTATCCATTGGATATCTTTGACCTTATGTGGTAGGATCTATTTTTTTCTACAATCTCATCATATTTGTCAGTCCTTTACAGAATTTTATTAACTTCTTCCCATTTTTATTTGAAATGTGCAGGTAATAACTGACACATTGACTTAGAAAGATCAAGCCATGTTGATTATAATGAAAATATTATTTTCAAGTCCAAGTATGTCTTCTCCATAGTACAAGCATCATGTTTAATTCAATTTATTCAAGCAATTCATCAAGTCTTTGTGAAGTATGCCCTGTATCCCAGGTTCTGTCCTAGACACTGGATATACAACACATACACACACACACACACACACACACACACACACACACACATTAAGTCTTTGCCCAGGGAGAATTTACAATAACCTATTATATGCTGCCTTTTGTCATATTTATAAGTTCATTCTAAATTACATCTCTCTCAAGCAGACACAAGTGTCCATGTGTGTGTCTGTGTCTGTGTGTCTGTGTCTGTATGTCTGTGTACATGTGAATCTAAGTGTATACTTCTGTACCACAGTGTAGTGGGAACAATATAAAAAAATGTGGAACTCTAGGACCTGGGTCCAAATCAAGCCTCTGTTACATGCTTCCTAATATGACCTTCAGAAAGTTACTTAAGCACTCTTGGTTTCAATTTCCTTATTCCTAAAATGAGGGAGTTGAACTATATGTCCTCTAAGAAATTTTCAAGATATAAACCTATGACCTTAGGTTTACCCCTATGCTATGCTGCATTTATTTTATTAGGTGAAAGGAATAGTTGTCAACATTAGGCTCTGGGTTGGGGTAGGAGAAGGACTAAAAGACTTGTAGTCAGAAAACCTGGGTGTAAGTCCTAAACTGATTTCATAACCACTGTGTGACCTAGAGTGAGTTATTTAAGCTCACAAAGGCTTAATTACCCATTCCTAAAATGTACATAATAAAACTTATAATACATATCTGTTTTGCCCATGACTTTGAAGAATCCTCCAAGTATCAGCTAGTATCATAAAAGCAATATAGAAGTGGCAGCAAATGGATATGGATAAACATGAGACTTTAGCAGAGCTTCAAAGAAAGTACTTCTGATATCACATGTGATTTGGAGGTGCATTGCTCAGGAATCACAGTGATTAAATGTTTGAAGCTACTGTGTAACGTGTTTGGTGCTGCATTTGTTAGAGAGGAGAGCTATGTTAGATGCTTAACATCTTCCAAAGGAAGAAAGAAATGGCTTCCCTGTTTTCCTATGATTTCAAACACAACTCCAAGGGGAAGTTACAAAAGGAACATTCTATGGAGAGTAAGCTTATGGACAGTGTTTTATTGGCCCAAGCGCTCAAGGGCTTGGAAAAACCTTTGGTTGAAAGTATTTGTGAATCTTCATGAAGGACAATCTCCTACCAACTTTGAGTTGATATGCCTAAATAGAAAATTTAAGGTAAAGAGAGGGCCTGGAAGTTACCCCCAAAAAAATCAAAACAAGGACAGTAATATGTGGCTGTAAAACATTCTCATTTATGGGACACTGAGACCAAAAAATAGGGTACTTCAGTCCAACCAGACTTTCTGTATAACAAGACCTTTGTTGAACTCTGTAGTATTACCTCTCATTACAGAGAAGGGCCTTGGGCCCAGAGATCAAGATAGCGTGACAAGGTAACAATAACCACCATTTTCTGATAAAAGGGTCGCATTTTCCTTTGCTTCAAATGTGGGCAGGATACATTCATTCCAGGTGTGCTCAAGAGAAAGGGAGAGAAGTCCATTATATCATGATTAAGAAATGGTGATGCAATGACTTATAGGGACTGACCAGGAAGCCCTAAACGCTAAGTGTTTTCTCTGTAAGGTGGGGGATTCCAAAATAAACTAATCATTCATTAATAAATCAATAAAATGAGAAGCATGTATTATTACTTACTGTTTGATTTATTGACTGATTGATATTCCATGCCATCATTAGAGAGACACACATAACCTATTCCTGACTTCTCAATGGTGTCATTAATTAAAACGAGTCAGAAATCTGTGGACTATCAGATCTTGAAAAAAGAAACCTAAGGTATATGCATCCCAGTGTCTAGAACTGAAGAAAATATGTTAGATGAAATCTTCAAAAGGCCAAGTAGAATAGAACCTTCCCTGTACCCCTCCCCCTATTCCTAGAAACTTTGCTGATGTTAATGGCCAGGACTGTGCTTTTCTTAGTTGGCACTCTTGTTGTGGATAACTCAAGGAAACATGGGCCATCTAAAGATGACTCATAAGGAGTTAAAGTCAGTGGCTTTCATCAAGAAAAGTTCTTATAGTGGGCAACTCTGGGATAATAGGGTCAAAGACTAAGATCTGAAAGGGACTTTGAAGGCCATTGAAGACCAACCCCTTATTTTATAGATGAGTAAACTGAAGCACTGAGAGGTTCAGCAACTTACTCATGGTAGCCCAGCTACTAATCTAAGTGTCAGGGATAGGGTTTGAATATAGGTTTTGCTGAATCTAAGAAAATTACACTATACCATACTCCTATACTACACTGAAGGGGCCGGGGGATGGTTTCTCAATACTATTGCTCATAAAACTTGAACAGTGTAGTATCTACTCGATACCAATTAGACCATGTAAATTAACTTTCAATGAAACTATTTTGTACAAAGCACCCTTACCTCCATGTATACCTCTCAAAATTTAGCACATAGAGTTGATGGGGAAATTAGCTCAAGATTATAGAGAATACACGGCAAAAGAATAACTCACTCTTTCTGGTTGAATAAAAGTAGTCCTATATTTCATATAATATTAGTCTGAGTGTTTGTTTCTTTTTCCAAAGGAACTTGGATAATTGTGATATCTGGTTAAGTTAAGTTAATTTAAGGAGAAGAGTTTTAGTTATGGAGAATGACACCAGCCACCCAACAAGAACCCTTTATGGAAATTACATCAGAGAAGTATTGATCAGTGGAGTATATAGTTACTTTCTGTGGGCATAGATGTGCCTTTGTTGTATCTAAAATTTTTTATAAATAAAAACACAGCATGCCTCACTCTTCCTATCAGTAATAAGGGATAATGGTAACTGAAGTGCTTGTCTTCAGCACAGAGTTGTCTTGAGATCCCTTGTGTGGAATTAATGAATGCCTTTCAGAGGATAAAAAAGCAAAATACATGTAAGTTATTATTATGTTAACTCTGTACCTTTGTGTACATGAAAAGGAAATTATGAGCTTCATTTGAAGAATAAAAAATATTCAAAATTGCCCAATTTTCCATATTGGATCAATAAGACAGAGAAATGTCAAGTCTCCAAAATGTACCCAGAGTATTTATGTGAAAAGAGGAGTCTCCAACATACATATTACACATAAATATAATATATGATATAATATGACATACATGATATGATACAACACAACAGAATATCATATAATTAATATCATATATTATAATTAATGTTTAAATATATGATATTAAATGATATAAACATACATGCCATATATACAAGATATTTAAGATATTCACAATTGAGGACATAGTTTTCCTATTTAAAAAGATTCCTGACACAAGAGAAGCATGAGAAGGTAAACAGGGAAAAGAAATCATTATGAACTTGTCAAAGTTGAAATATTTACATCAATACATGGAAAAATGATCACTGTAACTTATGAGACTTTTCTTAGTATGAAAATAGTTGAAGGGAATAGAAAAAAAATATATATATATAGTCTTTATCAGAGGGTATATACATGTTTAAATACATATGTGAATGTGTGTATGTATTATATATGTGTGTACAAATATATATATATATATATATATATATATACACACAATGGAGGGGAAGAACAAGAAGGCATAAGGGGATGGGTCAACCTTATAATCATTGAATTTGGATCAGGGAGGGAATGACATACACACGAAATAGGGTATCTCACCCTACAGGAGACTAGGGGGGAAGGTGATGATAGGGGGGATGATGGAAGGGAGGGCAGGCTGGGGGGGAGGGAATTTGAAAGCACCCACTTTTGTAAAGAGACAGGACCAATGTAGAAATTAGAACAAGTTGGAGGTGGGATAGGAGGGAGGGAAGTATTATCAGTCTTCTATAATATATCTGCTATGGTAATGTTTTTCATTAGCTACACATGTACAACCTATATTGAATCGCTTATCTTCCCAGTAAGGGTGGGTGGCAAAGGAGGAAGGGAATGAATCTGGAATTCAAAGTTTTAAAATCAAATGTTTAAATATATTATTATTATTATTAAAACTATTTTACATGTAATTGGGAAATAAGAGGGGATAGGGGATATCCTGGGGGACTGCTATTTTGGGGAGGTAGGTAGGGGGAAAATGTGGAGAAAATTTGTAACACAATATCTGGCAGAAATGAATGAATTAAATCAGAAGTTAATAAAGCATTTGAAAAAAATAATCCTGACAATGAATACCTATAAGGATTTAGAATTTTTTTATATTATAGTATTCCCCAAATCCCAAACCCAATATTCAGCATCTATTTTCTGTCCTATTTTGTTAAATTCTCTTCTTTCCTTCCCTCTCTAATCTCCTCCTCCTCCTCCTCCTCTTTCTCCTCTTCCTCTTTCTCCTCCTCCCTGTCTCTCTCTCTCTACACACAAACACACAGACACACAGATAAAAATATATTCATTGATTTTATTTCTATGAACACAATGACATAATGCTATTTAATTTCATATTTATATAAATAGGTATAATATGTGTTATGTGTGTGTATATATACATCATATATTATATACAGTAAACATACAGTTTCCTCAAAATCTTCTAATTTAGGCCAGAGCAGCATAGAACCAAGTCATGTTTTTTTTTCTGTTCCTCTATAAAAATGTGTATTTCCTACAGTTGACATTTTGATGCACTGGACCACAAATTAATAAACTATAAAATAAAGACCCTATGATAATTAAATGGTTAGAGAAATAACCAAAGTGTGTGAGGCTTCCTCACCCAATTTCTTTAGTTATCTCACATTTATGAGCCTTGTCTCTTCCTTTTGTCTACATTCAACATACCTTAATTTCATTTTCTCTTGAAGGGTGCTCTGGGATATCTAAAGCTCTTGAGTTATGAGATTTTCATGTCAACAGAAATGTAATTACCACAGAGAAAGAAATCCCCATAACTCACCAAGCATAAATTTCTAGACAGTCGTATCCCTGTAAATGCACTTTCCCTTTGAGCCAAAAGGAATAATTTTAATGAATGTTTGTCTCTCCAATTAACATCATCATGGTGCATTATGTTGTGTCTTATTTTCTCTCATGCATAGTTTTGTTTAATTAGGCCACACTTAGAATTTTATTTTGAGTATTACAAATATTTTACTTCGGATGATGTTGTTTGTTATATTTTACAAAAATACAGAACTGTTGATTAGGATGCTCCTTTTGGTCCCAGAGATGACAAGAATCGTTTCTTTTCTATGTGAGTAGTTTTACATTAGTTAATACTAATGACATTAGTTAGTAATTCTGGGGGCGTCTAGGTGGCGAAGTGAGTAGAGCGCTGGCCCTGGAGTCAGAAGGACCTGAGTTCGGATCCGGCCTCAGACACTTAAGGCAAACACAAACAGAAACCTAGCCGTGTAACTTTGGGCAAGTTACTTAACCCCAATTGCCCTCCAAAAAAAAAAAAAAAGCAAAAAAAGCAAAAAAGCAAAAAAAAAAGTAATTCTGACTCATTTCTTGTTAGCAATAAGGAAAGAAATATTATCAAAGCCTTTACTGATTAAATGCATATCATTTGCATTGTATATATTTCATAGAAATGTAAGGTGGGCGTTTGAACAACTGGATAAGAAGATGATAACTGGGAATAAGATGCAGATTTCTTAAAGTATAGGAATGATAAGTTTCTGTCTATGGATAAAAAGCAGCTGAGAAGAGCAGGTAAGCATGAATTTGTTAGCAATATTGCAAATCTAATTGAAAAGACTAAAACTGGGGAGGAAAAAAAAGAAAGGAGAGAGAAGGCATGACTCTTTATAGATGCAAGAGAGAGTGACTACTACCTAGGGAGAAGAATACTAGACACACAGAAATTCATAATAGACAAAAATCTAAGAATGACATCAGTAATAAATCCCATGAACACAAGTATAGTACTGTTTCTATGAGAAATTTCATGAAGTGAAAGAAGTAACTATGGAATGCATATGCCCATTAAATTACACATTTATGTAATCTACATTAAAACATTTGTATTACAACAGTTGTATCAGACATGTAATACTCAGGTCAAAAGGTGTAGCAACACATCACACTACTTCCACACTTGCATAATATATATGTAACAATCAAGGAAGAGGAGCATAAGATAAATGACTGACATATGGTTCTGAAATGGCAACATCCAAAAAGAAAAACATATTTAAAGTAGGGCATGTATATTCTAGGACATACAAACTGAGATATGTGAAGTGAAGGAGGAGTGGCTGTTGTTTTGCACTATTCCATATTAAGAAGATACACAAATCTGTGGAAATTTGGGGATAAGAGAGAGGAATGTAAATGAGAATATCGTTTAGGTGAAGATCAATAAAGGTAGGGGAAGAAGCAATATATTTAACTACAGACTACTTGGAGAAATAAGGAGGAGACCAAAATGTTTGGGAAATAGATCATAAGCCTGGTATGATTCCATAATCTAGTAGTGATGGTCAACTTTAATTATTGAGACATTTGCTACTGAAAGTCTTCTCTTCCCTAAGCACAAAGATTTAATAATGCCTTGACTGATAATTACGTAGGTCTTCAAAGGTTCTAAGAACCAGTGAAGGAATTGGTTTTTGCAGTAGAAATGGGAAACTTAGAGTACATTGACCACATTTGCCCTAATTGGTCTTTTTTATTTTTAGCCATTGTTCGGTGCCTTATCATGACTGTTATTATTCTTCTTAAGTATTGATTTTTACCAATAGAAGCATGGTTAAGTAAGTTGTTGCTTTTCTGTGGCTGTTCTTATTTTTATTATCTAATAAGACTACAAAGGACAACTTCCATTTTAAAAGGCATTTTTAGAAAATAGAAGAAACACATATACAATATGGTTTAATACTGTGCCTCTTGTTTACTTGTTAATAGTTTTCTTGGAAGGCTAGTCACTTAAAACTTCATAAGTTTCCATTTTAAATGTTCTACATTTTCATTACCTTAAAGGTTTTGAAAAAGATGGTGTCTCACCCACTCAAAGATAGAAATAGCTTTTTCTGGGTCATTCTTGAGATTTGAGCAGACTATCTAGACTAAATCACCATCACCTCCTAACATGAATGACTACATAACAACTTTAGGTTAATTATGAAGAATGGCCTATCCTAGGTTTTCCCATAGAATCCTCATGCTTGCATTTGAGGGCATTGAGGGTACTCAAGATATGCCAAGCCAAGTGGCCCAAAAGAACAATAAGAAAGCAGGGGGAAAATGTTCCCTACAAGCTCAATACATTTATGTACCTTGACTGATACTCTTAAAACTTCAAGAACATATGAAGCAATTTAGGAAGAGTTTATTGATAAGGATTAATACTTAGAAGCAAGGCTTTCTTTTTCTCTATATAAGCAAGATCAACTTAGCCTCATTTATGTTGCTGCTAAAGATTACCCTTACACAGATACTAACACTGGTATCATCAGGTAGAACCAGGAACTGTACAGTCCTGGAGAAGTGTATATGTTATCTAAAAGTACCAATGGGACTTTTCACTTAGTGACACAGAGGTAACATTCACCACCTAATTATCCTTTTGAAAAATTTCTTGTTAGCTCATGGGGAATGGCAAAACCTTGAAATGTGTTTCAGTCAGAAAATCAACTGGAAGTGGAGAATGAGTAAGGAAAAAAAAACAAGACCCTGCAGTTCATCGTTAAAAATGTATTATGAAAAGGTAAGAGAATCAAAATTGTATCTCAGCTCTTTTTTGTGGAAAAAAATCAAGTTCAAAAGAAGTAGGAGTCTTTCTGACTTAAAGTCTGTGGTGGAGTGAGAGAAGGGTAGTTGGCAGAGAGGTGGGGCAAATTGACTGGATACAGGGCGATTTCTGGTGAATGGGTCTAGAAACCAATGGGATCTTGGGTCAGGGTCCATCATAGCTTAATAATCAAGGGACATACTTATATCCAGTAAGTTTTTATGCAAAGAGACTGAGAGAAATGCATTTCAAACAGAGCATTCATTCTTGAATTAGCCACCTGGAAAAAGCCTGAAGCCAATCTGGCTCCATTATTCTGTAAAAGTAAGAAAGGAGACATGAAACCAACTCTTCTGGCTCTGTCACAAGAAAAAAGGAGAGACACAGTGTCCCAGCATCCAGACACATGAGGTTTCATGAGGCCCCAAACTAGCATAAACCCCTATATGCATTTGGAGACTTTCAAGGTCTCAGCAGAAGATGAAAACATTTCCCCAATGCTGATTATGCAAGAAAAAGGAAACAAGGGAAGTACCAGAATTAGGGAACCAGGAAATGGAAGTCAGAGATCATGGCAGAGAGTGGGAGCAGGTCATGACAATTTATCTAGAATATATTTAGACAGGACATTTGTAGCAGTATCCTTATTACAGAGTGGAAAGAGGAAGCAGGGCCTTCATATACAATAAAAGAGTTAGGAAGAAGGGACACAACTCTCAGTCAAGGAACTAAGACTGAAGACATTTATAAATATAAAGAAAAATCTGAAAAATAAATAAAGGAAGGAATACTATGAGCCAGGAGAACCACAGAGAAATGAACCTTATTGAATAGGTACTAGACTCAGAGCCAGGAATATATGAGTTCAAGTTTCAGTTCTGACATATACTGTTATGTGATTTTGGACAGTCTTAGTGTCTTAGTATTCTAGGCAACTGTCTAATTCTATAGGTTGTAGAGAACATAGATATTCATGTTCATACAAGACGTCTATCATACACTTTTTTTTAAATTAATTTATTAGTTTAGTTTCAGTTAACAAGATTCAATTCCATAGTTCCTTGATTTTCAAATTTCCTTTACTTCCCTCCCCCTCCCCTCATGACAGCATATAGTACAGTATAGGGTCTGCAAATGCATTCATATTAAACATTATTCCAATTACAAAGGCATATTGTACTAGGTGGGATGAAAGATGGTAAGGAAGAAGTAAAACCAAACAATGAGAAGAACAAGATCATTTAGTTTGCTTCCATCAGGATTCAGGCTCATACATTTTTGTAAATACTATTTTCCCTTAATTACATGAAAAGACAATTTTAAATTTTCATTTAAAAAATATTCTCTGTCCCTTTTACCTCCTTGAAATGGTAAGCAATTTGATATAGCTTATAAATGTTCAATCATGCAAAATATATTTCCATATTAGTCATGTTGTGGAAGAAGACAAAAGCTCAAAGGAAATAACAAACACATATACATACATACATAAACACACATACATACATGCATGCATACATATACACACATAAAGTGCAGAAAGTGAAAAATAGTATGCTTCAATCTACTTTCAGACTTCATCAGTTTTGTTTTGTTTTGGTTTTCTCTGAAAGTGGATAGCAGTTTTCACAATGAGTTATTTGGAATTGTCTTGGATAGTTGTATTATTGACAATAGCTATCACTCACATGTGATCATCATACAGTATTACTGTGCACAACATTCTCCTGGTTCTGCTCACTTCATTTTGCATTAGATCATATAAGTCTTTCCAGGTTTTTGTTTTTGTTTTTTTTAATCAGCCTGTTCAACATAGTATTATATATTATATAATTATAATTACATACCACAACTTGTTAAGTCATTCCCTAATCAATGGTCATCCATCTATCTCCAGTTCTTTGCCACTACAAAGTTTGTTGTTATAAATATTTTTTTAATAAATAGGTCCCTTCTGTCCCACACCCTCCCTTTTTATAAACCTCTTTGGAATACAAACTTAATAGTGGTATTGTTGGGCCAAAGGGTATGCACACTTTTAGAACCCTTTGGACATAGTTCCAAATTGCTCTCCAGAACGTTTGGATCAGTTCAAAACTCCACCAACAGTGAATTAGCATCCAAATTTTCAAACATCCCCTCCAAAATTTATTATTTTCCTTTTCCATGATATCAGATGATCTGATAGGTCTGAGATGGTACCTCAAATTTATTTTAATTAGAATTTCTCTAATCAGTAGTGATTTAGAGCAGTTTTCATATTACTACAGATAGCTCTTTTTTTCTTCATCTGAAAATTCCTTCTTCATGGCATTTAAGCATTTACCAATTGCAGGATGACTTATATTCTTATAAATCTGAATCTGTTCTCTATATATTTGAGAAATGACATTTTCATCACAGATACTTGTTACAAAAATTGTCTCCCAGTTTTTTTTTCCTTCTAATCTTAGTTGCATTGTTTTTGTTTGTGCAATAGCTTTTCTAATTTCATATAACAAAAACTGTTTGTTTTACATCTCATAATGCTCTCTATTTCTTATCTGGACATAGAGTTTTTCCCTTCTCCATATATCTGGCAGATAAACTAATAGTATATGATGCAATAAACTACCTATATACCAAGATCTCATATCACATACCAAGAAAAGGTCAAAATGGGTACATGATTTAGACATAAAAGGTTATGCCATAAGCAAATTAATAGAGTGTGGAATAGTTTACCAGTCAAAGCTATGAAGAGGAAAAAAAGTTATGACCAAATAAGAGAGAGCATCATGAGATGTAAAATGGACAATTTTGATTATATTAAACTACTGGGAGTATTTATAGGTATTTTTATGCTAAAATGTAACAATTATATAGAAATAAAGAATTAACCTTAGAGTCAAGACAACCTATATTCAGTTTCTACTTCTAATCCAAATAGACCAAGTGATCCTAGGCAAATCACTTAGCTTCTCAGAATAACCACAACTTTTTCTCCTCTTCAATTGTCTAAGATTTGAAGTTTGAGATAAAGTATTAACCTATATTTTTAGATGAAAATTTTCACCAGGAATTCCCAGAAATTGCAGGTATAGTTTTAAGAAAAAAAGTTTATCATGAGTCATCCCATTATAGAAAAAGGATGAAAGAAAATGCCCAGAGAAAGTGAAGAGTTTAATCAACCTGGCTTCAGTTGCCTTGTCTATTATAAAGTAGAAGTAACAAATACAATAATGTTTTTTTACAAGATTTTTAAGTTTCCTTTCAACTTGAAAGTCTATATTTCAATGATTCCTCTTCTACTTTTCTCAAAGTTTCTTAATGAAACAGTAGCATTTTCAAGTAAGTAGATGTTTGTTGCCTAGTCTGGTAAACTAGCTATCGTGTATAATACTATTTTATGAGAATTTTAAGAAGGGTGGACAATGGTCCAGACATACATGACACCGCCACCATAGCTATGTCAATCAGCTACTACTCAAGGTAAAAAGGAGCATAACAGAACTAAGAACTCATCTTCCTATTGCCACCATTGAAGGCCACATTGGCTTTCTAGAAGTATATAAGAAGAAATTGGCAGCTTATTTTTCTATCATTTTTAGTCTAATGGTGTATTAACAATGCAATATTCACTATGCCTATGGCAATTATAAATAGGCTTATGTGGTTATTAATCACAAAATATATCAGTCTCTCTATATGGGGGATAAAGCCAGAGAATTTATTAAAATACCAAATAACCGAGTCCCAAGACCAGAAAGTCAAAGCCATCAGGGTAGTTATGAAATTGGCACAAGTAGTTAACATAGTAAACAACCACATTCTTAAGCCTTCAAAACAGAACAGGCTACTTCAGGCAAAGGTCCTTCTCTCCCGACTCTCAGCAACTGCTCAGCGTCCAGGAAGCGTGCTCACAACAGCTCCGGCCCCCCGCAGTTCCAGTTCCCGGCAGCCCCCAACAAGAGTCCTTAGCAGAAATTCTGGCTGGCTTAAAAAGAGATTTGGGCCTCCACCTCTACCTCGGCAGTTACTGCTGTTGCTGTGGCCACCAACAGTCCCCAACGGAACTCTAACTCTTCTTCCGCTTCCTCTTGCCCCTCCCCTTCCTGCTATGTCAGCAAGTCCAATGGGGCATGGAAGATCTTTAAATCCCATAACCCTTACATTCAGCCCCAAGATCTTTCATGTCCCTTACTTGGCAAAAGTATATTAGGAATAACTGCTGTCAACAGAATTTTACAACAATATAACAAAGATAGCACACAATAAACACAGAAAAAAGAAAACAATATTTCAGGGTGGGGTTTGAGCACAAGCTCCCCATCATTCCCCCCCGAACAAATGGGGCCCCGAAATCTTGGGGTAAGGGGCGAAGATCTCTTCTTCCATGGCTACTTGCTGCTGAAATCGGATGTAGAGCTGTCCCTGTCCCAAGGGGTCCCATTTGAGAGGTCAGTTCTTAATGTGCTTGATGCCAAGTCCAAGGGTGACACATCACAGTTGCAGACAGGGGGTGACATCCAGCTTAAGCTATCGGGCATCTATAGGTGGAGGGTACCAAGCCTGTGGAAACAAATCTAGCAAACAAGGTAAACAGACAAAAAGCCAAGAAAAAGCAAAGAGAAAATAACCAGACTACTGTAGCCTCACTCATGGTAGAGTTAAGGGTACAATTTTGTAATCATCTTCTCCGGAATAAACAATAGTTACAGTGTTATCCCTCCCATGTGCTATAATCTCTCCAGCCTTTGGAATATCATCTGGCTTCCTTTTTACCCATACTTTAGCTCCCGATTTTATTCTATCAGTAGAACCAAATCCTTCAGTTCCTCTGACAGTCATTTTGGGAGGAGGGTCAGTTTTTACAAGTGGTATTGTTTTACAAGGAACAATAATCACTTGGACTATCCTATCATTTTTACGAATCTGTATGGGCCCTTCACCTAAATTATGGAATGTCACAGTAGTTGATCCATTCTTCCAATATATTGTTAAACCAATATGGGGTCTACAATCTCCTCTGTATATTTCTTTAATCTGGACTGGGGCCTGGCCTATTTCCTATTCACCCTGAAGGTGGGGCAAACTTGGATACAAAGATTCTGATTCAGGAGTACCTGCAGGGGTAGTTCTTGCTTCCCTATTCATTCTAATGTTAAGTACCTTTTCTTGGTACAGCTTATGCAGCTCTTCAGTTGGAATACCATCTATTCTTCTAAAGTCCACCCCTGCTCTCAATAGAGCAAAAAACAGTTCCCTTCTAGTTGGTCTATTTTGTCTCTGAATCCTCTGGCTATTTACTCTTCTCTCTCTAGGCAATTTATCTTGTCCCCATTCCCCTAGGTCACTTAATTGTGAAATCTTATCCAGCACCTCTGAAAGAGGGTGCCCTATTTCTCCAATTAATAAAGTCAGAATTAAGTGCTTATAAGCAGGAGGAGCAGTCTTCACTATGATATTTCTATGAGGAACTCCTAGGGGGGTTTCATAATATGCATTTGCATCTCCAACCATGATGGTAGTTTTCATTACCTCTTCCTTTAGCTTCCTCATACAATCTCTAAGTGAGTACCAGGGTCTGTCTCCACTAGGCCACATAGAGACAGTAGGATATTGCTTTCTGCATCCCTGGGCAACTAAAGCTAACAGAGTAGTTCTTTTGAGGCCTCCTCCCACATGGTAGTCCCTAAAAGCTTGGTGGACAAAAGGATTCTGACTGATACTTATGAATTTTAAGCAATCCTCACTGTCCAGTGTTATTCCTCCAGTGCCTTCATCAGTGATTCTTACTATCCAAGACACTAAAGACTCTCCCATTCTTTGGGTGAATCTATTCAATATGTCAGTAATCTCCTGTTGAGTGAAATCCTCAATTATCTCCTTGGACTCTGTTTGGCCCTGTCACTTCTCCTGTCTTCTACATGAACTACACTCTACATTCACCAGAGCTCATCTTCAGTACTTGAAAGATTGAGATTTCATTGGCTTGGGTACTATTTCCAATAGTGTAGATCACAACCTTTCCATGACTTAGGAAACAGTTTCATAAATTGCTATGGTTTAAAAAAAATCACTTGGGGCCTGGACTTAGAGACAGAAAGCCTGAGTTCAAATCCTGCTGCTTTCACTAATAGGCTATGCTTCCGTGAGCAATTCTAATATGAATGTGTTTGCAGATCCTATACTGGACTATATGCTGTTGTGGGGGGTGGGGGGAGGGAGGTAAAGGGAATTTGAAATTCAAGGAACTATGGAACTGAATCTTGTTAACTGAAACTAACTTAATAAATTAATTTAAAAATAATGTTTCAATTTTATACTTTCTTCCACCCTCCCTCACCAATGAACCTGTGATTTGATATATACGGGTACCTTGATTGTCCCAACCCAGATTGGGTTATTGTTTCATAATTTAAAGAATAAGGGACTTAACTATTGCACTAAGATGTTGTGTCTTACTATAACATAACTGAGATATTTTCATTTCCCCCCGTGTGTAGGCCTTAACTGTAAGCCAGATTTGGAGACTGGTTATTTATAATGAAGAAGTATTTACATGAAGGATATTTGCCCAGGTATTGTTCTGGGTCAATAAAATTAGTACTCCATGTAAAATTTCTTATGCAAGGTACAGAAATTCTAATTATATATTGGTGAGAACTGTCTTCTTGTATTGATGGTTCACCATTAATAAGGTCTTAAAAACCTTAAAAAACATTATCCTTATTGACAAGCTTATGGTTTTGACAGTGTGTAGCTTGACCTGTGCTAGTGCATGCTTCTTTAATATGTCATTTTTGACAAAATGAATACACTTGGTCTTGCCCCTTCTCACTTTTTTTAAGAACTGCCTACATACAAATGGGAAAATAAGAGCTAAGATAGCTAGAAATAAACACACCAGATAAATACAGAAATAAGCCTCTATCTATAAAGGAAACCATATGTATCAAGGAACTAAATAATCTCAAGAGACAGAAGAGTTGTATGGCTTAAAAATTGACAGCACACAACATAAGGGGTTGAATGACCAGGTGTTTCTTGGCCAAGTCAGTGTGATGCTGCAGAAGTAGGGGTAATAATCAGCAAATTGATAATGGAATTCCTGGTTGGAGGATATCCTTTACTCTACCAACGTTCCTAGAGAGAAGGTATCTCAGCAAAGATTCTGGACAAAGCAGAAGCCATAGCCAAGTAACATATTTATAAAAATGAGTATTGTGGAGGGAAAAATATGGACTTAGCTGTTCACTTGAACTGTGAGTTTGATAGACTTTACAGGTAAGAGGGGAAGGGATTTGCCTCACTAATGATGCTGGGTGCTTTTCTCTAGAGTGGAGTCTAAATTCCAGTTTAGCTTACTCTGCGTAGAGTAGAGTTGTCTAGGGAAAATGGGAAAGAGATTTTTCTAGATTAATTGTTTATAGGTTAGAGTATGAACCTTAGCAATTTCCAGTGCATGAATAAAGTAAAGATTATATTAGATATATTGTTAGCCTGATTACTCAGAGAAGAATTGAGAACCCCTTTTCCTTTTGATGTAAATATCCATATAGTATCCAAGTTCTGGTGTCAAAAATAATAAACCCTTTATGGGGGCATGAGGTTTAGGAATATTTCTGTGATATTCCTCTAATATTTAACTTGGTCTGCGCAATCCCAGATTTCTTTTTTTTTTTCTTTCTGGACAATGGAATACATATATAAAAGCCTCCTTGCTATGTTAGCCCTCTGTTTATATTATAAGCATCCTGCCCTCTAGTTGTACATTAGAGAAGTTCTCTTGTTTTATTTGTACTAATCCATTAGTTGTTTCAAATTTTCTTATTGAATAACCTCGGAAGCAATCTAATTTAACCTTATTAGTTTAGATAGAAGGACACTGAGAATGAAAATTCTGTCTTCTCTTCAGTCATTCACCTCCTACTAAGTGATTCTCTGAATAATCACTTTCACTAACCCTCCTCATATCCAATCTGTTGTCAGGTCTTGTCAATTTTAACTTCATAATATTTAATTTTTTTCACCTTGTCTCCTCTGATATTACCATCATCCTGGGGAAGACCCTCATTATCACTTGGCTGGACTATTGTGATAGTTTGCTGGTTAGTTTCTCCTCCAGTCCATTCTTTGGCTATCATATTGATTTTCCTAAAGAACAGGCAAGTTTTACCATGTCACTTCCTACCCCCATTCGGTAAATTTCAGTGGTTTCCTACTACCTCCAGCATCAAGTATCAAATCCTCTGTTTGTAATTCAAACTTTTCATACTCTGGACAACGCATACTTTTCCAATCTTCTTACATCTTACTCCAACATAATTTATAAATTCAGGACATCAGTCTCCTTACTGTTCTTTGAGACAAGACACTTTCCTTTTTCATGTAAGTAATATCTATTAGGCCTGAAACTAATTTAATAATGACTGGTGTTTTACCATTGCCTTAAATAGGAAGTACATAAAAATAAGGACCCTTCCCCTCAAAAAATATTGCCTTAATATAGTGTGAAATTCTTTCCTACTGGGGGCATGTTCATCTTGTCCAGACTTCTTCCCAGGATTCTAAGCCCTTATATCAGAACAGGTTTTCTGACCCTTTTTTGCCCATACTGTCTTTCTGAATTACAGATCTGTTTTGTCATTGTTATTGTAGTTGTTTAGTACTTTCTGTCATGCCCAATTCTTCATGACACAATTTGTGGTTTTATTTTTTAAAGACAGTAGAATGGTTTGCCATTTTCTTCTCTGGACCTATTACTGACTTTTGGTCCTTTCAATTCTCTCAAATCCTTCATCTTCATCAAATACTGACCTCTGTACTGGGAATTTCTATACCATTAGATACCTTCACTCTAGACTGCAGACCTGTTTCTTGAATACAGTTCACCTTGATCACTTCCTTTTTGACTCAACTCCAAGAATGACCTAATCCTACAGCTGTTTCATATAAAGAATCCTGAGATTTGTCTTAGCTCTCTGAATCCTATTGTCTTTCTCATTGCTTGTAACTTCCTTTGTTCTAGGCGCTGGATTCATATGCTCTGTCTTTACTCTCACTGTTCTTTCATGACCTAGAACCAAGGACTTTTATGACACTTAGGACTTATCTGATTCCTCAAGCTCTGATTCAGTTTCTCTAATTCTGAGTCTTTTGGTGATGATCCATAATCGTCTTTTGCCTGTACCATGTCATGACTATGTATCCTGAGAGACTTTAATAGTCAATCTAGAGTACTTGGTAATAAATAATACCAATTAACAATAAATATTGTTATGCTTAGCAGAAATACTATGGTCTCAGGAATTTGGCTAGACATCTCTTAGTATCATAGAATCCTAGAAATTTCAATATAAGATGGACCTTAGAAACCATTGAGTTCAATACCATAACTTTACTGGAACAAACTGAGATGCCAAGAGATAAAAAATGATTTTCGGGAGTAATGGCATAAGCAATATTTCAGATCTGAACCCATTTTCCCCTCTAAATTAAAGGTTCTTTGCAATACACCAAACTGCCTCTCAATTGGCACCAGTCAAATAACACAACTGCACAAACACTATAAACATTGAAATGGATATGGAATCACTTTAAATTATGGGGTTTTAACATGGTATCTATAATCTTGCTTTTTATGTTTACATTTTAAAATTATTTTTGTATATAATTGTTTTATATTGTAATCCTATTACCCTTTAACTTTTTGTAGAAATTAATACTTTGCAGTGGTGACCATGGTTGTTTTGTTTTGTTTTTTGCTTTTTGGAGGGCAACTGGGGTTGTGTCACTTGCCCAAGGTCACACAGCCAGTTTTTGTGTTAAGTGTCTGAGGCCAGATTTGAACTCAGGTCCTCTTGACTCCAAGGCCAGTGCTCTATTCACTGTGCCACCTAGCTGCCCCCTGTGTCCATGGGTTTTACTAGACTTCTAAATGGTTCCATGACAGAAAAATAAAATGACCAAGAACTTCTGCTTTAAATGAAGAATTATTCCAACTGCCTTTAAAACATGGCATGATTTACAAAGCAAATAGCAGTTAATTTAATATATTTTTAGGACTACCAAAATTATCAAAAATAATATGCATCTACATTTCTTACTTTCTTCAATCATGCTCTCAGAAAATATGCAAGAAAATTCATAGTGTATTACTAATGATGACTGGGGATTGGCTGATGCAGATACATTAGGAGTGCATTCTAGTAGTGGGAAAATTGGAGGCCTGAGAACTTCCCACATGATGCTAAATTGAACTGAAAGTACCACGTTATTGTGAAACAGTCATTTTTAGGTAGTCAGCTCATTTACAGAGTAACTGATTTTACTGTGAATATATTTTTGGGTTTACTCATGCTGTGCTGCCAGAACAGTGAAGAAAGAGAACATGTGTTTTGTTTTTTGGTTATTGATATTTGACAACACATTAATTAATCATCTTAAATTGGAACTTAATTTCATTGCAGGAGGGTACATTTTGCATATTAAACAAATTCTAGTTAATTACTTTTTGTCACAGCTGTATTGCTGATTAAAATAGAGAATCCCCAATGTATAACCTTATTCCATGTAATGCAGAAGATATGTCTACAAATTTTCATGAAGATGATACTATACATGTAATAGATTTAAATGAACTGGCAAGTTATTTAAATAGTCAAATTAAATTTTTGATTGAATTGACCTGTTAATTTATTTAAAAATACTATTCTCATAGTTTGACAGGTATGGAACTTAATTTGGTAAGGACAGAAGATGACCATATAGTTTCTAAGGAAGTTGTTTTACTATATCCTCCATTTTGAATTCACCTAGTTGTAGTATTTGCTATTTTACTATTACATTTCAGCTTTATAGATAGATTAAAATGATATTTTTAGCCATCAGACAGGACTTTATTAGTAAGGATATAAGTAAGCTGCTATTTGCCAACATTAGAATCCAGAGGACAACTGATTTTCATCCACTGGATACATCCCTTTCATTTAAACCTCTCTGATTTTTTATGTCACATTTAAGAATATGCTTTTTTCCCTTAATCAAAATCATCTCAGGACTTCACTCACTTGCCATTCTCCATCACTTCATAGCTTAATCAATCACTCAGTCAATAAATAAGCGTTTAAGTATCTACTACATGTCAGGCACTGTGCTAAGCACTAGGGATACAAAAAGGGAATGGAAAAACAATTCCTGTCCTCAAAAAGTGTATATTCCAAAGGGAAGACAAAATACAAACAAATGCAAAGCAATAAATCTATATGTAGGATAAGTTGGATATAACAAACAGAAGGAAAACACTAGAATTAAGAAAATTTAAGGAAATTTTCCAGTCAAGGATGAGATTTTAATTACATTAAAGGGAGCCAGAGAAGTCAGTAGTCAGATCTGAAGAGAACATTTCAGGCTTAGCTTAGCCAGAGTGAATGTATTTTCTTGTTTATGGGTTCTGAATAATGGAAAATGCTCTCACTCTTTCCCAGTCACCAATGGAATGAAGGTGGGCTATCTGCTTGTTCCACGATTTTTACCATGATATTTTCAGCAATGTTGTCAGATGCCTTAAACAAGGATGAAAATGGCATCAATTTCAACTACCGCACTGATAGCAAATTATTTCATTCGAAAAGACTATAAGCCAAAACTAAAGTGGCAGAAGAGTTGGTGTCTTACTTTTTGCTTGCATATAATTGTGCACTCAATTCAGTTTCTGAGGCTGAGAGGCATCAGAATAAGGATTAACTCTATCTTGTGCCAACTTTGGCATGACTTGGTCTACTTGAACAAGAAAATAGAGGTTCTCCACCAGTGATCACGGCAACATCCATATGAAGAACTATTGTTTAAAGCAAATGGAGAAGTTTGCTTACTTTGACAGTATACTTTCCAGGGATGCACCTATAAATAACGATCAAGCTCAATGTGTGGGAGGTTACTAAGGAAAATATGAGAAAGAAATATCAGGCTGCCTGCCAACAGCTATAGAGCTGCTGTGATTCTTTCATTGTTGTAGACCAGTGCCAAGAAAGGGAACCTAATTGCTTCCCTTTGAATTGTCTTAGGAAGATTCTGAAGATTACCTGGCAAGATAAGGTACCAGACACTGGGGTCCTTTTTCTAGCTGAACTACCAAGCATGAAAACTCTACTGCAGAGAGTGTAACTTAGATGGGCCACTTTGTTTGAATGACAAGTATGCCATTTACCTAGAATACTATTTCACAGAGAACTCACACCAGGGAAATACTCAAAAGGAGATCAGAAGTGATACAATGTATCAAATAAGGCCTCTCTGAAGAACTCTGGTATCAACTGTGAGCCATGTGAGACTCCTCATCAAAGAAGATACTATGTTTTTGAGTAAAGCATAATTGCAGTAGCTCAGAGGAAGCAGGAGATGTGCAAATTTAGAGTCCTCTCTATTCCAAATAATTCAAGGGAGTATTTGTGCCTCACCTCTGGTAGAGCCTTCTGAACTCATGTTGGTCTGACCAGCCCTAGTCAGACACACTGTACATTGTTTATGACATAGTTATGTCCTTTGGTCCTCTTTGATTATGAAGTACAATAATCAACTAACTACAGTGTCAAACTGATACATCTATAATGATATACAGAATCATCACTGTACCCTACAATACTTGAGGTATATCAGATGTTCAGGGAGGACTAGCATTTTTGGACAAACCTTTGTGAAGGCTTGCCAATTCCTTTTTAGGGCTGCTTATTCATATTTGGTATCCACCTTCACCCCATCACCTGCCTTTGGCTCCAAGAAGCTGTAGCAGGAGCAACAACTACACCCTAGTAAAACTGTCTTGCAAATGGCCTAAACTTCAAACCCATTGGTGAGTTTAAGAGATATTAAGCCAAGCATGTGAAGACGTCCCCTGGAAGAATGGGTGGATGACAACAATTTTTTTTCAAAGGCAATGAAGGTAACTGAAGCAGGTGTTGTGGACCACTTAGAGTTTGGTCAGATATCAAAAATGCTAAGTTCATCCACTGAGCCCTGGGACATCATCAGTCATCCTTTGTTTTGCCACTGTACTTTGATGACCTTGGAAAAGAGTGGCTGACAACTTGCTGCAAATTTGCCTCACTTAAATATGAAGCACACACAAGTTAAGGGGATGAACACCCATCAAACCTATTAGGTATGAATGCTACATGTTGTGTATAAATTTTTGCCCTAAATAATATTAATTTTCATATGATAACGTCACTTTAAAATAAGCCTATTGGGGCAGCTAGGTGGTTCAGTGAATAGAGCACAGGCCCTGGAGTCAGGAGTACCTGAGTTCAAATCCGGCCTCAGACACTTAACACTAACCTTATGACCCTGTCAAATCACCTAACCCCAATTGCCCTGCCCTCTCTGCTCAAAAGAAAAAACAAAGCCTACGATCCCAGTGGTGTTGGGAGCTCCTGTTGAGCAACTTCCTCTCCACTGCAGATTGCTATCTTTTCTACAGTTTACAATCTTAGAGAGTTGTCAGGAACTTTGAGTCAATAAGCAACGAGCTCAGGTTTACACAGCCAGTATATTTGTGAGGCAGATTTTGAATGAAGATCTTACTGTTCCTTTTGTCAATTCTTTATCAACTATATCACAACTTCTCTCTCTCATATGGGATTCTCCAACAGTTGGTGTTCCTTTGTCTCTTAAATTATTTCCCTATACATATAGGCCTTTCATCACCCCACACATTTTTCTGAATTTTCATCTCCTTTGTTGCACCCAGACATTTACTCTTGCTAATACTCATTTGCACCATTCCCTGCCCCACCCAGATAAAAAATACACACAGATCTGAGGCATACTTGAACAATAGTCCAGCTGACCTTTGTTCTTTCTATACTCCTTCTTGTCCCTCAAATTATCGAAATTATTAAAAGAATTTAGGCATCAGAATTTGAGTCATTAGGAGGTAATCCTCAAAGGTCCTATAATCCCACTCAGTCCTCAGCATGTGACTATTCAGTCTTTCAGATTTTCAGATGAGGGGAAACTCACTGTCTCCAAGACAGCATATTCAAAAGTTGGATAACTTTTGAATCATAAGAATATTTTTCCTTATATTTTGCCAAAATGTTCCTCTCTGAAACACATTTCCTTTACTCCCAGTAATATCCACTTAGTGGAACAAGCCTAATTTCTTTTCCCTATAATAACCCTTAAAACATTTGAAGTGAGCTTTCACTATCCTCCTAAAAAGTGGCCCAGAAGTGAATGGTTAGTCAAAATGAGGTTCATTTTATGGCAAGAGGCAGTAGGACTCTTGAAGTATAGAGTCTTGATACTCATTCTCAAAGTTATCTACGATCACATTCAATTTTGTGTTTGGCTAGTCAGTAAGTTGGACCAACATTTATTAAGTATTTAACATGTGCTAGGCACTGATGAATTTATTGACCTGGTAATCAATTAAAACACCAAATCTTTTTCAGGTATACTATATTCTAAAAATCCTTGTTTCCAACATTTTTTTAGATAAAGATCACTTTTAAAATTCATATGATATATGATAGTCATGATAATTCATCTTATTAAATTTGGTTAAATTTGATCCTTGGTTTTAGGCTATGAAATATGTTTTACTTCAGAGATTGGAACTACTCATTTTGCTTTGGTATAATCTATAAACTTTATAATCATTCAGTTTAGGAGTTTTTCCAACTCATTTGTAAAAATATCAAACAGAACAGGTGATAAGACATTTGACTAGGCAACGCTTTCCATGTTAACCTTAGGAACTATTAACTACTGCTTTCATAGTTTGAGTTTCCTTTAACAGGAGACAAAGATCTTCATCCTCCAATTATACATAAATTACTTAACAAGAGAATAAAATGAGGAGAATTTACATGTTTTGCACAAACACATTTTTGCTATGTATAAATATCAAACATTTTCATGTTTTTAGGGGCAGGGATTAAAAAAAAAGTCCTTGAATGCTTAAGAACTTAAATAGAGCCTATAAAAATGGAAAATAGCAAGAGGGGGATGTTGAAGACACAGGAAACAAAATGTATTGGAATCACAAGTTTGTCACCAGCTGGCCCTATTTATCTTTATCTATGGATCTGCAAATAGATGCTGTGGGCAAGAGCAGGTGCTACCCTGTGTTGATGTATACACATGCCCACTAATCAGAGCAAAGTAAATCAATTCATTATATATGTAAGGAATTTTGCATACTATATTTTAATAGAATACATTCATATATTTACTTAAGTGTTTTAGACATCATTTTCTTTGACGCATAACTCTAATTTGATCCCTTGAGTAGAAGAGTGGAGGCAAAGGAGACATGAATTAAAAACAAATCTGCCCTAAATTAATACATTGTCAGAGCCAAATTGGAACATTAACATTTGTAAATAATTTGTCAGAGAACATTTGGTATAAGGTAAGCACATGAAAAGGTACATAAATCCCTATTCGGATAACAATGGAGACAGATAAAAGGTTAGTTAGGGGATTAAGCAGATGAAGGTTATAAAAAGGCAATTTAATTGCCTTAGGTTTTCAGAATTGTGGAAAACTAATATACTCTTCAACTGACATAAATCTCGAGTTGGTATCTTATATTATCATGTTTAGTACAGAAAAAAATATTCTCTTATCTCTATGTTCCCTCTTCATTAGTAAAGGATGATAATGAGTCCTTTATCTTTGAATGACACAACTAAATAGTGAGATTTTTGAGGTAAAGAAACATCTATTTGAATTTAGAATAAGAACTGTTTTTTTTTCTTTTAGCATTTTAAAATAATGGATATAAACAGATAGACATTCTACCTAAATAGGTAAACAGCAGAGAGGAGAACATAGACCTTGAAACAAGATATAAAAATGAAACCTTCCAAGGATTCCCCTTTTTATTTTGTTTTATTCCTGCTTTTTAATTTTTACAAGTAGTCAAAGTAAAATCAATTGATGTAATAGCCACATTGGACAACTTACACATTCCAAATCTATAGCCCTTCACTTCTCTACTAAATGGAACAAAGCATGTTTTATTATCGTATATGTGTGTGTGTGTGTGTGTGTGTGTGTGTGTGTGTGTGTGTGTGTGTATACATGGGAAGGAAAGCATTTATTACAATTTGGCAGATTTGGATGGGATTGTTTTATATGTGGTTATAATTTGTATTATTATAGTCATATGTATAGATCTATTGTCTCTGCTTTACTCATCCTATAGTATTTCATATTCTTCTCAACTTTCTAAGAATTCCTCATAACTGTTGTTTCTTCCAATATGATAATAATCCATTGTATTAATAAGATAACAGTTTGCTTATCATTGAATTTAGCTTAAGGATGCAATAACACAACACACTTAATTGGGTATCTTACCCTTCAAGAGAGTAGGGGGGAGGAGATGATAGAGGGGAAGGCAGATTGGGGGAGGGGTTGTCAGAATCAAACACTTTTGCAAAGGGAAAAGGTCAAAGGAGAAAATAGAGAAAATGGGGAACAGGATATGATAGACAGAAATACAAATTAGTCTTTCACAACATGATTATTATGGAAGTATGTTGCTTAACTACACATATATAACCTATATTGAGTTGCTTGCCTTCTCAAAAATGGTGGGTGGAGAGGGAAGTAGGGAGAAAATTTGGAACTCAAAGTTTTAAAAGCAAATATTAAAATCATTTCTACATGCAAAAGGGAAATAAATATCATCCCTTCCCAACAAATTCAACCTGTGCCCTCTATCCATGTATACCTGTAAACATATATACACACATTCACAAATATATATATTCATATGCCCATATGCCCTTCTTCAATTATTTTCATACTGAGAAAGGTTTCATCAGTCACAGTTATTGTTATAACATGTATGCATGTAAATAGTTCAATTTTGATAAGTTCCTTTTGATTTCTTTTCCCTGTTTACCTTCTCAAGCATCTCTTGCTTCTTGTGTCTGAATGTCAGATTTTCTATTCAACTCTGTTTTTTTCCTCAAGAATGCTTGAAAGTCCTCTATTCCACTGAATGACCATATTTTCCCCTGAAACAAAATACTCAGTTTTCCTGGGTATGTGAATCTTGGTTTTAATCCCAGGTCTTTTGCCTTGTGGAATATCATGTTCCATGCCAGGTCCTGGGCTATTCTGATTGAGTTTCCACAATATTGAAATTGTATTTTCCTGGCTGCTTGTAGTATTTTCTCCTTGATCTGGGAATCTTGGAAAGTGGCTATAATATTACCAGGAGTTTTCTTTTTGGGATCTTTTTCAGGATGTGATCAGGGGATTCTTTCAACATCTACTTCCCCCTCTGGGTCTAAAACATCAGGGCAATTTTCCTTGAGAAATTCTTGAAGGATGATTTCTAGGTTCTTTCTTTGATCATGGCTTTCAGGTAGTCCAATAAATTTTAAATTATCTCCACTAGCTCTATTTTCCAAGTCAGTGGTTTTTCCCATAAGATATTTCAACTTGCCTTCTATTCTTTCATTTGTTTGGATCTGTTTAACAGCATCTTGATTTCTCAGAAAGTCACTAGCTTCCATTTCCTCCAGTCTAACTCTGAAGGAATGAATCTCCTCAGTGAGCTTTTGAGTTTATTTTTCCATCTGGCAAATTCGGGTTTTTAAGGTATTCTTCTCCTCATTGCCGTTTTGGGCCTCCTTTGACATTTGAGTTAGTCTATTTTTAAGGTGTTATTTTCCTCAGTCAAGCCGTTGACTCCCATTTCATACTTTTACTGCATCCTTCTCATTTCTCTTCTCAATTTTTCCTCCACTTCTCTTACTTGGTTTTTAAAATCCTTTTTAAGGTCCTCTTTGGCATGTAACCCGCTCATATTTTCATTTGGGGCTTTTGGTGCAGGATTTCTGACCTTATAGTCCTCCTCCCATTCCATGCTTTGATCCTCTTTGGCCCCCAAATAGGAGTCTAATGTTGACTTCTTCTGTTTATTTTGTTTCCTTTGCCTAGGCATGTTGCCATTTAATTACTTGAATTTTCGGATTGTTGCCACAGTAGGACTCTGCCACCAGACAGAGGAGCTTCTGTCCCAAATGTTGGGGTCTTCTCCACTGCAGGAGTTATTAATTGGGCGGCCTCCCTGATGCCCCCACCCAATCTGGCAAGCTGTACACACACCCCAAAACCCCCACCCCACACCACAATCCAGATCCAGTTAGGTTAAAGCAAGAGCGATTACTCCCCCACACACTGATAGCTGGATCCTCCTACAGTCTGCAGGCCAGGAGCTGAGCTATAACTGAAGCTGCAAAATGGCAGCTCTGCTGCTTCTCCTCAGCCACTTCTAGCCCCCAGGGGAAGAAGCTGACATGCTGCCAAATACTGGTTCCAAAGTCCATAGGGCACTAACCTCTCACTTTGTCCTAGGCTTATCTGTGTTGATAATTCTGGAATCACCACAGCTGCTGGTGTTCTGGGGTCCCTCCAGCTGGCTGCTGGTCTGGCTGCCCTCAGCCTAAAACCTCAGACTCCAGAGGTCTTGGGCTCTGCCCCCAGAGTGCTGCGCTGGCCACTCAATGCTGGGCTGCCAGGTTGTCCTCAGTCGGAGGTTAGCTTCACTGTGTCGCTCTGTGGGTGCTGGGGCTCCAGAAGTTGTTTAGAGTCCCCTTTTACATGATTTTGAAGTGGAGTGGGCTGGAGTGCTGTGGAAGTGTTGTTTCTATGCCACCATCTTTTCTATGCCCCCCTATTAATAACTTTTCATGTAACTATTGATAACTTTGATTTTTTTCCTCTAAAAATTACCTGTTAATATCCCTTGATAATTTCTGAAAATAGAAGATAATGAAAAAAATTTTGTGTTCTTTTTTCCACTATCACTGACTTCCTTTCTACATGGTGCCAGAAACAAAATCATAGTTTCAAAGAATGTTAATAGTTTATTAACTATTTTTCTACCTATTTCCAAATTGTATTTCAGAATGGCTACATCAATTCAGGAGCCCAATTTCCATCTATTTCTTGGGTAATGAATTGTTCTTTTCATTAAATGTGAAGTTGGGAAATGGACTAAAAAATGTCAGGCTTCCACAATTTCTAAATTAATTTGTTATTTACATTCTCCTCCACCTTATTAGGGTAGTTAGCTGTTATTAGGGGCTATAAACTTAAACAATAGGACAACTAGCTGTTCAGGAAAAATGCCTGTGGGGAAAATAACAAACAAACAAACAACTATGACCTTTTACAATCATGTCTGCAAGGCCTATCCTATGGCATGGTGTGGGTTATGTCATAACATGTTTCTATGTTTTTTTTTTTTCCCAGTATTTATCTACTATGGATTTAACAATAAAAGCAATTCAAGGAGAAGATAGGAAAGGGAGATTGCTTCCCAGTAACACAATCTGAACCTCCTGTCCACTATATTTAACTGCTTAAATGAGGCTTAACCCTTTATTATAATGGATCCAACCTCACAGCACAAAATTAATATGAATTGTCAAATATTTTTTCTTTAAAATACGTTTATATATATATATATATATATATATGTGTGTGTGTGTGTGTGTGTGTGTGTGTGTGTGTGTGTGCTCACACATGGGTGTGTGTGTATCAATGCTAAAAATATCCTGCTTTCAAAAGGGCATGAATTATTTTCCTTTTGTATAATTTCTACATTTTTATTCATAATGATTTATTTTCTCCTTCCTTCTTTCCCATTTCCTCCATATTTGAAAAATTAAAGAACCTTGAGTACATCAATGCTCTATTAGGAAGCAGGTAGTTTGTTTTATCATTAGACCCCTAGAATTATTACTAATCACTGCATTGATCAGAGTTCTTGATTCTTTCAAAGATTTTTGTTTTATATATTGTTTTCATTTTATAAATAATTCTCATTCTATCCCTTCTCTTTATATAATTTTTCATATCTTTCAAATTTCTCTAATAATATACTTTTCATCATTTCATATGGTGTAATAGCATTCTATTATGTTCATATTCCATCATTTATTTAGCCACAACTCAATTGATGACCTTCTAGTTTCTGGCTGTTTGCCACTAAAAAAATAGCTGCTATAAATATTTTTATACATATGAGTCCTTTATATTGGTTTTTGTTCTGTTATTTCCTCTGGATATAGGCCTAATAATGGTGTAAAAGAGTACATATGGTTTAATGACTTTTGTGACACAGTTTTAAAATAATTTCCAGAATTGCTACTGCTTCAATGTGTCTATTTTCTTGAGTCTCATCAATATTTGCAATATTTGTGACTTTTTGTCTTCTTGGACAAGTTGATAGGTGTGAGATTGATCCTCACAATTTTTAAAATTTCTATTCTTCTAGTTATTAATGACAGAAATGTTTTTTCCCATCTTGCTATTGATAATTTGGATTTTTTCTATTTCAAATGACCATATTTTTGGTGCTTTATAATTTGAGAATGGCTCTTACTCTCAAAAACTTGAATCATTTCCTTTTATATATTGGAAATGAAATTTTATGACAGGAACTTTTGGCAAATTGTATTCTTCTTGGTTAACCATTTTCTGCAAATTTCATCTATACTGCTTTTGTTTGCTAAAATCTTTTAATTTTATAAAAGTAGTCCTTTGCATTTTTATAATTTCTTTATTGCCAAGCTAAGGAGCCCATCAATTGAGCAATGGCCAAATAGATTTTGGGACATTAATGTAATGGTTTATTATATTTATATCTTTTCTCAATACTCATTCTTCTTGACTTGTCTGAGGTCTTTGATAATGCAAATTACCCACTTTATCACAACGCTATTCTCTCCACATTCCCCATCTTTATTTCTAATCTCTTGTTCCCATTCTCCTCAGCAGTTTTACACTCTCCCCACTACAATGTCATACTCTAAAGCTACACAGTTCTTCTGTGGTGTAATTTGGAATGCCTGTTTCATATAAATGAAATTGTATTTCATGTTAGATTTTTCCCCCTTTTGCACTCCTTTCATTTTGTGGCTTTCACTAAGATCTGGTTTCTTTCAGATGATACAGCTTCCCTTGATCCCGTTTCCAATATTGACTATACCTTCACTCATTCTGATCAATGCACTCATCAATGTGGAGAACTTGTAATACTCCCTGTTACCTACTGATAATTCCAGGTTGTTCCTCTACCACCATTATTTAATGCCCTATTTTCCTTTGAGATTCACTCAATCCATATCAATCACTCAAATAAAATGTTTGTATCTACTGAAACATAGTATATTTCTCTATGAATTCAGCACTTCACTGAATTTATCTTCTTCTTCCCAGTCCCTACCCTTTTACTAGTGGACATCAACATGTATATTGAAACCCTATGTTGTAGCAGAACCAAGATATTTAAGAAAATAAGCACTCAGCTGAGTTCTTCCAAATTTCCCTCCAGACCACTATAAAATAATTTCTCAAATTCTGTTGTGGCAGAATCAACAAAACCTAAAGTGAAAAATGTTTTATATCCAGAGACAACTTAAGATTTCAGGAGGAAAGGTCTGTGTCAGTGGTTAGGGGAAAGGGATTTCCAGGGGCCTAAAGCATAGCACAGAATACATAGCAAAGGCCAAACTAATGTCTAAACAGCAAGCCTTAGAAGTGGCTGCATTTATAGCACTGGAAGCTTTCAGAGCTGTATATGTACAGTGGGGGATAGACAAATATTTGGAAGGAGATTGAAGGTACTGTGCAGGTGCTATTTTCAGGACCCTGTTGCATTGCCCATATGCAATTCTAGGTTGCATATTCAGAGCCAAAAGGAGTAATAGTATTTGTGGCCACAGAGGAACACTTCCTTAAAACCCTTTATTGGGGTTTTAAGGAAGAAGACTGCTTGTGGTCACTCATGAGAGAGTAGTGATGTTAATAGGGAGACCTAACAGTTGTAGCTACAGGAGAATAAAGTACCTGGTCCAAGTCCCAGGGTGAGGAGAGAACCACTGCTGGCTGCTACAAGGGACCAAGTTCCCTTCCAAGGTAAGGGTCGGCAAAGCAGTGACCACAATTATCCTTAGATCAAACCACCTTGAAAGCATTGGGAATTTACAGACACCCAAATCTACCTGTGAAAACACCAGCTGAAGTTTGGGACAGTGCCTCCTCAGTCCTTGGAGTACAGTCCAACATGGATAAAGTTAAATGGAAAAAAATGAGCTAGAAAAATGAGAAAACAAAAATGAAACTGTCCATAAAAACTTTAAAAAGTGACAAAGAAGTTCAAGACAAAAAGGCTTTTAAAATAAAAATGAGAGTAGAGGGAAAATAGTGGGAAAAGAACTTAGAGTGATACGAGAAATTCCTAAATAATTTCTTAAAATTGAGCATATGGGGAGCCAAGATGGCGGAAAGGAAGCAGTAACCTCGCTGAGCTACTTGGTCACTAAGTCTCAAAGGGTTAATCTGAGCTGATTCTGGAGTGACAGAGCCCACTGGAAGACAGAGCATGGCAGAATCCAGCCCAGGAGGTTGCCCAGTGTGTCCACACAGGTCGAGCACAGAGCACTTGGGGTCTACACAGCTCAGACCTAAGAGCAGACAAGCAGAATACAACAGAGAGAGAAAAAGCCCCAGCCTGCAGACTTACGAAGGATGAATCGAAGTCATCTCGAAGAGGGAATGGATCATTGGAGCCAGGTAGGAGAGTCGGGGCCCCAGTGGAGAGAGTGACTTCTCAGGCTGCATTCAGCCCCCAGCCTGGAAGGTTAGACACTGCCTGCCTGTATAATACAGGGTCTGGAATGGCAAAGTAAATTCTAGCTGCTCTGATCCTCCCATCCCTCCTTCATGAAGCAGAAAACCCAAAGATAAGTCTCCCACCCAGATTGAAATCCCAAGTTAATGGAAATAGCCTCAGGCTTGAGAATCTCCAAGAAGGGGTGTAACTGAGACAGCCAGGAATCTGAAGAGAAGAGAGGGAGGGGTCCTAACAAGCCCCACCTCACCTCACCAACAAAAGCCTACTTATTGCCCAGGGGTATAGAGGCAGAAGTCTGAAGTGGTCAGACTCATCCCCACCTACACATCTATATTCCTCACTGACTTACCTGACTTAGCCATAAACTAGCCACCCAGAGGTATTCAAAGTCAAGGATCAGGCCCCAAACCAATATCCCGAGAAACTAAGAAACAGGAAGTCACAATGGGAAGGAAGGAAGCTGAAAAGGAGAAGGGGAAGGCAAGGAAGTCTATTCGAGCATACTATGCAGGGCAAGAACAACAAAACACACATGACAATATAGACGCTCTACCCACACCTGAGACCACAGAAGGAAACATGACTGGTCTCAAGCCCAAATAGCATTCCTGGAGGAGCTTAAGAAAAATTTTAAAGACCAAATCAGGGAGGCAGTGACCAACTTGGAAAAACGTCTCAGTGAAGTAATTGGAGAAAATACCTCCCTAAAAAAGAAACTTCACAAAATAACTGAAGACCATAATTCACTAAAAATTAGAAACAATCAAATTGAAGCTCAGAACTCTATGATGCAGCAAGAGTCAATCAAACAAAACAAGACGATTGAAAAATTGCAAGAAAATGTAAAATATCTCACTGGAAAAATAACCGACCTAGAGAACAGATCCAGGAGAGACAACCTAAGAATTACTGGTCTACCAGAAAGCCATGATGAAAAAATCAGCCTGAACTATATCCTCCAAGAGATTGTGAAAGAAAACTGTCCTGAGGTCCTGGAATCAGAAGATAAAATAACCATCAACAGAATTCACCGGACTCCTCCTGAGAGAGATCCCAAAATGAAAACTCCAAGAAATATAGTAGCCAAATTCCAGAATTACAAGATTAAGGAAAAAATTCTTCAAGCAGCCAGAAAGAAACAATTCAAATATCGAGGAACTACAGTTAGGATCACACAGGACCTAGCAGCTTCTACATTAAAAGAGCGGAGGGATTGGAATTTGATATTTCGTAGGGCAAGAGAGCTAGGACTACAACCAAGGATTAACTACCCGGCAAAACTGAACATAATCTTTCAGGCAAGGAGATGGACGTTTAAAGAAATAAGGGACTTCCAGACTTTCCTGATGAAAAAGCCAGAGCTCAATGGAAAATTTGATCTCCAATTACAAGACTCCAGAAGGACATAAAAAGGTAAACAAGGGTAACATAGACTCACACATGCAGAAGTGCACACACCCACACCCACAAACACATGCTCATTACTTGGGATGCAACAAGAGCAAAATGTTCACATCCCTATATGTGGAGCTGATAACTGTCAGTATTCGAAATCTTTATGACTATCGTGACCTTCAAAAGGGTTATACTTAGAGGGTGTGGGTATGAATGCACTAACATGGAGTCTAAAAAAAAAGAATATTAAGGGGATCAAAGGTACTGTAATGGGAAAAAGGAAAGGATGAGCTAGGAAAAGGTAAAATATGCCATCTGAAGAGGCATCAAAACAGACTATAGAAGAGGGGAAAGAAAGAGGGAGAAGAATATAATATAAAGACTATTCTCACTGGTTCTGGTTCAAAGATGGATCAAATTAATCAGTGAAGTTTAAGATTCTAACATGAATAGACACATAAATTCATTAAATAGAGGAAAAGGAGGGAGGGAGAGAAGCACTGTTTGAAATTTACTCCCATGGTTTGGAAGCAAACGGGGAGTAATTTACTCTGATAAGTACAAAAATTTATTGTGTCCTATAGATAGTGGGAGGGTAAGGGGGGGGTGAAAAGGAGGAGACTATAGGGAAGGATTAGAATGGAGGGAAATAGTAGTAAGGGGAGAGGGTAGGTTAAGAAGGGGGGTCACTGGGTGGGAACACTGAGGGAGGGGGCAGTCAAAAGGGAAAACTTCAAGGAGGGGAAGGGAGAAGGAAGAAACAAAAACATAAACAGGGGAGGGAATAAGATGGAGGGGAAGAGACGGATAGTCATCATTACTGTGAATGTGAATGGGATGAACTCTCCCATAAAACAGAGGCGGATAGCAGAATGGATTAAAAACCATAATCCTACAATATGCCGTCTACAAGAAACACATTTGAAACAAAGGGATACCCACAGGGTAAAGGTAAAAGGTTTGAGTAAAATTTATTATGCCTCAGCTAAAGTAAAAAAAGCAGGGGTAGCAATACTTATCTCAGATAAAGCAAAAGCAAAAATAGATCTAATTAAAAGAGAAAAGGAAGGAAACTATATCCTACTAAAAGGCACCATTGAGAATGAAGCAATATCACTACTTAATATATATGCACCAAGTGGTATAACATCCAAATTCCTAGAGGAGAAGTTAAAGGAATTAGAGGAAGAAATAGATAGCAAAACTATACTAGTGGGGGACCTTAATCTCCCCCTCTCTGAACTCAATAAATCTAACCTCAAAATAAACAAGAAAGAAGTTAAGCAGGTGAACAGAATCTTAGAGAGACTAGATATGATAGATCTCTGGAGAAAACTGAATGGGGATAAAAAGGAATTTACTTTCTTTTCAGTAGTGCATGGTACACACTCAAAAATAGACCATGTACTAGGGCATAAAAACCTCACAATCCAGTGCAGAAAGGCAGAAATATTAAACTCATCATTCTCAGATCATGATGCAATAAAAATTATATGCAATAAAGGGCCATGGAAAGATAGACTAAAAACTAATTGGAAATTAAACAATTTAATCCTAAAAATTGGTGGGTCAAACAAGAAATTATAGAAACAATCAATAATTTCATTCAAGAGAATGATAATAATGAAACAACATACCAAAATTTGTGGGATGCACTAAAGGCAGTTCTCAGGGGAAGTCTTATATCCCTGAGTGCATACTTAATTAAAGCAGTGAGAAGGGAGGTCAATGAATTGGACATGCAATTGAAAAAGCTAAAAAAAGAACAAATCGGAAATCCCCAATTTAGTACTAAATTAGAAATATTGAAAACCAAGGGAGAGATTAATAAAATTGAAATGAAGAAAACTATTGAATTAATAAATAATAATAAGAGCTTGTTTTATGAAAAAAATCAACAAAATGGATAGACCCTTAGTCAATATGAAAAAAAAAAGAAAGAATAAAACCAAATTATGAGTATCAAAAATAAAAAGGGTGAATCTACCTCTAATGAAGAGGAAATCAAAAAAATAATGAGGAATTATTTTTCCCAATTGTATGCACATAAATATGACAATCTTAGTGAAATGGATGGATATTTACAAAATCACAAATTGCCCAGATTAAGTGAAGAGGAAGTGAATTACCTAAATAACCCCATCTCAGAAAAAGAAATCAAACAAGCCATCAATGAACTCCCTAGGAAAAAATCTCCACGGCCAGATGGGTTCACTAGTGAATTCTATCAAACATTTAAAGAACAATTGATTCCAATACTCTACAAACTATTTGGGAAAATTAGTGAAGGAGGAGTCCTACCAAACTCTTTCTATGACACAAATATGGTACTGATTCCTAAATCAGGAAGAGATAAAACAGAAAGAAAATTATAGACCAATCTCCCTCATGAATTTAGACGAAAAAATTCTAAGTAAAATATTAGCCAAAAGACTCCAACAACTTATCACAAAAATAATATACCCTGATCAGGTAGGATTCATTCCAGGAATGCAAGGATGGTTTAATATTAGGAAAACCATCAGTATAATTGAGCATATCAACAATAAAACTAGCAGAAACCACATGATCATCTCAATAGATGCAGAAAAGGCTTTTGACAAAGTACAACATCCATTCCTATTAAAAACACTAGAAAGTATAGGAATAAATGGAGCCTTCCTTAAAATAGTTGCTAGCATCTATTTAAAACCATCAGCAAGTATTATGTGCAATGGGGATAAACTAGAATCCTTTCCAATAAGATCAGGAGTGAAACAACGGTGTCCACTATCATCCCTCTTATTCAATCTGGTACTAGAAACACTACCAGTAGCAATTAGAGGAGAAAAAGAAATCAAAGGAATCAAATTAGGCAAAGAAGTGACGAAGCTGTCACTCTTTGCGGATGATATGATGATATACTTAGAGAATCCTAGAGAATCAAGTAAAAAACTACTTGAAACAATAAATAAATTTGGCAAAGTTGCAGGATATAAAATAAACCCACAGAAATCCTCAGCATTCCTGTACATCTCTAATAAAACTCAACAACAAGAGATAGAAAGAGAAATCCCATTTAAAGTCACTGTAGACATTATAAAATATTTGGGAATCTACTTGCAAAAACAAACCCAGAATCTATATGATTACAACTACAAAACACTTTTCACACAAATAAAATCAGATCTAAATAGTTGGGAAAATATCAATTGCTCGTGGCTGTGTCGAGCCAATATAATAAAAATGACAATTTTACCCAAACTAAACTATATATTTAGTGCCATACCAATCAATTTACCTAAAAACTACTTTGTAGAGTTAGAAAAAATAATAACAAAATTTATTTGGAAAAGCAAACGGTCTAGAATATCAAGGGAATTAATGAAAAGAAATGCTAGGGAGGATGGACTAGCTATGCCAGTTCTTAATCTGTATTATACAGCAGCAGTCATCAAAACTGCTCGGTACTGGCAGAGGTGTAGAGTAGTGGATCAATGGAATAGATTAGGCCCAGGAGACCCAGCAGTTAATGAATATAGTTATCTATTGTTCGATAAACCCAAAGACCCCAGTTTGGGGGATAAGAATGCACTATTTGACAAAAACTCCTGGGAAAACTGGAATACATTATGGCAGAAACTGGGCATAGATCACTATCTAACACCATATACCAAAATCAAGTCTAAATGGGTACATGATCTAGGTGTAAAGGATGATACTGTAAGCAATTTGGGAAAGCAAGGAATAGTTTACCTGATGGATTTGTGGAGAGGGGAAGATTTTAGGACCAAACAAGAATTAGAGAGCATTATAAAATGCAAAATGGAAAATTTTGACTACATTAAATTGAAAAGCTTCTGCACAAACAAAGACAATGTAACCAAGATCAAGAGGGAGGTGGGAAATTGGGAAAGAATTTTTGCAACTTGTGTCTCTGATAAAGGACTCATTTCTAAAATTTATAGAGAATTGAGCCAAATCTATATGAATACAAGTCATTCCCCAATTGATAAATGGTCAAAAGATATGAATAGGAAGTTTTCAGAGAAAGAAATTAAAGATATCTATAAGCATATGAAGAAATGCTCTAAATCACTATTAATTAGAGAAATGCAAATCAAAACAACTCTGAGATACCACATCCCTCCAGTCAGATTGGCTAAGATTACAAAACCAGAAAGTGACAAATGCTGGAGAGGATGTGGACAAATTGGAACACTAATACATTGCTGGTGGAGTTGTGAACTTATCCAACCATTCTGGAGAGCAATCTGGAATTATGACCAAAGGATTATAAATAATTTCATACCCTTTGACCCAGCAATACCACTTCTAGGGTTATATCCCAAAGAGATCATAGAAGTGGGAGGAAGACCCATATGTACAAAAATAATTTAAGCAGCCCTTTTTGTGGTTGCAAAGAATTGGAAACTAAAGGGGTGCTCATCAATTGGGGAATGGCTAAACAAGTTGTGGTATATGAATGTAATGGAATTTTATTGTGCTATAAGAGATGACGGATTTCATAATTACCTGGAGAGACTTATACAAACTGATGCTGAGCGAGAAGAGTAGAATCAGAAGAAATTTGTATACCATCACAGACATACCATATCTGTGATGACCAACTATGACAGACTGGGCTCTTTTCAGCAATGCAGTGATATAAGTTAATCCCAAATGACTCAAGAAAGTTAAAAATGCGCCATCCAGAGATATAACTAGAAAGAACTTAGCCTGAATCCTGATGGAAGCAAACTAAATGATCTTGTTCTTTTCATTGTTTGGTTTTATTTCTTCCTTACCATCTTTCATCCCACCTAGTACAATATGCCTTTGTAATTGGAATAATGTCTAATATGAATGCATTTGCAGACCCTATAAATGTACTATATGCTGTCGTGAGGGGAGGGGGGGAGGGAAGCAAAGGAAATTTGAAAATCAAGGAACTATGGAATTGAATCTTGTTAACTGAAACTAAACTAATAAATTAATAAAAAATGTAAAAAAAATTGAGCATGTGTAAACTAATGACTCCATGGGACAAGAAGAAACAATAAAACAAAAGTGAAAAGAGTTTTTAAAAAAATGTATACTGTCTCATGGTGGGTAGGAACTGACTTTGAAAATAATGGAGGAGAGATAATTTAAGAATTATTGGACAACCTGAAAGCCATGATAAAAATGTGATGGGGGCTAAATAGGTATGTTTCAATAAAGTATCAGAGACAACTGCTCTCATATCATAGAAGCTGAGGATAAAATATCAATCCACCAATCCCCTCTTTTTTTTAAGTAACAGCATAATTATTTATTTACTAGCCAAAACAATTCTAATTACATGAAAGCTTGGAAATAAAACTGTTTGTACGTAGTCAGTCACTGAGATAACAGACCACAGTAAGAAGGAGAAGAAGAAAAAACAAGAGTTTGGTTGGAGAGTTTGCTCATTGAACTGAACTGGTTCATTCATAACAGCTAATTCCTATTTTTCCACATCCTCTCAAGCATTTGTCATCTCAGTCAATCTGCCTGGTGAGAGGCAGTACCTTGGAGGTGTTTTGATTTGCATGTCTCTAATCAATAGTGATTTAGAGCATTTTTCATATGTGTATAGATATCTTTAAAGTCTTCCTCTGAAAACTGCCTGTTCATATCCTTTGACTTGGGGAATTACTTGTATTCTTATAGGCTTTACTCAATTCTCTGTACATTTGAGAAATGAGTCCAGGGATGCTTAGGGTGGAGCCAAGATGGTGGAGTAGAAACAGCAGTTCCTGGTGCTCTGCTCCACTCCACCTCCAAACAATGTAAAAGGGGAATCTGAACAACTTCTGGAGCCCCAGCACCCACAGAACGACCCAGAGAAGCTAAGCTCCTGCTGAGGACAGCCCAGCAGCCCTGCAGGGAGCGGCCAGCACAGCACTCTGAGAGCAGGCAGCACAGCATTCTGGGAGCTGAGGCCAGGCCCTTTGTGAGCCTCCGTTTTAGCCCCAGGGCGGCCAGGCCAGCAGCCTGCTGGAGGGACCCCAGAACACCAGCAGCTGCGGCGATTCCAGAATAACAGCACAGATATGCCTAGGACAAAGTGAGAGGTTAGTGACCTATGGACTTTGGGACCAGTATTTGGGGAACACATCAACTCCCTCCCCTGGGGGCAAAAAGCTGCTGAGGAAACGCAACACAGAGGCCATTTTACAGCATCTGTGGCAGCTCCAGGCCCTGGTCTGCTAACTGGAGAGAGATCCTGCAATCAGTCTGGGGGTTAATCACTCTTGCTTTAACCTGCTTGGATCTGTATTGTGGTCTTGGGAGGGGGCTGGGGTGGGTATCCAATTTGCCAGAGCAGGTGAAGTCTTTACAGAGGCCACCCAACCTCCAGAAGTTGTGAAGACCCCATGTTTGAGAGGGAAGCTCTCCTGTCTGGTGGCAGAGTCCTGCTGTGGCAACAAGGCCAAAAATCAAGAAATTAAAGCAAAAGAAACAAAACAAACAGAAAAATGCAACTTTAGACTCCTATTTTGGGGGAAAAGAGCATAAAAGCATGGAACAGGAAGAGGACTGTGAGGTCAGAACTCCTGCACCATAAGCCCCAAATGAAAATACAAGCTGGTTCCAGGCAATAGAGGACCTTAAGAAGCAGATAAGAGAAGTGGGGGAAAAATTTGGAAGAGAAATGAGAAAGATGCAAGAAATGTATGAAATGACAGTCAACAGCCTGACTAAGGAAAACAACACCTTAAAAAATAGACTAACTCAAATGACAAAAGAGTCTCAGAAAGGCACTGAGGAGAAGAATGCCTTAAAAAGCTGAATTTGCCAGATGGAAAAAGAATCTCAAAAGCTCACTGAGGAGAATCATTCCTTCAGAGTTAGACTGGAGCAAATGGAAGCTAGTGACTTTATGAGAAATCAAGATGCTGTTAAACAGATACAAACAAATGAAAGAATAGAAGGCAATGTGAAATATCTCATGGGAAAAACCACTGACCTGGAAAATAGAGCCAAGAGAGATAATTTAAAATTTATTGGACTACATGAAAGTTATGATCAAAGAAAGAACCTAGAAATCATCCTTCAAGAGATTCTCAAGGAAAATTGCCCTTATGTTTTAGACCCAGAGGGGGAAATTGAGGTTGAAAGAAACTACTGATCACCTCCTGAAAAGGATCCCCAACAGAAAACTCCTAGCAATATTATAGCCAGGTTCCAGAAGTCCCAGATCAAGGAGAATATATTACAAGCAGCCAGGAAGAAACAGTTCCAATACTGTGGAAACACAATCAGAATAGCACAAATGTGAATATGTGTGTGTGTGTGTATATATATATATATAGTAAACCAATTGCGGTTAAGTGACTTGCTCAAGGTTACACGGCCAGTCATTGTTTGTATGTGGGTGCTCATTTTCTGAGGCCGGATCCAATCTCTTGTCATCCCAACTCCGAGGCCAGTGCTCTTACTCACTGTGCCACCTACCCACCCCAAATGTGTGTATATATGTTTACAGGTATATATGGATAGAGGGCTCTGGTTGAATTTAGTGGGAAGGGATGATACTTAAGGGGTGAAGCTGAGAAGTGAGAGAGGAAAGTGACAAGAGGAGATGGGGAGAGAGGGGGTAGGGTAAACTATCTCATGTAGTAGAGGCAATGGGATATCTCACCCTGCAGCTGAGTAGGGGGAAGGGGGAAGAGAGGGGGGATGATGGAGGGGAAGGCATTCTAGGGGGAAGGGATGTTGGAAGTACCCACTATCAAAGAGGGACAGGATCAAAGTAGGGAATGGACCTGGTGGGGGGTGGGATGGGGGGGGAGGGAAATACAAGCAGTCTTTTACAATATATCTACTATGGTGATGTTTTGCATAGCTATACATGTGCAACATATACTGAATTGCTTATCTTCCCAGAGGGAGTGGGTGACAAGGGAGGAAGGGAATGGATCTGAAATTCGAAGTCTTAAAACTAAATGTTTCAAATGTATAAAATACTATTATTAATACTATTTTGCATGTAATTGGGAGATAAGATGCTAAGGCATTGCGGCTCAGAAATTCACCTTGCCCCAATGACAAAGCTGAAGGGGGTATGGCAGAAGATATGGGAGAGAGCAGATTGGATGTGGGGATATGTAGTGGTACTGCTATTCTGGGGTGGTGGGTAGGGAAAAATGGGGAAAAAATGTAACTCAAAATCTGGCAGAAATGAATGATGTAAACCAGAAGTTAATTAAACATTTGTTAAAAATACAAAAAAAAACAAAAACAAAAACAAAAACAAACAAACAAACAAAAAACTAGAAATGAGTCCTTTATCAGAGAGATAGTTTGTAAAAATTCTTTCCCAATTTCTCACTTCCCTCCTAATCCTGGTTACATTGGCATTGTTTGTACAGAATCTTTTCAATTTAATGTAATCAAAATTATCCATTTTGCATTTTATAATGCTCTTTAACTCTTGTTTGGTCATAAAGTCTTTGCCTCTCCACAAATCTGTCAGGTAAACTATTCCTTGCTTTCCCAGATTGCTTACAGTATCATCTTTTATACATAGATCATGGACCCATTTAGACTTGATTTTGTTATATGGTGTTAGATAATGGTCTATGCCCAGTTTCTGTCTTAGTTATATTCCAGTTTTCCCAGCAGGTTTTGTCAAACAATGAGTTCTTTTCCACAAAACTGGGGTATTTGGGTCTATCAAATAATAGATTACTGCAGTCACTAACTGCTGAGTCTCTTGTTCCCAATCTATTCCATTGATCGACTACTCTACTCCTCAGCCAGTACCAAGTAGTTTTGATTGATGTTGCTTCAGAATACAGATTAAAATTTTGAATAACTAGTCCTCCTTCCCTAGCATTTCTTTTCATTAATTCCCTTGATATTATGGACCATTTGTTCATCCAAATGAATTTTGTTACTATTTTTTCTAGCTCTATAAACCAGTTTTATTGGTAAATTGATTGGTATGGCACTAAATATATAATTTAATTTAGGTAAATTTTTCATTTTTATTCACATTAGTTCAACTGTGCCATGAACAATTGATGTTTTTCCAATTAGTTAGATCTGATTTTATTTGTGTGAAAAGAGTTTCGTAGTTGTGATCATATAGGTTCTTCATTTGTTTTGGCAGGTAGATTCCCAAATATTTTGTAATGCGAACAGTAACTTTAAATAGGATTTCTCTTTCTATCCCTTGCTGTTGAATTTCTTTAGAGATATACAGGAATGCTCATGATTTATGTAGGTTTATTTTATATCCAGCAACTTTGCCAGATTTATTTATTGTCTCAAGAAGCTTTTTCCTTGATTATCTAGGATTCTCTAAGTAAATCTTCATATCATCAGCAAAGAGTGATAATTGGTCTCTTCTTTTGCCTAATTTGATTCCTTTGATTACTTTTTCTTCTCTAATCGCTACTGCTAACATTTCTAGTACCACATTGAATAAGAGGGGTGATAGTGGACACCCTTGTTTCACTCCTGATCTTATTGGAAAGGCTTCTAGTTTATCCCCATTGCATATAATACTTGCTGATGGTTTTAGATAGATGCTACTTGTTATGTTAAGGAAAATTCCACTTATTCCTATACTTTCTAGTGTTTTTTAATAGAAATGGATGTTGTATTTGGTGAAAAGTGTTTTCTGCATATATTGAGATAATCATTTGGTTTCTGCTAGATTTATTGTCAATTAGATTAATTATACTGATGGTTTTCCTAATATTAAACCATCCTTGCATTCCTTGAACAAATACTACCTGATCAAAGTGTATTATTTCCGTGATTAAGTTTTTGTAGTCTTTTGGCTAATATTTTATTTAAAATTTTTGCATCTGTATTCATGAGGGGAATTGCTCCGGAATTTTCTTTCTCTGTTTTATCTCTTCCTGATTTAGGTATCAGTACCCTATTTGTGTCAAAAAAAAAAAATTGGTAGGACTATGTCTTCACTAATTTTACCAAATAGTTTGTAGAATATTGGAATCAATTGTTCTTTAAATGTTTCATAGAATTCACTAGCAAATGATCTGGTCCTGGAGACTTTCTCCCAGGGAGTACACTGATGGCTTGTTCTATTTCTTTTTCTGAGATGGGGTTATTTATGAAATATACTTCCTCTTCAGTTAATCTGGGCAACTAATATTTTTGTAAATATTCATCCATTTCACTAAGATTGTCAAATTTATGTGCATATCATTGGGGAAAATTGTTCCTAATTATTGGTTTAATTTCTCCTTCATTGGAGGTAGATTCAAACTTTTCATTTTTGAAACTCATAAATTAGTTTTCTTCTTTCTTTTTTTTATCATATTGACTAAGGGTCTATCAATTTTATTGTTTTTTTTTTTTCATAAAACCAGCACTTAGTTTTATTTATTAGTTCAATAGTTTTCTTAATTTCAATTTTATTAGTCTTTCCTTTGCTTTTCCTCCCCTTTTTTATTGCATGCCCAATTCATTGATCTTCCTTTCATCTAAATTATTCATGTATGCACTCAGGGATATAAAATTCCCCTAGGAACTGCTTTTGCTGCATCCCAGAAATTTTGGTATGCTGTCTCATTATTATCATTCTCTTGAATGAAGTTATTTATTGGTTCTATAATTTCTTGTTTGACCCACTCATTCTTTAGTATTAAATTGTTTAATTTCCAATTAGTTTTTAGTCTATCTTTCCATGGATCTTAATTGCATATAATATTTATTGCATCATAATCTGAGAATGATGCATTCAATAATTCTGCCTTTCTACACCGAATTTGAGGATTTTATGCACTAGTACATGGTATATATATTTTTTCAAAGCAATTGGGGTTAAGTAACTTGCTCAGTGTTACACGGCCAGCCATTATTTATGTGTGGGTGTTCATTTTCTGAGGCCAGATTCGATTCCGGGTCATCGCAACTCCGAGGCCCGAGCTCTTCCTCACTGCGCCACCTAGCCCTACCCTGTACATGCTCTATTTTTGAGTATGTACCATGCACTGCCGAGAAGAAAGTAAATTCCTTTTTATCCCCATTCATTTTTCTCCAGAGATCTATCATATCTATCCTCTTTAAAGTTCTATTTACCTCCTTAACTTATTTCTTGTTTATTTTGAGGTTAGATTTATCAAGGTCAGAGACAGGGAGATTGAGATCCCCCAATAGTATAGTTTTGCTACCTATTACTTCCTCTAATTCCCTTAACTTCTCCTCTAGGTATTTGGATGCTATACCACTTGGTGCATATATGTTAATAAAGATATTGCTTCATTCTCAATGGTGCCTTTTAGCAGGATATGGTTTCCTTCCTTATCTTTTTTTTTTTTTTTGCTTTTTTTGGGGGGGGCAATTGGTGTTAAGTAACTTGCCCAAGGTCACAGGGTTAGGTTTTTGTGTGTGCATTAAGTGTCTGAGGCCGGATCCGAACTCAGGTCCTTCTGACTCCAGGGCCGATGCTCTACTCACTGTGCCACCTAGCTGCCCCCTCCTTATCTTTTTAAATTAGATATAGATTTTGCTTTTGCTTTATCTGAGATAAGGATTGTTACCCCTGTTTTTTTCCACTTTATGTGAAGCATAATATATTCTACTCCAGCCTTTTACCTTTAACCTGTGTGTATCCCTTTGTTTCAAATGTGTTTCTTGTAAGACAGTATATTGTAGGATTATGGTTCTTAATCCATTCTGATATCCTCTATTTTATGGGAGAGATCATTCCATTAACATTCACAGTAATGATTACTATCTATCTCTTTCCCTCCATTCTATTCCCTCCACTTCTTATATTTTTGCTTCTTCCTTTTCCCTTCCCCTCCATAAGGATTTTCCTTTTGACCACTGCCTCCCTCGGTGTTCCCTACCTGTGACACCCCCTTCTTTTCCTGCCCTCTCCCCTTACTACTATTTCCTTTTAAGCCCCACATTCTTATTCCCCCGTTACCCTCCTACTGCCTATAGGACACAATAGATTTTGACAGTAAATTTCATACAGTGCTCCTCTCCCTCCCTCCCTTCCCTCTATTTAATGAGTTTTTGTGTCTTTTCATATTAGAATCTTAAACTTAACTGATCATGTTCTTCCCTCTTTGAACCAGAACCCATGAGAATAATACTCAAATGATGTTCCTCTCCCTCTTTCCTTCCCCTGTAATATAGTGTATTTTTATGTTTATTTGTACGGCCTAATTTACCTTTTTTGTCTCATCCTTTCCTTGTATCCCATTACAGTTCTTCTGACCCCCTTAATAATGTTTTATTTTATCATCAAATTAGTTCATTTATACCCACACCCTTTATTTATGTATAACCCTGTTAAAGGTCATGATAATCATATAAACTTCAATTTTGACAGTTATCAGCTTTTCATATAGGCATGTAAACATTTTGCTCTTGTTGTGTCCCAAGTTATGTGCATGTGTGCATGACTGTGCATGTAATAGCCCCAGGAGAAGCTGCTGTCTCTGCTGTAGGCCCTGAGCTTTCTCTTAACAGTGGATCCTCCTGTTCTGTTGTGAGACATTGGTAAGATGCCTGTGAATCATCCTTGAGGTGATTGAATCCTCTGACTGGGGCTCCTCCTCTCTCTGCCTTAGTCTGCTCTTGAGATGCTGCAGCACCACAGTTCTCTGCTCTCCCACTGCTCCAACCCATGTGGGAACTTTCCTGGACTGTATTCTGCCATGCTCTATCTACCAGTGGATTCTGACACTCCAAAATCAGTTAAGATTCACTTTTTTTTTAATAGCAATTGGGGTTAAGTAACTTGCTCAAGGTTACACGGCTAGTCATTATTTTTATGCGTGGGTGCTCATTTTATGAGGCCGTATCTGATCTCGGGTCATCCCAACTCCGAGGCCGGCGCTCTTACTCACTGCGCCACCTAGCCGCCCCTTTAGGGCAATTGGGGTTAAGTAACTTGCCCAAGGTTACACGGCTAGGTTTTTGTTTGTTTGTTTGTGTGTGTGGATTAAGTGTTGGAGGCCGGCTCTGAACTCAGGTCCTTCTGACTCCAGGGTTGGCGCTCTATTCACTGTGCCACCTAGCGCCATGAAATCTTGAGCAAGTTACTTAATCCCGATTGCTTTGACAAAAAATATTTAATTATTGAGAATATATTCTAAGAATATTATTTTAAAATACAGTAAATTTTCAAAGACTTTTATGGGAAAATTATTTGCAAAGTAAACAATTGAAGCAAACTAGATATTCAGTACTAGAGAAATTCCTCAACAAATTATGGTAGATGAGGATGATGATTATGATGATAATGATGATGATGAAAATATAATTTAGAAAAATTAATATGTTAATATAATGTGAAAATACATTTAATAAATAATGCATGGCGTGAAAAAGAGGAACAGAAAGATGCAACACATCTTAGCTATTAGCAAATAAAAGAACAAAATAAAGGACAAAGAATCCTTGTGGAGACTTGGAGGTATTGACTAAGAAGAGAAGACATAGCAAGTTTTTTTTTCATTAAACAAATGCTTTATTAACTTCTGGTTTACATCATTCATTTCTGCCAGACTTTGAGTTACACTTTTTCCCAATTTTTCCCTACCCACCACCCCAGAATAGCAGTCCCACTAGATATCCCCTCATCCAATCTGCTCTCTCCCATATCTTCTCCCATACCCCCTTCGACTTTGCCATTAGTGCAAGTGAATCTCTGAGCCCCAATGCCTGGACATCTTATGAAACATTTAATTTTGAAACTTCGATTTTCAGAACCATTCCCTTCCTGTCATCTCATACTTTTCTTGCATCTTTCTCATTTCTCTTCCAAGTTTTTCCCCTACTTCTCTTATCTGCTTCTTAAGGTCCTCTATGGCCTGTAGCCAGCTTGTATTTTCATTTGGGGCTTTTGGTGCAGGAGTTCTGACCTCACAGTCCTCCTCCATGCTTTGATCCTCTTTGCCCCTAAAATAGGAGTCCAATGTTGAATTTTTCTGTTTATTTTGTTTCTTTTGTCTAGCCATGTTGCCACTTAATTACTTGATTTTGGGGCTTGTTGCCACAGTAGGACTCTGCCACCAGACAGGAGAGCTTCTGTCCCAAACGTGGGGTCTTCACAACTTCCGCAGTTTGGGTGGCCTCTGTAAAGCCTTCACCCACTCTGGCAAATTGGGATACCCACCCCAAACTTCCCCCCCCCAGACCAAAATCCAGATCCAGGCAGTTTAAAGCAAGAGCGATTAACCCCCAGACTTATTGCTGTATCTCCCTATAGTTCGCAGACCAGGAGCTAAAGCCTCGACTGAAGCTGCAAAATGGCTTGTGTGCCGAGTTTCTTCAGCAGCTTTTCTCCCCCAGGGGAGGAAGCCAACACATTCCCCAAATACTGGTCCCAATGGCCATAGGGCACTAACCTCTCACTTTGTCCTAGGCATATCTGTGCTGATAGTTCTGGAATCGCCACAGCTGCTGGTGTTCTGGGGTCCCTCCAGCCGGCTGCTGGCCCAGCAGCCCTAGGGCTAAAACCAAGGCTCACCTGGGCCTGGGCTCAGCTCCCAGAGTGCTGAGCTGTTGGTTCCCAGCATGCTGTGCTGCCTGCTCTTAGAGTGCTGTGCTCCCTGCAGGGCTGCTGGGCTGTCTTCAGCGGGAGGTTAGCTTCTCTGTGTAGTTCTGTGGGTGCTGGGGCTCCAGAAGTTGTTCAGAGTCCCCTTTTACATTGTTTGGAAGTTATGTGGGGCAGAGCACCTTGGAAATGCTGTTTCTACTCCACCCTCTTGGCTCCACCCTCTAGACAACATATCAAGTTTTGACATCAAATAACTACTAACTAGCTGTGTTATCTTGGGAGAATCACTTCACCCTGCTTCCCTCAGTTTCTCATGTGTAATCTGAAATGGAGAAGGAAACAGCACATAATTCCATTATCTTTGCCAAGAAAACTTTAAAAAGGGTCAAAAAGCTTCAGGAATGACTGAAAAATGACTGAGCACTTTAATGTGTATCATGGCACTTAAATCTCAGAATTGCACAAAACTTTTATTGGTAGAGGTAATTTCTAATGGTTATATGAAATATGGCATGAGAGGCATGAGAATTGTTTGTTTTCTTTTTTTCTGACAGAGAGAGGGAGAAGAGAGACAGAGAGAGAAGCAGTTCCAGACTTTCTTCAAGGAGGCATCATAACAGGAGGTAGTAAAATTTCTCAAACTGTCTTTATCTCTTTCTGTCTCTCTGTCTGTCTGTCTATCTCTGTCTCTATCTCTGTCTCCCTCTCTGTCTTTCTCTGTCTCTGTGTCTGTCTCTCTCTCTGTCATTCTGTCTCTGTTTCTGTCTTTCTCTGCCTCTCTCTCTCTCTGTCTCTGTCTGTAAGTCTCTCTCTCTCTCTCTCTCTCTCTCTCTCTCTCTCTTTCTCTCTCTCTCTCCTTCCTTGCTTCTTTTTCTTTTTCCTCTCTTATTTTCCTCTCTATTTCCCTCTCCCCTTCCCAGTAGGTGCATCCATCATCCATTCAATTTTTGTATTGGCAACTGCACTGGCATGTTCAAATTTGCATAACTACTTAAAAGTTTCTGTTTGCTATCAGCTTGAATAAGGACTCATTTTTCCCCCATATTAATGGATCCATTGTTTCATTTTAATAGGATTGCTCATTCTTTTTTTAAATTTAAGTTAGTTTAGTTTAATATACATCATTCATTTCTCCAAGATTTTGAATTACAAATTTTCTCCCCAATTTTCCACTATCCCAAAACAGCGATGCCACTGGATATCTTCTCCCCTAATCTTCTCTCTCCTATTTCTTCCCCCATCCTCCCTCTGACTTTCCATTAGAGTGTGGTGGATCTATATGCCCCAGTGCCTGTATGCCTGTATATCTTATTTTCCAGTTACATGTAAAATAATAACAATAATATATATAGATATATAGATATAGATATATATGTACATATAGATATAGATATATATTGAAAATTTGATTTTAAACCTTTGGATTCCAGATTCCTTCCCTACCTCCCTTGTCATGCATCCTTACCTGGAAAACAAGCAATTCAACATAGGCTGTACATGTGCAACCATGTAAAACATTTCCATCGTGGATATCTTGTGATAGAATGACTATATTTCCCTCCATACCATCCCACCCCCCACTTATTCTATTATCCACTTTGACACTGTCCCTTTTCAAAAGTGGGTGCTTCCAACTCCCCCCGCCCCAGCCTGCCCTCCCTTCCATCATCACACTCTCATCCTCTTCCCCCTAACTCTCCTGTAGGGTGAGATATCCTATTAAGTGTGTGTGTGTGTGTGTGTGTGTGTGTGCTTGTGTGTTTTGTGATTCCCTCCCTAAGCCAAATTCATTGAGAATAAGGTTGGCTCAATTGCTTTTGCCTTCCTGCTCTTGCCCTCCATTATAATAGTTGTCCCTTGCCTCTTCTATATGAGATAATTTACCCCATTTTATCTCTTACTATATTCCTCTCTCACCTCTTAATTTAGCCTTTTAAATACCATCCATTCTTATTCAACTGGTCCTGTACCCTCTGTCTATTTGTACCTGTACACATATATACACATTCTCACATATGCATTCATATGTCCATATACCCTCCTATATAGATTATATATATAATATATATACACATATATGTAAACATACACATATATGTTTATATATATATATATATTTATATATATATAAATATATATATATATATATATATATATATGTTCCCTTCCACTATTCTCATACTGAGAAAAGTTTCGTGTTATAATTATCATTTTTCATGTATGAATGTAAATAGTTCAACTTTGATAAGTTCCTTATTATTTCTTTTCCCTGTTTACCTTCTAATGCTTCTCTTGCTTCTTGTAATTGAGTGTAAAATTTTCTATTCAACTCTGTTTTTTTCATCAAGAATGGTTCAAAGTGGGATGGCCAGTTAGCCCAGTGAGTAGAGAGTAGACCCTGGAGTCAGAAGGACCTGAGTTTGGATCTGGCCTCAGACACTTAATGCACACACAAACAAAAACCCAGCCTTGTGATCTTGGGCAATTTACTTAACCCCAATTGCCATCAAAAAAAGAGAATGCTTCAAAATTCCCTATTCCACTGAATGACCATATTTTTCCCTGAAACCTGATACTCAGTTTTGCTGGGTAAGTGATTCTTGGTTTTAATCCCAGCTCCTCTGATCTCCAGAATATCATATTCCAAGCCCTTCAATCCTTCAGTGCAGAAGCTGCCAGATCCTGTGTTATCCTGATAGTGTTTACACAGTATTACAATTGTGTCTTCCTGGCTGCTTGTAATATTGTCTCCTTGATTTGGGAACCCCAGAACCTGGCTTTAATATTTCTAGGAATTTTCTTTTGGGGATTTGTTTTTAGGAGGTGATTGGTGGATACTTTCAACCTCTATTTTGCCCTCTCATTTGAAAACATCAGGGCAATTTTCCTTGAGAATTTCTTGGAGGATGACTTCTAGGTTCTTTTTCTGATCATGGCTTTAAGGCAAATAATTTTTAAATTTTCTTTCCTGGATCTATTTTCTAGGTCAATGTTTTTTTTTTTTTCCAATGAGATATTTCACATTGCTTTCTATTTTTTTTTCATTTGTTTGGATCTGTTTAATAGTATCTTGATTTCTCATAAAGTCACTAGCTTCCATTTGTTCCAATCAAATTCTGAAGGAATGATTCTCTTCAGTGATCTTTTAAGATTCTTTTTTTTCCATCTGGCAAATTCAGCTTTTTAAGGCATTCTTCTCCTCATTGGCTTTTTAAGCCTCTTTTGCCATTTGAGTTAATCTATTTTTTAGGTTGGCATTTTTTATTTAAGCTGAAGAACAGGTTATGAGCGGGGCAGGGGCAAGGTAAGAGCCAGGGAGCCGAGAGCCTCTCATCTGTGTCTGCTCCAGACGAGGTTGATCCTGATTTCTGAGCCTTGGTCCAGGGCACACAAGGAAGAACACGCTAAGATGAGGTTCCAAGGGTACAGGCTGAGGAAAACACAGGGGTGGCCAGAGTTACATATGCAGCCCGAGGTGGAGGCTGGGATTCTCCTTGGATCAGCAGCACCACTTCCTTTTGGGAACTGAAGCCTAATGAGAAGTCCCATCCCACATATTTCTTATAAAACATTCTTGTAGTTAAAGTCTTTGTGCTAAAGAATTCTTTCATTGCCTCTAACTTCTTGTACTTTGCTTCTAGTTTCTTTGAATAGGCATCCAACTTGTAAGCCGCCTGTTCAAGAGCAGCTACTTGCTCATCAATTAAAGTGATCTGATCCAGATTAGGCTGAAGGGTGGCATATTTTTGACTTAAGTCTTTTAGTTTTCTACTTATGTTTACTGTAATATCTTTCATTTCTAGATACTTCAAGCTAGTCAGTTTGTTCATATTTTCCAGAAGTTTATAATCTTCACTGGTGTCTGTCAGCTCGCCAGTCAGGTATATGGCCATTTTGGAGAACATGTCCTGGCACAGCCCAGTGGTGTCCGCCTCGGCAGGCTCCATGGCCTCGTCAGCCGTCTCCACCATGGCATCGTCTAGGCCGGGGAAGCGAGAAAGGAGAAAGGATGGAGGGAAGGATGGGTAAGGTAATGGGGAGGGGGAGGGGGAAAGGGGAAGAGAGAGGGGGAGAGGGAGGGGGAGGAGAGGTGGAGAGGGAGAGGGAGAGGGAAGCGAAAGGGGACAAGAAGGGGGGAAAAGGGAAAGGGTGAGCAGTCTGGGAGGGAGCGAGGAGTCCAAATTTGGATTACGGTGCTTGCCTTGCTTCCCTTATTTGCTCATATTACCACTCAATTACTAGACTTCTGAGCTTTTTGCCACAGTAGAACTCCACTATCAGAAGCAGGAGTCTTGTCCCGGTTGCTGGGGTTTTCTCAGCTGCTTGAGCTATTAGTTGGGTTCCTTCTCTGAAGCCTTCCCAATATCTAGCAAACTGCCAGGACCCCAGCACCTCCACCCTAGACCACTATCCAGAAGCAAGCAGGTTAAAGCAAGAGCAATTACCCCTCAGCCTTGTTGCTTGCTCGCCCTGAAATCTGCAGGTCAGGAGCTCTGAAGCAGCCACATGGCAGCAGTTGCAAGGCTGTCCACACTCCCAGATTTCCAGGAACCCAAGTACAAACTGCCCTGACCTTTCACTTTGCCTCACCATCTATCAGTTGATAATTCTGCAAACCAGCACATCTGCTTGTGATCTGAAGGCCTTCCAGGTGGAGGCTGGCCAGGTCACCCTGAGGCTAAAACCTGGGGCTCAAAAGGGCTGGGCTTGGCTCCCAGAGGACTGTCCTGGCCACATGCTGCTGTCCTGCATAGCTGTCTTCAGTAGGAGGTTAGTTTCTCTCTGTCATTTTGTGGGTTCTGTAGCCAGCTCCATCCAGTCCCAGCCCTGCAGTGATAGGCCTGGCAATGGCCCTTGAGGTTTGTGGGTCAACTTGCTGCAACATTGATCAGGCCTTGTTAGGGCCTCTGCGCTGGCCCCCTTAGTCTTTGGGCCTCTTTGGAGGACCCTGTTGTCTTACTGGCCTCTGCACTGACCTCCATCATCTTCCAAGATTCATTTATCAATTATTTGTGGTAGTCTTTCTGTAATTAACATTTATTGCGAATGAATCAAGTCTTTGGATATAACTTAGGACACTGCTTTTCCATTAAGGGATGGCGACCAAGAAATGTTACTTGAAACTAAAAATTGTTTCCCATAAACTAACAATATTTAGGGCAGGAGCAAGGAACCTATGGCCTTGATATCACATGTGGTGATTTGTTCTGTGAAGTTTTGATTCAATCAAAGAGCCACACTTAGTCACCTAGAGGGCCACATGTGGCCTCATGGCCCTAAATTCCCCACCCCTGATTTAGGGGATCTGATATATTTCTAGTCTATATACCCCTCTCTGAAGAAAACAAAACAGCCTGCTTTGTGCCCCAAATGTCCTGTTCAACTCTTGGCAGGAAATAAATTTTCCCTTAAACAGAAGTGGTTAATATTCCAGAGATAACTGTGCATTTCTGTGAAACAAATTTGAGAGCTTCATGTGGACATGCATGCAACTTATGTGGGCAACACACACAGAGGATTACATTCTTTGCAATATGAACAATTAGAAAGAACAATTATTTGGATATGTTAATGTTTCATATGGCTATAATTAATTTGTGAAATGTCATTTATTTGACACCTATGGAAGTTACAGCATAGATAGATGATTACATTTCTTATCCTTAAGCTAAGTTCTGAGGAACAGAGATAATGGGGAAAAATCCAGAGAGAGTCAACAAGTGGAATGTCAAGAAAAAGTGGAAGAAGTCTAAGAGACAGAGAAAGCACAGAAGACAGAGGTAAATCAGATAAGTAGAAAGGAATAAAAGGCAGCAGAATAACTGGAGAATGGTGATCCATCTATCATCAGGTATTTGTTGAACAGGTATTTAGTGGGCAGAAATTGGTCAGGGTGGGAAATATAAATGTAGAATGTTAGGAATTTCAATGGTGAAAAATGTCAAATATCCATGACAAAGAAATTATTTCAAAGGGGTATATGATTTGTTAAATGCTGAATGTTGCTATAGGTAGGTGCCAGATTAAAAAAAAATATATGCTATTTTAAAGGAAGCATAAAAATGTCAACTAACAACAGAACTTGCAGAGTGAAAAGAATTCAAGTGCTGTTAGAAGAAAATAATGAGAAATGCCCAGGATATTTCCAAATATATGAAAGTTAAAAAACAAATAAACAAATAACAAAGCAAGAAAATATTCATGTATCAAGCAAGAAATGACAAGTCTATCTTCAATTTACATTTTTTTTCTCTCAACTGCTTAATTAATTCATTTAATATTGAGTTGGATTTTAGCCCCCTATTCAATTAGTATCTTGATTTGGATGAGATAAAACTAATTGTATTGCAATTATTAAAGCATTCATACTCCTTTCAAAAGAGAAATTTGAACTTAGGATAAAAGTAACAATTTTGAACTTATATAGCTATTAATAAATGAATGGAGAAGGTATCACAGCATGCATGCCCTATATGTGGTTATTTAATTAGTCTGAATCATGTATGAATTAACTTCTTATCATTATTATGAGAAGAGACAATAAAACATCCAGTGAGAGAGAACCAAACTATGAGGAATCCAGTATGGATAGCACATGATTGTCCCCATTCTTAACGATACCTTTCATGAGCCATTTTTACAAACTGTTCATGCTCCAAATATATTTGACATACAGAAAAAATCTGTATTGAGACTAAATCACAGGAAAAGTTCAGAGAAAATCAGCATTAAGAACTGAATTTGAGTAAAATAGGCATTTTAACAGAAGAAAATGATGATGAAAAAGAAAACTGATATTGGGTACTTAGGGAATACAAGGGATGATCCTCAACTAGTTCCAGGATTAATTTGCAAGTCATTACTTGTAAATCAAACAAACTTTTAAAATATGATTTATTCTGATAGAATATGCTACTTTTCTTTAGGCTCAACTTATGTACATGATAATTTGTTGCTTTATTCTAACACTGAAATCATGACCAAATGGTCTTTGCAAGAGGTTCTTAATCTTTTTTATCTTATGAACTCCTTTGACAATCTTGTGAAATCTATAAACCCTTATTAGAATAATATTTATTAAGTACATAAATTAAAATATGAAATTCATAAAGGAAACTACATATTTTAAAATTCAGTGATCAAAATATTATTAAAACCAAACAAAATCAAGGACCTCCATGTTAAGAAACTCTGATCTAAGACATCCTCTTTCCCAAAGAAAACATCGCCTATGAAATCCCTATACATTTCTTATTTTTAAATTTTTTAAAAAATGTATTTGTTGGAGGTGGAGCCAAGATGGCTGAGTAGAAACAGCACTTCCAAGGTTCTCTGCCCCACACAACTTCCAAACTATGTAAAAGGGGACTCTGAACAACTTCTGGATCCCCAGCACCCACAGAAATACACAGAGAAACTAACCTCCCACTGAGGAGTACCAGCAGCTCTGCATGGAGCTGAGAGGACAGTGCTCTGAGAGCAGGCAGCACTGCTTTGGGAACACACAGTGCAGTGCTCTGGGAACTGAGCCCAGGCCCAGGTAAGCCTCGGTTTTAGCCCTAAGGTGGCAGGGCCAGCAGCCAGCTGGAGGGACCCCAAAACACCAGCAGCTGTGGAGATTCCAGAATTATCAGCACAGATATGCCTAGGACAAAGTGAGAGGTTAGTGCCCTATGGCCTTTGGGACAAGTATTTGGGGAATGTGTTGGCTTCCTCCCCTGGGGGAGAAAAGCTGCTGAAGAAACTTGGCACACAAGCCATGTTGCAGCTTCATTCCCAGCTTTAGCTCCTGGTCTGCGAACTGTAGGGAGATACAGCAATAAGTCTGGGGGTTAATCGCTCTTGCTTTAAACTGCCTGGATCTGGATTGTGGTCTGGGGGGGGGGTAGTTTGGAGTGGGTATCCAATTTGCCAGAGTGGGTGGAGGCTTTACAGAGGCAACCCAAACTGCAGAAGTTGTGAAGACCAAACCTTTGGGAAGGAAGCTCTCCTGTCTGGTGGCAGAGTCCTACTGTGGCAACAAGCCCCAAAATCAAGTAAGTGGCAACATGGCTAGACAAAAGAAATAAAATAAACAGAAAATTTAACATTGGACTCCTATTTTAGGGGCAAAGAGGATCAAAGCATGGAGGAGAACTGTGAGGTCAGAACTCCTGCACCAAAAGCCCCAAATGAAAATACAAGCTGGCTACAGGCCATAGAGGACCTTAAGAAGCAGATAAGAGAAGTGGGGGAGAATTGGGAAGAGAAATGATAAAAATGCAAGAAAAGTATGAAATGACAGTCAACAGCCTGACTAAGGAAAAGAACACCTTAAAAAATAGACTCAAATGGCAAAAGAGGCTCAGAAAGGCAATGAGGAGAAGAATGCCTTAAAAAGTCGAATTTGCCAGATGGAAAAAGAATCTCAAAAGCTCCACGAGGAGATTCATTCCCTCAGAGTTAGGCTGGAGCAAATGGAAGCTAGTGACTTTATGAGAAATCAAGATGCTGTTAAACAGATCCAAAGAAATGAAAGAATAGAAGGCAATGTGGAATATCTCATGGGAAAAACCACTGACTTGGAAAATAGATCCAGGAGAGATAATTTAAAAATTATTAGACTACCTGAAAGCCTCGATCAAAGAAAGAACCTAGAAATCATCCTTCAAGAAAAGCTCAAGGAAAATTGCCCTGATGTGTTATACCCGAGGGGGAAATAGAGGTTGAACAAATTCACCAATTGACTCCTGAAAAAAGATCCCAAAAAGAAAACTCTTAGGTATATTATAGCCACATTCCAGAATTCCAAGGTCAAGGAGATAATACTACAAGCAGCCAGGAAGAAACAATTTCAATACTGTGGAAACAAGCAGAATAGCACAGGACCTGGCAGCTTCTACACTGAGGGATAGAAGGCATGGAAAATGATATTCCAAAGGGCAAAAGAGCTGGGATTGAAGCCAAGGGTCACCTACCCAGCAAAACTGAGTATCTTGTTTCAGGGGAAAATATGGTCATTTACTGGAATAGAGGACTTCCAAGCATTCTTGATGAAAAAACCAGAGTTGAATAGAAAATCTGACATTCAGACACAAGAAGCAAGAGATGCTTGAGAAGGTAATCAAGACAAAGAAATCAAAACGAACTTATCAAAGTTGAACTATTTACATTCCTACATGGAAAAACAATAACTGTGTCTGATGAAACCTTTCTCATTATGAAAATAACCGAAGGGTATATGGGCATATGTTTACAGGTATACATGGATAGAGGGCACAGGTTGAATTTGATGGGAAAGGATGATTCTTAAGGTATAAGTGAAGAGGTGAGAGAGGAAAGTGGCAAGAGGAGATGGGGAAAAACAGGGTAGGGTAAACTATCTCATGTAGAAGAGGCAAGGGGAAGTAGTTGCAGGGGAGGGGAAAGTTTGCAGGAAGGCAAAAACGCAGAACCATATTCTCAGTGAAGTTGGCTCAAGGAGAGAATCACATACATACTAAATGGGATAACTCACCCTGCAGCTGAATAGGGGAAAGGGGGATGAGACAGGGGAGGATGGAGGGGAGGGCATTCTGTGGGAGGGGGGTTTGGAAGTACCCACTATCAATGAGGGACAGGATCAAATTAGGGAATGGACCAGGTGGGAGATGAGATGTGTGGGAGGGAAATAAAAGCAGTCTTTTTCTATATATCTACTATGGTAATGTTTTCATTGCTATACATGTACAACACGTACTGAATTGCTTATCTTCTCAGAGGGAGTGGGTGACAAGAGTGGAAAGGAATGGATCTGAAAATCAAAGTTTTAAAATTAAATGTTTCATAAGATGTCCAGGCATTGAGGCTCAGAGTTTCACCTTGCCCTAATGGCAAAGTCGAAGGGGGTATGGGAGAAGATATGGGAGAGAGCAGATTGGATGAGGGGATATCTAGTGGGACTGCTATTCTGGTGTGGTGGGTAGGGAAAAAATGGGGGAATAATTGTAACTCAAAATTTGGTGGAAATGAATTATGTAAGCCAGAAGTTAATAAAGCTTTTGTTTAATAAAAAAATATTTGTTTATTTTTAGTTTACAAGATTCACTTCCATTGTTCCTTGAGTTTCAAATTTCCTTTCCCTCCCACTCTCCACCCCTATGACAGAATACAGTCCAGTATAGGATCTGCAAATATTTTCACATTATACATTAGTCAAGTTACAAAGGCGTATTGAACTAGATGGGATGAAAAATGGTAAAGAAGAAATAAAACCGAACAATGAAAAGAAAAAATCAATCGGTTTGCTTCCATCAGGATTCAAGCTCAGTTCTTTCTAGTTATTCTCTGGATGTAGACATCTCTCTCCTTCATGAGTCTTTTGGGATTGACTTATATCACTGCATTGCTGAGAAGAGTCCAGTCTGTCATAGTTGGTCATCACACATATGTTGTGTCTGTGATTGTATACAGATTTCTCCTGGTTCTACTCTTCTCACTCAGCATCAGTTTGTATAAGCCTCTCCAGGTAAATATGAAGTCTGTCTGCTCCTTGTTTCTTATAGCACAATAGTATTCCATTACATGTATATACCACAACTTCTTTAGCCATTCCCCAATTGATGGGCACCCCTTTAATTTCCAATTCTTTGCAACCAAGAAAAGAGCTGCTATAAATATTTTTATAAATATGGGTATTTCTCCCACTTCTATGATCTCTTTGGGATATAACCCTAGAAGTGGTATTGCTGGGTCAAAAGGTTATGCAATTATTTATAGCCCTTTGGTCATAATTCAAGATTGCTCTCCAGAATGGTTGGATTAGTTCACAACTCCACCAGCAATGCATTAGTGTTCCAATTTGCCCACAACTTCTCCAGCATTTGTCATTTTCCTGTTTTGTCATCTTAGCCTATGTGACTGGAGAGATGTGGTATCTCAGAGTTGTTTTTATTTGCATTTCTCTAATCAATAGTGATTTAGAGCATTTATTCATATGTTTATAGATATCTTTAATTTCATTCTCGGAAAACTGCCTGTTCATATCCTTTGACCATTTATTGTTTGTTATGGCATTAATATATAATTTAGTTTGGGTAAAATTATCATTTTTATTATATTAGCTCGACCCAGCCATGAGCAATTGATATTTTTCCAATTAGATCTGACTTTATTTGTGTGAGAAGTGCTTTGTAGCTGTGATCATATAGGTCCTGGGTTTCTTTTGGTAGGTAGATTGCCAACTATTTTCTATACATTTCTGTTATCTATCTCATTTCTTCATAAGTTAGTGAGAGACAGAGATTTTCGTGCTATTGATAAGTTGAGAAAGATTCACCTTAAAATGAATAAGCATATTTAGTGTGCTCATTCTATATTCAGTGCTGTCGGACTCTCTAAGAGAATCAAAAGAAGGGGAACCTATAGATACCTATTATAAAGCCAAGCACAAGAAGCTTTCCAGAGGACTGCTGCTTTGAACAGCTTTCAAGGTTCTGATTACAATACTACTTATCAAGCTATTTATTCAATAACAAATCAGAGGAAAAATTCAAAGAAAATCAAAATACAGAATTCACAATGTTACAACTTATTGCAGAAAATCAAAATACAGCATTCACCATGACACAACTCAACAACTTACCACTAAAATGTCCACATAGTTTTCACCAAAATGGTCACATAGTTTTAAACAAAGTACAAGTATTTATTCAATCACAAAATCCTTAATTCAATCATAAAGTACAAAAGTCAAAGTTCTCCACCCCTAGGTCACAGTAAATCACAATCTTCTCAGTCAATAAACAGTATCCAAGTAAAGTCTTTTTTCAGCTTGACTCAAGGCTGACTCTCAGCTTCCATGGTTCCACTTTCATTGTTCTACCTCCAACTGTCACCTGCGTTCAAAAACAGGCATCTTAAAGTTCCTTGTCCAGCACCTTGTCCAGCTATTCATCCAGTTCCCATTCCTTATTGAAGTTCACAATGCCCAGTCCACCTCAACTCCTTCACAGTTCCTGTTTCCGGGAAGAAAAAGCTTGACAGAGCCACAATAATATACACACAAATTGCTGGCACCATCTTCAATTCATGATTTGCCTGTGAAATCAACTACCCTCTAACAAGGTCTGAGAATTCAACACAAATCACCAACATAGAAATCAACACAGACACAAAAACAAGGTACAAGAGGTCAGCACAAATCATCAGTTAAGTCCCAGAACCTCCAAAACATTCCTACCAGACTTCTGTAAACATGCAACCAGAAAATCCTCTTTCAGGGCTTTCAGTAACATCCCAGGGCTTCTATACAAAGTATCACAAACAAACACCAACATAGAAAGAGCAGACAAACAGAGTGCCAGGATACCACAAGTTTTCTCCTTCTTTACTCTGCCACCAGAAGAGTCAGTTCTGCTGTCTCAAGCCTGGAAATCCTCCTTATATGTGGTCATTAGCCCCTCCCCTTCCTGTTGCAGGGGTTCATGAGTTCTAGGGTTCAAAAGTTGTGGGGTTCACAATGTCTCTTTCTTAAGAGACTTAATACAAAGCTCAAAAGAACCTTGAACTGAAACAAAGTGTGATCTACTTCCATGCTTGCCTTTACACCCGCCCACTAAGGTCTCAATATTTCTAGTCAGGTCTCATCAGAATACTGGTGGTCCTTTTATATACAGTTGTGTGTGTGTATGTGTGTGTATGTGTGTGTGTCTATGGGCAGAAAGACAGAGAGAGAGAGAGAGAGAGAGAGAGAGAGAGAGAGAGAGAGAGAGAGAGGAAGGAAAGGAGAGAAAGGAGAAGAGGGAAAAAGAGTGTGGGAGGACAGAATAGCAAAAGGAAAAGTAAGAAGGAAAGAAGAAAGAAAGAAAAAAGGAGAGAAGAGATAAGTATTTAGCAAATGTTGGTGATTAAAGTAGAAATAATAAATAAGAAGAGTAAACAAAATCTAGTGAAGAACAGAAAAGATAGCTGGTTGGTATCGTTTGATATAAATGCTCAAAATGGTTCTCTGTACATAATAATAAATCATGATGAAAAATAAAGCTTTTGCTTTATTACGAGGGTGACTATGTTTAATAAGGGACATTTTATATCCTTGTAAAATATCAGCAAGACTATAGAAAGCCAATGAGAGAAAAAGTCAGAACACATATTTAATTACAAGTTCTCAATATTTATATATGTGCAAAGGCCAACACACACACATAAACACACACGCACGCACACACACACTCACTCACTCATTCACTCATTTACTAATAACACAAGTCTTTGTCAGACATGATACCCTATTCTCTCTTATTGTGGTAGTGCCCATTATGAGTTTACAAATTGTCCCATAATACCAAGAATTTAGAAAGCAAATAGTACCATTTTCATTGACAAGGGCATGGGTAAATGGAGCAAATAACATTCTATTCATTTCCTTTGGTCTAGTAGAATTATTATGAGTTTATTAATGTAAGACTTTTTAAAAAATTAAGAGTAGAAAGTGCTACTCTAATAACTATTCATTCTAAAGTGGACTGATCTTGTTGCATAATCTAAAATTCTGATAATTTAGAGATGGAGGACCCCATTAGCAACCCATCTGTTACTAGTTTAAAACTATTGAAGTCAACCTTCTACTTATTTGCTTTGTCCATTATTCAAAGAATATTGTCAGTTCCTATGAGAACAGCGTCAGGGATGCTAATGCCAAGAATGGAGTGAGACTTTCAATAAATTCAAATAAAATTGATTTTTTAAAACTAAAATAGAGAAAGAAGGTTAAGGAAGTAAGTGAACTCCTATTTAGTGGGGACAAGAAGTTTTGCATTTGGTCTCCCTGCTTAAGAAATAATATCTTCAAATTGGGAAGTTTAGAACAAAATGGTTGAAAACAATTGAAACATAAACAAGCAAGGACCTGGCTCTTCACAATGGTTTTGAGACATAAGGAGAAGAGCTAAATCCCAGAGTACTGAAAGAATGTGAGGATGTAATTTGAAATGTTTTTGAATGACATTATTTTGATGACATCATTGATAATTTTAAATCTAGGAGTAGGAAGAGGGCCCTTAGAACTGGAAGAAAGGAAATGTTCTAATTTTCCTGAAGGGGTAAAAAGCAGTTAATTCAAATTATAAGTCAGTGAGATTAATGTACCAGGTACCATTTCCAGGTAAATCTCTGCAACGAATTATTAAACAGGTGGATTTTCAGTACTTAGAAAGAGAAGAAATAATCACTAAGAACTTGCATAGATTGATTAGGAATATATAATTCCAGGTTAATGTCATTTCCTTTTTTAAAAAACAGGATATCTATACTAAGAAATCATTAAAAATCTATAGTTATAGTCCATCTGTATTTCAGCAAGGTATTTGGCATAGGAATTTGTAGTATATTTGTGAAAAATAAATTTAAAAATGTATTTTAGACAAGTGTATAATTAAGGTAATTTGCCTGGACCCAAAATAATGTAGGCTCCTTTTTACAAGGGTGAAGGGAATTTCCCCCCCTGTATCTCTAGAACCTAGTGAATTATCTTTATGAATAATAAGTACTCAATAAATGCTTGGAGGGTTGAGGTGGCATCTAACCAAAGAATGGTCATTAATGATTCAATATAGAGCTATAAAGAGTTCTCTTTAGAAAGTGGTAGGTATCTTAGAAGTTCTCCTAAGCTCATTGCTAGGATCCACTGCTATAGCTGCATACCTGAGGCAAGATAGTGAAGCCTGGAGTCAATGGATTTGGTCGTTTTGGATGTCTTATGACCAGGGATGTATTAATTTTGGTGAAAGTGGATATTGTGATCATCAATGATGCCTTCATTGACCTCAAATACATGGTTTACTTGTTTCAAGGTCTTATTAACATCGAGAATGGAAAGCTGCTGATCAATGGGAAAGCCGTTACTGTCTTCCAAAGGTAGGATCCCACCAAAATTAAACAGAGATAAACATGTAGTAGCATTCACTGATGTTTTCCCATGATGGTAAAGACTGGAACTCAATTGAAAGGTAGAGCTAAGCATGTTATTATCTCTATACCTTCTGCTTATGCTGTTATGAAATACAATCATTCCTTTAAATGTTGTCAATAATGCATTCCGAAATACCAATTGCTCGACCTCCTTGGCCAAGGTCATTCACAGCAAGTTTGGCATTGTAGAAAGACTCATGACCAAACACCATGACATTGTGGCTACTCAGAAGACAGTAGGTGACCCTTATAGCAAGTTGTGGCATGATGAGTATGGTGCTGCCCAAAACTAAATCTCTGCTTCTATTAGTGTGCTAAGGCTATACAGAAGGTCATACCTGTGCTGAATCTGAAATTCACAGGCATGCCTTTCTATGTTTTTATTCTTCATTTATCTGTTTTGGTGATCACCTGTCACCTAATGAAACCTGCCAATTATGATATCAAGAAAGTGATGAAGCAAGCACGAGAGGGAGTCTTAAAGGACATTTTCAGTTATGCAAAGGACAATATTGTATACTATGACTTTACAGGGACACCTACTATTCTACTTTCAATGTTGGTGCTGGTGTTGCCCTTAATGACCATTTGGTCATGTAATTCCCTGGTATGACAATGAGTAAAGCAATAGCAACCATATAGTAGACCTCTTATTCTACATACCCTCCAAGGACTTACTTGGAAAGCCATAAATCCTCATCCCCAGCCAAAAGAAGAGTTCTGCAATTGGAGTGCTCACATTCCTAATCTTTTTTCCTATATTTTGGATCTATGCTTCATTCACAGACCTTGAGCCAAAGCATCCTTGTAGTAGATGAGGAGAATCAAAGAGTCCTATGCTATATACCATCAACAGTCACCATATGCAAAGCAAAAAAAAAAAAAAGAATGAAATATGTCTCTACTGTCTAGTAATAAACATGTTAATTGAAGGCTTCAATAAAAACTAATGAAATGTTTATTAAATTTCTGATACATGAAATTATTGCAAGAAAAGTGAATAAAGGCTCATAGGAACAGACAGAATTCAACTTTGCCCCAGAGACTTATGTTGTGTCCATGAAACATGATATTGTACTGTATGGTACCTCAGTGAGGGTTAGTACCTCCACTTCAGAGTTCCTTTCCATACTCTCTCTGCACTGTTAATTGCTTCCTACTGATCCACATCAATATTTCATCCACTGTCCTCCTCTACTGTGTTGTTGAATTTTCTTTAAATCGTGATTCCCATTAATTCCTGTTATCAGTCTTGTCACCATTGCTGCCCCCAAGCTCACCATGTTCTGTTACAGCAACTGTCATTAGTCCCCTTGCTGACAATGTTATTTAACTTTGCTTTATGGCACCCCACATATGATTCTTCTTCAGCAGATGCCCAGATATACTCAATTTTGTCTTACTAATATATGATGTCTGCCTCCCCTCCTCTAGCATATGACAGTCATCTTTTCTTCCAGAGGACCAGATTAATCATTTTAATTATTAGGATTATGTCTCAGAATTTGTTTTTGCAAGGTCCCAACCATATGATTTTATAAATCTTAAGCTTCTTGCCTTTCTTTCTCTCTACTGTCCTTCCTTAACATAAGTTTACTGGGATGATTTGTGGTCTCCTTGTAATAAGCATAAATAGGCTTACTCTTCTCAAGTCTACATGCTGTTACATTGAGTCAATGTCATTTGCTTTTTTGCTCTCCCAGCTCCTAGACAAGGAACTGTGTGTTCACATCAGGTCCTCCTACTGGATTTAAGAGTTCAGAGGGATCCACTGATATCTCTGGATTTTTCCTTCATTCATTATTTTCCTTTGGTCTTATGGACTCAGTTATTAAAAATTATTTCTATTGCTATTTTTCAATAGATATCCATAGGGGATGGGCCAACCACCAGATGCAAATCAACAATTCCTCAAAGACAAGTCAGACAAACTCTTCTTTGTCACTACCAATTGTTTCTATTTTCCTGCTAAGATAATTTTTCCATGAACTTATTTTCTGATCATTTCACTCCATTATTATTTTATTTTCAATCCAATAATTACCTCTAATCCTAATGTTGACCCTAAAGTCACTCTACTTACTTGCCATACCTAATGACAAATCCTATTTTGTCATCATTAAGTTAAAAGTCCAATAAGGTGTTATGTACTGCATAAGTCCTTTCCTAATAACTCCAGGCATCAGTGCTTTCTACCCCTTGAAATTAATTTGTATTACTTTTTTTATATATTTAGTCTTATCTACATGCATATCATATGCCTCAGAGGATGCAAGATTATTGTAGCAAGTGATTATTTCTATTCTTTTTGTAATCTCCAAATACTCATAAATTATTAGGCACATAGTAGGTCCTTCATTAGAGTTAAACTGAAATAAATTACATTGAATTATACAGTTCTTTTTTTTTTTTTGCTTTTTTTGGAGGGGGGATGGCAGGGCAATTGGGGTTAAGTAACTTGCCCAAGCTCACATGGCTAGTAGGTGTTAATATCTGAGGCCAGATTTGACCTCAGGTCTTCCTAACTCCAGGGCTGGTGCTTTATTCACTGCGCCACCTAGCCACCACAATATACATTTATTTTCTGTCCTAGACATCTTTAAGTAATAAATATGTCCTGGAAGTGGTATGTTTTGGCTACACTGTCTTTCTAGTTCAAAATTTCTGAGAGAAATAATAATATATCATTTCCATTCAATTCTTTTTAAATTAAATTAATTTTTGTTACATTTAACTTATAAAGTTTAATATATATATATGTGCTTACATATGCATCTATATTTATATAAAAAACCATACCATGCATACATTTATTTAGTAGTTCTTTCTCTGGAAGTGAATACCATCTTCCTTTATAGGTCCTTTGTTACTGATTTCACATTTATAATACTCAGAATAATTTAGTTGTTCACAATTATTCTTTGAACAATATTGCTATTACTGTATACAATATTCTCTTAGTTCTCATTTATCTCTTCAGAGTTTTTTTTAAATCAATCTGCTCATTTCTTACAGCAATTTCCATTCAATTCTGAAATATTTTCAGGGGTAGAAAATACTTCCCTTGAAATACTTTTCCCAGATTCACTATTGTCTTCCTGCTTCAAGGCTTCAAGTTTGTATGGAATTAACTTTGTATAGAAAAGGCATAGACCCAGTATTCTAGCCATTTTACTCCATTCCAGAAAGAACCTTTTTCTTAATATTTTCTGCTATCCACCTCACTTCTATTTATTACACACATAGAACACTAAAATGTTACACAACTACAGAGCTGCCATAACTCCACATTTCTTTCTTTGTGAAGGAATTGCCAACATTACCCTTCCCTACTTCACAGCTTCTATATCTGGGGACATGAATATGAACTTTGCCCAGCTAACCTGCCTTCTTTTTGATATAATGTAATATGGTTACTTCAAAGACCTTTTCTGAGCAGTAACTATATTCAGAAAAATCCACAATTTTTAAGTTTTGGTGCTATTATATATCTCCCTCACCTATTACACTCCTCTTAGGATCCTTAAGGACAAAGTTATCCTCGGGGCTCAACTGAAGTCCCTCTTAAAGGTGATGTATGTCCTCCAAATCTGTGATAATAACAGTTAATATTTATATGGCACATTACGTCCACACAGCTTTTCCCGCTGATCAACTATGGAAAGTAATGGAATTCACTGGAGAGATAGCTAGACTTGGAGTTAGGGAGAACTAAATTTAAATGGTATTTCTGATGAACTGTTAAACCACAGGAAATCATAATTCTTTAGTTACTCAAGTTTACTCACTTGGACTATGGGTAGCTGATATGCATCAGTGGTAAGAGTTGCCAAATTTGATTTTTGTAGACCAATATTTGCATAAGTTTGGGACAAACAAAAACTTGTGAAGCAAGTAAGGTTAATGTTATTTATAGGGACTAAACCTGTTATTTTATTGGTACAGGGAACTCCAGAGTGAGGAAACTCTTTCTGCCAATGCAGATCAGAATGCTCTCTGCCACAGAGATTTTCTGTGTGGGCCTGATTATAGCACTGACAAATTTAAATATTTTGCCAGTATGTGTCAGAGGACTTAATATCTAGGTGATCCTGACTTTGAGGCTACCTCTACCTCAGCTAAAACATACTTCCTCTTAATAATGCAAGTAGTATCCCAAATTTACACATGACAAAGCAAAGGCTGCAAGAACATGGCCAGCAAGTAGAGTAGTTCTTCCTTAAACCTAGAAGTTGAATCACATCCAGTGATCTCTCCACCAAAACAACCCCGCTTCCCCACGCACATACCTTTTTAATTTTTATTATTGCCACTTTAATCCTCAGGCCTATTGCCTCTAGGGAGCTTACTTCCCATGTTTTAAGTGTGAAAGACAATTCTGAATCTACTTAGAGGAAGAGATGCAAACACCAGTAAAACTTTATCACCTTTAGAAGGAAGGTTTTAGTCAATATTAGTTCAAAAAGAAACTTTTTCCATATGATATCTTTTTAAATCAGAGAAATTAGACCTGAGCTACCATTTCTGGGAATCTTTCATTATTTTATTGTAATTGGATAGGGATTAGAGTTCTGGTCATAGATTACAAGAAGGTTCCATTATTTGAAATCTGTAGTATACACAGATCTTTATGAAATATGTGTGTTTCCCCTATATTTTCACAAAGGCCTGTTGTGTATGTCACTTGTGTCCTACAATGAATCTTAACTTGCTCATGCAATCTTATAGTGACTATCCTAGGGACTATCCTAAATATTCTGGTAAGCTATATTACCGGCTGTAGCAGTTGGTGTGTGTGTGTGTGTGTGTGTGTGTGTGTGTGTGTGTTTGTATTGGGGGGGGGGGTACTGCTACCTTTGTAGAATTCAAGTTCCTTACTATGTCAATAGCATTTTATTCTCCTGAAGCTATTAGATTTTAAATTCATTTAACAGACATGTATTGAGATTTTAATATGAGAATAAGGCAAAATACCCTCTAACATCTTATTTCCTTGTCTGATCATCTAGGTAGGATTGATAAAATTGGGGGACTTTATGTTACTGCTAATATTTTTGACTGGTACAGGGATTTTCTTTTTATAGAAGGTGGTAAAATACTCTGTATACCATACTCTAATATCTTAAAGTTAAGTTAAAGGCTTGTAAGAATCCAAGTAATTAGAGATTGCAAGATATGTTACCAGGGAAAACATGCTTTTAAAGAAGTAATTTTACCACTTAGTACCTGGTTTTTCCGGTATTTTATATTTAGAATATAAAGACATAATATATTGAGCTGTTATAAACAACTTTGGTGATTGTTATGAAATATATATATATGCTGATTAGGTAATTTTCTTAAACATGATTGCTATTATAATACTTTCATTTCATAGTATAGTACAGAGAAGTATAGTATAGTACAGTATAGTACAGTGTGGTGTGTCATGGTTTGGTGTGGTGTGGTATAGTATGGTATGGTAGGGTATGGTAGGGTGTGATAGGCTAGGGTATAGTATAGAATAAAATAGTATAGTATAATGTAATGTAGTAAAGTAGATAGAACACCCAGCCTGGAGTAAGGAAGATCTGAAGTAAAATTCAGCTTTAGACAGTTACTAGCTTTGTGACCCTGGGAAAATAATTTAACCTCTATTTGCCTCAGTTTTCTCATCTGTAAAATGAACTGGAGAAGGAAATGGCAAACCACTGCAATATCCCTGCCAAGGAAATCCTATGGACTCATATGACTGAACAAGGAGCAATAACAATAATATAGCAAAGCATAGCCTAGCATAGCCTTGTAAAGTATAGTATGATATAGCATAGTATAGTATAGTATAGGATAGGATAGGATAGGATAGTATACTATAGTACAGTATAGTACAGAACCGTACAGTATAGTATAGAACAATATAGTACAGCACAGTACACTATAGTACAGAACATAATACTATAGTACAGCAGAGCAGAGCATAGCACAGTATGACACAGTACAGTAAAGCACAGTCCTTTGCAGTGGGGTGTGGTATCATACCTTGCAGAGTGGTATGGTATACTATAGTATGGTATAGTCTACTATGGTTTGGTATAGTATAGTATGGTATAGTGTAGTATAGTATAGTATAGTATAGTATAGTATAGTATAGTATAGTATAGTATAGTATAGTATAGTTTAGTCTAGTCTAGTCTAGTCTAGTCTAGTATAATATGGTATAGTATAGTATACTATAGTGTAGTCCAGTATAGTCCACTGTAGTTTAGTATAGTATATCAAGCCTACTCCCTGGGCAGGGGCCAATGGTAGACTTGATACTTATGTTATTCCAATTACAATCAAATTTCAAAGGCCTTTGGTTCTCCCATATTAGTTCTCACTTTAACTTTCAAAGCATAAAATTCCTATATTTATCCTTGCATGTAAGATATGTGCTATTCCAAATGAGCTATGCATGTGTGCCTGACATTATTGAAGTAATTATCTATTAAATATAAAGAGAAATTTCAGTGTTGTTATCTTATATCTGGATTTTTTTTATTCAGCATACAATTATCTTAATAATTTTTTTTGGAGGGGAGTTGGGGTTAAGTAACTTTCCCAAGGACACACGGCTAGGTTTTTGTTTGTGTGCGTTAAGTGTCTGAGGCTGGATCCAAACTCAGGTCTTTCTGACTCCAGGGCCAGGGCTCTACTCACTGCGCCACCTAGCTGCCCCAATAATTTTCTTAATTATCTACAATTCATTTTTTCTTTTTAAAAGATATTTAATTAATTGATATATTCTTAGTTCTCAACATTCATTTCCACAGTATTTTGAGTTACAATTTTTTGTCCCCATCTTTCACCTACTCCAGCCCCAAAATAGCAAGCCCACTGAATACCCTATCCCCCAATATGTTCTCTCCTATATCCTCCTCCATAACCCCTTAACTTTCTAGCTTGCTAAAATGGACCTCTATGACCCAGTGCCTGTACATCTTATTTCCCAGTTTCATGTAAAATAATTTTTTAAACATTTGTTTGTAAAACTTTGAGTTCCAGATTTTTCCCTTCCTCCCCCCTCACTCGCTCCCACTGAGAAAACAAGCAATTCAATATAGGTTATATATATGCAGTTATCCAAATAATTTCCATAGTAGTCATACTGTGAAAGACCAACTATATTTCCTTCCATGCTATACTGCCCCCCACTTATTTCATTTTCTTTGTTGACCCTATCATTTTTTCAAAAATGTTTGCTTCTAACTATCCTCTCCCCCAATCTGCCCTCCCTTCTATCATCCCTGCTCCTATACCCTACCCCTCTACTTTCCTGTATGGTAAGAGACCGAATGGAGTGTGCTTGTTATTCTGTCCTTAAGGCAAATTCAACAAGAATGAGGTTGTTCCATTTCCTTTTACACTTCTGTACTTCCCCTCCATTGTAACAGTTTTCTCTTGCTTCTTTTATATAAGGTAATTAACCTTAATCTATCTCCTCCTCTCTCCTTCTCCCAATAAAGTCCTCTCTCACCCCTTAATTTTATATTTAAGGTATCATCGCTTCAGATGCAACTCCTTCTTTACCCTCTTTCTATGTATACGTGAACATACATATGGCCATACTCATATATATATATACACATACATATACAAGCATACACACTCATATACATACATATATATGTATGTATACTTATATACATTCATACATAAACACACACATATTCCCTTCATCTATCCTCATACTGAAAACAGTCTTTTTTTTTTTTAATTAAACAAATGCTTTATTAACTTCGGGTTTACATCATTCATTTCCACCAGATTATGAGTTACATTTGTCCCCCATTTTTCCCTACCCACCACCCCAGAATAGCAGTCCCACTAGATATCCCCTCATCCAATCTGCTCTCTCCCATATCTTCTCCCATATCCCCTTCGACTTTGCTATTAGGGCAAGGTGAATCTCTGAGGCCCAATGCCTGGACATCTTATGAAACATTTAATTTTAAAACTTCGATTTTCAGATTCATTCCCTTCCTCCCTTGTCACCCACTCCCTCTGAGAAGATAAGCAATTCAGTATGTGTTGTATATGTATAGCTATGCAAAACATTACCATAGTAGATATATTGTAAAAGACTGCTTATATTTCCCTCCCACCCGTCTCACCTCCCACCTGGTTCATTCCCTATCTTGATCCTGTCCCTCTTTGATAGTGGGTACTGTCAACCTCCCCTCCCCCCAGAATGCCCTCCCCTCCATCTTCCACCCCCTCATCCCCCTTTCCCCTACTCAGGAGAGTGAGTGAGGGTAAGATATTCCATTTAGTATGTATGTGATCCTCTCCTTGAGCCAACTTCAATGAGAATATGCTTTTGCCTTTTTGCATTCCTGTTCTTCCCCTCCCCTGCAACCTCTTCCCCTTGCCTCTTCCACATGAGATAGTTTACCCTACCCTGTCTCTCTCCATCTCCTCTTGCCACTTTCCTCTCTCACCTCTTGACTTCACCCCTTAAGAATCATCCCTTCCCCTCAGAGCCAAGATGGCGGAGTAGAAACAGCTCGTCCAAGCCACTCTGCCCAGAGATTCCCCCCAAACTATGTAAAAGGGGACTCTGAACAACTTCTGGAGCCCCAGCACGCACAGAACGACACAGAGAAGCTAGCCTCCCACTGAGGACAGCCCAGCAGCCCTGCAGGAAGGACCAGCGAAGGGTTCTGGGACCTGGCAGCGCGCAGCAGGCAGAGCACAGGAGCTGAGCCAAGCCCAGCTCCGCGTGAGCCGAGGTTTTAGCCCCAGAGCGGCAGGGCCAGCAGCCAGCTGGAACCCCAGAACACCAGGAGCAGTGGCGACTCCAGAATTATCAACATAGACATGCCTAGGACAAAGTAAGAGGTTAGTGTCCTATGGACTTTGGGACCAGTATTTGGGGAATGTGTCAGCCCCCTCCCCTGGAGGCTAGAAGCCGCTGAGGAGACACGCCATTTAGCAGTTTTCAGAGGCAGCTCCAGAGCCCGGCTTGCAAATTGTAGGAAGATCCAGCGATCAGTCTTGGGGGGTAATCACTCTTGCTTTAACCTCCCTGGATCTGGATTGTGATCTAGGGTGGAAGTTGTGGGTGGGTTTACAGCTTTCCAGAAACAGAAGTTGCCCCCTACAGGTTCTGGACGAAAATTCCTCTATCTGGCCTTAAAGCCATAGTGTGGCAACAAGCCCAAAAGTCAAGCAATTAAGTGGCAACATGCCAAGGCAAAGGAAACAGAAAAATGCAACCCTAGACTCCTATTGTGGTGGCATAGAGCAGGAAAAGGACTATGAGGTCAGAAGTCCTGCTCCAAAAGCCCCAGGGGAAAACATGAGTGGGTTGCAGGCCATTGTAATAACAATGCAATATTCACTATGCCTATGGCAATTATAAATAGGCTTATGTGGTTATTAATCACAAAATATATCAGTCTCTCTATATGGGGGATAAAGCCAGAGAATTTATTAAAATACCAAATAACCAAGTCCCCAAACCAGAAAGTCAAAGCCATCAGGGTAGTTATGAAATTGGCACAAGTAGTTAACATAGTAAACAACCACATTCTTAAGCCTTCAAAACAGAACAGGCTACTTCAGGCAAAGGTCCTTCTCTCCCGACTCTCAGCAACTGCTCAGCGTCCAGGAAGCGTCCAGGAAGCGTGCTCACAACAGCTCCGGCCCCCCGCACTTCCAGTTCCCGGCAGCCCCCAACAAGAGTCCTTAGCAGAAATTCTGGCTGGCTTAAAAAGAGATTTGGGCCTCCACCTCTACCTTGGCAGTTACTGCTGTTGCTGTGGCCACCAACAGTCCCCAATGGAACTCTAACTCTTCTTCCACTTCCTCCTGCCCCTCCCCTTCCTGCTATGTCAGCAAGTCCAATGGGGCATGGAAGATCTTTAAATTCCATAACCCTTAAAGCCATAGAGGACCTTAAGAAGGACTTTAAAAATCAAATAAGAGAAGTGGAGGAAAAATTGGAAAGGGAAATGAGAAGGATGCAGGAAAAGTATGAAATGAGGTTCAACAGCCTGACTGAGGAAAACAACACCTTAAAAAATAGACTAGCTCAAATGGCAAAGGAGGCCCAAAAGGGCATTGAGGAGTAGAATGCCTTAAAAAGTCGAATTTGCCAGATGGAAAAAGAATCTCAAAAGCTCACTGAGGAGATTCATTCCTTCAGAGTTAGACTGGAGCAAATGGAAGCTAATGACTTTATGAGAAATCAAGATACTCTTAAGCAGATCCAAACAAATGAAAGATTAGAAGGCAATGTGAAATATCTCATGGGAAAAACCACTGACCTGGAAAATCAATCCAGGAGAGACAATTTAAAAATTATTGGACTACCTGAAAGCCATGATCAAGGAAAGAACCTAGAAATCACCCTTCAAGAAATTCTCAAGGAAAACTCCCCTGATGTTTTAGATCCAGAGGGCAAAATAGAGGTTGAAAGAATCCACCGATCACCTCCTGAAAAAGATCCCAAAAAGAAAACTCCCAGGAATGTTATAGCCAGGTTCCAGAATCCCCAGATCAAGGAGAAAATACTACAAGCAGCCAGGAAGAAACAATTTCAATATTGTGGAAACACAATCAGAATAGCCCAGGACCTGGCAGCTTCTACACTGAGGGATCGAAGGACATGGAATATTATACTCCAGAGGGCAAAAGAACTGGGAATGAACCCAAGGGTCACCTACTCAGCAAAACTGAGTATTTTGTTTCAGGGGAAAATATGGTCATTCAGTGGAATAGAGGACTTTCAAGCATTCTTGAGGAAAAAAACAGAATTGAATAGAAAATTTGACATCCAGACACAAGAAGGAAGGGATGCCTGAGAAGGTAATCAGGGAAAAGAAATCAAAAGGAACTTATCAAAGTTGAACTATTTACATTCATATATGGAAAAGGAATAACTGTGAATGATGATATCTTTCTCACTATGAAAATAATGGAAGAAGGGTGTGTGGTCATATGAATTCATATGTGAATGTGTGTGTAAATGTGTACAGTTTCATATGGATAGAGGGCATAGGTTGAATTTGTTGGGAAGGGAGAATACTCAAGGGATGAAATTATGAGGTGAGAGAGGAAAGTGGCAAGAAGAGATGGGGAGAGACAGGGTAGGGTAAACTATCCCATGTAGAAGAAGCAAGGGGAAGTGGTTGCAAGGGAGGGGGAGAATAGGAAGGCTAAAAAGGCGAAACCACATTCACATTGAATTTGGTTCAGGGAGAGAATGGCATACATATTAAATGGGATATCTCAACCTGCAGCAGAATAGGGGGAAGGGGGATGAGAGGAGGGATGATTGATGGGAGGGCATCCATGGGGGGAGGGGAGGTTGGAAGTACCCACTATAGAAAAGGGACAGGATCATGTAGGGAATGGACCAGGTGGGGGATGGGATGAGTGGGAGGGAATTATAAGCAACGTTGTACAATATATCTACTATGATAATGTTTTGCATAGCCAGACATGTACATGTACTGAATTACTTATCTCCCCAGAGGGAATGGGTGACAAGGGAGGAAGGAAATGGATCTGAAATTCGAGGTCTTAACATTAAATGTTCCAAATATATACAAATACTATTATTAATACTCTTTTGCTTGTAATAGGGAGATAAGATGTGCAGGCACTGAGACACAAAGATTCAGCTTCCTCTAATGGAAAAGTTGAAGGGCGTATGGGAGAAGGTATGGGAGAGAGCAGATTGGAGGAAGCGATATCTTGTGGGACTGCTATTCTGGGAGGTTGGGTAGGGGAATAATGGGGGGAAAATGATTGTAACTCAAAATCTGGCGGAAATGAATGATGTAAAACAGAAGTTAATAAAGCATTTGTTTAAAAAAAAGAATAAGATATTATACAGAATTACCATTACACGAAAGAAAAGTGACTTGCCTGGGTTAAGTAGGGACTTAAAGGCAGAACTTGACCAATTCAATGACTGAGGCTCAGAATGAAGTGCCTTGGCTGTTGACATACAGCCTCAGCTCTGACTCCTAAGCCAATCCTCTTTACACTACACTGGTCTTGTGGTCTTTTTTCTATCACCCGAGTTTCCCAGAGAGTAGAAATAATTTACTAGCTGTATGACCTTGGGCTAGTCACTTCACCCTGTCTAAACAGCCTCAGTTTCCTTATCTGTAAAATGAGGGGGCCAGACTATATGTTTTCTAAGACTCCTCCCAGCTCTAAATCTATGATTCTATGACCTGCCCAAGCTCACAGAGGACATAAGTGACAAATTCCAACTAGAACCCAGAGGATCCAACCTCCTAGCCCTCAGGTGCTTTCCCCCATTCTGTTATGTACCTGGGGATGACCAAAGCACAAAGCTACAATACCTATCCAGCAGGTAACCACAGGCTGGAACACCACTTTGAACCCTAGGGGAAAGCCTGGGCAAACTGTAACCCAGCAGCCACATCTGGTGTGAGATCTTTTACAAAGATAGTTCTTGCTCTCCTCAACAAAGGAAGAAGAGGCTGATCACCCAGAAGGTATTTTTAACTGGGTGGAGGTGTGCGTTTTGCATAGTTTAGCTTTTCATTTTGTGGCTCAAAGACCTAACCTAAGCTGAGCTGTTTGTTTATGCAGGTAAAACCCCCTGTCACAACTTCCACCCAGGGAAAGCCACTGTCTTTAGCTGAATTACAACTTGGCTGTAATGAAGTTTTATTGTTCAAAGTCACTTTTCCAGTTGTGGGAACTGGAGCTGATAAGGATCCTGAGATTCAGCACTAGGAGAGATCTTCTGACCCACACTCCCTCTTTTACAAAGGAGAAGACAGGTCCCTAGAGACAGATTCCCCTACAATTTGTCCAAAGTCACATAGAAACCAAATGTCAGAATTAGAACCTGGGTCTTCCTTTTCAAAGTCCAGCATTTCCTATACTACACCAGAAGAGCAGAGGCCAAGCCTCTGTCAGTGCTGCCTGAGCAACTGAAGAGAAATTAACAATAAAGGAAGTAACTTCAGCGTAAAAAAAAAAAAAAAAAAAAGAATCATCCCTTCCTGGGAGCGGCTAGGTGGCGCAGCGAGCAGAGCGCCAGCTCAGGAGCCAGAAGGACCCGAGCCCAGATCCGGCCCCAGACACCCAACACACAAACAAAAACCCAGCAATGTGAACCCGGGCAAGTCACCCAACCCCAATTGCCCTCAAAAAAAAAAAGAATCATCCCTTCCCATCAAATTCAACCTGGGCCCTCTATCCATGTATACCTGTGAACATATGCCATGTACCCTTCTTCAATTGTTTTCGTAATGAGAAAGGTTTCATCAAACACAGTTATTGTTTTTCCATGTAGGAATGTAAATAGTCCAACTTTGATAAGTTCCTTTTGATTTCTTTTCCCTGATTATCTTCTCAGGCATCTCTACCTTCTTGTGTCTGGATGTCAAATTTTCTATTCAATTCTGTTTTTTTCCTCAAGAATGCTTGAAAGTCCTCTATTCCACTGAATGACCATATTTTCCCCTGAAACAAAATACTCAGTTTTGCTGGATAGGTGACCCTTGGGTTCATTCCTAGTTCTTTTTCCCTCTGGAATATCATATTCCATGCCCTTCGATCCCTCATTGTAGAAGCTGCCAGGTCCTGGGCTATTCTTATTGTGTTTCCATAATATTGAAATTATTTCTTACTGGCTGCTTGGAGTATTTTCTCCTTGATCTGGGGATTCTGGAAACTGGCTATAATATTCCTGGGTGTTTTCTTTTTGGGATCTTTTTCAGGAGGTGATGGGTGGATTCTTTCAACCTCTATTTTGCCCTCTGGGTCTAAAACATCAGGGCAATTTTCCTTGAGAATTTCTTGAAGGGTGATTTCTAGGTTCTTTCTTTGATCATGGCTTTTGGTAGTCCAATAATTTTTAAATTGTCTCTCCTGGATCTATTTTCCAGTTCAGTGATTTTTCCCATGAGCTATTTCACATTGCCTTCTAATCTTTCAATTGTTTGGATGTGCTTAACAGCATCTTGATTTCTCATAAAGTCACTAGCTTCCATTTGCTCCAATGTAGTTCTGAAGGAATAAATCTCCACAGTGAACTATTGAGATTCTTTTTCCATCTTGCAAATTCGACTTTTTAAGGCGTTCTTCTCCTCATTGCCCTTTTGGGCCTCCTTTGCCATTTGAGCTAGTCTATTTTTTAAGGTGTTGTTTTCCTCAGTCAGGCTATTGACCCTCATTTCATACTTTTCCTGCATCCTTCTCATTTCTCTTTCTAATTTTTCCTCCACTTCTCTTATTTGATTTTTAAAGTCCTTCTTAAGGTCCTCTGTGGCCTGTAACCTGCTCATGTTTTCCCCTGGGGCTCTTGGAGCAGGACTTCTGACCTCACAGTCCTTTTCCTGCTCTATGCCCCCAAAATAGGAGTCTAGGGTTGCACTTTTCTGTTCCCTTTGCCTTGGCATGTTGCCACTTAATTGCTTGACTTTTGGGCTTGTTGCCACACTATGGCTTTAAGGCCAGATAGAGGAATTTTCGTCCCGAACGTGTGGGGGGCAACTTCCGTTTCTGGCAAGCTGTAAACCCACCCACGACTTCCACCTTAGATCACAATCCAGATCCAGGGAGGTTAAAGCAAGAGTGATTACCCCCCAAGACTGATCGCTGGATCTCCCTACAGTTCACAGGCCAGGAGCTGGAGCTGCCTCTGAAAACTACAAAATGGTGTGTCTCCTCAGGGGCTTCTAGCCCCCAGGGGCGGGAGCTGACACATTCCCCAAATACTGGTCCCAATTTCCATAGGATACTAACCTCTTACTTTGTCCTAGGCATGTCTTTGTTGATAATTCTGGAGTCTCCACAGCTGCTGGTGTTCTGGGGTCTCTCCAGCCGGCCACTGGCCCTGCCACCCTGGGGCTAAAACCTCAGCTCTGGGGGACCTGCGCTCTGCTCCGCTCTGCACTCCATGCTCTGAGTGCTGCGAGGTGCTGCCAGCTCCCAGAGTGCTGTGCTGGTCCTTCCTGCAGGGCTGCTGGGCTGTCCTCAGTGGGAGGTTAGCTTCTATGTGTCGTTCTGTGGGTGCTGGGACTCCATAAGTTGTTCAGAGTCCACTTTTACATAGTTTGGGGGGGGGAATCTGGGGTCAGAGTGACTTGGATGAGCTGTTTCTACTCCCTACTTGTTTCTTTTTATTCTTCAAAATACTTTCAAGTAAATAGACACAAAATTTAATTTAAACAAGTAAAACCTCACTGATACTTGCAATCATTAAAAAAATGGGCTCCTTTGGAACAAGCTGGGTTCCCTCATTTTTGTGGTCTTCAAGAAAAAAAAGTTGTATAAATAATTGTTATAGAGTCATGTTAGAGAGAAAGTTCTAGTACAGACATGGCTTGGACTACATGGCTTTGGTAATTCTTTCCAAATCCAATATTCTGTGCTTGGGTACACCATCATAAGAATATGTTTTTCCTCTAGATAAGTGCTCTAGAATACAAGGAGCCTCCTAGTTAGGAGGAGTAACAGAGTCTGCAGGATACTGGTCCCAGATTACTAGTAGTTTGAAAACATCCTATTTTAGTTAATCTTGATAACTAAGTACCCTTTTTTGCCATGATGCCAAAGGACTGTGTGCTGTCAGTGTCCATTCAATTGCGTGTTCTCTAAATTACCTGGCCTGTGGCAAAGCTGCAGTGATTTCACTCATTTATGGCTTTGATTCTATACTTCTTAGTGATGATTACCTCTTTAATAAAACATTGTGTTTAGCAAGTTTGTTTAAAATTCTCATAAAAGGAATACAGAACTTTTCTGACCTGGATTCTAGATGAAAATAAATAGAAATTTATGTATACTAAATCTTTCTTAATATCTTGCCAATATAATAAATCTCTATAATTTAAAATTTGTTTTGGTAATTAAATTTGTACTCTAGTTACATTTAAATATATTGTGAAATCGACAAAATCAAATATAACAAGTTTTTAAAACGTTTTTTTTCTTTTGTTTTTTAAATTACTTCCCTTCCTCCACTCCACATCCTTATTATCATCTGCCAGGATTCCCTGGACATTTATATTTAACTTCCCATCTCCTGGGAGTCTATTCTATAATCCTCTAGCTTCCACCTCTCATCTTTAGTAATTGATCCTTGGACACTATTTCATCACCTTCTTACAACCCTGATGGTACCTTTATGCTTTAGGAGGTAAGGTGATAAAAAAGAGGAAAGAATTTTTTAAAAATCACAAACAAAACATTTCCCACTGTGTTAAATAGAATTTTACTGAAGTTTTACTGAACAAAAATGCTGGTACATTAAGTACCTTAACAGTCCTCCCTCCCACCTTTCCACCAGCTCTATCCTTTAACAATCCATTACCATTTCAGAGACCTTCTAATTGAATGTGATCTTTGTGAGATGCTGTCACGTATGTGATGCACAGACATCTGCAACTTGATGAAGGGAATATATATACTAACACTATTAACCCCTCCTGATGAATCAAAGTTTTAGCTAATCATGGTCACGATCATTTCCATCCATCTTAAAATTCTTTTTCCTGAAAGATTAATACCAGCTCCTCACCTACACTGACATTACAAGTGGTTCCCAGCTGCAATTGAAGTATGTATTTTACCTTTGAAGAGAACATCTCATTTAATATACTATCTATGAGGTGTCTCCAGCAGCAATAACTTGAAATTACTGCCCATAACTCTCTTTGACCTTAAAAGTTGAACATAGGGATGTCAGAGAAACAGAAGTTCTCTTTTTAGCCTGTACTTTTTCAGGGGGTGGTATATAATACTGCTGCCATTGTGTGGCACAGTAGGGATTAGTTGTGTATTTCTTCTTTCAGAGATCCAGGTGCTATTTTCTTTAGTTGCCTCCATCAGGACATGTAACACAGAAAATTTCTGGGTGATTATTTTATGCCCGGAAGGCAGATATAAAACACCCGATAAAATCTCCAACTTATACTTCTAAGAGTTGCAGTATACTTTAAACGCTAAAACTTGAGGATTTTCTTTTGAATGAAATAAAACACTATCCCTAAATGGAAGGGACAGAAACATTAAAGATTCATTAAAAAAAAAAAAACTAAAGAATTTAGCTAAATAATTATCTGAGTTATAATATAGTATTTTAGTATTTCAAGAAATGATAGGGAACCCATTATAAATAAAATTAATGATAATGCCTACATTGAAACATTTTTTAAATTTTCCCCAAGAGAGAAATAAAAATATATAATAAGATATTATACTGTTTATGCTTACTTTAATTATAACCAGATTACATATGGCCTTTTTAAAGGATTTAAGACATATGTCACTAAGTTCTATGAAGGAGAAAAAGCACAAATCATACATAAATATAGATATATATGCATACACATAAAATGTGTGTGTGTGTGTTTGGACTGTGATTTTATCAGAAAGGGTTATTAATATAATTAATTCCTAGTGTGGAAAGTCAGACCTTGAATTAAAGAATTCCTCACTCCATGACCAACCCTTTGTCCACTATGGCATGATGTTTCTATGCACAAGTATGTGCCATTTTAGGAATAATTTTAATATGAAAATATTGAATATCATATATTCAGTATCTTATTACCTAAATTAGAGGTAGAGGAAATAACATGAAAATGCTCAGTGGATGGACACTGTTCAGCAGCAGAAAAAATACTCAAGAACAAGGACTTTGACACTTAGCTCCTTGAACTTTTCATACTCATCTCTGGATGGCTTGATGTAGTAATTGGGTTTTTAAGATAGAGGAGTAAATGGAAAAGCTGTTTCATATCTAATTTCAAAGATCAACTCATATTAGAGAATTTCAAAAAAGGCAGCTGGTTGGGAGGTCAAGAATCAATTCCGGTTTTCTCACCATGGTCATTGTACTGAAGAAGTCCTTAGCATTAGGATCCAATTTTGGTTAAAACACAATAAACTCAGTCAATGACACCTCCTATGGTCTCCTTACTAGTGTGAACTGAATGCTTAAATGATAGTCATACGTGAAATTCCATCATAATTTTTATTATTTGAATAGCTCACCATTTCCCTGTAGCTCACAATCTTCTTTTATAATACATAACTAGATTATTCTTAAGTTCCTTTTTTAGGATTAACGTTCTATCTTTATATTCAAATAAAAGGATACCACCAATCTCATAATAAAACTGTTATGCCAAATGAACCTTCTCAATCACTTTCTAATAATAACAAAAGTTGGAATTGGTGAATAATTGAGAAAGTAAGATTGCAAAGTAAGAATAAATAACTGAATAATATATATTTAGATTTCATAAAATTGATAAAATAAGGGGCGGCTAGGTGGCGCAGTGAATAGAGCGCCGGCCCTGGAACCAGAAGGACCTGAGTTCGGAGCCGGCCTCTGACACTTAATCCATACAAACAAAAACCTAGCCCTGTAACCTTGGGCAAGTTACTTAACCCCAATTGCCCTAAAGGGGCAGCTAGGAGGAGCAGTGAGTAAGAGCATCGGCCTCGGAGTTGGGATGACCCGAGATCAGATCCGGCCTCAGAAAATGAGCACCCACGCATAAATAATAATGACTAGCCATGTAACCTTGAGCAAGTTACTTAACCCCAATTGCTTTAAAAAAAATTGATAAAATATCCCCAAATATTAATATAGATTCATATATCCATAAAAGAAGGTAAATATCTCTGATTCTTCCTCTGAGTATTAAATATCAATAATGATGGTGATGATAATAATATACGTATAGCTATTTAAAGTTTATAAATAAATTTACATATGCTATTTTGTTAGATCTACATATATTTTTCCAGGTGAGGAAATTGAAACTGAAAGAGGTTAAGTCGCTTGCTCAGGGTGACAGCTAAATAATGGTCTGAGCTGGAATTTAACTCAGGTCTGTTAAACTTATTTCCCAGTACAGTTAGGAAAAATGCATTTTTCTGATGCTCTTTAAAAAAATTCATTGTCGCATTATTCATTCATTATATTCTATTTAATAGTACAATAGAATCTAGATCTCAACATAAGGAATAAGAGTAAGAGAATTCCTACCTGGCCATCCCAACTGGCATAATGCTTCCAGAGAGTTAGTTTTTTTCTCTTTTTTTAGTGTTAAAATGCTGCTTTTCTCTATGATACACTTGTAAATTTACTGTGACTTCCTTCTTAAACTTTTTCATGCTGTTTTTAGCATGTTCTTGTGATAGTTACTGAAAATGAGTCAATATAAATTAGTTTTAGTTTGTTTATTTCAAAGTGGGCTTATCACCACACAATAATAATAATTTTAAAAGGTAGCAAGTAATCTGATGTTGCTGATGATCACAGACACTTCCCTTGGAGCATTTGTTTTCTTATAATAATAAAAAGCAACAAAGGAAAAAAAAAAGATCGAATACATCCATCTTCACTCTTTGGTGATGTTCTACAAGGTTTTCATAGGGTATTTGTCACAAGTGATGGATTAATATTTTAGACACAAATAATATGCTCTAGAGCATGGGTCTTCAGCATGGGATTCATGGACTCCTTTGGGGTAAATAGAGAGATTGTAGGGACTCTCGGAACTTGGATGTGAAAATTTTACATCTTGATTTCAGTATTATCCTTTAAATTAAATGTATTTTATTTTATCATTTAAAATATTTTTTTTTCTGAAAGGATGACATGCACTCCATCAGACTTCCAAAAGGATACATGAAATTTAAAGCAACAACAACATTAAGAACCTCTACTGCATAGTGTGCTTAGAGTTAGGAGGATTTGGTCACATTTTGTGTATATCGAGGTGGAGGTAGAGCTAGCATATAGCTAGCTAACTAGCTAGATATACTTAGAGATTTACATTTTTTTTTCTGCAGTCACTTTATAGTTGATTTTAATGACCACATCATCTCTCTCTTAATGATGTTTATGTGGCTCATGTACTAGGCTACTGAATTACAGGACCATCTATTTCATTATTTTTAACATAGATTTGTATTAAAAAAATAGAAAGAAAAGAAGGAAGGAAGGAAGGAAGGAAGGAAGGAAGGAAGGAAGGAAGGAAGGAAGGAAGGAAGAAAAAAAGATGGGAGGAAGGGAGGAAGGACATATTTCCTAAAATTAATTTTTATTTGGATAATAGATGATTTAATTCAATCTCATCATTTGTACATGAGGAAATTAAAATATAAAGTGAATTTTCCAATATCACATCAATAATATGCAGTTATTTGGTTGAAATTCTCTTAATTTTTTTTGTTTCAATATGTGAATATATAATTGTTACAGTTATCTCTTTAAACTCTGTATCATGTAATTACTTGTAATTTAATTAATTCTGTAAATTTTCTGAAAAGTATCATTTCTTCATGTATTTATATATTATAACCTGAATTGTTACTATAATTGCCATCAAAATTATGAACACTTCTATCCTCAAGTATGTATGAATCTAAATTGACACTCTAAAATAATCTGAGGAATCAAAACTTTGAACTCATCTTCCTTCTTTTATTATGTGATGATTCAGTATTTCAGTGAAGAGACATGTAAAAAGAGTCACTACTTTCCTTCTCCATTATATTTCTTCTTTCACTCAGTAAAATGATCATTCATTTTCACTGAGACCATCTACTGATACATTTTAAATCAATAACCCTGAGATCATTCATTTACTTCATAAAGTTCACCTACAAAACTTATTGTAAACATCACCAATTTATCATAATCAATTTTAAGAATATTTAATCTTCAGTTCTGAGCAGGGAAGCATCAAATTAAGCATAACTATTTATGTCCTCTCAATCACCGTGCCAACCCTGATTCTGAATGCTTCTGTCAATAGTGTTCCTGTGGAGATAAGTAGTGAAATAAGTGCTTAATAATATGAAGTAGAAAACAGGAAGAAAAATAAAACTCAATAATATATTTAAGGTAGCTCTATACTAAAACCTTATGCCTCTCATAATTATGTATGCTTTGTAATTTAGATCATACCTACTCCTCTCTGAATTATAGACATCTTTATTTTATTTATGAACAATTGACTTATACTATATTGTTTGCAAGAAGATATTTCCATTTGTAAGGGTTATGGGATTTAAAGATCTTCCATGCCCCATTGGACTTGCTGACATAGCAGGAAGGGGAGGGGCAAGAGGAAGTGGAAGAAGAGTTAGAGTTCCATTGGGGACTGTTGGTGGCCACAGCAACAGCAGTAACTGCCAAGGTAGAGGTGGAGGCCCAAATCTCTTTTTAAGCCAGCCAGAATTTCTGCTAAGGACTCTTGTTGGGGGCTGCCGGGAGCTGGAACTGCGGGGGGCCGGAGCTGTTGTGAGCATGCTTCCTGGACGCTGAGCAGTTGCTGAGAGTTGGGAGAGAAGGACCTTTGCCTGAAGTAGCCTGTTCTGTTTTGAAGGCTTAAGAATGTGGTTGTTTACTATGTTAACTACTTGTGCCAATTTCATAACTACCCTGATGGCTTTGACTTTCTGGTTTTGGGACTCGGTTATTTGGTATTTTAATAAATTCTCTGGCTTTATCCCCCATATAGAGAGACTGATATATTTTGTGATTAATAACCACATAAGCCTATTTATAATTGCCATAGGCATAGTGAATATTGCATTGTTAATACATTTGGCGACGAGGATGGGATCACAAAATATCAGGCCTCTATTTGGAAGCAGGGGGGCTTTAGAGGGAGAAATGGCTATCCCAGGATGGGAGGCTTCACCTTATTCCTCTCTAGCCAGAGAATGGGCCAAAAGTACAGGGCCCTGTGAAAACTGGAAACCAAGACTAAAAGAGGGAGAACCTGGAGATTTGGAAAGATGTTTGCAAGGAATACCCATAGAACCAGGCAAAGAGTTGGCAGGAGTGTGCAGGAGAGGCTGGGTCCTGCTAACAAGTTATCGCCTCATGTGTAAAAGTAGGGATAAACTGCTGGAGGAAAGAGCTCAGATGGCTAGGGAGTTGGCTGGTTTGCTTAAGGATTCTTCTGTGTCACAGCATTCAGAAGAGCAAACCGGAGGGACTCAGGTGGTCCAGGAAAAAGCTACTGTTCATGTACAAATATATGTGTGTATATATATTCATATATATATATATAAAATACAGATTAAAATCTGGTATAGCTAGTCTACCTTCCCTAGCATTTCTTTTCATTAATTCCCTTGATATTCTAGACCGTTTGTTTTTCCAAATAAATTTTGTTATTATTTTGTCTAATTCTAAAAAGTAGTTTTTTTGGTAAATTGATTGGTATGACACTAAATATATAATTTAGTTTGGTTAAAATTGTTATTTTTATTATATTAGCTCGACCCAGGCACGAGGAATTCATATTTTTCCAATTAGTTAGATCTGATTTTATTTGTGTGAGAAGTGTTTTGTAGTTACGATCATATAGGTTCTGGCTTTGTTTTGGCAGGTAGATTCCCAAATAATTTATAATGTCTACAATGCCTTTAAATGGGATTTCTCTTTATATCTCTTGTTGTTGAGTTTCATTAGAGATATACAGGAACGCCGAGTATTTATGTGGGTTTATTTTATATCCTTCAACTTTGCCAAATTTATTTATTGTTTCAAGTAGTTTTTTACTTGATTCTCTAGGATTCTCTAAGTATATCATCATATCATCTGCAAAGAGTGATAGCTTGGTCTCTTCTTTGCCTAATTTGATTCCTTTAATTCCTTTTTTCTTCTCTAATTGCTACTGCTAATGTTTCTAGTACCTGATTGAATGAGAGGGGTGATAATGGACACCCTTGTTTCACTCCTGATCTTATTGGAAATGATTCTAGTTTATCCCCATTGCGTATAATACATACTGATGTTTTTAAATAGATGCTATCAACTATTTTAAGGAAACTCCATTTATTGCTATACTTTCTAGTGTTTTTAATAGGAGTGGATGTTGTACTTTGTCAAAAGCCTTTTCTGCATCTATTGAGATAATCATGTGGTTTCTGCTAGTTTTATTGTTGATATGCTCAATTACACTGATGGTTTTCCTAATATTAAACCATCCTTGCATTCCTGGAATGAATCCTACCTTATCAGAGTGTATTATTTTTGCGATAAGTTGTTGGAGTCTTTTGGCTAATATTTTATTTAAAATTTTTGCGTCTAAATTCAAGAGGGAAATTGGTCTATAATTTTCTTTCTCTGTTTCATCTCTTCCTGATTTAGGAATCAGTACCACATTTGTGTCATAGAAAGAGTTTGGTAGGACTGCTTCTTCACTAATTTTCCCAAATAGTTTGTAAAGTATTGTAATCAATTGTTTTTTAAATGTTTGATAGAATACACTAGTAAACCCATCTGGCCCTCAGGATTTTTTTTTCCAAGGGAGTTCATTGATGGCTTGTTTGATTTCTTTTTCTGAGATGGGGTTATTTAGGTAATTCACTTCCTCTTCACTTAATCTGGGCAACTTGTAATTTTTAAAATAAGCATACATTTTACTAGATTGACATATTTATGTGCATACAATTGGGAAAAATATTTCCTCATTATTGATTTTTTTTGATTTCCTCTTCATTGGAGGTAGATTTACCCTTTTCATTTTTGATACTCATAATTTGGTTTTCTTCTTTCTTTTTTTATCATATTAACTAAGGGTCTATCAATTTTATTGGTTTTTTCATAAAACCAGCTCTTAGTTGTATTTATTAATTCAATAGTTTTCTTAATTTCAATTTTAATAATCTCTCCTTTCATTTTCAATATTTCTAATTTAGTATTAAATTGGGGATTTTCAATTTGTTGTTTTTCTAGCTTTTTCAATTGCATGTCCAATTCATTGACCTCCCTTCTCTTTGCTTTAATCAAGTATGCAGTCAGGGATATAAACTTTCCCCTAAGAACTGCCTTTAATGCATCCCACAGATTTTGGTATGTTGTCTTATTATTATCATTCTCTTGGATGAAATTATTGATTGTTTCTATAATTTCTTGTTTGACCCATACATTCTTTAGGATTAATTTTTTTAATTTCCAATTAGTTTTTAGTTCACTTTTCCATGGCTCTTTATTGCATATAATTTTTATTGCATCATGATCTGAGAATGATGCATTTAAGATTTCTGCCTTTTTTGCACTGAATTATGAGGTTTTTATGCCCTAGTATATGGTCTATTTTTGAGTATGTACCATGCACTGCTGAGAAGAAAGTAAATTCCTTTTTATCCCCATTTAGTTTTCTCCAGAGATCCATCATATCTAGTCTCTCTAAGATTCTATTCGCCTCCTTAACTTCTTTCTTGTTTATTTTGAGGTTAGTTTTATCAAGTTCAGAAAGGGGAAGATTAAGTTCCCCCACTAGTATAGTTTTGCTATCTATTTCTTCCTCTAATTCCTTTAACTTCTCTAGGAATTTGGATGCTATACCACTTTGTGCATATATATTAAGTAATGATATTGCTTCATTCTCAATGGTGCCTTTTAACAGGATATAGTTTCCTTTTTTATTTCTTTTAATTAGATCTATTTTTGCTTTTGCTTTATCTGACATAAGTATTGCTACCCCTGCTTTTTTTTTTCCTTTAGCTGAGGCATAATAAATTCTACTCCAACCTTTTACCTTTACTCTGTGGATATTTTTTTGTTTTAAATGTGTTTCTTGTAGACAACATATCGTAGGATTATGGTTTTTAATCCATTCTGCTATCTGCCTCTCTTTTATGGGAGAGTTCATCCAATTCACATTCACAGTAATGTTGACTATCCGTCTCTTCCCCTCCATTCTATTCCCTTCCCTGTTTATGTTTTTGTTTCTTCCTTCTCCCTTCTCCTCCTTGAAGTTTTCCCTTTTGACTGCCCCCTCCCTCATTGTTCCCACCCAGTGACCCCCCTTCTTAACCTACCCTCTCCCCTTACTACTATTTCCCACCTCTATAACCCCCCTTTAGTGTCCTCCTTTTCAACACCCCCTTACCATTCCACTACCTATAGGACGTAATAAAATTTTATACTTATCAGAGTAAGTCACTCCCTGTTTGACTCCAAACCAATGAGAATAAATTTCAAATAGTGCTCCTTCCCCTCGCTCCTTTTCCTCTATTTAATGAATTTATGTGTCTCTTCACATTAGAATCTTAAACTTTACTGATTAAGTTGATCCCTCTTTGAACCAGAACCAGTGAGAATAGTGTTTAAATAATGTTCGTCTCCCTCTTTCTTTCCCCTCTACTACAATGTGTTTTAATTCCTCTTCACATGGCATATTTTACCTTTTCCTATCCCATCCTTTCCTTTTTCCCATTACAGTCCCTTTGATCCCCTTATTAGGTTGTTTTATTTTAAAGTCCTCATTTTAGCGCAATCATACCCACAACCTCTATTTCAGTATAACCCTTTTGAAGGTCATGATAATCATAAAAATTTTGATATTGACAATTCTCAGCTCCCCATATAGGGATGTGAACATTTCGCTCGTTGCATCCCAAGTAATGAGCATGTGTGTCTGTGTTTTCCTTGTTTACCTTTTTATGTCTTTCTTGAGTCTTGTAATTGGAGGAGAAGCTTCTTTTTCTGCTGGGGGTCTGACTCTCCTACATGGCTCCAATGATTCCTCCTCTCCCCTCTTGATATGAAGTTGAGATGACTTCGTTTTGTCCTTGGTAAGTCTGCAGGCTGAGGCTTCGTCTCTCTCTGGTGCAGTCTGCTTGTCTGCTCTTAAGTCTGAGATGTGCAGACCCCACATGCTCTGTGATCTTCCTGTCCAGATGCACTGGGCAATTCCCTGGCCTCGAGTCTGCCACTCTCCGTCTCCAAGTGGATTTTGTCACTCCAGAATCCATTCAGATTCACTTTTTAAGGTTTAGTGACTGAGGAGCTTAGTGAGGTTACTGCTTCCTTTCTGCCATCTTGGCTCCACCCTGAAACATTATTTTAATGGCTTTAAAATCTACATGGGAGATTCATTCATTCAATAAGCATTTATTAGACATCTATGTGATGGATGCAAGGCTGGGAAAAATAAAACAATCCCTGCCATCAGAGAGCTTACATTCTACATTATAACAGGGTCAGAAGAAGCATATACATAGAAAAATAAATACAGTATCGCTACATACTGCTGGCAGAGGGGTATGAGTATCCTAAGAATGAGTAAAACCACAAGAAAAAAATATAAACTCATGAAAAATTAAACAATAAGAGCTAAATAATCATCTAATGGAATAAATATATGTCACGAAGTAGGACATGAATAACTGACAAACAAATTAGACAATGATTGTTAGAAAACTTGCAAAGTCAGAGAGTTCATTAGAGTAAAGTGTTCAGAGCCTTCTTGGAAAAGGAGGAATTTTATTTGGGTCTTAAGGAATAAATGGGATTTAACTAACTAGGGAAAAGATAGAAAGTTACTACATATCTGTGAAATTACAATTATAAAAAGGAAAAAAGAAGCAAGGTGAGAGTTTTAAGTGTCTGAATAAGCAATTTAGTTAGAATGATAGGGAGAACAAAGAGATTTGGGAGGAAATCCTAGAATAGTAACCAAAGGAAGTAGAATGGGGGGAAGAGGTATATTGGAATAAGTCTTTAAATACAAACTGAAAAGTATGAACTTTATCCTGCAAGCAGTGAATAATGAAGTGATCCTTTTCAACAAAGGAAGAATATTATCAAAACCATAGTTTAAAAAGAATAATCAGATAACAAAATGGGATGAACTGAATTCCTCCAGGTTTGAATAATGGAAAGCTTAGCAGAATATTATGCTGATGTAAACAGAAAAAAAGAAGAAATGTAAGAAATATTGGATGTAAGAAATATTGGAAGTAAAATAAAATACATGCTTATTGATAAGATATGGGGTGAGTGTGGGATAAGAGAAAGAGGGAGGGAAGAGGTAAAATAAGAATCGGAACATCCTTAGCAACATGAAAGTGGGATTTGAGGTGTGAGAGGAAGAGAACTAACCAGATTTCAGGTCAGAGGAAGAGTTCAGTTTTTAAAACCATCATCATGGCATCATCATCATCATCATCATCATCATTTTAGAAATATTTGATATTTTAAGCTTTAAAACACACCTTAGAGATGGCTAGGTGGTGCAGTGAGTAGAGCACTGGCCCTGAAGTCAGGAGTACCTGAGTTCAAATCTGGCCTCAGACACTTAACACAAAACTAGCCGCATGACCCTGGGCAAGTCATTTAACCCCAATTGCCCTCCAAAAAGCAAAAAAAAAAAAATGCATTATCTTATTTGTGCAGTTTAATAGATTACAATAATACTACAACTACTCCTCTTCCTCTTTTTTCTCTTCTTCCTCCTTCATCTCCTCCTTATTCTATTCTTCCTTCTACTAGCACAAGCACCACTACTACTAGTACCATATGCGTTGAGTTTGCAAGGGTGATTCAACATACTATGAAAACAATGTGATATTTACAACACCCATGGTGGCTATGAATATTCTGATGTAGTTTTTTTTAAACAAATGCTTTATTAACTTCTGTTTTACATCATTCATTTCCGCCAGATTTTGAGTTACAATCATTTTCCCCCCATTATTCCCCTACCCAACCTCCCTGAATAGCAGTCCCACAAGATATCGCTTCCTCAAATCTGCTCTCTCCCATACCTTCTCCCATACCCCCATCGACTTTTCCATTAGAGGAAGGTGAGTCTTTGCATCCCAATGCCTGCACATCTTATCTCCCTAATACAAGCAAAAGAGTATTAATAATAGTATTTATATATATTTGAAACATTTAATGTTATGACCTCAAATTTCAGATCCATTTCCTTCCTCCCTTGTCACCCATTCCCTCTGGGGAGATAAGTAATTCAGTATATGTTGAACATGTCTGGCTATGCAAAACATTATCATAGTAGATATATTGTACAAGGCTGCTTATAATTCCCTCCCACTCATCCCACCCCCACCTGGTCCATTCCCTACATGATCCTGTCCCTTTTTATAATGGGTACTTCCAACCTCCCCTCACCCCAAGGATGCCCTCCCATCCATCATCCCTCCTCCCATCCCCCTTCCCCCTATCCTGCTGCAGGTTGAGATATCCCATTTAGTATGTATGTCATTTTCTCCCTGAACCAAATTCAATGTGAATGTGGTTTTGCCTTTTTAACCTTCCTTATTCTCCCCCTCCTTTGCAACCACTTCCCCTTGCTTCTTCTACATGGGATAGTTTACCCTACCCTGTCTCTCCCCATCTCCTCTTGCCACTTTCCTTTCTCACCTCATAATTTCATCCCTTGAGTATTCTCCCTTCCCAACAAATTCAACTTATGCCCTCTATCCATATATAACTGTAACCATATACACACACACTCACATATGTATTCATATGACCACACCCGCTTCTGCCATTATTTTCATAGTGAGAAAGATATCATCAGTCACAGTTATTGCTTTTCCATATAGGAATGTAAATAGTTCAACTTTGATAAGTTCCTTTTGATTTCTTTTCACTGATTACCTTCTCAGGCATCTCTTCCTTCTGGTGTCTGGGTGTCAAATTTTCTATTCAATTCTGGTTTTTTCCTCAAGAATGCTTGAAAGTCCTCTATTCCACTGAATGACCATATTTTCCCCTGAAACAAAATACTCAGTTTTGCTGGGTAGGTGACCCTTGGGTTCATTCCCAGCTCTTTTGCCCTCTGGAATATCATATTTTATGCCCTTCGATCCCTCAGTGTAGAAGCCACCAGGTCCTGGGCTATTCGGATTGTGTTTCCACAATATTGAAATTGTTTCTTCCAGGCTGCTTGAAGTATTTTCTCCTTAATCTAGGGATTCTGGAACCTGGCTATAATATTCCTGGGAGTTTTCTTTTTGGGGTATTTTTCAGGAGGTGATCGGTGGATTCTTTCAACCTCTATTTTGCCCCCTGGATCTAAAACATCAGGGCAGTTTTCCTTGAGAATTTCTTGAAGGGTGATTTCTAAGTTCTTTCTTTGCTCATGGCTTTCAGGTAGTCCAATAATTTTTAAATTGTCTCTCCTGGATCTATTTTCCAGGTCAGTGGTTTTTCCCATGAGAAATTTCACATTGCATTCTAATCTTTCATTTGTTTGTATCTGCTTAACAGCATCTTGATTTCTCATAAGGTCATTAGCTTCCATTTGCTCCAGTCTAACTCTGAAGGAATGAATCTCCTCAGTGAACTTCTGAGATTCTTTTTCCATCTGGCAAATTCGACTTTTTAAGGCATTCTTCTCCTCATTGCTTTTTTGGGCCTCCTTTGCCATTTGAGTTAGTCTATTTTTTAAGGTGTTGTTTTCCTCAGTCAGGCTGTTGACCCTCATTTCATACTTTTCCTGCATCCTTCTCATTTCTCTTTCCAATTTTTCTGCCAATTCTCTTATTTGATTTTTAAAGTCCTTCTTAAGGTCCTCTATGGCCTGCAACCCGCTCATGGTTTCCCCTGGGGCTTTTGGAGCAGGACTTCTGACCTCACAGTCCTTTTTCTGCTCTATGCCCCCAAAATAGGAGTCTAGGGTTGCATTTTTCTGTTTCCTTTGCCTTGGCATATTGCCACTTAATTACTTGACTTTTGGGCTTGTTGCCACACTATGGCTTTAAGGCCAGATAGAGGAATTTTCGTCCCCAACATGTGGGGGGCAACTTCCGTTTCTGGCAAGCTGTAAACCCACCCACAACTTCCACCCTAGATCACAATCCAGATCCAGGGAGGTTAAAGCAAGAGCCATTACCCCCCAAGACTGATTGCTGGATCTCCCTACAAATTTGCAGGCTGAGAGTGGGAGCTGCCTCTGAAAACTACAAAATGGCGTTTGTCCTCAGCGGCTTCTAGCCCCCAGGGGAGGGAGCCAACGCATTCCCTAATACCAGTCCCAAAGTCCATAGGACACTAACCTCTTACTTTGTCCCAGGCAAGTCTATGTTGATAATTCTGGAGTCGCCACAGCTCCTGGTGTTCTGGGGTTCCTCCAGCTGGCTACTGGCCCTGCCGCCCTGGGGCTAAAACCTCGGCTCATGCGGACCTGGGCTCAGCTTGGCTCGGCTCCTGCGCTCTGCGCGCTGCACGCTGCCAGGTCCCAGACCACTGCGCTGGTCCTTCCTGCAGGGCTGCTGGGCTGTCCTCAGCGGGAGTTTAGCTTCTCTGTGTCGTTCTGTGGGTGCTGGGGCTCCAGAAGTTGTTCTGAGTTCCCTTTTACATCGTTTGGGGGGAATGTGGGTGCAGAGTGGCTTGGATGAGCTGTTTCTACCCTGGTGTAGTTTTGAATCATAAAAAGGTAATAGAAGTTGGTACAAATAACCAGTGCAGTGAGCTCCAAAACCCCAAGCCTTCCCTCTGTCAGGCCTTCAAAACAAAACAAGCTCCCTTAAGCAAAAATGCCATTATGTCACTTAGGCTAGCTGCTCTACCTCCCTGTTGTCTGCTTCCAGCTTTATTTGTGTTCTCCCTGACTCCTACCTTTATTTCAGATCCCTGTTATGACATGTTTTCGAATTCCATGGAATTGTAATTCATAGATCTCTCAGAGAGAATTTTCTCAAAAAATTTGAGGCCTGCCTTATATCTTGTATCCTTTCATAAGCACCCATGCAGAACTTGGAATCCATAATCAGTGTTGAATGACTTGAATTAGGACTCATTGGACTTATTGTCTCAGCAATTTATTCTATGTAATAATTTGTGGTAGTCATTTCTCCTTGAGTCTTAGTTTTTTTTTTTTTTTCATCTCTGAAATGAGAGGATTGGACTAAATTACATTTAACGAATCTTAAATGCTATAATCCTATGAATGTTTGCAATGAATACAATTGTTAAAAGCATTCAAAAGATGGACATTTTTATGCTGAAATGTTTTCACAAAAACTAATACAATTCATATGATGTGGAAGATTTGATGGCCCATTGGTAAGTTATCTGCAAACATAACCATGTCCATTTATGTATACATACACAAATAATCACTCACATGCATACAGATACAGAATGTCCCCAAAATCTTTGTGCAGTTTTATGTAATACAAGTTCAGGGGAGGAAGGTAACAGGAAGACCTCAAGATGGCAGTGGGACATTAGTTGAAAATTAAATCAAGTCAGAAGATCAAAGAGACTGAAATAAGGTTTGATAAACTTCTAGGTAACCCAGAATGCCTATACAAAAGCTTGGAAATGAAAGATGGATGTTCATATATGAAGAATAATGAGTAGACTAGGTTGAAATATAAAGTATATAATGGGGAGAAATATGAAATAATTTGGTATGGACTGGAATCAAATTGTATAGGGATTTAAATTAACAAAAAAGAAGTTTGTATTTTATCATAACAGACAATCAGTGAGGATTTTTGATTAGTGGAGTGACACGGTTAAAGCTGTACTTTACCATAAGAATATTAATTTGACAACTTTGATGAACAATAAATAAATGCTCTACACACCAAAGGTTAAATTGTATGAAATATAAACTACATATGTGTATACCTACATATGCACATATCTTCATATATATATGTATCACATGAATATGTGTGCATGAGTACATACTATTCACATACGCACATGCATGGATATATTTACATACCTAGTACATATACATATACACATGCATATGAATATGTATACACATACACACACATAGTCTTAGGCCTATGATTTATTTTATATAGTAAAAACAAAATTAAACAAAACAACAAGAACAACAACAAAATAAAACTAAAAAAAACCAACAAACAAACAAACAAAAAAAACAACCCCCCATCTACTAATACAGGCTGGCAACTGTTCTATAACTCAGTCTTAGGGCATTGTCTGGGAGCACTCATAGGTTACATGACTTCCAGGGTATCTTAGATAATATTTATAAGCGAAGGTTAGATGCCACAGAGTAGGTAGCAATGCCTTAACCATATATGTATTGTAAGAACCACTAGGACTTCTTCCAATCTTATAAATGGGAGTGTTAACATTCTCTCCTTTCACACACCACCCCCTCACCCCCCTACTGATGTCATAGTCCTCTTTGAGAACAAAGGATAAACAACTTTTGTGAGTAGTAGTAGGAGCTGCCCCTCTGTGGACACAACTGGAACTACTCATTTGAGCAACAGAGTTTCTCTCTCTCTCTCTCTCTCTCTCTCTCTGTCTCTGTCTCTCTCTGTCTCTGTCTCTCTCTGTCTCTCTCTCTCTGTCTCTCTCTCTCTCTGTCTCTCTCTCTCTCTCTCTCTCTTTTCCTTTTCTTCCTTCCTTCCTTCCTTCCTTCCTTCCTTCCTTCCTCCCTTCCTCCCTTTCTCTCTCTCTCTCTCTGTAGGGTATCATATCCTTACTTGTGGGTGCTCTGCTGGAAGAAATTTAAATTTTGATCACTGAAACCTCAAAGTATTTCTTGGTGTTGGTGGGCTATATTTCTTTTTCTTAAGGACATGTCTTACATCCTGATTAATATGAATCTCATTGATTGGCCAGTAGGTACTAGACTAAGCCCAACTTGATCATGGTTTGGGGCTTGATTGGCTCAGAGTGAATATAAATAATAACTGCTTCTGTTTTCACCAGAAACCCAGACAGTCTTCTCCTCTTAGATGTATTTTTATTTTAACTAGGTGAACATGTCCTTCTTTGCCTCATTTCTTACCTAGCCTTAATCACTGAATGGGCATCACCTCAGTCAAACTGAGAACTGGTTAAGACTTAGCTTAAAAAGGTCAAGGTTTCCCACTGCATCTGGGGTCATCTGTAGTTATCCAGATCTATATTTTGCCAGTGGACCCAGATGTCCCGAGAGGAGAAAGCAAAGCTTATGACTGCATAGCCCTCCCTCACTTAAAATCAGTTCACATGCATATCATGGCATCACCTTAGTGATGTCATGGTCTTCTTCCAGAATGAAGGACAAATAACAATAGCAACAGCAAATATACCAACAAAACAAAACATTACTGCCTTTCAAATGAAATAAATGGAATAAAAATATCATCAAGGACATATATAACTGTAAAATGATTTGGCTAAACATGTAAAGAAACTGAAGGGTAATAATATTTCAATATCACACACACACACACACACACACACACACACACACACACACACACACATATATATATATATATATATATATATATATGGCCCAGAGAGATTCCTACAGCACAATACATAGATTTTTATGGAAGGTTTATTGTAGAACATAGATATGAATCAGCTAGTAAGAAAGAAGATGAATTGCTTGCTACACTGATAAATGAAATATCCACAGCAAAACAAAATGAAGGCTCCATAGAAGTTTTGAAGTTTAAGTATAAGACATAACTGCTACCACCACCATAATTTCATTTACATATCAGAAATTAATTGTATTGGAACCCAATAAAACATTTTAATTTGAAGAAACCCATATGCAAAAAAATGAAAATAAAAAATCTTCTTAAAATATAATATCATAAAAGTGTTATCACTTTTAATGGAAAAATACATATTACTTGGTATACTTATTTTATCCTCTCAATTAAAATATGAAATGATATTTCAAGATTCAAAAATCCCATCACAGTAGCTTTGATTCTGATTACTTAATTTGGAAATCTTATTTTTCTTGTTTAAAAATGAAATTTCGTAAGTACACAAAACACCTTCAAATGAGTTTTTTTTTTATGTTCCCAAATGCTGAAATCAATGTATATTTATAACTGAAAAATCCAATCTAGACTATTTTTTTTTGGAAACTCAGGTTAATGTCTTCAAGTGAACATAGTCTTTCTTATTATAGTAATTATTTAAAGCATTTCTGTTCTCAGTTTGTGATCATGAAAATGATATAGTGTTTCAGTTTCCATTCATAGTGTGAATAAATCATTGGTGTGGTATATGTCTAAAATACTCCAGCATGTAACAGATTCAGCAATATGGTTAACTACATTGGTGATGAAGATAACAATCTTCTATGCATAAATATTGGGTTCCCTAACTTTGGGATAGGGATCCCTGGCCACAAATGTATAACAAGAATATTTACAGATTCATATGTGCAAAAAACACTGTCATTCGGATATTTATTTAACTCTAATGCTAGCATTTCTATTTTTATTTTAAATGTATGAGGACTTTATTGTGATTAAGGATATAATATAATTATTTTGGAAGGGTTCTTTCATTCAAAATGACTTGTTATCATTCTGGATTTTCTCAAAGACTAAAAAGAGTACAACTATAATTTTGGTTATTCCTAAAAAACCGATGAAATCAAATTCTAGAATTTTAGCTGACCTAATAAACTGTCTGAAAACCCAGGAATGTGATTTATCCATTGCACATAGCATTTGTTTCTGTATGTGCCTTTCACTGCCCCACTTCTTTGAAGGGGAGAAAAAAAATAGGTGATAAGAAACGGAAGCCCTAAATCCAGAGAGTCCTTGACAGTTTTCTGGAATAGAAGCAAATGAACCAATGTTCATTAACCTTTTATGTAACAGATCCCTTTGCTAATGTAAAAAAAGGAAAGGAAGCCCATGAACCACTTCTCATAATTATGTTCTGATTCAAAAGAAAAACAATGATCACATAGAAATGGAAAAATATAGAATCCAGTAAAGATACCAAAGTTGATATGCTACTTAGGAAAAGCATTTGTTTCAAAAATAATGTTTCTTGGTGCATATTTGCAACTAATATGTCATTATGCTATCAAATGGTGTTAGCAATGATAAAAATATATTGAAAAAAAAAACTTGTTATAAATGGATGTTGACTTGGGCCAGTTTTACAATTAGAAATTAAACAAGGTGTTACATGGACCCTCTGACCATAAGTGCAACTTGACAGAAATGTTATTTAAGGTGAACAAGAAATGGATATCTGAAAAAGACAGAGCGAACCCTGAACATACTACTTAGCAGAAACATCTCATTTTCTCTAGATTACACAGAGATAGGAATATGGAGTGAGAACTCTCTTTCAGGAAAAGAAATACATTACAGACAAAATAAAAAGAAACAGAAAGCCCCCTCTTTGTGGGTGTGTGAGGATTGTGTGTTTTCTAAAACAGCTGTAGCAAAAAAGCCTCTGGGGCTTTTAAGCTAAAAGAGTAATATTATAGTCAACTCTTTCTCCAAAGAAGAGGTAGTACCTCAAATGAGAATTATGGTCAGAATCTGGACTTTCCCATCATTTATTTACCAATGAAATTTTTAGACTTTGAGGTCACCCTATTTTTAAAGGAATAATCACATATTTCACCTATCATTTTGAATCATAACACACAAAGTACCTTGAATTTTTGGCAGTCTTGTCTGAGACATCCATTGTGGTATCTCGAGAGGAGCTTCCAAAGACAAAATACATAAAAATAAGTATTCCTACTTGTAAAGACTGGTTTCTCATTAGATGGTTATAAATCAGTTCCGTATTAGATAGTTATAAAAATTAAGTAGCTAAGAAAAAGCCATTGTACAATGGTCAACATTCTTGCTATGAGCTCTCCAATTTTAAGTAGTCTGCCCCTTAACCTAAAGTCAAATATTGTCATTCCATATTCAAATCATTTCCATTAGGTTAATGCTCATTAAAAAACTGTGCTCCATAACTGTTGAAAAGTCAAGACCACTCCTACTTCATTGAAATAATTACAATTTTTTACTATATTATGTTATATTTATAAGGATAGAAATCATGGTAGAGTAGTGTCTATGTGTAGTAATACCCCCACTGAAACCAGTTTCTCACTCAAATTGGTGTGTTATGTTAAATTCTAGGTGGAATAAGAATAATTATATACATGGTATCATAGGGGTTAACCAGAGAAGTTGGGGTTTCCAATACTATTACTCTAACCAGCTCCCATCCAGTGTATTCCCGAAAATCACTCAATATTTTACATAATTTAGCTTTTCCAAAAGAAGTATTTGCTGAAAAGGTATGATAATGATAGAAATAGAAAAATAATTCCCTAAATCTGGGGCATATTCTTCCTTGTGTGCACAACTGCACATAAACACAATGTACCTGATGTGAATAGGCTGAAACACTGTAAAGCCAAGCAGGAGCAGCTTTCTAGAACACTGCTGCTGTAAAGAGCGTCAAGAATCTGATTACATAGTATAGTGAACTATCTATTCAGCAGTAGATTAGAGCAAAACTTTGACAAAAATCAAAGTACAGCATTCCCATATTTGAGTGGTAGTCCTGAGGTGTGTGGCCAGTGAGACAGAGCTTATGGAAGCTATAGACAAGGGGCTCTCCTAATAGCTCCAGTGGCTGCAAAAACCCCCCAGCAATTTGAGACAAAGCTCTCTCCATTCTGGAAGCAGCATTCTGACATGGCAAAGAGCTCAAAAGTCAAGTAATTGACTGGCAAAATGAGCAATCAGAGTTTAATGGAAATGCAAATTTAAAGATCTCCCCTGCCCCTAGCTTAAGTGCACCTGGAGCCTGTGGTGGGAGGTTTGTTTTTCAGGAAAGCCCACACCTTGATACTTTGTGATTGGGCAGCGGGTCAAGAAGGTTGTTACATATTCTGAGCCAGGAGAGGGCTATATAAACCCTGATGGGAGGCTTTGCTTTGGGGCTCACTTTGAGAAGTATTGTGTGATTTGACCAGATGAGACTCTGGGAAGCCTTTGAGAACCCCCTGGCTTTCAATACCCAGATGTTGATGCTTCCCTCTCTGGTAACTGTGATTTGGGATTGATATAATGGTTGGATAGTTTGGAAGCCTGTCTATTTGATCAGTCTGTATACTCTGAAGGTTGGGGTGCTGACCTTTTTCCTCTGAACTAGTTTGATTAAAGTAAGCTTGTTAACTGATTTTTAGTTGCTTTCCTTTACAAAAGCAGATCTAAGAACCTGTGTTGGCAGCCACTCTGGGGATGCTGGGGTGCTTGCTGCTTCTCAGAGAAAGCAAAAAAAGACCATTGCACCCTTTTTGGGGGGACAAAAGAAGATCAAAGCATGAAGGAGAAGGAAGACAGCAAAGTCAGAACTCCTGCATCAAAAGCATCCAAGAAAAAAATATGAACTGGTTACAGGCCATGGAGAAACTGAAGAATGATTTTGAAAATGAAGTAAGAGAAGTAGATGAAAAATTGGAAAAACAGCCTGCTAAAGGAGACCAAACATACACTGAAGAAAATAACACCTTAAAATAGACTAACTCAAATGGCATAAGAGGCTCAAAAAGCCAATGAGGAGAAGAATGCTTTAAAAAGCTGATTTTGCCAGATGGAAAAGGAATTTCAAAAACTCACTGAAGAGAATAATTCCTTCAAAATTAGATTGCAGCATTTAGAAGCTAATGACTTTATGAGAAATCAAGATACTATAAATCAGATCCAAACAAATGAAAAAATAGAAGGCAATGTGAAATATCTCTTTGGAAAAAACACTGACCTGTGTGTGGTTAAGGATTAATTTTGCCTAATTAGGATAGGATTCTCTCCCACAAAATGACACATGTTCACCAAAACTAATAATAAAAAGGAGTTTATTAGAGGAAAAAGAATGATAAGAACATTTCTTACATATGCAATATAGGCAACATGATAAGGCCAATAAGCTTAGTAAGATTAAAAGTATCGCTATAAGCGAAGAAGAAAATGAAAGAGAAAACATCACCAATTGGGGGAGCATCAACTCTTCACTTTTTCACAATGGCTGGGGAATCCCGAGTTTCAGCCTATGAGTCCTGACTGGGGGGTCCCAGGCAGAGCATCCTCTCCATGGGTGAGGTTCCAAATTGGGTGTTTCACTAAATAACTTTTAAGGAGTTTAGACAAAGAGGGCTTTGTGCCAAGTGAGTTAGAAAAGGACCAGCAAATTGGAAGAAGGAGGCAAGGACTCAGAAGTTGTTTAGGATAAGCTGGGGAAGCAGACTAGTCAACAAGGATGGGAATGTGCTCGGTAAACATCCCAACATCTACAGCCAAGGTCTTTACTTACTAAGGAAATTCTGGGCCGATAGCCAGTCCTCCCAGAGTTCAAAGAAGTTCAAGGGTGGCTATCCCCTGAATCTATAGGCACACACAAATGATGGGGTCATACCAGGATCACAAAGGGAAATGTATAGGCCATGGACAATATCATTATAAGGGGTAAAAATTAACACTTCAACCTGGAAAACAGATCCAGGGGAGAACATTTACAAATTATCAGAGTACCTGAAAGTTATGATTAAAAAAAAGAGCCTAGACACCATATTTCAAGAAATTATGAAGAAAAATTGCCCTGATATTCTAGGACCAGGGGGCAAAATAGAAATTGAAATAATTCACCAATTGCCTCTTGAAAAAGTCCCCCAAAAGAAAACTCCTAGGAATATTATAACCAAATTCTAGAATTCCCAGATCAAGGAGCAAATACTTCAAGAAGTCAAGAAGAAACAATTTGAGTATTGTGGAAACACAATCATGATAACACAATACCTAGCAGCTTCTACACTGAGGAACTGAAGGGATTGGAATATAATATTCTCCAGCTCAAAGAAGCTAGGATTAAAATCAAGAATCACCAAGAATCACCTACCAAGCAAAACTGAGTATAATTCTACTGGGGAAAATATGCTTATTCAATGAAATAGAGAATTTTCAAGCATTCTTGATGAAAAAACCAGAGCTGAACAAAAAATTGACTTTCTAATACAAGAAGCAAGAGAAGCATCAGAAGGTAAAAAGGAAAAAGAAATCATAAGGAACTTATTAAAGTTGAACTATTTACATTCCTACATGGAAAAAAGGTGATTGTAACACATAAGATTTTCTCACTATGAGGATAGTTGAAAAGAATATATATGTGCATATAAATATATATACAAAAAAAATATATATATATATATAGGAGGGTGTATGTGTATATAAGTATATATGTGAGTGTGTGCATATGTATGTACATGTATATATAGACAGAGGGCACAGGATGATATCTAAAAAAAATTAAGAGGTGAGAGAGGAATTTATAGGGAGAAGGAGAAAGGGAGATATATATTAGGGTAAATTTGGCTTAAGGTGGGAATAACATATACACTCAATTGGGTATCTTACCCTACAGGAAAATAAGAGCATAGGGAATAAGAGAGAGGAATGATAGAAGGGAGGGTATATTGGGGGAGAAGGTAGTTAAAATACTTATATTGTAAAAAAAGGAGAAAATAACAAGTATTCAGTAAAGATCAAAGCACATAAGTAATAAAAGTCCTGGGTTTGAAATCAGAATAGTTAAATCTAAATTATGGTGTTGTTGTTGTTGTTGTTTTCCCTGGGTTGTGCTTATGTGACCTTAGGCCAGTCACTTAGTGTCTCAGTGTCCATTTCCTCAGTTATAAAATGAGGACATGAGATTGGATGTCATATTTTTCTTATTAGCTCTAAATCCATATTCCAAGATAATGTATGATTCATTGTTTATTTAAAATATGCTACAGTTATTTGAAGTTATCATGATTGTAGGAAATGACTATTAATACCTAACACCTGGCATACATAGCATAAAGGTTTACAAAGCATTTTTCCTACAGTATCTCACTTGAGTGTCACAACAAGGCAAAGTGGTAGGATATGCAGGTATCATTATACACCATTTTTCAGACCAGGAACCCAAAGGTCTGAGATTTAGTGACTCACCCATAATTGAATAATTAATGTGTGGGAAATTGGATTTGAATAAATTTCTTCTTGACTATAAATTTAGAATGCTATTATTTCATAATGTCATATTTAGAGAGTTAAATGTATATAGCAGATAAACAAGTAAAAAATAACGATGAAGATTATCAAAGATAAATTTATTAAAGCTAAAGGTATAAAAATGATTTGTGAAGGGACAAAATAATTCAGCACTTGAAGTTGCCTCTACTAATTTCAGAGAACAACAAGAAAACATTAGGTGTAGATGCAAAAATTAGTAACAGAAATGAAAATGTTCAGGAAGTGCTTGTTTATCAAACTTCAACATTTAGTTACTTGAAAATTTTTAAATTAGCTACCCAGAAACCTGAGGCTGAAACAGCTACCAACATCAATGCAGAACATTATTCATCTAGAAGCAAAATTTTTTCTCAACATCCTTTTTATACATTTGTCAGAGGAAGAACAAAAGACTTGTTAGCTTTTTCTTGCCCTTCAAGGCATTTTTGAAAACAAAGACAAACCTGCCTTGCTGCCTCCCCTAGTTTAGTGGTGAAAATCTTTAGCATGTCACAGAAGGCATGCAATCAGGCTCATATGTAGTAATCAGTCCCTAAAGATATGAAAAAGCCAGTAAGTGCTGTTCTTGTCCTTAAAGCCTGAAGCTATAGTATTGTATGCATAGTCCCATTTCTATTATAATGTCTTATCTGCAAATTAGATATGATCATGTGTCATATAAATTTTTAACTTAAGAAGCTGGAATGTCAATTTTATCAAAGTTACATCTGGATATAATACAGAATAGCCTTAAGCAGAGACCTTTCCAAAATTGTGCTTCAACTTATAGAGATGGATAAATTATAAGCTTGCTTCCTAGATACCATAAGTTATAATGTAACCATGTCAATAAAAAAGGCAGTGAAATGAAAATGAGATCTTACAATGTGAGCATCTCTACTGTTATACCAAGTATAACAGATAACTGGATAATTAAAATCATTAAGTAGATTTGTTTTGGATAAAATTAACTTATCTTGCTAGAAAAATAATTCAGGAAAATTTGGAATGAAAATGACAGAAAGAGTAGTGGGTTGTTATCAGTTCAATAAACATTATTTATTAAATGTCTACTGTGGATAAAATAGAGAAAGGAAATAACCCCTACCTTCTGTGAATTTATATTATATTGAGGGGGAAACAATACATTCATAAATAAGTAATAATTATATACTCATATATGTGTATACATATGTACATATATTTATATGTATAGATATCTTCTATGTAAAACTATATATAATATGCATGTGCCTATGTATGATATACACGTATAGAGACACTTTATTGTGCATACATGAATATATGCATACTACAAAATAATATAGTTAATCCTCAATTTTCATGAGGAAAAATTCCTAGAAAAATTGTTCAAAAGGTTTAAAAAATGTGTATTTTTACATTAAATTTATAGGAAATAGTGGGTTAGGTTCCCACAACTACCAAAAGCTGTAATTTTTCACTAGAGATATTTGAAAATGCATGTTTCTGCAAACAGTTCTTTATAACAAAACATTAATTCTGAAAAATGCACTTTTCCTCACACAGCAACAATGAAATAACCCATAAAATGTAGTACACAAAATAAAATTGGTAACATGTAAAACATTTTCTTGCTAGAAATTCCCTAGAATTCTGTGGACTTTTGTGCTATTATCTCAGCAAAATTGATTTTGCACAACATTCACTTTTCATAACCTATAATCTATAGTTCCATGAATACTATACAACAACAACAACAACAACAAATATTGAAACTAAAGCATTTTTAACCTGAACCTTTCTTTCCACTGTATTATTTGGCACTGTAAAGGAACAGTATGCTGTACTATACTGCTATAAATCTCTTTATCTTCGACACCCCTTAGAACCAAGGAAGAGATTGCTGGGAAATTAGTTACTGATATTGTAAGACACTGAGACTGGCTTTGAAAGAGATTATCAACCTAACTTCTGACATTCTGTTTTTCATAACTGGTGGATGGTACTACAGAGCAGGATACATTAACTTGAAATAATCTGTCAGTGACAGCAGATTTATGTGGCCTTTGAGATACTTATGGATCTGGGAGTATGGCGGCATAGCAGAAGTTAGTTCATGTTTAACCTTAAGCCTAAAATTGATGGGATTGATGGGGTGCTTGGGTGCCTGTGCTTTAACCACAGTCTGTAAAATCATTTCCAGTTCCAAAATCACATTTCTCCCTAGCCTCAAACATTGTTTCAGGCAGTTTCTCTCTAGCTCAAGAGCAGCATATCCTAACAAAATATGTGTCTCTCATCCTGATCCAGCTGCACCTATAGAATTTTTTTAGTTTGACCTAACTGTTTACTGGCTTAAGGAGCTACATACTGGGTCATACCTATCATATGTATCCTAGATTCAGTTATATGTATACTAGCTAGCTCATTATACACATCCTGAATCCCTTGTTAGCTTGGGATATATGTATACTTCCAACATTCATTTTGTCAAAATTGACCTTGATGGGTGACAGTTTGGTCAGCCCTGACTGCTAGCTGACTTAGTGATGTTTCAAGACTAAAACCACACCTCCATGCAGTTACCCCCCACACACACACCTTGGGCTACTTCACAGTGAATTCTGGGCAATATGCATGCCCAGTAGATATTAAAAGTGTATGTTCCTTAAAGAACTATTTCTTAACTCCTCCCTAATCCTGCCCTGACTCACCTAGGTAATATAATTGGCACAGGTTCTACTATAGAATATCCCATAAATCTTTAATGGTACCCCTTTAAGGTTGCAGGTTCCCTAAGAAATCTTGCCCACTATATAGTGTAAAAATATAACTTTGTCACTTTGAGTTAGAGAATGTTTGCATCCTTGAATTCTTTCCATACTGCTTTCCAGGGACTCTGGTTTTTGGGGATCCTGGACTCCCTGACTCCCTTCACCCCACATCAGGATGAGCCATTTCAATGTCTCTATCCAGCTGGTAAATTAGCTCGAAAGTGGTGACAGACATTCTAGTGTGAAGTTTTTCTAACCTTTATTTTCCCTATAAACAATATCAGTGACTGTGCATGCTTGAACTTAGAACCAAAGTATTTGCATTATGCTTGAGGGAGTAATTGTGATATAAAATTTGTGTTTTAAAGGCAAACAGTAAAAATATGTGATAAATGCACAAGGATCTATTTACTGTAAAATATTTACATGTAAATATTTACATGTAAATATTTACATGTATAATAGGATAAACAAGGCCAAGGAACACATAGGATACCAGTCACTCTATAAACTCGTGAGCATGGTACCTTTCATTTTTTTTTCTCTACTAAATAAAACCACAAATGTCATGGCTTCCATTGCAAAAGTGAAAGTAAAGTTGCTAATAAAATAACCTGAAAGCTTGAAGTAGCAAAATTTAATGAAGAAATGTTGAGAACTGACTGTGTGTATGCATGCATATTTGTGTATATATACATATACATATATACACATGTGTGTGCACTTGCATATGCACATATATGCATGTGTGTGCATATGTGATATGTGTGTGTGTGTGCATGTGTGTGTAAAACAAAGTAAAGGGAAGAGTGAAACCATTAGTAATGGAGTTGGTACAGTCAGAAGAAAAAAAAAAATCTGACAGGAGCTGGATCCTGAAATGAACTGTGAAGGAAGAAAGAAATCTCAAAATGGAAAGGTAAGGAAAACTGCATTGGATTCATGAAAGGGTTTCCTTTATAATTCTTTACAATACATTCTTGCAAAATTATATACTTTGTGATCACAAAAACTTCTACAAATATGTATACATAGGGAGAGAGCCACTTTTGTGATTTCTTTGAGGGGATAAATTCCTAGTGTAACTGGTATCACTAAGTCAAAGATTATGAACAATTTAATAACCTTTTGGTGCTTCATTCCAAATTGCTTTGCAGGATAGCTAAATCATCTTACAGGTTTACCAAGAAAGCATTAATATTACTATTTTCCCATTTTCCCCATACCATTTCATTTCCTTTTTTTAAATTAACTTTGCCAATCTGATGAGTGTGGAGTAGAATATTAAAGTTGCTAAAATTTATATTTCTTTAATATTTACTTGGAGCATTTTATATCAATATTATTTGTATTTCTTTCCCAGAGAAAATTTCTGTTTATCTCTTTTAACTCTTTATTGATCCAAGAATGTATTTTATTTTTTATAAAGTTCAATCAGATTGCTATGTTTCTATGAAATGAGATCTTCACCAGAGCCACTGGCTTAAAAGGTATTTTTTTTCACTATTACCTCATTTCCATCCCACTTTAGGCTGCATTGTTTGGATTTTTGGTTTGTTTGTTTGGTTTTTTTTGTACAAACCAAAAATCCACCACTCCTTAATTGTATATAATGTTTCATCTCAGTTTCAAGTTAAATATACCATGAATCCTGCTTTTGTCATACAGGTGATTATTGCTATTATTCAATATCATATTAAATTTGGTGATGCATCTCTCTATTGCTTTCTGTGTTACTCATGATATTGATTCTTTGTAGACAGGATGTTTCATACCTAGAAACCATTATGAACACTGGAAGAATAGTGTGTTGAAAAAATTGACTTTTCTGTTTGTAATAATATTTTTTTAAGTAAAAACGTTTTATTATCTTGAATATTATGCTTCCATAATACTTGGATTATGACTTAGAGAGACCTCTATTTCACTAGTCAATATCTCATGAAGATGATAAGTCCTATTTTTGTAAGAGGAACACAATTTACTTTTATTCAATTTTAAAAGCCTGAATATGTACTAGGGGTTTTTCCCCCAGTTTTCCACGTACTAAAGGAAAGTTTTGTAGAAACCGGTTATGTAATTTCCCAGAATCTCCCTCCCTTCATTTTTTATCCTTTATTTATTAAATTTTAGTTTTCAAAAGTCATCTCCATAGGATATTGAGTTATAAATTTTCTCCCCAGCTTTCCCCTACACCACCCAAAGATAGTGAGCATACTGAATACTCCTTCCCCCAATGTGTTCTCTCTTATATTTTCCCCATACCTCCCTAATTTGCTAGTAGGGCAAGATGGATTTCCATACCCCAGTGCCTGTACATAGTATTTCCCAGTTGCAAGCAAAAAATATTTTTTAAATATTTATTTTTAAAACTTTGATTTCCAGATCCTTTCCCTTCTTCCCTCTTTAACCTCCCCCACTGGGAAGAAAAGAAATTCAATATAGGTTGTACATGTGTAGTTATGAAAAAAAGGCTTCCATAATAGTTATATTGTGAAAGACTAACTATATTTCCCTTCATCCTATCCCTCCCCCATTTATTCTATTTTCTCCTTTGACCATGTCCCTTTTCAAAAGTGTTTGCTTCTAACTACCCACTTCTCCAATCTTTCCTCCCTTCTATCATCCCACTCTGAGCCCCTTTCCCCCTACTTTCCTGTAGGGTAAGATACCCACTTAAGTATGTACGTTATTCCCTCCTTAAGCCAAATTCAATGATGGTAAGGTTGATGCAGTCCCTTTCACCTTCTTGCTCTTCCCCTTCATTGTACCTGTTTTGTTCTTGCCTCTTTTATAAGAGATAATTTCCCCTATTCTATCTCTTCCTATTTCCTCTGATTTTATTCCTCTTTCACCTCTTCATTTTAATTTTTGGATATCATCCCTTCCTATTCAATTGAACCTGTGTCCTCTGTCTATGAATACATGTACACACATATACACACACTCACATATATATTTATATACACATATACCCTCCTATGCACATATATATGTGTATGTATGCATATATTCATAATCATATATATTCCCTTCAACTATCCTTATACTGTGAAAAGTCTCATGACTTACACTTAAAATTTTTCCATCTAGGAATGTAAATAGTTCAACTTTATTAAGTTCTTTATGATTTAATTTTTCCTGTTTACCTTCTCATGCTTGTCTTGCTTCTTGTATTTGAAAGTCAAATTTTCTGTTCAGCTCTGGTTTTTTCATCAAGAACACTTAGAAGTCCTCTATTTCATTGAATATCTGCAATTTCCCCTGAAGCATTGTAATGGAAATGCAAATTTAAAGATCTTCCCTGCCCCTAGGAACTTTTATAGGCTTAAGAGACTCTGAGAACCTTCCTTGATTTGAAAATATACTCTGTGCCCCCTAATAGGCTGAATGTGGTCACATGGAGCCTGTGGCAGGAGGCTTGGTTTTCAGGAATGCCTACACCTTTATGCTGTGTGATTGGGCAGTGGGTCAAGAGGGTGGTTACATTCTCTGACCCAGGAAAAGGCTATATAATCCCTGATGTGAGGCTTTGCTTTGGGGCTCACTTTGAAAAGTGTTGTGTGACTTGACCAGATGAGACTCTCTGCAGCTTTTGAGAGCTTCCCCCCTCACCCCCTCCCCCAGCTTTGAAAACCCAGATGTTGATGCTTCCATCTCTGGTATTTTTGATTTGGTATGGATGTAATGGTTGGACAGTTTGGAAGCCTGTCTTTATCTGTTTCTCTGTCTAGTAACTTCTGTATGTATACTCTGAAGTTTGGGGTGCTGACCTTTTATCTCTGAACTAGATAAATGGTATATGTTTAATTGATTAAAGTAAGCTTGTTGACCCATTTTGAGTTGCTTTCCTTTAGAAAAGCTAGAGTTCCTGTGGTGACTGTTGGCAGCAGGAGCAGCAGAGCAGCAGCAGCAGCAGCAGCAGCAGCAGCAGTAGTGGCCAAGGTAGAGGTAGAGACACAAACCCCTTTTTGAGCCAGTCAGAATTTCTGCTAAGGACTCTTGTTGGGGACTGCCAGGGAATAGGACTGCCAGGGACTGGAACCACCGGGGGCCGGAGCTTCTGGGAGCATACTTTCTGGACACTGAGCAGTTGCTGTGAGTGGGGAGAGGAGGACCTTTGCCTGAGGTAGCCTGTTCTTTTTTGAAGGTTTGAGAATGTGGTTGTTCACTACATTAACTACATGTGCCAATTTCATAACTACTCTGATGGCTTTGACTTTTTCCTTTTGGGACTCAGTTATTTGGTGTTTTAATAAATGTTCTAGCTTTATCCCCCATATAAAGACCTTGGTATATTTGGTGATTAATAACCTCATAAGCCTATTTGTAATTGCCATAGGCATTGTGAATATTGCATTGCTAATATAAGCATTATACTCAGTTTTGCTGGGTAGGTGATTCTTGGTTTTAATCCTAGCTCCTTTGACCTCCAGAATATTATAGCCCAAGGCCCTTCAATGCCTGAATGTAGAAGCAGCTAGATCTTGTGTTATCGTGATTGTTTTTCCACAATACTCAAAGTGTTTCTTCCTTGTAACATTTTCTCCTTTCTCCTTGACCTTGGAAATCTGGAATTTGACTATGATATTTCCAGGAGTTTTCTTTTTGGGATGTTTTTCAAGAGGGATCAATGAATTCTTTCAATTTCTATTTTGCCCTCTGGTTTGTAATGGCAGACAAGGAAGTAATTAAAACATTGTTTCAGCTGTTTAATTAACATAGAAATAGTTAACACCTTGTTTCAGTTTATGATTGTATTAGGTATTAAGATCCAGTACTTGTGAAACCCAAAACATGAGAACCCTAGAACTTGTGAACTACTGTTGCTGATGCATCAGGAAGGTGAGGAGCTAATGATCATATATAAAGAGTGGCCCAGGCTAAAATGAGTACAGAACTGATTGTAGAACTGATAAGAACTGAAAAGAGAGGACTGAGAACTACGCAGAACTGAGAACTGGACTGAGAAGAAATGAGCAGAAAGAAGAACTGAGAATAACAGAACTTATTGTGAAAGAACTGAGAAGGGAGCTCTTGTGGTAGAGAAGGAGAAAACTTGTGGTATCCAAGCACTCTGTTTTTCTGTTCTGTCTCTGCTGATGTTTTTTGTGATATTTTGTACAGAAGTCCTGGGACCTTACTGGAAGCTATGAAAGAGAATTTTCTGGTTGTCTCTTTACAGAAGTCCTAGACGAGGGTTTTGGAATTCCTGGGACTTTACTGATGATTTGTTTTGATGTCTTGGACCTTGTTTGTGGGGCCCTGTTGATTTCATAGGCAGATATTGAATTGATGATGGTGCCAACAATGTACATGAACATGGTTTTGGCTCCATTAAGCTTTGCCTTCAGAGAAATAGGAACTGTGAAGGACTTGATGTGGACTGGACACTGTGAGTTTCAATATGGAACAGGAACTGGACAAGGAACTGGAAAAAGAACTGGACAAGGAACTGAGAGCTGGCTGCCTTTAAACTCAGGTAACAGTTGTATAGATTTGGCCAGGAGCTGGGACCATGGAAGAGGAACCATGGGAGCTTAGAGCCAGCTTTGAGTCAAGATGAAATTATATCTTCTTGGGTACCTCAGTACCCTTGGGTACTGAGAAGATTATAATTAACTGTGACCATGAGGGGTTGGGAGGAAACTTTACCTTTGTACTTTGTGTCCTTTAAGGAGCCTCCTTAAGGATGACTGAATTGAGAACTTAGTAAATGATTGAGTTACTAAATGATTGTACTTTGTTTAAAATTAGGTGGCCACTATGATGAAAACTATGTGATCATTTTAGTGATAATTGTTATGTCATAACATTGTGAATGCTGTACTGTTATTTCTGTGAATGTTTTGCCTTAATTTACTGCTGAATAAATAGAGAGTTAACTCTACTATGTAATCATAACCGTGAAGCTTTACACAACAGCAGTCTGCTGGAAAACTGTTCATGCTTGGCTTTACATGTTTCTAGAATATCAGGGCAATTTTCCTTGAGAATTTCTTGATCATGGCATTCAGGTTGTCCATTTTTTATGTTTTAATATTAATAATAATAAGAAAAATAGCATTTATATATTTACATATAAAATACAATATATAAAAATTAATAATAATATTAATAATAATTAAAACAATTTTAATTATCTCTCCTAGATCTATTTTCCAGGTCAGTGGTTGAATCCCAGCTATTTTGCCCTCTGGAATATCATAATCCACACCCTTTTATCCCTCAGTGTTGAAGCTGCCAGATCGTGTGTTTCTACAATATTGAAATTGTTTCTTGCTGGCTTCTTGTAATATTCGCTCCTTGATCTGAGAATTCTGGAACCTGACTACAATATTCCTAGGAGTTTTCTTTTTGGGATCTTTTTCAGGGGGTGATCGGTGGATTCTTACAATCCCTATTATGTCCTCTGTTTCTAAAACATCAGGACAATTTTCCTTGAGAATTTCTTGAAGCATAGTTTCTAGATTCTTTCTTTGATCATGGTTTTCAGGTAGTCCAATAATTTTAGATTATCTCTCCTGGATCTATTTTCCAGGTCAGTGGTTTTTCCTGTAAGATATTTCACATTGCTTTCTATTCTTTCGTTTGTTTGGATCTGTTTAACAGAATTTTGATTTCTCATAAAGTCACTAGCTTCTATTTGCTCCAGTCTAATTTTGAAGGAATAAATCTCCTCAGTAAGCTTTTGAGATTCTTTTTCCATCTGGCAAATTTTTGCTTTTAATGGCATTCTTCTCCTAATTGCCTTTTTGAGCCTCTTTTGGTATTTGAGTTGGTCTATTTTTAAGGTGTTATTTTCCTTAGTCAGTCTGTTGACTCTCATTTCATAATTTTCTTGCATCTTTCTCATTTCTTTTCCAATCTTCCCCCCACTTCTCTTATCTGCTCATAAACTCACTTGGGGCTTTTGGTGCAGGAGTTCTGACCTCACAGTCCTCCTTCTCTACAATGCTTTGATCCTCTTTGCACCCAAAATAGGAGTGTAATGTGGAATTTTTCTGTTTATTTTGTTTCCCTTGCCTAGGCATGTTGCCACTCAATTACTTGACTTTTGGGATAGTTGCAGCAGTAGGACTCTGCCACCAGCCAGGATAGCTTCTGTCCCAAATGCTGGGGTTTTCTTAGCTGCCAGAGGTATTAGTTGGGTGCACTCTCTGAAGCCTACACACAGTCTGGCAAGCTGGTCACACACCCCAAGACCTCCACCCCAGACTGCAATCCAGATCCAATAATTGTTGGAAGCACCCACATTTGAAAAGGGATAGGATAAAAGTGAGGAGTGGACCAGGTGGGAGGTGGGATAGGAGGGAGGGAAATATAGTCAGTCTTTCATAATTTATCTAAATGGTAATATTTTGCATAGCTACACATGTACAACTTATACTGAATTGCTTATCTCATTTGGGTGGCCTCTCTGAAGACTACACAGACTCTGGCAAGCTGATCCCACACCCCAAGACTTTCACCCCAGACAGCAATAAAAATCCAATAATGTTAAAGCAAGAGGGCTTACTGATTGCTGGATGCCCCTACAGTTTGAAGGCCAGGAGCTGGATCTGCAGCATGGAAAAATGGCACACGCTGTGCTGGCTCCTCAGCTGCTTCTTGCCCATAGGGGAAGAAGCTGACTCATTCTCCCAACCAGTCCCAAAATCCATAGTCCACGGACCTCTCACTTTGTCCTACGTATCCATGTGTTGATAATTCTGGAAATGCCACAGCAGCTGGTGTTCTGGGGTCCCTCCAGCAGGCTTCTGGTCCAGCCAACTTGGGGCTCATGTGGGCCTGGGCCTGTCTCCCTTGCAACCACTTCCCCTTGCTTCTTCTACATGAGATAGTTTACCCTACCCTATCTCTCCCCTTCTCCTCTTGCCACTTTCCTCTCTCACCTCATAATTTCACCCCTTGAGTATCCTCCCTTCCCAACAAATTCAACCTATGCCCTCTATCCATATATAACTGTAAACATATATACACATATTCACATAAGTATTCATATGAGCATACACCCTTCCTCCATTATGTTCATAGTGAGAAAGATATCATCAGTCACAGTTATTGCTTTTCCATATAGGAATGTAAATAGTTCAACTTTGATAAGTTCCTTTTGATTTCTTTTCCCTGATTACCTTCTCAGGCATCTCTTCCTTCTTGTGTCTGGATGTCAAATTTTCTATTCAATTCTGGTTTTTTCCTCAAGAATGCTTGAAAGTCCTCTATTCCACTGAATGACCATATTTTCCCCTGAAACAAAATACTCAGTTTTGCTGGGTAGGTGACCCTTGGGTTCATTCCCAGCTCTTTTGCCCTCTGGAATATCATATTCCATGCTCTTCGATCCCTCAGTGTAGAAGCTGCCAGGTCCTATGCTATTCTGATTGTGTTTCCACAATATAGAAATTGTTTCTTCCTGGCTGCTTGCAGTATTTTCTCCTTGATCTGGGTCTTTTGGAACCTGGCTACAATATTCCTGGGAGTTTTCTTTCTGGGATCTTTTTTCAGGAGGTGATTTAAAACATCAGGGCAATTTTCCTTGAGAATTTCTTGAAGGGTGATTTCTAGATTCTTTCTTTGATCATGACTTTCGGGTAGTACAATACTTTTAAAATTTTCTCTCCTGGATCTATTTTCCAGGTCGGTCTATGGCCTGTAACCCACTCATATTTTCCTTTGGGGCTTTTGGAGCAGGATCTCTGACCTCACAGCCCTCCTCCTGTACTATGCTTTGATCCTCTTTGCCCCCAAAATAGGAGTGTAATGTTGCATTTTTCTGTTTAATTTGTTTCCTTTTCCTTGTCATGTTGACACTTAATTACTTGACTTTTGGGCTTGTTGCCACAGTATAACTCTGCCACCAGACAGGGGAGCTTTGGTCCCGAACGTGTGGGGAGACAACTTCCATTTCTGGCAAGCTGAATATCCACCCCGCGACCTCCACCCCAGATCACAATCCAGATCCAGGGAGGTTAAAGCAAGAGTGATTAACCCCTAGACGGATCGCTGGATCTCCCTACAATTCACAGGCCAGGAGCTGGAGCTGCCACTGAAAACTACAAAATGGCATCTCTTCAGTGCCTTCTAGCCTCCAGGGGAGGGAGCCGTTGCATTCCCCAAATACTGGTCCCAAAGTCCATAGGGCACTAACCTCTTACTTTGTCCTAGGCAGGTCTATGTTGATATTTCTGGAATCACCACAGCTGCTGGTGTTCTGGGGTCCCTTCCTACAGCTGCTGGCAAGGCCACCTTGGGGCTAAAACTGACGCTCAAGGGGACCTGGGCTTGGGCTCCCCTTTCACTGTGGGCTGTGCTGCCAGCTCCCAGAGTGCTGAGCTGCTCCTTCATGCAGGGCTGCTGGGCTGTCCTCAGTGGGAGGTTAGCTTCTCTTTGTCGTTCTGTGGCTGTTGGGGCTCCAGAAGTTGTTCAGAGTGCCCTTTTACATAGTTTGGAGGTAATCTGGGGGGAGAGTGCCTTGGACCTGCTGTTTCTACTCCGCCATCTTGGCTCCACCTCCCTAATTTTAATATTTCATGAGTTGTTTTCCTCAGTTACTTTTTGAACCTCCTTTTCCATTAGCTCTGATTTTACTTTCAAGGACTTATTTTCTCCAGTTAGGTTTTGAATTTCCTTCTCCATTTGTTTAATTGTATTTTTAAAAAGTTCTCTTCAGTGAATTTTTTTTTTTCCTTTTTGCCAATTGTATATTTAAATTACTGTCCAGTTTTTCTTCTACATCTTTTCTTTGGCCTTTAAAGTCCTTCTTGAACTCTTCCATCAATGCTTTTTGGTCTTAAGGCAGGTTCATATCCCCTTTTGAGGCTTCAGATGTTGGTATAGTGTCAATGCTGACCTTTTCTGAATGTGAACCTTGCTATTCCGTTTCACCATAACAGGATTCTAAAGTCTTTATTTATCCAAATTTTTTTTTTGCCCATTGTGATTGCTTATTTCCTGGCTTTTAAACTGGATCTCTGATACTGGGGCACACAGGCCTCTGATCCATGCTTCTTTTGCTGGGAGTTAGGGCCCTGGTTATTGCTTTTGTGTATTGTGCACAATGAGTGACTAGATTGAGGCCAAGGCCAGTAATTTTGAATTTTTCCCAGGATTACATGGAAGCTCACAGCATGAGGTGTAGGGGAGGGGTATTCTCATCACTTCATGTTTCTTCCTCCACAGCCCTGGGCTGAGCTCAGGAAAGTTTATTCACAGGTAGCCAGGTTGACCTTGTGTCTGCCAATTTCCCTGGTTTCGTTAAAGCACACCTGGGGTTCAGGATCTCTTGCTGAGATGCCTCTCATCCTACACTGGTGTCCTTCAGCCCCAGCACAGCCACAGCCACACCCTTCTTGTAAATTTCCCAAGCCTGCTGCTTGGTTCCACTATTTCAGGAGTTTACACAGATACAATATTCTCTGGGTGTTCCAGGGTCAAAGGGGGGAATGAGAGCAGCTATGGTTTATTCTGCCATCATGATTCCTTGAAATTCAGGTATGTGATTTTCAAATATCTAGACTGTGGGCTTCTAGCTCTAGGAGTAACTACTACAACTGCTGAAGGACCTGAACCTGTCTCTTACCCAGCTCTGACAGACCCCTGCCCTGTGGTTAGATATTTGGTAACTGCCCTTGTGGTGGGAGAATCAGTTTGCCAGGGTTTGCTCTGCTTCTGCTATGGTTGAGTCTGTGCTAGTGCAGCTGATGAACTCCATGCAGCACTCTCCAATCTCCACCCCCCAGCTCAACAAATCCTACCTGAGGATTCTCCATGACCTGGGCTTGAAATCTGCCATGCTCTGTGTTCTAGTGGATTCTCCCATTCTAGAATTTGTTTAGATTCACTTTTTAGAAGTAACTGGAGGAATTTATGGGCAAGGTCAGGTGAGTCACTGCTTTCACTTCACCATCTTGTCTCTGTCCCCATCATGTGCATTTCTAAAGTAGAAATTTAAAAAAATATATTGTAATGGGAAAAGGATGCACATGTACAAAAAAATTTATAGTAGCTCTTTTCATGGTGTTCAAGAACTGGAAATTGAGGGGAGGCAGCACCAGGAGAACATTGCACACAGTAACAGCCACAGAGTACAATGACTGATTTTGATAGACTTAGCTCCTCTCAGCAATACAAGGACCTAAAACAATTTCAAAGGACTCACGATGAAAGATCCACATTCAGAAAAAAAGTTCTATGTAGTCGGAATGCAGAGTGAAGCATACTGTTTTCTTTTTTGTTTTGTTTTTTCTTTCTCTTGGTTTCTCCCATTTTTAAACAATTTTCTATGCAACATGACTAATGTGGAACTGTGTTTAATAGGAATGTATGTGTAGAGCTCATATCAGATTGTATGTTATCTTGGTGAGGAAGGAGAGAAGGAGGGGGAGAAAATTTGAAACTTACGGAAGTGAATGTTGAAAACTAAAAATTAATTAATTATAAAAATGAAAAAAAATTCTTAGTCAAACTGAATACTTTTCTCTAATTAGTGTAATTTGACTTCCAACATTTTTAGAAAGAGGCTTTATCAGACCTAATTTACTTTCTTAAATTTCTAAAAAAAACCTTGTTAACTCATCCTGTGATCTAAAGAGTCTATGAAATTGTATCTATTAGGCAAATTGATTTAGTATTTATTTTAGCAATTTGTAATAGCAAAAGACTGGATTCCAGGAGGTAATCTAGACTCATAAATTTAAAATAAAATAATGTTAGAAAAATCCTAGTTATCTTCAGGGCAGATGTGCCTGCCTTTATATAGCATAGAGACTTCTGAAAAGTTGTGTTGAAATTGTAATTTTCTAAGAAATATAATTTTGATATATTAAAGGACTATTACTTTAAATGCATATTTTAATAATGTGAAGAATTTTGTTCTTAGTTTACTAATCACCATCCAATTTATCAGTTTCACGAATCCAGGTGTTCAGCTATCAGGAAAACAGGTCACACCTGTACTAGTTATACTTCATATTCACAGTGGATATCATGAGATCATATTCATCCCAGAAACATTATGTGACTAGCTTTTAAATGGGAAGTTCTAAATTTCTGGGTGACAAGTTCATAGCTCAGTCATTTGTGTGGTTATAATACCTTCAAGTATATGTATATATAGGGAAAAAAAGGAAAATGCACTAAAACAGCAATGACTATTATGAAACAGAGAAAGAGACAGAGACAGACAGAGAGAGACAAAGAGTGACAGAGACAGAGAGACAGATGGACACACACACACACACACACACACACACACACACACACAGAGAGAGAGAAATACCTTCCAAAGTATTTTCTTTCTTATTCGCAGTATGGAACATTTTTTAAAATACTGTACATAAACAAAAACATATAACCTTGAAACAAGTATTTTAATGAGAAACAATATAGGAGGAATGTAAGAAACAAATTTTAAAGCCAAAGATAATTTTAGTTTTATCAAATTTATGGCAAAAGGTCATAGTTTAATCACTTGCATTCTCATAAAACTCACATTTATTCAGAAAATATCATGGCATTAAAAAAAAACTTACATTTAATTGAAGACTCAAACAGCAGTTACAGATGGATACTATTCTTCATTTTGCTTTTGGACACTTTAATCAACCTGCCTACATGTTGGGATCAATCAATTTCAGCAGTTGTGTTCATTCATCTTTGTCCTGCCAGTCATCCCAGGCTAGCAGTGAGATCATTGTATAATTGAATTTAGTTGGAATCCTAAATAAGGGCAAACTCTGATACACTAGCTATAATCAGAATAATTCTGTTTGGGGAAAAAGTTGTTTATTTGGTATTGTAAGGAAGAATAGATGTCTCTGATCTATAGTAACAGTATTAATAATAACCTTTGTCTAAGGAAATATATAAGTGTGTGTGTGTATGTGTGTGTGTGTGTGTGTGTGGCAGTTGCACAATTGTGACTTGTGATTAATTGGAAGGCGAAAATTAGAAGCCAAGAGGGACTTTTTTTTTTTGAGGAAATGGTGATCCTTTGTAGCCAAAAGTATGTTCTTTTTCATGGCTGAAGTCAATAAGTCAAGGAAGAGAGAGAAAAAAATACTGTAGAAAGGGAGCATTATACTACCACCCTACCTGACCACAGCTCTTAATATTTAGGAGCATCTTGTCAATCAGAATTTCTTCAGCTTCACTGATCTTCAACGTCCTCTAGTACTTTTTTCTCTCAGCCTTCCTTTATTACTTCCTCTCATTTCTGTTCATTCAATTTGATATTTGCTCCTAGTACATCTGCAAGTCCAGATTGCTCAATTGGATCCTTCAGCTTATGTTTCTTTCCATAGTACCCTAACCTTGCCAAAGTGTTGAAGATACTGTTCTATGCTATAGATGATTTTTAAATGGTAATTCTCAGGTTGGCAGTGAGTTCTTTCCTTTTGAAAATAGTTTAACAAAATGGTTCTACTTTTAAGCTAGATGCTAAGGTCCACAAACACTGGATAAGTATCCTCTCTAAGGGTAAGGTCACCTATACACAAAAATATTTTAATGGCATTTTTTTTCTTGTAGTAAAGAACTAGAAGCAAAGGTATTGCTCATTAATTTATTTGAAAATATGGTATATGAATGAACAAAGTATAATTATGTTGAGAAAAACCAACATTATGAATAATGCAGGGAAACTTCAGGAAATTTGCATGAACTGGTGCAGCATAAAATATTCCTAATTGGAAGAATATCATGTTATTACCGTAACAATGTAAAGGAAAACAACATTGAAAGATTCAATAAATTCTATCAAGTCAATAAACAACAATTATTTCAAATGAATGCTAACAAAACATCTTTTTCATCAGAATTGGATCTGAGTATGACTGTTAACAAAGGTATAGGTTGCTAGACATGGCAACGTGGTGCTTTGTTTCACTTAGCTATAATCTTGTTACAAGGAGAATTCCATGGGAATGAGGAGGTAAAGGTGGAGATGGAAGCATTGAATAAGGGATAGTGATAAAAGAAATTTAAAAATTCATCCATAAAATGACTGCATTTCTATGGTGACAATTTTAAATAGATATTATTCCCCAGGACAAGAATTGCAATTTCACTTGTTTACAGTACTGATAAAGTGCAAGGTTGTTCACTTGTCTCCCTCAGCACACATTCAAGTATTCAGAATGCCTAGATTTACACAGTAGCTTAAATATTACTCTTAAATGGCTACTGCTTTGACTACAAATTTGTGTCCTTCAATTATTGGAAAGCTATGTGGAATGCTTTTTCTTCTGGTGTGTATAGTCAACCTCTTCAATGGTGGGTCCAGAAGGAGCACTTCAAGATGGGCTGATCAACGTCCTGGGAACCCACTAGGTATATTTCCTGGAATGTCTGTGCTGTGGTAGAGCTTAGAAATAATAGGATTGCAGACCTTCTCCAATTCTTTCTGCTAATTCTCAAATTCTTCTTCTCAGCAATCTGGTTCTTATCTAGCCAGTTGATTATTTGACAAGGATCTTCTGTTTTTCTTCATCACCAATACTACATTGTACTTTTTCATTGTCTACAGTAGCCCTCATATTGAAAGCATAAGATTCAAGACAATTCTTGGAAGACACCTTGTCTCTCTGCTTCTCATTTTCAGCCTTGTATTTCTTAGCCTACTAGACCAGAGACTCAATGTTTTCTTTCTCAAATTATTGTTATCATTGGAGATACTGACCTTGATCTCTTTGTCTGTGCTTTTATCCACAGAAGAAACACTAAGGATGCCATTTTGCATCAATGTTTCTTCCTTCTGAGGAACACCCATAGGTGCTGGGGGGATTCCTGTGAGCTCAAACTTGCCAAGCAGGTTGTTATCCTTTGTCATTGCTCTCTCACCTTCATAAACATGAATAAGCACAACAAACTGTTTGTCTGAATAGGTGGTAAAGATCTGTGTCTGCTTGTTGGGGATAGTGGTATCACATTTGATGGGACCTGTCATAGCTCCACCAGTAGTTTCAATTCCAAGGGAAAGAGGAGTGACATCCACCAGCATCAAATCCTGAACATTCTCAGATTTATCTCTGGACAAAATGGCAGCCTGAATAACTACACCATAGGCAACAGCTTCATCAGTACTGATATGCTGGCTGAGCTCCTTGCCATTGAAAAAATCGTATAGAAGTTTTTTGGATTTGGTGTATCAAGTGGAACCACCCACCAATATAATTGAATTGGTGACTTATCTAGAATGGCACATGTTAAGACTGCTTTCAAAATGTCCAGTGTACCATGGAAGAGATCAGCATTCAGTTCTTAGAAACAGGATCAAGTGATTGATGTATAGAAGTCAATACCTTCATAGAGGGAGTTAATTTCTCTCTGTCTCTCTGTCTCTGTCTCTCTCTGTCTCTCTCTCTGTCTCTCTCTGTCTCTCTGTCTCTGTCTCTGTCTCTGTCTCTGTGTCTCTGTGTCTCTGTGTCTCTGTCTCTCTCTGTCTCTCTCTGTCTCTCTGTCTCTCTCTCTGTCTCTCTGTCTCTCTCTGTCTCTCTCTCTCTGTCTCTCTCTCTCTGTCTCTCTCTCTGTCTCTCCCTCTCTTTACAATTTGCAATTTTCTTTTTTTTTCTTTTTGGAGGGCAATTGGGGTTAAGTAACTTGCCCAAGGTCACACGGCTAGGTTTTTGTTTGTGTGTGCATTGTGTATGAGGCCAGATCTGAATTCAGGTCCTTCTGACTCCAGGGCCAGCACTCTACTCACTGTGCCACCTAGCCGTTTGCAATTTTCTTGAAAGTACTTGAGTACTAGGGCTCTTAGGTGGTGCAGTGAATACAGTGCTGGCCCTGGAGTCAGGAGGACCTGAGTTCAAATCCAGCCTCAGACACTTCACACACACACACACACACACACACACACACACACACACACACACACCCTAGCCATGAGACCTTATACAAGTAACTTAACCCCAATTGCCCTCCAAAAATGAAAAAGGAAAAAAAAACAAAAGAAAATACTTGAGTACAATAGGAGATGAAATAGAAAGAAATTCATTTTGTAACACTGACCTGATCAACACAAGGACCAAAAACAATACAATTCTTGCACATTAACAGTAGCTAATAAAGGAAAGACATGGCATAAATACTTGCTGATTGATATGACAAAGTTTGGGGTAACACAACTTTGTTATGATCATGGTTCCCTAGGCATATTACTTGGAGAGTGAGATAAGCTGCTGCTACATGCCTGCAGCATAATTGGATGTAACTGAAAGACTTGGATAGTTTCTTTCACTATACGTCAACCTAAACAGGCCCAAGGAAGCAGAAAAACTAGAAATACCACTATCTTCTCTTGAGACAGTTATTTTCTATTTGAGATTTCACATTTATCTGATTTTAATTGTGTATATGTAAATACAGCTATATTTAACATCATAAATTCATTTGAAACATAAGAAAAATGTTAAATAAATGACAAAGTAATGATTTATCAGAGCAGGCTGGCTATGTAGATTACAACCTGTTTTCTACTATGGGATAAATGCAGTTCCACACATTTTATTTCAGTGGGTTTGAACTATTCTGAATGGTAGCTATCTTATTCCTACTTTACTCCAACAACACAAACGTAAGTACCTACACTAAGTCTTTTGGAATACTTTATGTAAGTAGATAAAGCAGTATGTTTGATCCTTTCTTTCAACATATAAGATAAAACCAGAAGTCAGAAAGTCCAGGTTATCATGTGCATTTAAACTATATTGCATAGTTAACCTGGCATATTACTTTAGAATTACATTGTGGTAGTGATTTTTTTTTAATTTTGGGGGGAAATTTTTATTTTTTCCAATTACATGTAAAGGCAATTTTCATATTCATTTTTTATAAGATTTTGAGTTCCAAATTTTTTCTTCCTCCCTCTTCTTCCCTCTTCTCCCCCCTTCCCATGACAGCAAGCAATCTGATATAGGGTATACATGTATAATCATGTTAAATATATTTCCACATTGGTCATGTTGTGAAAAATGAATCAGAACAAAGAGAAAACCACAAAAAAGAAAAAAATGTAAAATATTATGCTTCAGTCTGTTCTTTCTCTGGATATGGATAGTATTTTCCATCATGAGTGTTTTGGAATTTTCTTGGATCATTATATTGCTGAGAAGAGCTAAGTCTATCATAGTTGATCATTGCATAGTGCTGCTATTACTGTGTACAGTGTTCTCCTGGTTCTTCTCACTTCACTCCGCGTCAGTTCATGTAAGTCCAGGTTTTTCCAAAATCCACCTGCTCAGCATTTCTTATTGAACAATAGTGTTCCATTACATTCATGTGCCACAGCTTGTTCAGCCATCCCCCAATTGATGGGCATTTACTTTCCAATTCTTTGCCACCACAAACGGAGCTGCTATAAATATTTTTGTGCCTGTGGGTCCTTTTCCCTTTTTATGGAGATCTGATGTTTTCAAGTGTTTTGAGATTGTGTCTTGAGCTTCCCTGACTCCATAGAAGCTTTTTATGGCCAGGTTCTTTTGCTGTTCTTTCTCATTTTTCTAGCCTAGTAGGTTCTGTTCTGGCAAAGGATGGCTAGCTTGAGTTTTTGTGGCTAAATCTGAGGGCCTGTAGGTTTTCAGCATTTCCAAGATGGTGGGATCTAGGGAGAGTTCCAGTTGCTCTCCTCCTGGTCTGCACTCTGGTCCTTACATAGATAGGACCTATGTTCCCCTCTGACTACAGACCACACCCACTCCTCTCCACTCTGGAATTGCAACCTGCAACCTGGCTGTTGGGCTAACAGGCTAAAATGGTACCTGGTCCTGCACCCAATACTAGCACTGAATCTTTTTTTTAAACAAATGCTTTATTAACTTCTGTTTTACATCATTCATTTCTGCCAGATTTTGAGTTACAATCATCCCAGCTCTGTTTTTTCCCCTACCCACCCTCCCAGAATAGCAGTCCCACAAGATATCACTTCCTCCAATCTGCTCTCTCCCATAACTTCTCCCATACCCCCTTCGACTTTTCCATTAGAGGAAGGGAATCTTTGTGTCCCAATGCCTGCACATCTTATCTCCCAATTACAAGCAAAAGAGTATTAATGATAGCATTTACATATATATTTGAAACATTTAATCTTAAGACCTCGAATTTCAGATCCATTTCCTTCCTCCCTTGTCACCCATTCCCTCTGGGAAGATAAGTAATTCAGTGTATGTTGTACATGTCTAGCTATGCAAAACATTATCATAGTAGATATATTGGTAGATAGTAGATATATTGGTAGTGATTTTAATACATAGAAAATGCAGTAATACTGATATTAACAATTGAAATGTCAAATAAATCATCCTTTTAAATGTTGTTAACTTGAAGTAAAACTCATTTGATGCTGGAATAGAAAATTCTAAAAAAAATGCTGTCATTAAATATTTTTTAAAAAGATAACAAAGTTGGTTATTTTTCACTAAAATATTAGAGGAAGGGATTCCCTGCAATTTAAGTCAGTCTGTATAACTGTACATAACTGTTTTATTATCAGAATTATACAGACTTATAGAGTCAAATTGCATTAAGAAATAAGACCAGAGGGGGCTGAGCCAAGATGGCAGAGTAGAAACACAACTTCCCTGGCACTTCAGCCCACACCACTTCCAAAACATAGAAAAGGGGGACTCTGAACAACCTCTGGAGCTACAGAACCCACAAAATGATACAGGGAAGATAAACTCCTGCTGAGGACAGCCCAGCAGACCAGCAGCGAGAGGTCAGCACAGCACTCTGAGAGCTGAGGCCAAGCCCATGTGAGTTGGAGGTTTTAGCCCCAGGGTGGCTCGACCAACAGCTGGCTGGAGGGACTCCAGAACACCAGCAACTGTGGCATTTCCAGAATTACCAACACATAGATGCCAATGACATAGTGAGAGGTCAGTGTAGTATGGACTTTGGGACTGGTTGGGAGAGTGAGGAGGCCTCTTTCCCTGAGGGAAAGAAGCCACTGAGTAGAGGAGGCACAGCTGCCATGTTGCAGCTTCAGTTCCTGGCCTGCATATTATAGGGGGACCAGTAATCAGTCTTGGGGGGATAATGGCTCTTGCTTTAACCTTCTTGGATCTGGATTGCAGTCTGTGCTGGAGGTCTTGGGGTGTGTGACCAGCTTGCCAGAGCGTGTGGGGGCTTCAGAGAGGGCACCCAACTAATATCTCTGGGAGCTGAGAAAACTTCAGTGTATAGGACAGAAGCTCCCCTGGCTGGTGGCAGTATCTTAATGTGGCAAAAAGCCCAGAAGTCAAGTAATTGAGTGGCAACATGCCTAGGCAAAGGAAACAAAATAAATAGAAAAATGCAACATTAGACTCCTTTTTGGGGGGCAAAGAAGATTGAAACATGAAACAGGAAGAGTACTGTGAGGTCAGAACTCTTGCACCAAAAGCCCCAAATTAAAATCCAAGCTGGTTACAGGCCATAGAGGACCTTAAGAAGGATTTTAAAAACCAAATAATAGAAGTGGAGGAAAAATTGGGAAGAGAAATGAGAAAGATGCAAGAAAAGTATGAAATGAGAGTCAACTGCCTGACTGAGGAAAATAACACCTTAAAATATATATTCACTCAAATGGCATAAGAGGCTCAAAAAGAAGCTAATGTCTTTATTGCAAATCAAGCTCCCGCTAAACAGATCCAAACAAATGAAAGAATAGGAGGCAATATGAAATATCCCATGGGACAAACCACTGACCTAGAAAATAGATCCAGGAGAGAGAATTTAAAAATTATTGGACTACCTGAAAACCATGATCAAAGAAAGAATATAGTAATCATCCTTCAAGAAATTCTGCAGCGAAATTGCCCCGGTGTTTTAGAACCAGAGGGCGAAATAGAGATGGAAAGAATCCACTGATTACCTCCTGAAAAAGATCCCCCAAAGAAAACTCTGAAGAATATTATAGCCAGGTTCCAGAATTCTCAGATCAAGGAGAAAATATTACAAGCATCCTGGAAGAAAAATTTTCAATATTGTGGAAACACAATCAGGATAGACCAGGATCTGGCACCTTCTACACTGAGGAATCAAAGGGCATGAAATATGATATTGCAGGAGGGCAAAGTAGCTGGGATTAAAACCAAGAAACACCTACACAGCAAAACTGAGTATCATGTTTCAGGTAAAAATTTGGTCATTCAATGGAATAGAGGACTTTCAAGCATTGTTGAGGAAAAATAAAACAAAGTTAAATAGAAAATTTGACATTCAGATACAAGAAGTAAGAAATGCTTGAGAAGGTAAACAGGGAAAAGAAATCATAAGGAACTTATCAAAGTTGAACTATTTACATTCCTATATGGAAAAATGATAACTATAACTGATGAAACCTTTCTCAATATGAAAATAGTTGAAGAAGGGCATATGGGCATATGAATACATATGTGAATGTGTGTGTATGTGTACAGGTGTACATAGTTAGAGGGCACAGGTTGAATTTAATAGGAAGGGATGATACTTAAAAGGTGAAATCAAGAATTGAGAAAGGGGTATAAGAAGATGAGATGGGGAGAGTCAGTATGGGGTGGACCATCTCATACAGAAGAAGCAAAGGAAACGGTTACAAGGGAGGGGAAGAACAGGAAGGCAAAAAGGCAAAATCTTGTTCTCATTGAATTTGCCTTGGGGGGAGAATGACATATATAATAAATCATATGTCTCACCCTACAGGAGAGTAGGGGGAAAGAGGATGAGAGGGGGGATGATGGAAAGGACGATGGGAGGGAAGGGGGGGAGGGAAGTTGGATGCACCCACTTTTGGAAAAGGACAGGATCAAAGTAAAGAATAGACCTAGTGGGAGGTGGGATAGGAGGGAGGGAAATATAGTCAGTCTTTTACAATTTATCTACTATGGTGGTGTTTTGCATAGCTACACATGTACAACATATACTGAATTGCTTGTATTCCCAGTAAGGGTGGGTGACAATGGAGGTAGGAAATGAATCTGGAAACCGAAGTTTTAAAATCAAATGTTTTAAAAATATATAAATACTATTATTAATATTATTTTACATATGATTTTGAAATAAGATAGAAAGGAATTGGGGCACAGGGATTCACCTTGCCCTACTGGAAAAGTCAAAGGGGGTATGGTAGAAGATATGGGAGAGAGCAGATTGGATTAATGATATCCTGTGGGCTGCTATTCTGGGGTGGTGGGTAGGGGAAAAATGGGGGAAAATTGTAATTCAAATACTGGCGGAAATGAATGATGTAAACCATAAGTTAATAGAGCATTTTTTGGGGAAAAAAAGAAATAAAATAACTTATTAGTGATTTTAAAAAAATAGCATCCAGTCAGTCAGGAACCTTTGAACCCCATTTCTTAACACCATATATGTCAACCTGAAACTAACAATAATAATAATAATTATTATTATTATCACTATTATTACTTCTAAGGCAGCAAAACCTAAGCATTTTAACCAAGGCAAGAAAAGTGTAATTCAGAGCTACTATGCAGCACCAGGATGCATGAGTGCTCAAGAGAGGCACTGGCAAGCAGGGTTAAATACATTTCAACCAGGATGGAGTTTCTTGGGAGGCACAGCTGAGAAGCTGTTATAAAAATTGTTTTGCATAACAACTGAAAGTCCATAAAACATGGTGAGGGTGGCTCTGCAACCATAACATCTGATCACAATGGGGCTCCACGTTTTTTTTTTAAGTCAGGATTGTAAAAGTTTATTGTTACACTTTACAGTGGGCAGGGGTTCTTAGGGAACCTGCAAACTTAAAGAAATCATAGGTATAGTTTTTTTTCCCTTTTTTTTCTTAAATTAAACAAATGCTTTATTAACTTCTGGTTTACATCATTCATTTCCACCAGATTATGAATTAAATTTTTCCCCCATTTTTCCCTACCCACCACCCCAGAATAGCAGTCCCACTAGATATCTCCTCATCCAATCTGCTCTCTCCCATATTTTCTCCCATACCCTCTTCGACTTTGCCATTAGGGCAAGGTGAATCTCTGGGCCCCAATGCTTGGACATCTTATGAAACATTTAATTTTAAAACTTCAATTTTCAGATCCATTCCCTTCCTCCCATGTCACCCACTCCCTCTGAGAAGATAAACAATTCAGTATGTGTTGTACATGTATAGCTATGCAAAACATTACCATAGTAGATATATTGTAAAAGAATGCTTATATTTCCTTCCCACCCATCTCACCTCCCACCTGGCCCATTCCCTACTTTGATCTTGTCCCTCTTTGATAGTGGGTACTTTCAATCTCCCCTCCCCCCAGAATGCCCTCCCCTCCATCATCCCCCCTCTCATCCTCCTTTCCCCTACTCAGGAGAGTAAGTGAGGGTAAGATACTCCATTTAGTATGTATGTGGTTCTCTCCTTGAGCCAACTTCAATGAGAATATGCTTTTGCCTTTTTGCCTTCCTGTTCTGCTCCTCCTCTGCAACTACTTCCCCTTGCCTCTTCTACATGAGATAGTTTACCCTACCCTGTCTCTCTCCATCTCCTCTTGCCACTTTCCTCTCTCACCTCTTGACTTCACCCCTTAAGAATCATCCCTTCCTTGGGGCGGCTAGGTGGCAAAGCAAGCAGAGCGCTGGGCCTGGAGTCAGAAGGACCCGAGCTCGGATCCGGCCCCAGACACCCAACACACAAATAAAAACGCAGCCTCGTGACCCCGGGCAAGTCACCCAACCCCAACTGCCCTCCAAAAAAAAAAAAAAGAATCATCCCTTCCCATCAAATTCAACCTGTGCCCTCTATCCATGTATACCTGTGAACATATGCCATGTACCCTTCTTCAATTATTTTCATAATGAGAGAGGTTTCGTCAAACACAGTTATTGTTTTTCCATGTAGGAATGTAAATAGTCCAACTTTGATAAGTTCCTTTTGATTTCTTTTCCTTGTTTACCTTCTCAAGCATTTCTTGCTTCTTGCGTCTGAATGTCAAATTTTCTATTTAACTCTGGTTTTTTCATCAAGAATGCTTGAAAGTCCTCTATTCCACTGAATGACCATATTTTCCCCTGAAACAAGATACTCAGTTTTGCTGGGTAGGTGACCCTTGGCTTCAATCCCAGCTCTTTTGCCCTCTGGAATATCATATTCCATGCTCTTTGATCGCTCAGTGTAGAAGCTGCCAGGTCCTGGGCTATTCTGATTGTGTTTCCACAATATTGAAATTGTTGCTTCCTGGCTGCTTGTAGTATTTTCTCCTTGATCTGGGGATTCTGGAACCTGGCTATAATATTCCTGGGAGTTTTCTTTTTGGGATCATTTTCAGGAGGTGATCTGTGGATTCTTTCAACCTCTATTTTGCCCTCTGGGTCTAAAACATCAGGGCAATTTTCCTTGAGAATTTCTTGAAGGGTGATTTCTAGGTTCTTTCTTTGATCATGGCTTTCAGGTAGTCCAATAATTTTTAAATTATGTCTCCTGGATCTATTTTCCAGGTCAATGGTTTTTCCCATGAGATATTTCACATTGCCTTCTATTTTTTCATTTGTTTGGATCTGTTTAATAGTATCTTGATTTCTCATAAAGTTACTAGCTTCCATTTGCTCCAATCTAACTCTGAAGGAATGAATCATCCTCAGTCAGGCTGTTAACTGTCATTTCATACTTTTCTTGCATCTTTTTCATTTCTCTTCCCAGATTTTACCCCACTTCTCTTATCTGCTTCTTAAGGTCCTCTATGGCCTGTAGCCTGCTTGTATTTTCATTTGGGGCTTTTGGAGCAGGAGTTCTGACCTCACAGTCCTCCTCCATTCTTTGAGCCTCTTTGCCCCTAAAATAGGAGTCCAATGTTGAACTTTTCTGTTTATTTTGTTTCATTTGCCTAGGCATGTTGCCACTTAATTACTTGATTTTTTGGGCTTGTTGCCACAGTAGGACTCTGCCACCAGAGAGGGGAGCTTCCGTCCAAACGTGGGGTCTTCACAATTTCCGCCAGTTGTCTGGCCTCTTTAAAGCCTCCACCCACTCTGGCAAGTTGGATACCCACCCCAAACTTCCCCTCCAGACCACAATCCAGATGCAGGCAGTTTAAAGCAAGAGCGATTAACCCCCAGACTGATTGCTGGATCTCCCTACAGTTTGCAGACCAGGAGCTAGAGCCACTACTGAAGCTGCAAAATGGCTTCTGTGCCGCAGTTTCTTCAGCAGCTTTTCGCCCCCAGGGGAGGCAGCTGCGTGTTCCCCAAATACTGGTCCCAAAGTCCATAGGGCACTAACTTCTCACTTTGTCTTAGGCATATCTGTGCTGATAATTCTGGAATCGCCACAATTGCTGGTGTTCTGGGGTCCCTCCAGCCGGCTGAAGGCCCGGCCACCCTGGGGCTAAAACCGCAGACCTGGGCTCTGCTCTGCACGCTGCGCTCTTGGTTCCCAGCGAGCTGTGCTGCCTGCTCTCAGAGAGCTGCGCTGGCCGCTCCCTGCAGGGCTGCTGGGCTGTCCTCTGCAGGAGGTTAGCTTCTCTGTGCCTTTCTGTGGGTGCTGTGGCTCCAGAAGTTGTTTGGAGTCCCCTTTCACATTATTTGAAATTTGTGTGGGGCAGAGCACATTGGAAATGCTGTTTCTACTCCGCCATCTTGGCTCCGCCCCGGGGCTCCACTTTTTAAAATTGGTTTTAATAGTTCTCTTTTAACTGCTTTCAGTCACCCTTGGGCAATTTGCAGCCCTGGGATCAGGCAAAATCAGCTTCCTTCAGTGGTGGGCATCTTGTTCCATGGAGTTGATACCATACAGAGCTATAAATGGAAAGTGGAGAGAGCATCCTATTTGTTAATGGGATGCCTTTCCTATTCTTTTTTATTAATGATAAATCAATCAATAATTAATCAATAAATTAATCATTTATGCTTCTAATAAAAAAAGAAGACCAGATAATGTTCAGGATGTGTTTTGGAGGGAAGGAGAGCTGTGCTGTATTAGCATCATGTTTCCTTTGACATTTTAATTTAAGAAAGGCATAAACAGTCATTTTTCATGTAGCAAAATATTAGTTGTGACTTATTCATTGACACTCTTGGAAATAATCAGTTATCGTCCTAATCAAACATTTAATATTTATCTGCAAATACTATGTCCTTTATTAATGCCTTCTAGGTAAAAACTTAGGAATGATTAGAGAAATCAAACTTTAGAAACTTTTAACTATTTTAGACTACTAATAACACAAGTACATTAACCGCAAAAAAGGGAAAGCTGTATTATATAAACATACATCTAATGGTCCTGATGACTGCAAAATTTACTCATGTCAAAGAGAAAAATTGAGAGATTGACTAGTTTTAGTGAATTAAGGTTGTAAATATTGCTTTAGTCAAGTGCGAGCATACATTATTCTGTATTTAATATTTTTAAAATTCAGTGATCTGAAGCCCAATGTTGAGATGTCATTTTTTCTTAGCTGCAAAAAAAGTGAAAAGCAAAAGTTGCAACTAAGTGCTATATAAAAGAATACTATAGGGGGGCGGAGCCAAGATGGCGGAGTAGAAACAGCTCGTCCAAGCCTCTCTGCCCCCAGATTCCCCACAAACTATGTAAAAAAGGACTCTGAACAACTTCTGGAGCCCCAGCACCCACAGAACGACACAGAGAAGCTAACCTCCCGCTGAGGACAGCCCAGCAGCCCTGCAGGAAGGACCAGCCCAGCTGTCTGGGAGCCGGCAATGCGCAGAGCGCAGGAGCCCAGCCGAGCTGAGCCCAGGTCCCCGTGAGCCGAGGTTTTAGCCCCAGGGCGGCAGGGCCAGCAGCCAGCTGGAGGAACCCCAGAACACCAGGAGCTGTGGCAACTCCAGAATTATCAACATACACATGCCTAGGACAAAGTAAGAGGTTAGTGTCCTATGGACTTTGGGACCTGTATTTGGGGAATGCGTCAGCTCCCTCTCCTGGGGGCTAGAAGCCGCTGAGGAGACACGCCATTTTGTAGTTTTCATAGGCATTTCTGGCTCCCAGCCTACAAATCGTGGGGAGATCCAGCGATCAGTCTTGGGGGGTAATCGCTCTTGCTTTAACCTCCTGGATCTGGATTGTGATCTAGGGTGGAAGTTGTGGGTGGGTTTACAGCTTACCAGAAATGGAAGTTGCCCCCCACACGTTCGGGACAAAAATTCCTCTATCTGGCCTTAAAGCCATAGTGTGGCAACAAGCCCAAAAGTCAAGTAATTAAGTGGCAACATGCCAAGGCAAAGGAAACAGAAAAATGCAACCCTAGACTCCTATTTTGGGGGCACAGAGCGGGAAAAGGACTGTGAGGTCAGAAGTCCTGCTCCAAAAGCCCCAGGGGAAAACATGAGAGGGTTGCAGGCCATAGAGGACCTTAAGAAGGACTTTAAAAATCAAATAAGAGAAGTGGAGGAAAAATTGGAAAGAGAAATGAGAAGGATGCAGGAAAAGTATGAAATGAGGGTCAACAGCCTGACTGAGGAAAACAACACCTTAAAAAATAGACTAACTCAAATGGCAAAGGAGGCCCAAAAGGGCAATGAGGAGAAGAATGCCTTAAAAAGTCAAATTTGCCAGATGGAAAAAGAATCTCAAAAGTTCACTGAGGAGATTCATTCCTTCAGAGTTAGACTGGAGCAAATGGAAGCTAATGACTTTATGAGAAATCAAGATGCTGTTAAGCAGATCCAAACAAATGAAAGAGTAGAAGGCAATGTGAAATATCTCATGGGAAAAACCACTGACCTGGAAAATAGATCCAGGAGAGACAATTTAAAAATTATTGGACTACCTGAAAGCCATGATCAAAGAAAGAACCTAGAAATCACCCTTCAAGAAATCCTCAAGGAAAACTGCCCTGATGTTTTAGATCCAGAGGGCAAAATAGAGGTTGAAAGAATCCACAGATCACCTCTGAAAAAGATCCCAAAAAGAAAACTCCCAGGAATATTATAGCCAGGTTCCAGAATCCCCAGATCAAGGAGAAAATACTACAAGCAGCCAGGAAGAAACAATTTCAATATTGTGGAAACACAATCAGAATAGCCCAGGACCTGGCAGCTTCTACACTGAGGGATTGAAGGGCATGGAATATGATATTCCAGAGGGCAAAAGAACTGGGAATGAACCCAAGGGTCACCTACCCAGCAAAACTGAGTATTTTGTTTCAGGGAAAAATATGGTCATTCAGTGGAATAGAGGACTTTCAAGCATTCTTGAGGGAAAAACCAGAGTTGAATAGAAAATTTGACATCCAGACACAAGAAGCAAGAGATGCCTGAGAAGGTAATCAGGGAAAAGAAATCAAAAGGAACTTAACAAAGTTGAACTATTTACATTCCTATGTGGAAAAGCAATAACTGTGACTGATGATATCTTTCTCACTATGAAAATAATGGAAGAAGGGGGTGTGGTCATATGAATACATATGTGATTGTGTATGTATATGGTTACAGTTATATATGGATAGAGGGCATAGGTTGAATTTGTTGGGAAGGGAGAATACTCAAGGGATGAAATTATGAGGTGAGAGAGGAAAGTGGCAAGAGGAGATGGGGAGAGACAGGGTAGGGTAAACTATCTCATGTAGGGAAGTGGTTGCAAAGGAGGGGGAGAATAAGGAAGGCTAAAAAGGCAAAACCACATTCACATTGAATTTGGTTCAGGGAGAAAATGACATACATACTAAATGGGATATCTCAACCTGCAGCAGGATAGGGGAAGGGGGATGAGAGGAGGGATGATGGATGGGAGGGCATCCTTGGGGTGAGGGGAGGTTGGAAGTACCCACTATAGAAGAGGGACAGGATCATGTAGGGAATGGACCAGGTGGGGGGTGGGATGAGTGGGAGGGAATTATAAGCAGCCTTGTACAATATATCTACCATGATAATGTTTTGCATAGCTAGACATGTACAACATATACTGAATTACTTATCTCCCAAGAAGGAATGGGTGACAAGGGAGGAAGGAAATGGATCTGAAATTTGAGGTCGTAACATTAGATGTTTCAAATATATATAAATACTATTATTAATACTCTTTTGCCTATAATTGGGAGATAAGATGTGCAGGCATTGGGACACAAAGATTCATCTTCCTCTAATGGAAAAGTCGATGGGGGTATGGGAGAAGGTATGGGAGAGAGCAGATTGGAGGAAGCAATATCTTGTGGGACTGCTATTCAGGGAGGTTGGGTAGGGGAATAATGGGGGAAAATGATTGTAACTCAAAATCTGGCAGAAATGAATGATGTAAAACAGAAGTTAATAAAGCATTTGTTTTTTTTTAAAAAAAGAATACTATAAGACAGAATCGAGTGTGCATTTTAAAAGAGTTGAAATTTACACTGGAATTTCTCTTTTCAGTTTTTAATTCACTATATCAGTCAGAAATTGTCATTCCAGTTAATTTAGAGATGAGAGTCTGACACAAATTATCTCTAGGAATTTCTAAATAATTATAATGACAGAAATAATTTTGGAATTTTCCAACATGGAAATATTTTTTCAGAAACAATGAGCAGAAATTTACAGCACTATGACAGCCAACTTAGATGTGATATGTAAAACTACATTCATTTACACTATATTGTTTTTAACTGATTTGTCTATAAAATTCCATCACCAAATTGATCAATGACCATCATTAAGCTGATCAAAACTTTGTTTAAACTATTCAAAATCAAATAAATTAATCTTAATTGGAGGAGAAAATCTCAATACTGACTTGAGTACGGGAAGAGAAGGTACTCTTTGTACATTCACAAGTGGTGCATAGAGAGCGAACAGCCCTCTTGTTCTCATCGATGTCCTTCTTGGGCTTTCATTTAAACTGAACAATGAAATTACTGACCATGTGGTTGTTAAAATCTTACCCACTCAAGTTGGTATCCCTAGCTGTGGCCCTGACCTCAAATATCCCATCTTCAATGGTAAAAATGGAGACATTGAAAGTACTACCTTCAAGGTAAAAGATCAACACATTTCTCTCAAAACCAACCTTGTCGTCTAAGCCATAAGCAATAGCAGCAGCAGTTAGCTCATTGATGCTTCCAGCATCTTTGGTAGTCTGACATTGGCAAGCATCGAAATAGGCTGGTACTGTGACCATAGCATTTGAGACAGTCTGCCCAAGGTAAGCTTCGTCAATTTCTTCCATCTTGAACAAGGCTGTAAAGTACTTCTAGATAAAAACTTTTGGTCCCTCCTTTCTATGCCACTTGGACTTTAGGCCTGCCTGCACCATTAACCACCATGAAAGGCCAATGCTTCATATCTAACTGTATAACTGCATCATCAAATCTGTGACCAATAAGACATTTGGCATCAAAAACATGCTGGTGGGTTCATTGCAATTTAATTATTTGCATTATCAACAATTAAACATTCTGTGTCAGTGAAGGTGACATAGCTTGGGGTGGTCCTGTTTTCTTTGTTATCAATATCCACTTTCCCATGCTGAAAGAATATTGCACAGGAATAAGTGCTGCCAAGATCAATGCCAGCTGTGGGTACCTTCAACATGTTTTCTGAGGAGTACAGGCTAGTTGGCCACCATGGAGGAAGAAGAGCTGCTGCTACACTGAGTAGACCCAAAATGATTGTTTTAAAGCTAATGTGAACTAACTTTTAGGAGCTCCTAAACAAAGGCAAAGTGAAATCTGCCAGGTGTCTTTTCTACAGGTATTCGAGTTAGAAACATTAAAACTTGTAGGTAGGATGGGATTTACTAAATGTAACAATTTTGGAAGGATGATGATTTTTAGATTTAATTTCACACACACACACACACACACACACACACACACACGCATATGCTGACTATTTCTACTCTGAAAATAAAGTGGTGTAGATGAGCTGTGATTCCTGCATCTTCAGTTGGCAAAATAAAAAAAAGAGAGAGAGAGATTTAATCCACGATTTGGCTGATTGTGGATTAGTGATCTGCAGTTTCATGGTTTTAGAAATGACTGTATCTGTCAAATTTTTGTTGCAGGTATCCATGGTTTCCATTGTAACCTTATTCATATCAACATGATTTTTGCCCATAGTTTTATTTTTAAATGAGTTTTACAGGTGACATTTTTCATCTGCTTCATAGAACACAATGGCCTGGTTAAGATACAGTGGCAACTTTACAGAATAGCATGATGAAGGAAAGCAAAGCAAACAGTATAAAATGTGGGTAATGATGTGAGTTGTGAAGCATGAAAGGGGAGACACTTAAGTAAGCTGAACACTGATGAAACTCTCAGTAGGCAAATTTAATTAAAGGCAAATACCCACAGAATTGTGGAAGGCATTTTTGTGCTTACATTTCAACTCGCTTTCATTATAACTGGAAATACTCTGGAATTGCAGAATTCATCTTAAGTTATAAATGGAAGAATTCATTGTATTTATTTCTTTGCATCAACTGAATGGAAACCACTAGACAAATCACTTGGGAGGGGGTCCAAATACTTAACTATGGAAGGATAAGGTATTCTTCTAAGGTAAGAATGCTTCATTTTAGAAGAACAAAACCATGTTCTTTTTAGATGCCATCCTTTTATTTTTATGAGAGTTTTGGGGGAAAATGTGGAAGAATCCTTACTTTCTTATTTTAAATTGGGCTTCTTTGCTCAACTTATCTTTTAGCAATGGATAATTGGATAAATTAAACTTATCAGCCATCTTAAATACCAGATATTCTCAAGCTTCAAAGAGTTAAACTGACAAATGGAAGTTTTGGAAATTTTTGTTGGATGATCATGTGCCTATCCCTCAGAATTTCAATAAAGCATATCTTCTGTAGAATGTTCCATATAATTCTCATTTTTGTGTGTTTAAAAGGAAAGTTTTGGTGCCACAGAAGTTCAAGGAAAATTTATTTAAATTTTATTTGGAAGAAATTCAAATAAATATTATCAATCACAAACACACACACACACATATGGATATACATACCACGTGTGTATTTGTGCTTTCCTCTGTTTACACTCTTCACTAAATTTAGCTTGCTTCTAACATAAAAGATGTCAGAAGAGATTTAGGATCGTGGATAAAGAGATGGACAGAACACAAATATATTTACTACAAATTCCTAATTTTTCAAAAATGAATAAACTGAGGCTCTGAAGCTTAAATGACCTGCGCAAAGTTCTTTATATCCTAGGAAATACCTTAGATGATCATCTCAAGGAGGAAATATAGTTAATGCAGTGGGAATTTGACTGGAGTTGCAGAAATATATTCTAATCCATTGCTATATGCAACTGCTGGCTATATGACCTTATGAATATCACTTGACTTTTCTGGATTGGTTTCCTTACCTGTGAAATGGATATATGATCCTAAAGTTTCTTCTCATTGCTCAGATGCTATGATTCTAAGGTTAATCAGCCTTAGACAAGGCTGTGGAATAAATGAATTTTGTTTCTTATACCTATTTCTTTCTCCTGAATAGATCCATTTCACTCACTGTAGGTTCTCTCCCAGTGAGAGAAAATGCATGAATTAATTTTTAAAAAATATTAAGTACTTACTCTGTGCAAATCACTGTGCTAAGCATTGCAGATAGAAACTGAAAATTGCAACAACCCCTGATCTTAAGGATCTCGTCTTCTAAAAGGAAAAGAAGCACATTTCCCTCAAAGATAGAGAAGAGGCAAGATAAGGTTATATTTTAGGCAAGTCTAAGGGGGCATGAAAATCATTACCCTGAAAGTGTAGAAACCTATGTGCATTTATTTAAATTCTCTTTCATAATATTGGTACTAGAATGAACAAGAAGCCAGGTGTGTACTCCTAGGAGAATAAAAATATGGGGCCTTGCATTAGTTTGTGTATAGCTTGGTGTATTGAGATCCAAACTGAGTTGGTCAAATTGCTTTTAAGTTGTAGAGAATAAACTGTGGAAAATAATATGAACTTAGGCTAAAGTCTTTAAATTGTTCATATTCTTTTGCTTGGAGTCCATAATGATGACTATATCTAGCAAAGAGACAATGGATACAGAAAATATGATCCCATATAAACCAAAATGTTCATACCAGAACCTTTTGTGTAACCATAAATTCTGGAAACAAAATAGATACCAGTAAACTGAGAAATGGATGAAATATGCTAAATTAATGTAAAAGGATATTGCTATGCTATAAAATGACTGTGATATATATTTAAAAACACATTGAAAGACATGTAAATTGAGAGTGTGAATCAAACTTTAACTGCTTTCATTTTCTACTCCTGAGCAATATTTGGAACATAATTTTCATCACCTTCTCCCTAGCTCACCTTTGCACTGGAGTTTTAATATATGCAATGATTAAATTTGGGGAGATAAATCTCATCCATGTATTCACAGAAGTTTTGTTTTCTGCAAAAGATTCTGTTGCACTGGATTTATTTATCTTCATTTTGATCTTTTTTTAAAATGGTCATCACTAGTATTACAAAAGACCAATGGACTTTAGAGGACTGGGGTTCAGATACTATCTCTGCAACCTATTACCTGAGTAACCTTGAACAAGCTACTTAACTACCCTGGCACTCAGTTTAATTTTTTAATTAAGACTTTTAGGTAAGGGGGGGAGCCAAGATGGTGGAAAGGAAGCAGTAACTTCTCTAAGCTCCTCTGTGAATCCCATCACTAAACCTTAACAAGTGAATCTGAATGGATTCTGGAGTGACAAAATCCACTTGGAGGCAGGACATGGTAGGATCCAGCCCAGGAAAGTGCCCAGTGCATCCAGACAGGGCAAGCACAGAGCATGTGGGGCCTGCACAGCTCAGACTGAAGAGCAGACAAGCAGAGTACACCAGAGAGAGGAGAAGCCCCAGCCTACAAACTTACCAAGGATGAATCTCAGTCATCTCGCCATCATCTCACAAGGTCATAGGAGGGATTGTTAGAACCAGGTAGGAGAGTGCTCTGGCCCACAGGAGACAGCAGCTTTTTCTGCAGCTATTGTCCCCAGCCTGGAAGTTTAGAAACCGCCTGCCTGTATAAAACAGGTGCTAGAATGGCAAAGTAAATTCTAGTTGTTCAGATCCCCTCATCCTTCCTTCTTGAAGTAGCAAACCCAAAGATAAGCCTCTCACCCAGATTGAAATACCAAGTTAGTGGAAATAGCCTCAGACTTGGGAGTCTTCAAGAAGGGGTGGAGCTGAGACAGCCAGGAGTTGGAAGAGAAGAGAGGGGGGGTACCAATGAGCCCCACCTCACATGAAAAGCAAAAGCCTACCTGAGCTGTAGCCCAGGGGTATAGAGACAGAAACCTGAAGTGGCCAAACCACCCCTCCCCCAACAGACTACACTCTGTACATCAACATACTTCTCTGAGATTCCTGCTTTAGCCACAAACTAGACACCCAGAGGCTACAACATTCAAAGTCAAGAACCAGCCCTTAGCTCAAAGCCTGAGAAATTAAGAAATAGGAAATCACAATGGAAAAGAAGGAAGCTTAGAAGGAGAAGGGGAAGGCAAGAAAATCCATCTGACCTTATTATGCAGGTCAAGAACAACCAAATGCAGAGGACAACATGGTCTCTTTACACACACCTGAGACCACAGAAGGAAACATGAACTGGTTTCAAGCCCAAATAGCATTCCTGGAGGAGCTTAAGAAAAATTTTAAAGACCAAATCAGGGAGGCAGTGACAAAATGGGAAAAAAAGTTTCACTGAAAAAAACAAATCCTTAAAAAATAAAATTGGTGAAGTAATTAGAGAAAATACCTCCCTAAAAAGGACTTTCAAAAATTAACCAAAGACTATAATTCACTAAAAATTAGAATCAATCAAACTGAAACTCAGAACTCTATGATGTAGCAAGAGTGAATCAAACAAAACATGACAATTGAAAAATTGGAAGAAAATGTAAAATATCTCACTGGAAAACAACTGACCTAGAGAACAGATCCAGGACAGATAACTTAATAATTATTGGTCTACCAGAAAACGATGATGAAAAAAAAGGAGCCTAGACAACATCCTCCAAGAGATTGTCAAAGAAAACTGTCCTGAGGTCCTGGAATCAGAAGATAAAAGTTCCTGAAAGAATTCACCAGACTCCTCCTGAAAGAGATCCCAAATTGAAAACTCCAAGAAATATAGTAGCCAAATTCCAGAATTACAAGATTAAGGAAAAAATACTGCAAGCAGCCAAATAGAAACAATTCAAATATTGCAGAACTACAGTTAGGATCACACAGGACCTAGCAGCTTCTACATTAAAAGATCAGAGGGATTGGAATTTGATATTTTGTAGGGCAAGAGAGCTAGGACTACAACCAAGGATTAACTACCTGGCAAAACTGAGCATAATCTTTCTGGCAAGGAGATGGTCATTTAATGAAATAAGGGACTTCCAGACTTTCCTGATGAAAAAGCCAGAGCTCCATGGAAAATGTGATCTCCAATTACAAGACTCAAGAAAGACATAAAAAGGTAAGCAAGGAAAACCCAGACTCACATACATACATGCACACACCCACACTCATACACACATGCCCATAACTGGCTATGCAACAAGAGCAAACTGTTGACATCCCTGCACGAGGAGCTGATAACTGTCAATATTGAAATGTATATGATTATCATTCCCTTCAAAAGGGTTATACATAGAGTGCGTGGATATGAATGAACTAACCTGAAGATTAAAAAAAAAAAAACTTATTAAGGGGATCAAAGGGACTGTAATGTGATAAAAGAAAAAGATGATATAGGAAAAGGTAAAATATGCCATCTGAAGAGGCATTAAAACACACTATAGAAGAGAGGAAAGAAAGAGGGAGAGGAACATCATTTAAACACTGTTCTCACTGGTTCTAGTTCAAAGAGGGATCAACTCAATCAGTAAAGTTTAAGATTCTATGTGAAGAGACACATAAATTCATTAAATTAAGGAAAAAGAGGGAGGGAGAGGAGCATGGTTTGAAATTTACTCTCATTGGTTTGGGGTCAAACAGGGAGTAACACACTCTGATAAGTATAAAAACTTATTTTGTCCTATAGGCAGTATGATGGTAAGGGGCGGGCGATAAAAAGGAGGAGTCTAAAGGAGGGGATTAGAGGAGAGGGAAATAGTAGTAAGGGGAGAGGGTAGATTAAGAAGGGGTATCATTGGGTGGGAACACTGAGGGAGGGGGTGGTAAAAGGGGAAAACTTCAAGGACTGGAAGGGAAAAGGAAGAAACAAAAGCATAAGCAGGGGAGGGAATAGGATGGAAGGGAAGAAACAGTCATCATTACTGTGAATGTGAATGGGATAAATTCTCCCATAAAACAGAGGCAGATAGCAGAATGGATTAAAAACCAGAATCCTACAATATGCTGTCTACAAAAAAAAAAAAAACATTTAAAACAAAGGGATAAAGGTAAAAGAATGGGGTAGAATTTATTATGCCTCAGCTAAAGTAAAAAAAGGAGAGGTAGCAATCATTATCTCAGATAAAACAAAAGCAAAAATAGATCTAATTAAAAGAGATAAGGAAGGAAACTATATCCTGCTAAAAGACACTACCAAAAGTGAAGCAATATCATTATTTAGCATATATGCACCAAGCGGTATAACATCCATATTCCTAGAGGAGAAGTTAAAGGAATTAGAGGAAGAAATAGATAGCACAACTATACTAGTGGGGGACCTTAATCTACCCCTTTCTGAACTTGGTAAATCTCACCTCAAAATAAACAAGAAAGAAGTTAAGGAGGCTAATAGAATTTTAGAGAGACTAGATATGATAGATCTCTGGAGAAAACTGAATGGGGATAAAAAGGAATTTACTTTCTTCTCAGCAGTGCATGGTACATACTCAAAAATAGACCATGTACTAGGGTATAAAAACCTCACAATTCAGTGCAGAAAGGCAGAAATATTAAATGCATAATTCTCAGATCATGATGCAATAAAAATTATATGCAATTAAGGGCCATGGAAAGACAGACTAAAAAACCAATTGGAAAGTAAACAATTAAATACTAAAGGATGAGTGGGTCAAACAAGAAATTATAGAAACAATTAGTAATTTCATTCAAGAGAATTATAATAATGAGACAACATACCAAAGTTTGTGTGATGCATTAAAGGAAGTTCTTAGGGGAAGTTTTATATCACTGAGTGCATACATGAATAAATTAGAGAAAAGGGAGGTCAACGAATTGGAAATGCAATTGAAAAAGCTAGAAAAACAACAAATTGAAAATCCCCAATTTAATACTAAATTAGAAATATTGAAAATCAAAGGAGAGATTAATAAAATTGAAATTAAGGAAACTATTGAATTAATAAATAAAACTAAGAGCTGGTTTTATGAAAAAAACCAATAAAATTGATAGACCCTTAGCCAATATGATAAAAAAAAGAAAGAAGAAAAGCAAATTATGAGTATCAAAAATGAGAAGTGTGACTACTAACAATGAAGAGGAAATGAAAAGAATAATTAGGAATTATTTTCCCAGTTGTATGCACATAAATATGACAATCTTAGTGAAATGGATGAATATTTACAAAAATACAATTGCCCAGATTAACTGAAGAGGAAGTGAATTTATGATATAACCTCATCTCAGAAAAAGAAATCAAACAAGCCATCAATGAACTCCCTAGGAAAGAATCCTGAGGGCAAGATGGGTTTACTAGTGAATTCTATCGAACATTTAAAGAACAGTTGATTTTAGTACTCTACAAACTATTTGGGAAAATTAGTGAAGAAGGAGTCTTACCAAATACTTTTTTTTTGGAGGGCAATTGGGGTTAAGTAACCTGCCCAAGGTCACATGGCTAGGTTTTTGTTTGTGTGTTAAGTGTCTGAGGCCAGACCCGAACTCAGGTCCTTCTGACTCCAGGGCTGACGATCTACTTACTGCGCCACCTAGCTGCCCCGAAATACTTTTTATGACACAAATATGGTACTGATTCCTAAATCAGGAAGAGATAAAACAGAGAAAGAAAATTATAGACCAATTTCCCTCATAAACCTATATGCAAAAATTTTTAAATAAAATATTAGCTAAAACGTTACAACAATTTATCACAAGAATAGTACACTTTGATCAGGTAGGATTTATTCCAAGCATCCAAGGATGCTTTAATATTAGGAAAATTAGCAGTAGAATCAATCATATAAACAATAAAACTAGCGGAAACCACATGATTATCTCAATAGATGCAAAAAAGGCTTTTGAGAAAGTACAACATCCATTACTATTAAAAACACTAGAAAGTATAGAAATATATGGAGTCTTCCTTCAAATAGTAGATAGCAACTATTTAAAACCATCAGCAAGCAATCATATGCAATGGGGTTAAACTAGAAGCATTTCCAATAAGATCAGGAGTGAAACAAGTGTATCCACTATCACCCCTCTTATTAAGTTTGGTACTAGAAATGTTAGCAGTAGCAATTAGAAAACAAAAAGGAATCAAAGATATCGAATTAGGAAAAGAAGAGACCAAGCTATCACTCTTTGCAGATGATATGATAATATACTTAGAGAATCCTAGAGAATAAAGTAAAAAACTACTTGAGATGATAAATAAATTCGGCAAATTTGCAGGATATAAAATAAACCCCCATAAATCCTCAGCATTCCTATATATATATATATATATATATATATATATATATATATATATATATATCTTATGAAATTCAACAGCAAGAGATAGACAGAAAAATCCCATTTAAAGTCACTGTAAACATTATCATAAAATATTTGAGAATCTATCTGCCAAAACAAACCCAGGACCTATATGATCACAACTACAAAACACTTCTCATGCAAATAAAGTCAGATCTAGTTAATTGGAAAAATATCGATTGTTCGTGCTTGCGTCAAGCTAATATCATAAAAATGACAATTTTACCAAAAACTAAGTTATATATTTCGTGCCATAACAATCAATTTACCAAAAAACTACTTTATAGAGTTAGACAAAATAGTAACAAAATTTTTTGGAAGAATATCAAGGGAATTGATGAAAAGAAATACTAGGGAAGGTGGACAAGCTATACCAGGTTTTAATCTGTATTATACAGCAGCAGTCATCAAAACTGCTTGGTACTCACTGAGAATTAGAGTAGTGGATCAATGGAATAGATTGGGTGCACAAGATCCAGCAATTAATGATTATAGTAATCTATTGTTTGATAAATGCAAAGACCCCAGTTTTTGGGATAAGAATGCATTATTTGACAAAAACTGCTGGGAAAACTGGAATACAGTATGGCAGAAACTGGGCATAGACATTATCTAACACCATATACCAAAATCAAGTCTAAATGGGTGCATGATCTAGGTATAAAGGAAGATACTGTAAGCAATCTGGGAAAGCAAGGAATAGTTTACCTGTCAGATTTGTGGAGAGGGAAAGAATTTAGGACCAAACAAGAATTAGAGAACATTATAAAATGCAAAATGGATAATTTTGATTACATTAAATTGAAAAGCTTCTGTACAAACAAAGCCAATGTAACCAAGATCAAGAGGGAGGTGGGAAATTGGGAAAGAATTTTTACAACCTATGTCTCTGATAAAGGACTCATTTCTAAAATATACGGAGAATTGAGTCAAATAAATAAGAATAGAAGTCATTCCCCAATTGATAAATGTTCAAAGGATATGAACAGGCAGTTTTCAGAGAAAGAAATTAAAGTTATCTATAAGCATATGAAGAAATGCTCTAAATCCCTATTGATTAGAGAAATGCAAATCAAAACAACTCTGAAGTACCACATCTCTCCAGTCAGATTGGTTAAGATGACAAAACAGGTAAATGACAAATGCTGGAGAGGATGTGGGCAAATTGGGACACTAATGCATTGCTGGTGGAGTTGTGAACTGATCCAACCATTCTGGAGAGCAATCTGGAATTATGCCCAAAGGGCTATAAATAATTTCATACCCTTTGACCCAGCAATACCACCTCTATGGTTATATTCCAAAGAGATCATAGAAGAGGGAGTAAGACCCATATGTACAAAAATATTTACAGCAGCTCTTTTTCTGGTTGCAAAGTATTGGAAAGTAAAATTAAACTGATGCTGAGTGACAAGAGTAGAATCAGGAGAAATTTGTATACTATCACAGACCCAACATATGTGTGATGTCCATCTATGACAGACTGGACTCTTTTCAGTAATGCAGTGATATAAGTCAATCCCAAAAGACTCATGAAGGAGAGGGGTGCCTACATCCAGAGAAATAACTAGAAAGAACTAAGCTTGAATCCTGATGGAAGAAAACTAATTGACCTTTTTCTTCTCATTGTTTGGTTTTATTTCTTCTTTATCATTTTTCATCCCATCTAGTACAATACGCCTTTGTAACTTGACTGTCTATTGTGAAAGTATTGCGGATCCTATACTGGACTATATGCCATCGTGGGGGGTGGGAGGAGGGATGGAAGGGAAATTTGAAACTCAAGGAACTATGGAATTGAATCTTTCAAACTAAAAATAAACAAATAAATTTTTAAAAATAAATAAAAAAAATTTAAAAATAGTTTTAGGTAGAGGAAATCTAGAACATTCTTCAACTCTGATCCTTGACCATAACATGATAATGTTTCTAGGAATGCTCCACAAAGTCTCAAAATAAAATTTTATTCCTTAAATTATTCTCCTTACCTTTCAAAGGAGAATTTTTGACAGTCTTGGAACCCTTAATATCCTCTGGGACTAAGCTCAGATTCACATTTGTCCACATCAAATCCCATAAATCTAATCGTGATTGTCCCACTTGTTAGTACCCCTTCTCAACATTATGTACTAATTTTGTATATATACATTTTATTTATGTATCTGTAAACATTATATGTCTCCTCAGAAGAATGGAAACTTTTTGAGAGCCAGGCCTATCTTACTTTTGTGCTTGTGTCACTAGCATATAGCCCAGTGCTGATATATGGTGTCATTGTTGCTCTTGTTGAATCAGTTCAGTTTTATCTAACACTTTGTGACTCCATTTGGGGTTTTCCTGGCAAAGATACTGTAGTGGTGCACTACTTCCTCTTCCAGCTGCTACAATAGATCCTTTTTGTCAGATAATCAGAGGTTAAATGATTTGCTCTTATTGATATCGTTAGGAACGATCTGAAGCTGATTTTGAATCCAGGTCTGCCTGGCTCCAGGCCCAGTGTTCTATCCATTAAGTCACCAGCTGCTGCCTTTACATTACACATAGTACCTTTTGGTTGGCAGATTAATCTTGTGTCTTGGGTTTGGGATGTGGTATAAACTGCTACTGATATGGTCTAGCTTTTCAAGTTTAAAAACACAAATTTCCTGCCCTGCAGCATGGGAAAAGAAATCAATAGTGACTTTATTAAATTTCAAGGGTATGTTCAGGTACTGGATATTGAACAGTTTAAACAATGTGTTGAAAGCTCTGTTTACATACCTTCAAGAATAGGCTCTGGGCTAGATTGATATATGTAAAATTTAAGAAGCACTCATAGGTTTTAGCACAAGCAATTATTTATTTTGAAGAAAATGTAATAAATTTCATTTTATTCTTAGATACCTTTGGCTGACAAGTTAATTGAGCTTATTTTTTCTATTTTGAAAGTGACTAATTCATTGTTGGTTTCCACTTAAGTTTCTATTTTTATCTAGGATCATAGAATCAGAGGTGTAGAATTGGAAAGTATCATAAAAGCTATCAAATCTAACCCACTTTTGTAGATGAGAAAATTTGATACAGAGTGTAAGCCCTTTACCAAGACCACACAGAAAAACAAAAGTTTAATGGTAAAATTGGAACCCAGAGTTCAAGTGTATTGTCTTATCCACTATGTAATGTTACCTTGTCCAGTCTTAAACTAGGTTGGTTAAAAATTCTTCCTGAATGCAAATCCCATTTTACTTTCTCTTTTTTTCTTATTTTGGAAGATATTTTACCTTATCAGTGAGTTAATTAATTAACTTACACCCCCATATACACCTAAGATGGGGAGAGGGAATCCTTTTATGTAAGGTGCAACTAAATTTTAGTGACCATATATAGATCAAGAACTCACAGAGATATTTTGGTCTCTCCTTTCTAATAAGCTCAAGACTATTCTAACATCTTCAGTTGTGGAAGACTGCAATGTGATTATATAAATCCCCATCTAGCCACACAATATATAAAATTGTATTGTGAGACAGTAATCATCAAAATTAATTGGTATCAAAAATAGAGTGGTGCATTAGTGGAACAGCTTAGGTACACAAAACACATTAGTTAATGACTATATTAATCTACTGTTTGATAAACCCAAATACTCGAGCTTCTGGGATAAGAACTCACATGTTGACAAAAAGCTTCTGGGAAAACTGAAAAAAAAATAGTATGGCAGAAATTATGCATAGACAAACATGTTACACCATATATCAAGATAAAATCAAAATGGGCACATGGTGATAAATATAGTTCCGAGAACCAAGACAGTAGGTTCCTGTCTCATATTGACCTCTGAACAACCAGGAAATAGAATACCAGGAAAAATCCTAGAGCTGTGGAGAAAGCAAAGGGATGTGGTGGAGCACTTTTTCAGTCCAGAAAACTTGGAGGAGCAGAAGGACAGATCCATCTGACACAGGAAAGAGAAGAGCACATTTCATGATAGCTGTCATCCCAGAAAGTCAGCAGGAACACCGCCTCAGCAAACCAGTGGGAGATGCTGAGCCCCAGTTGGGTGGACCAGGCAAATGCCAGCTAGGGAAGTCCCATATGCCTTAGCATGGTCAGTGGAACCAGCAGATTCCAGCTCAAAGAATGACCATATATTTCAGCAACCAATGAACTCCCTAAGAAAAAATCACCAGGGCCAGATGGATTTACAAGTAATATCTACCAAACATCTAAAGAATATTTAATTCCAATACACTATAAATTATTTGGAAAAAATAGGCAAGAAAGAGCCCTTCTAAATGCTTTTTTGATACAAATCTGATACTGATACCTAAACCGGGAAAAACCAAAGGAGAGAAAGAAAATTATATACCAATTTCCCTAATGAATATCGATACAAAATATTTACATTAAATATTAGCAAAGATATTACAGGAACTTCTCATGAGCGCAGTACACTATGACCAGGTAGGATTTATACCAGAAATGGATGGTTGGTTCAATATCAGGAAAACCATCAATATAATTGGCCATATCAATAACAAAATGAACAGAAATCATATGATTATCTCCATAAATGCAGGAAATACTTTTGGCAAAACAAAAGCATTCCTATTAAAAACACTACAGAGCATAGGAATCAATGTAGTTTTTTGGGTTTTTTTTTTTATGATAAGTAGCATCTATCTAAACCCATCAGCAAGTGGGGATAAGGTAGTAAGCAGTTCCAATAAGATGTGAGGTGATACAAGGATGTCCATAATCACCACTGTTATTCAATATTGTACTAGAAAGGTTAGCTTGTGCATTTAGAGAAAAAAAAGAAAGTGGAAAAAATTAGAATAGGCAATTGGGAAACAAAGCTATCACTCTTTGCAGATAATGTGCTGGTATATTTGCAGAATCAGCCAAAAACATAATAAGTAACAACTTAAACAAAATTGCACGATAAAAAAATCCACATAAATCACTGGTATTTCTACGTATTACTAACAAAGCCTAGAAGCAAGAGATAGAACGAGAAATTCCATTTAAAGTAACTGTACACAATGTAAATTATTTAGAAGTCTACCTGCCAGGAAAAACCCAGAAACTATATGAACAGAACTACAAAACACTTTTGACACACACAAAAAAATCAGATGTAAATAATTGGAAAATATAGCAATTGTTCATGGGTAGGCCAAGCTAATACAATAAAAATGACAATTCTCCCTTAAGCAATTTACTTACTCAGTGACATAACAATCAAACTACCAAAATATTTTATAGAGCTAGAAAAAATAATAATAACATTGATTTAGAAGAACAAAACATCCTGAATATGAAGAGAATTAATTAAAAGAAAGGCAAGGAAAGTGGCCTAGCCATACCACATCTAAAACTGTATTATAAAGCAGCAATCATCAAAACTATTTGCTGCTGCTTAAAAAGTAGAATAGTGGATCAGTAGGATAGGTTAGGCACACAAAACATAGTAGTCAACAATTGTAGAATCTGGGATCCGTGGTGCTGACCAGGGTCCAGCAGATCGGGGCCGCTGCAGCTGCGGCAGCTGCCGGGTCCTTGCGGGCTTTGAACGCCCAGGTCGAAGTGCACCTCTTGCAGCTGCTCCTGGAGTTTGAGGAGCTGGAAGGAAAGAGGACAGCACCGAACGCCCGAATGGAGGAGGTGCGGGGCAGTTCGAGAAGGGGAGACTGAGACATGGGGGAGGAGGGAAGAGGATAGGCGACCTGGGCTTTTGTTCCAGCCCTGATCCCCCACCCCCCATCTTGGCTCTAATTCCGATTCCGGCCTCCCTGGAGGGCTGGTTCTCCTTCTCAAGGGCTCACTGTGCCATGGGTGCCAAGGCTGTAAGTCCCTCTCTTCCAGGTCTGCCGCAGACTTGGGGCCCAGACGGACTTGACACCCAAGGAGATCCAAGGGGTGATTGATTATGGGGAGCCAGAGTCTGAGTTTGTTTCCTCCAGCGCTTTGGAGGCGGCCGCAGTCTCAGGGTTCTACCTTGCAGTCCACCCCACTAGCATGTGCCCCGGTGGCATCTCCTGAGTGAGATCCCCTGACCTGCTTTGGGATCTTGGTGGCCCAAAGTATGCCACAGGTCCAAAAAGTTTTTGGGCAGAGGTATGTTGGGAGCAGACATCAGGAAATGCTGGTTGACTTTCACGGGGCCCCCTCACCCTCACTTCTGTCCTGTCCAGCTCTGCAGATGGTGGGGGAGATTGCCGGGCTTCAGAGCGGAATGGAGTGGTGAAGAGCCCAGATTCAAGCCCTACAGCGGGAGAAACAGACACTGCTTGATCAGCTGAAGGAGACTTGAATACATTCTCTAACATCGGGAATCCATATCAGTGATTTAGTCTTATTTGATGCCCATCCACCCAGTGCCGTTTTGGCCTCTGCCGTTAAGTCCTTTCTAGACCATGGGTATTTCTTTTCAGGGCCTTCCCCTAATTCCTTTGGGAGTTTCCTAGGCAACGAAGCTCATTTTCCCCTTCCTGACATTTAAGGCTATGAAAAAAAAAAGGAAGAAAGAAATGAAAAGAAATCACCGTACTGTTACGTAACTGAACAAAATCATAAAGTGGGTAGACCTCGAGAGAAATGATGACCAAAAGGGGCAGTAAAGTCTGCCTGACACAAGGAAACAGTACACTTCTATAAAGCCATGAAAACCACTTTTAAGTAATGTGAACAATAGATTGGTAGAAAAAGATCTGTGAGAAAAACAGACACATTCCAGTGAGTGTTGAGCCACAGAACAGCAAGTGGGGGAGGGAGGGGGAAAAGAGCACCCGGCTTGTACAAGAAGTATAGGCAGACTAGGAAACCCTGGCAACATTGGACTGGGACCAGGGTGTTTTGCATCCTCCAAGCCCCAAATGAGTTTATGACCTAAATAACCAAAGGTCCCCTCCTTAGGGGTCACAAAGCAATGGAAGGGCCTTTTGAGATTGCCATATAAGGAGAGAATTCTTCAGTAAGATATGTAGTATAGAAAGCAAGGTCTAAAATGAATTCCTTAAACAAACAACTTGGCTACCATTAACTTTGGGTCTGAGGATATTGAGTGTCAAACATTACTGAATTTGTTCAAAGACAAAATCAGGATGCATGTATGTTTATTTTTCTCAAAGCTTGCAAAACATGCAAATAAAGATACACGTGGGAGTTCATTGTAGATAGTGAACCTAAGGATGGACAGATAAAGGGGAGTTTCTGTCTTCTCACCCCTGCCTTCCTTGTTCAGGATGCCTATGTCAGCCAAAATTAAGGTCTCTGTATGAGTTAACAATTATATGAGGAAGGAATTTAAGTGTAGATTGTAAATACAATGCAAAAGGAGAATGTCAAAGTGTCAATTGAAATTATGGATCCAGGATGTCTGTGTCTCTTCTGTCATTGATTTGAGATATAACGTGTTCATAAAAAAAAAAATAATAAAAAAACAATTGTAGAATCTTCAGTTTCATAAAAACAAAGACTTTTGTTTCTGGAATAAGAACTCACTGTTTGACAAAAACCTGCTGGAAAAACTGGAAAAGAGTATGTCGGAAAAGAGGCATAAATCAACATCTTACACCACATACCAAGATAATGTAAACAACTTTGAGGTACCACACCATACCTATCAGATTGACTAACATGACAAAACAAGAAAACTACACATTTTGGATAAGATGTGGGAAAATTGGAATGCTAATGCATTGTTGATGGACTTGTGAACTGATGCAACTATTCTGGAGAGCAATTAGGAAATTTGCAAAAAGGGCTATAAATATATCTATACCCTTTCACCCAGCATTTCATCTTAAAGGTCTGTATCCCAAAGAGATCATAAACATGGGGAAAGGGCCCACATGTACAAAAATAATTTAGCAGCTCTTTTTGTGGTGGCCATGAATAGGAAATTGAGAGGATGTCAATCAATTGGTGACTTGCTGGACAAGCTGTGGTATATGAATGCAATCGAATCCTATTGTGCTATATGAAATGATGAGAAGATGGATTTTAGAGAAACCTGGAAAGACTTATATGAACGGAACAGATGATGAGTGAAGTGAGGAGAATCAGGATAAGATTGTATACAGTAATAGCCACATTTTGTGGCAACTAACTTTGACAGCCTTACCTCTTCTCAGCAATGCAAGCATCTAAGACAACTCCAAAAGACTCATAATGGAAAATGCCATCCATATCCAGAAAAAGAATTAAGCAGTCTGAATATAGATCAAAGCATACTATTTGTGCTCTCTGTCTCTCTCTCTCTCTCTGCCTCTCTGTGTGTGTCTCTCCCTCCCTCTCTTCTTTCTTGTGGTTCCTCACATTAGCTCAAATTCTTCTTTACAAAATGAATAATGTGACAATATTTTTAATATGAATGTATATGTAGATCCTATATCATAGTGTATATGGGCTTGGTGTGAGGGAAGGTGAAATTTGGAACACAAAATCTTATAAAAGTGAATGTTGAAAACTAAAAATAATTTTTAAATAAATACATAAGAGAAAAGGATCCACATGTTTGCAAAGAATTAGTACTTGAGGGCATGTCCATCAACTGGGTAATGGCTGAACAAGTTGTGTTATATGAATGTAAAGGAATACCATTGTTCCATAAGAGATGATGAGGAGGTGAATTTCAGAAAAACCTGAAAACACTTACATGAACTTTACATGAACTAATGCTGAGTGAAGGGAGAAGAACTAGGGGAACATTGTGACAGTAACCATAACATTGTGTAATGACCAACTTTGATAGGCTTAGTTCTTCTCAACAATATGATGATCTAAGATAATTCCAAAAGACTTATGATGGAAAATGCTATTCACATCCAAAGAAAGAACTATGGACTCTGAATGCAGATCAAAGTACTCTCTCTGTGTGTGTGTGTGTGTGTGTGTGTGTGTGTGTGTGTGTGTGTGTGTGTGTGTGTGTCCCCTACTCTATCTCTTTGGTTTTCTTTTTTCTTGTGGTTTTTCCCTTTTATTCATATTTTTCTTTCACAACATGACTAATGTGGAAATATGTTTAATATGATTATACATGTATAGCCCATATCAGATTATATGACATCTTGTGCAGGGGCAAGGGGAGAGAAAAAAATTAAAACTCAAATTCTTATAAAGGGGAATTTTGAAAACTAACAATAAAAACAAAATGTTTAAAAAAATAAAAATAAATTAAAGTTATAAAATGAAAAAAGTCCTCATCAAAGGCCTTTTGAAAATGCCACATGATTTAAATTTATGAATGTAAGGTCAGAGAAAAGCAGACCTCAGATTTTTCCAATGACACTAGTGTCTCAATTTTTGTATTTAGATTTTAATGAAAACACATACATTTCAAGACCTGTTTTCTCTTCAATAAGTATGTTACATTGATTTATATATGTCAGAAGACCTTATATCCTTGAGCTGTACATAAATAAAATAGCCAGGCATATTAGTGAAACAATGAAATGACCTAGAACTTAGGTCATTTCTCAACATTGAAATACTGATTTCCATAAAGACAACTCTACCTTGAGATCTATATGTGAAATAATGATGAAAGCTTAGTCTTCATGGGGTGTTTTAGGTTTTGCAAAATGTTTTGCATATGTTTCTCCTTTCACCATTACCATAACTATGTTTGATACATGCTATTCATGTTCTCATTTTACATATTTTGTATTTGACATGCCAAGAGCATGCCATGCATGAGTATTTAATTTAGAATTTGATTTCATATCTTCTTGATTCCAAGTCTGAACCTCTATCTACTATATCATATTCCTGCTTAAGAAATATCATTTTATCAAAAGTAGCTACACAATAGCAAACTGAATTTCAATACTATAAAAATTAGAAGAAATTCATTGTCAAAAAGTCCTGAAAGAAAACACACAGAAATATGATTTAATTATGGTCCATATATCACAAAATTATAGGTCTAGAGTTGGAGCCAATGTCAGAGTTCATATGGTCCAAACCCTGGTTCCTAGTTTATAGTTGAGGAAACTGAGGCCAAGGGAAGTTAAATAAATTTTCCAAGTAAAAATAGATAAGAAGAATCAGAAATGAGGTTTGATTCCAGGTCTTCTGAATCAAGAGGCGTTGGACTTTCCACTGAACCCATAAAAGAAAACACAGAATGAGTAGCCATGATTACAGCAACTAAGAATCTGGTATCTATACTTTTTTTTTTTTTTTGCAGGTAAAAAATAAACAACTTCAATATATTAGGGAAGATGGTGGAGTAGAAACAGCACATCCAAGCCACTCTTCCCCCAGATCACCTCCAAACTATGTAAAACAGGACTATGAACAACTTCTGGAGCCCCAGCACCCACAGAACAACACAGAGAAGCTAACCTCCCGATGAGTACAGGCCAGCAGCCCTGCATGAAGGACCAGCGCAGCAGTCCGGGAGCCAGCAGCCCGGCAGTGCATGGGGAGCCAAGCACAGGTACACCTGAGTCGAAGTTTTAGCCCCAGGGTGGCTGGGCCAGCAGCTGGCTGGAGGGACCCCAGAACACCAGCAGCTATGGCAATTCCAGAATTATCAACATAGACATGCCTAGGACAAAGTGAGAGGTTAGTGCCCTATGGACTTTGGGACCAATATTTGGGGAATGTGTCAGCTTCCTCCCCTGGGGGCTAGAAGCCACTGAGGACACCCGCCATTTTGTAGTTTTCAGCGACAGCTCCAGCTCCTGGCCTTCGAACTATAGAGAGATCCAGCAATCAGTCTTGGGGGGTAATCGCTCTTGCTTTAACCTCCCTGGATCTGGATTATGATCTGGGGTGGAGGTTGTGGGTGGGTTTACAGGTTGCCAGAAATGGAAGTTGTGCCCCACATGTTCAGGACGAAAGTTTCCCTGTTTGGCGGCAGAGCCATAGGGTGGCAACTGAAACGTGGAGTGGAATAATAGACAAACCGAGACCACTGAGGCAAGAAAAAGAAAAAATTTATTACGAGTTCGAACCCGGGTCCCACCATACATTTTAGATGGAGGACCCCGAGTGTCTCCTCGGGTGTTTTTTTATACAATTATGAGGGGAAAGCAGGAAATATTGAGCTCACTGATTGGCTTAGTGAGACTCAGCTAACTCTTAGAGACAAGGAGTTGGCGGGAAATGATTGGCTAGCAGACTTAGTTGAGTCTTGGAGATAGAGGCTTGATGCCAACTTCATGGGCTATAGGGGAGGGGTGAGAGCAAACAGGTGTCAGGTGGGGGGGGCAGTTGAGGCAGTTGACTCAGTTCCCAAATATTATAGGTCAACATGACATTGTGGTTAGGGTTGGGAAAGCATGCATTCTTCAAGAAAAAACAAGGTTATTCTATAATCTCCTGAGGTTTGGCCCCATTTCATTTTTGGCCCTATTTCAGCAACAAGCCCAAAAGTCAAGTAATTAAGTGGGAACATGCCAAGTCAAAGGAAATAAATTAAACAGAAAAATGCAACCTTAGACTCCTACTTTGGGGGCAAAGATGATCAAAGCATAAAACAGGAGGAGGACTGTGAGGTCAGAAATCATGCTCCAAAAGCCCCAAAGGAAAACATGAGTGGGTTGCAGGCCATAGAGGACCTTAAGAAAGACTTTAAAAATCAAATAAGAGAAGTGGAGGAAAAATTGGAAAGAGAAATGAGAAGGATGCAGGAAAAGTATGAAATGAGGGTCAACAACCTGACTGAGGAAAACAATACCTTAAAAAATAGACTAACTCATATGGCAAAGGAGGCCCAAAAGGGCAATGAGGAGAAGAATGCCTTAAGAAGCCGAAATTGCCAGAGGAAAAAAGAATCTCAAAAGTTCACTGAGCAAATCCATTCCCTCAGAGTTAGACTGGAGCAAATGGAAGCTAATGACTTTATGAGAAATGAAGATGCTGTTAAGCAGATCCAAACAAATGAAAGATTAGAAGGCAATGTGAACAATCTTATGGGAAAAACTATGGACCTGGAAAATACATCCAGGAGAGACAATTTAAAAATTATTGTACTACCCGAAAGCCATGATCAAAGAAAGAACCTAGAAATCACCCTTCAAGAAATTCTCAAGGAAAATTGCCCTGATGTTTTAGACTCAGAGGGCAAAATAGAGGTTGAAAGAATCCACCCATCACCTCCTGAAAAAGATCTCAAAAAGAAAACTCCCAGGAATATTATAGGCAGGTTCCAGAATCCCCAGATCAAGGAGAAAATACTACAAGCAGCCAGGAAGAAACAATTTCAATATTGTGGAAACACAATTAGATTAGCACAGGAATTGACAGCTTCTACACCTCGGGATCGAAGGGCATGGAATATGATATTCCAGAGGGCAAAAGAGCTGGGACTGAATCCAAGGGTCACATAACCAGCAAAACTGAGTATCTTGTTTCAGGGGAAAATATGGTCATTCAATGGAATCGAAGACTTTCAAGCATTCTTGCAGAAAAAAACCAGAGTTGAATAGAAAATTTGACATCCAGACACAAGAAGCAAGAGATGCCTGAGAAGGTAATCAGGGAAAAGAAATTAAAAGGAACTTATCAAAGTTGAACTATTTACATTCCTATATGGAAAAACAATAGCTGTGTCCGATGAAATCTTTCTCAGTATGAAAATAATGGAAGAAGTGTGCATGGTCATATGAATACATATGTGAATGTCTGTATATATGTTTAGTTATATATGGATAGAGGGCATAGGTTGAATTTGTTGGGAAGGGAGGATACTCAAGGGGTGAAATTATGAGGTGAGAGAGGAAAGTGGCAAGAGGAGATGGGGAGAGACAGGGTAGGGTAAACTATCTCATGTGGAAGAAGCAAGGGGAAGTGGCTGCAAGGGAGGGGAAGAATAAGAAGGCAAAAAGGCAAAACCACATTCTCACTGAAGTTGGTTCAGGGAGAGAATGACATATATACTAAATGGGATATCTCCACCTGCAGCAGAATAGGGGGAAGGGGGATGAGAGGAGGGATGATGGATGGGAGGGCATCCTTGGGGGGCAGGGATGTTGGAAGTACCCACTATAGAAGAGGGACAGGACCAAGTAGGGAATGATCCAGGTGGGGGGTGGGATGAGTGGGAGGGAATTATAAGCAGCCTTGTACAATATATCTCCTATGGTAACGTTTTGCATAGCTAGACATGTACAATATATACTGAATTACTTATCTTCCCAGAGGGAATGGGTGACAAGGGAGGAAGGGAATTGATCTGAAATTCGAAGTCTTAAGATTAAATGTTTCAAATATATACATATATATATAAATATATATGTATATATATAAATATATATATATGTATATATATAAATATATATATACACACACACACACACACACACACACACACACACACACACACACTATTATTAATACTCTTTTGCTTGTAATTGGGAGATAACATGTGCAGGCATTGGAACACAGAGATTCACCTTCCACTAATGGAAAAGTCGATGGCGGTATGGGAGAAGATATGGGAGAGAGCAGAGTGGAGGAAGTGATATCTTGTGGGACTGCTATTCTGGGAGAGTGAGTAGGGGAAAAACAGGGCGGAAAAAAATGTAACTCAAAATATGGCAGAAATGAATGATGTAAAACAGAAGTTAATAAAGCATTTGTTTAAAAAATTAAAAAAATAACTTCCGATTTAATTGAAACACAAATATTTCACTAGATATATGTTACAGCATAGCTGAACAATCTGATTACATCAGTGTGGGGAACACCTTCTAAGAACACAAACTGCAACTCACAACTTAGCAGCTAAGGCTTAGGGAGTTGTCCAAGAAATGAACAGATTAAACACTTTTTTGATGTTATGGAAATACTAAGTATCAGAGGCTAGATTAGAATTTACCTCTACTTTACTCCATACTAAACATTTCAGTTTAACTTCTTTTTTTTATTAATTTATTAGTTTAGTTTCAATTAACAAGATTCAATTCCATAGTTCCTTGATTTTCAAATTTCCTTTACTTCCCTCCCCCCTCTCCCCATCACAGCATATAGTCCAGTATAAGATCTGCAAATACATTCATATTAGACATTATTCCAATTACAAAGACCTATTGTACTGGGTGGGATGAAAGATGGTAAAGAAGAAATAAAACCAAACAATGAAAAGAAAAAGATCATTTAGTTTGCTTCCATCAGGATTCAGGCTCAGTTCTTTCGAGTTAAATCACTGGGTGGCACATTTCTCTCCTTCATGAGTCTTTCTGGATTGACTTATATCACTGCATTGCTGAAGAGAGTCCAGTCTGTCATAATTGATCATCACAGATATGGTATGTCTGTGATTGTATACAAATTTCTTCTGAATCTACTCTTCTCGCTCAGCATCAGTTTGTATAAGTCTCTCCAGGTAATTATGAAATCTGTCACCTCCTCATTTCTTATAGCAAAATAATATTCCATTACATTCATATATCACAACTTATTTTGCCAATCCCCAATTGGTGGGCACCCCTTTAGTTTCCAATACTTTACTACCACAAAAAGGGCTGCTATAAATATTTTTGTACATATGGATCTTTCTCCCACTTCTGTGATCTCTTTGGGATATAACACTAGAAGTGGTATGGTTGGGTCAAAGGGTATGAAATTATTTATAATCCTTTGGGCATAATTCCTGATTGCTCTCCAAAATGGTTGGATATGTTCACAACTCCACCAGCAATGAATTAGTGTACCAATTTGCCCACATCCTCTCCAGCATTTGTCACTTTCTTGTTTTTTCATCTTAGCCAATCTGACTGGAGAGATATGGTATCTCAGAGTTGTTTTGATTTGCATTTCTCTAATCAATAGTGATTTAGAGCATTTCTTCATATGTTTATACATATCTTTGATTTCTTTCTCTGAAAACTGCCTGTTCATATCCTTTGACCATTTACCAATTGGGGAATGACTTGTATTCATATAGATTTGGCTCAATTCTCTATAAATTTTAGAAATGAGTCCTTTATCAGAGACACAAGTTGTAAAAATTCTTTCCCAATTTCCCACCTCCCTCTTGATCTTGGTTACATTGGCTTTGTTTGTACAGAAGCTTTTCAATTTAATGTAATCAAAATTATCCATTTTGCATTTTATAATACTCTCTAATTCTTGTTTGGTCCTAAAGTCTTCCCCTCTCCACAATTCTGTCAGCTAAACTATTCCTTGATTTCCCAAATTGCTTACAGTATCATCCTTTACACCTAGATCATGCACCCATTTAGACTTGATTTTGGTATATGGTGTTAGATAATGGTCTATGCCCAGTTTCTTCCATACTGTATTCCAGTTTTCCCAGCAGTTTTTGTCAAATAGTGCATTCTTATCCCCCAAACTGGGGTCTTTGGGTTTATCGAACAATATATTACTATATTCATTAACTGCTGGGTCTCCTGGGCCTAATCTATTCCATTGATCCACTACTCTACACCTCTGCCAGTACCAAGCAGTTTTGATGACTGCTGCTGTATAATACAGATTAAGATCAGGCATAGCCAGTCCACCTTCCCTAGCATTTCTTTTCATTAATTCCCTTGATATTCTAGACCTTTTGTTTTACTGAATAAATTTTGTTAGTATTTTGTCTAACTCTAGAAAGTAGTTTTTTGGTAAATTGATTGGTATGGCACTAAATATATAGTTTAGTTTGGGTAAAATTGTCATTTTTATTATATTGGCTCGACACAGCCACGAGCAATTGATATTTTTCCAACTATTTAGATCTGATTTTATTTGTGTGAAAAGTGCTTTGTAGTTGTAATCATATAGATTCTGGGTTTGTTCTGGCAAGTAGATTCCCAAATATTTTATAATGTCTACAGTGACTTTAAATGGGATTTCTCTTTCTGTCTCTTGCTGTTGAGTTTCATTAGAGATGTACAGGAATGCTGAGGATTTATGTGGGTTTATTTTATATCCTGCAACTTTGCGAAATTTATTTATTGTCTCAAGTAGTTTTTTACTTGATTCTCGAGGATTCTCTAAGTATATCATCATATCATCTGGGAAGAGTGATAGCTTGGTCACTTCTCTGCCTAATTTGATTCCTTTGATTTCTTTTTCTTCTCTAATTGCTACTGCTGATGTTTCTGGTACCAGATTCAATAAGAGGAGTGATAGTGGATACCCTTGTTTCACTCCTGATCTTATTGGAAAGGCTTCTAGTTTATCCCCATTGCATATAATACTTACAGATGGTTTTAAATAGATGATAGCAACTATTTTAAGAAGGCTCCATTTATTCCTATAGTTTCTAGTGTTTTTAATAGGAATGGATGTTGTACTTTGTCAAAAGCCTTTTCTGCTTCTATTGAGATGATCATGTGGTTTCTGCTAGTTCTATTGTTGATATGCTCAATTATACTGATGGTTTTCCTAATATTAAACCATCCTTGCATTCCTGGAATGAATCCTACCTTATCAGAGTGTATTATTTTTGCGATAAGTTGTGGAGCCTTTTTTTTTAAACAAATGCTTTATTAACTTCTCTTTTACATCATTCATTTCTGCCAGATTTTGAGTTACAATCATTTTTCCCCCATTATTCCCCTACCCAACCTCCAAGAACAGTAATCCCACAAGATATTGCTTCCTCCAATCTGCTCTCTACCATACCTTCTCCCATACCCCCATCGACTTTTCCATTAGAGGAAGGTGAGTCTTTGAATCCCAATGCCTGCACATCTTATCTCCCTATTACAAGCAAAAGAGTATTAATAATAGTATTTACATTTATTTGAAACATTTAATGTTATCACCTCAAATTTCAGATTCATTTCCTTCCTCCCTTGTCACCCATTCCCTCTTGGGAGATAAGTAATTCAGTACATGTTGTACATGTCTAGCTATGCAAAACATTATCATAGTAGATATATTGTACAAGGCTGCTTATAATTCCCTCTCACTCATCCCACCCCCCACCTGGTCCATTCCCTACATGATCCTGTCCCTCTTTTATAGTGGGTACTTCCAACCTCCCCTCACCCCAAGGATGCCCTCCCATCCATCATCCCTCCTCCCATCCCCCTTCCCCCTATCCTGCTGCAGGTTGAGATATCCCATTTACTATGTATGTCATTTTCTCCTTGAACCAAATTCAGTTTGAATGTGGTTTTGCCTTTTTAGCCTTCCTTATTCTCCCCCTCTTTTGCAACCACTTCCCCTTGCTTCTTCTGCATGGGATAGTTTACACTACCCTGTCTCTCCCCATCTCCTCTTGCCACTTTCCTCTCTCACCTCATAATTTCATCCCTTGAGTATTCTCCCTTCCCAACAAATTCAACTTATGCCCTCTATCCATATATAACTGTAACCATATACACACACATTCACATATGTATTCATATGACCACACCCACTTCTTCCATTGTTTTCATAGTGAGAAAGATATCATCAGTCACAGTTATTGCTTTTCCATATAGGAATGTAAATAGTTCAACTTTGATAAGTTCCCCTTGATCTCTCTTCCCCAATTACCTTCTCAGGAATCTCTTCCTTCCTGTGTCTGGATGTCAAATTTTCTATTCAATTCTGGTTTTTTTCTCAAGAATGCTTGAAAGTCCTCTATTCCACTGAATGACCATATTTTCCCCTGAAACAAAATACTCAGTTTTGCTGGGTAGGTGACCTGTGGGTTTATTCCCACTTCTTTTGCCCCCTGGAATATCTCCCTACAATTAATTGCAGCCTGGGAGCGGGAGCTGCCTCTGAAAACTACAAAATGGCGTTTGTCCTCAGTGGCTTCTAGCCCCCAGAGGAGGGAGCCGACGCATTCCCTAATACCAGTCCCAAAGTCCATAGGACACTAACCTCTTACTTTGTCCCAGGCAAGTCTATGTTGAGAATTTTGGAGTTGCCACAGCTCCTGGTGTTCTGGGGTTCCTCCAGCTGGCTGCTGGCCCTGCCGCCCTGGGGCTAAAACCTCAGCTCATGCGGACCTGGGCTCGGCTCGGCTCGGCTCCTGTGCTCTGCACACTGCAAGCTGCCAGGTCCCAGACCACTGCGCTGGTCCTTCCTGCAGGGCTGCTGGGCTGTCCTCAGCGGGAGTTTAGATTCTCTGTGTCGTTCTGTGGGTGCTGGGGCTTCAGAAGTTGTTCAGAGTCCCCTTTAACATCGTTTGGGGGGAATGTGGGGGCAGAGTGGCTTGGATGAGCTGTTTCTACTCCACCCTGTTGGAGTCTTTTGGCTAATATTTTATTTAGAATTTTTGCGTCTAAATTAATGAGGGAAATTGGTTTATAATTTTCTTTCTGTTTTATCTCTTCCTGATTTAGTAATCAGTACAATATTTGTATTATAGAAAGGGTTTGGTTGGACTCCTTCTTCACTAATTTTCCCAAACAGTTTGTAGAATATTGGAATCAATTGTTCTTTAAATGTTTGATAGAATTGACTAGTAAATCCATCTGTCCCTGGATATTTTTTCCTAGGGAGTTCATTGATGGCTTGTTTGATGTCTTTTTCTGAGATGGGGTTATTTAGGTTATTCACTTGCCCTTCACTTAATCTGGACAACTTGTGATTTTGTAAATATTCATCCATTTCACTAAGATTGTCATATTTATGTGCATACAATTGGGAAAAATAGTTCCTCATTATTTTTTTTTTATTTCCTCTTCATTGGAGGTAGATTCACCCTTCTTATTTTTGATACCCATAATTTGGTTTTCTTCTTTCTTTATTTTTGAATATTGACTAAAGGTCTATCAATTTTGTTGATTTTTTCATAAAACCAGCTCTTAGTTTGATTTATTAATTCAATAGGTTTCTTAATTTCAATTTTATTAATCTCACCTTTTGTTTTCAATATTTCTAATTTAATACTAAATCGGGGATTTTCAATTTGTTCTTTTTCTAGATTTTTCAATCACATGTCCAATTCATTGACCTCCCTTCTCTCTGCTTTAATTAAGTATGCACTCAGGGATATAAAACTTCCCCTGAGAACTGTCTTTAGTGCATCCCAGAAATTTTGGTATGTTGTCTCATTATTATCATTCTCTTGAATGAAATTATTTATTGTTTCTATAATTTCTTGTTTGACCCACCAATTTTTTAGGATTAAATTTTTCAATTTCCAATTACTTTTTAAACTATCTTTCCAAGGCCCTTTATTGCATATAATTTTATTGCATCATGATCTAAGAATGATGCATTTAATATTTCTGCCTTTCTGCACTGGATTGTGAGGTTTTTATGCCCTAGCATATGGTCTATTTGTGAGTATGTACCATGCACTGCTGAGAAGAAAGTAAATTCCTTTTTATCCCCATTCAGTATTCTCCAGAGATCTATCATATCTAGTCTCTCTAAAATTCTATTAGCCTCCTTAACTTCTTTCTTGTTTATTTTGAGGTTAGATTTATCGAGGTCAGAAAGGGGAAGATTAACGTCCCCCACTAGTATAGTTTTGCTATCTATTTCTTCCTCTAATTCCTTTAATTCATTTAACTTCTCCTTTAGGAATTTGGATGCTATACCACTTGGTGTATATATATTAAGTAGTGACATTGCTTCATTCTTGATGGTGACTTTAGTACGATATAGTTTCTTTCCTTATCTCTTTTAATTAGATATATTTTTTGCTTTTGCTTTATCTGAGATAAGTATTGCTACCCCTGCTTTTTTTTTTTTTTTACTTTAGCTGAGGCATAATAAATTCTACTCAAACCTTTTACTTTTACCCTGTGGGTATCCCTTTGTTTCAAATGTGTTTCTTGTATACAGCATATTGCAGGATTATGTTTTTTAATCCATGATGCTATCCACTTCTGTTTTATGGGAGAGTTCAACCCATTCACATTCAAAATAATGATGACTATCTGTGTCTTCCCCTCCATCCTATTCCCTCTCCTGTTTATGTTTTTTGTTTCTTCCTTCTCCCTTCCCCTCCTTGAAGTTTTCCCTTTTGACCACCCCCTCCCTCAGTGTTCCAACCCAGTGGTGCCCCTTCTTAACCTACCCTCTCCCCTTACTACTGTTTCCCTCCCTTCTAATCCCCCCCTTTAGTCTCCTCCTTTTCACTCCCACCACTTACCCTTCCACTATCTGTAGGACATAATAAGTTTTTATACTTATCAGAGTAAATTACTCCCCATTTGATTCCAAAACAATGAGAGTAAATTTCAAACAGTGCTCCTCTCCATCCCTCCTTTTCCTCTATTTAATGAATTTATGTGTCTATTCACATTAGAATCTTAAACTTCACTGTTTAAGTTCATCCGTCTTTGAACCAGAACCAGTGAGAATAGTGTTTAAATGATGTTCCTCTCCCTCTTTCTTTCCCCTCTTCTATAGTGTGTTTTAATGCCTCTTCAGATGGCATATTTTACCTTTTCCTATCTTTTCCTTTCCTTTTTCCCATTACAGTCCCTTAGTAGTTTTTTTTTTTTTTAGACTTAAGGTTAGTGCATTCATACCCACACCCTCTATCTAAGTATAACCCTTTTGAAGGTCGTGATAATCATAAAGACTTTGAATATTGACAGTTATCAGCTCCACATATAGGGATGTGAACATTTTGCTCTTGTTGCATCCCAAGTAATGAGCGTGTGTTTGTGGGTGTGGGTGTGTGCACTTATGCATGTGTGAGTCTATGTTTCTCTTGTTTACCTTTTTCTGTCTTTCTTGAGTTTTGTAATTGGAGATCAAATTTTCCATTGAGCTCTGGCTTTTTCATCAGGAAAGTCTGGAAGTCCCTTATTTTATCAAATGACCATCTCCTTGCCTGAAAGATTATGCTCAGTTTTGCCAGGTAGTTAATCCTTGGTTGTAGTCCTAGCTCTCTTGCCCTACAAAATATCAAATTCCAATCCCTCTGATCTTTTAATGTAGAAGCTGCTAGGTCCTGTGTGATCCTAACTGTAGTTCCTTGATATTTGAATTGTTTCTTTCTGGCTGCTTGAAGAATTTTTTCCTTAACCTTGTAATTCTGGAATTTGGCTACTATATTTCTTGGAGTTTTCAGTTTGGGATCTCTCTCAGGAGGAGTTCCGTGAATTCTGTTGATGGTTGTTTCATCTTCTGATTCCAGGACCTCAGGACAGTTTTCTTTGACAATCTCTTGGAGGATGTTGTCTAGGCTGCTTTTTTCATCATGGCTTTCTGGTAGACCAATAATTCTTAGGTTGTCGCTCTTGGATCTGTTCTCTAGGTCAGTTACTTTTCCAGTGAGATATTTTACATTTTCTTGCAATTTTTTGATCATCTTGTTTTGTTTGATTGACTTTTGCTGCATCATAGAGTTCTGAATTTCAGTTTGATTGTTTCTAATTTTTAGCGAATTATGGTCTTCAGTTACTTTTTGAAGTTCCTTTTTTAGGGAGGTATTTTCTCCACTTACTTCACTGAGATGTTTTTCCAAGTTGGTCACTGCCTCCCTGATTTGGTCTTTAAAATTTTTCTTAAGCTCCTCCAGGAAAGCTATTTGGGCTTGAGACCAGATCATGTTTCCTTCTGTGGTCTCAGGTGTGGGGTATCGAGTCTATATTGTCTTGTGTATTTTGTTGTTCCTCCCCTACATACTATGCTCCAATAGACTTTCTTGCCTTCCCCTTCTCCTTCTCAGCTTCCTTCTTTCCCATTGTGACTTCCTGTTTCTTAGTTTCTCAGGTTTGAGTTTAGGGCCTTATCCTTGACTTTGAATACCTCTGGGTGGCTAGTTTATGGCTAAGTCAGGGAAGTCAGTGAGGAATGTAGATGCATAGGTGGTGGTGTGTCTGACCACTTCTGATTTCTGCCTCTATACCCCTGGGCTATAAGTAGACTTTTGTTGGTGAGGTGAGGTGGGGCTTGTTGGGATTCCTCCCTCTCCTCTCTTCAGACTCCTGGCTGTCTCAGTTACACCCCTTCTTGGAGACTCTCAAGCCTGTGGCTATTTCCATTAACTTGGGATTTCAATCTGGGTGGGAGACTTATCTTTGGGTTTTCTGCTTCATGAAGGGGGAATGGGAGGATTGGAGCAGCTAGAATTTACTTTGCCATTCCAGCCCCTGTTTTATACAGGCAGGAAGTCTCCAACCTTCCAGGCTGGGGGTCGAATGCAGCAGGAGAAGCCGCTCTCCCCCCTGGGGGCCCAACTCTCCTACCTGGATCCAATGGCCTCTCCCGTCCCTTAGTAAGATGAAGGGGAGATGACTGCGATTCGTCCTTGGTAAGTCTGCAGGCTGGGGCTTTTTCTCTCTCTGGTGTAGTCTGCTTGTCTGCTCTTAGGTCTGAGCTGTGCAGACCCCATGTGCTCTGCACTTGTCCTGTCCGGACACACTGAGCAACCTCCTGGGCTGGACTCTACCACATTCAGTCTTCCAGTGGGCTCTGTCACTCCAGAATCCGCTCAGATTCACCCTTTGAGATTTAGTGACCGAGGAGCTCAGTGAGGTTACTGCTTTCTTTCCTCCATCTTGGCTCCTCTCCTTGTATCTCTTCTTAAAAAAGGTTTCTATTAGACTGATGCTTGAAAAGTTCTAATATCAGAATTTGTATTTATTCAATAGATACTTACTAAATATCCAGTTTGTGTGATATACTACACTAGGCACTATAAAAGGCAGCTGCTCTTTCACTTGGACTCATTTATCCATCCACTTGAACAGTGGATAAGTACTACAGTAAATTAACCTATATATATCCATCCACTTGAACAGTGGATAAGTACTACAGTAAATTAACCTATAAGGTGACCAACATCTGGGTAACAAAGTAAAACTGCATTTAAAAATTTTGATTTTCATTAAAGGGGTAAAATTAAAAACTAATGGTTACACTAAATTATTAAATACAAGTCATGTTAGAAAGATCCTTTGGTTGCATGAATAACTTTTTTTCCATGCGAAAGAATACCCTTGTTTGGGGATTATGTCAAGATTTTATGAAATTTTTGGTTGTTCATTCTACTAAGGGGTCTGGGAAAGTGGATAAAGTGTTTGAAACAATCAATGCCATTTGATTAAAGGACTATGTCATTTTACATATCAATTTCTTGGTTGACTTCCTATTGAATACAGATTTTTGAACAGCCAGAGAATATATAATTATCGATGTTTTCTTACATTTAATAGTGAAAAGCCTACAAGCCACAGAGAAATATTATTCTTTGTATTTGTATCTTTTCTAACAAGGACTGACACATCATAGTTTGACTTATTTAACTTAAGAAATCTTTCTATGCTAAATAGTATAGTTAATTTGACATTTCTTATGGATGACAGGGAGCTCAGGTAAAATGAAATAAATATTTTGACTAGCTATGAAAATAATATATGAAATGATAAAGCCATAAATTCACATTCTGAATTGTAGACTTCCTCCATGTAAACATGCTTAGGTAAGATAATCATTATTTTCTACTCATCATCTCCAAAGTGAAGGTGAGAAGCCAGATGGAACTAAATGGCCTCCAAGCCCTGCTAGTTCAAAATCTATAATTGTATCTCCTTATGATCTAAGGAATCTTGCTTACTTGCTTACTCCTTCTTAAGCTCCTATAGCTGTGAGCATGCACATAGTAAAGTGAAACAAAAAGGTATTGTTAGATTTCTTGGGAAGAGAATGTTGACTTGCATTCAAACTCAAATCTTATTAAACCAATACTGTTCTGATTTCTGGGCATTCTGTGTGTGTGTGTGTGTGTGTGTGTGTGTGTGTGTGTGTGTGTGTGTGTGCACCACTTCAGAATCTCATTTTTTATCTTATTGTCTCCCCCAGAAATTCCTTCCTGACTTTGCTTCCATTTGTCATCTGAACATCTTATGCCTTTACAATGGCTTGTGATCATTCATAAGCCAACATGTGGCAAAAACTGTTATCAGCTGATCATGAAGTGTGAAAATACATTAATGAATGAATATAACAGAGTATTATTGTTCCATAAAAAATAGATAATTCAGAAATATATAGTAACACCAACATGAATAGATGTGAAGTAAGCAGAACCAGAAAACCAACAACAATAAAATTTCCACAGCAACATAAATAGAAAGAAAACAAAACATCACAAATGCTGAATTTTTGTCAATTATGATGACTAACCTTGGTTTTATATGCCTCACTCTCTTCTTTGCAGAAATAAGGGATTATGACTTTGGAACACTGTACATAATTTAAGACTACGTTGATATTTAATTTTGTTTAACTACTTTCCCTTTTTCTTATTTATTTCATATTCCTTGTTATATAACATGACTCATGAGATAGGGAAGGGAAAATAAGGTATTTGGAAATGAATGTGTGATGAAAACAATTTAAAGATAAATATCCAAGCTCTTTAATGACTTAGGGTATGAATTTTCTTAATGTTGTATGTAAATTGGTTACAGTTGATTTTCCCCATGTATTTCCTCCTATTTGAATGCTGGTTCTTTTTTGTATATAGCCTAAAATATAAAAATAAGGAAGAGATAGATCAATACATTTCAGCAAACAAAGAAGCTAAAATGTTACTGTTAATTTAACTTTCTTTAAAATCATCTTATTATTTAAATAATTCTATATTGAGAATACTAGAAGGGAAAATAACATTTTATTATATAGGGAGCAAAGACATACCTTGAACACTTAAAGATAACAACTGAAGCACAGAGGTTGCTAAGCATTAAAGATAACTAGCATTTTTCTCCTCGTGTATTATTCTTTTTTTAAATTTTCTTTCCCTGAAATATTTCTGATTTGGGAATAATTATTAGAGGTATATTAAGAGAAAAAAGAAGAAGAAAGCTACCTGCTTCTATGTATTTGAATGCAAGAGAATACCACTTTTCTATTCCTTCTGTTCATGTTCTTGGTTGAAAACTTCAGCTCTATATATGGCTAGTATGTCCTCCTATGGAGTTATTCATGTAAAAAATATTGACAAGTCCAGAAAAAAAATTAAGGAAAAATTGAAAAAAAAACTTTTTTGAAAAAATTATTTTGCCTTTTCCTTAAAACAACAACAAAAGCACTTGAATGGCTATTTTTAAGAAATATAGCAACAGCAGCATTTTCTGTTTTTATTTTGGTGATTCAATAAATTCAAACATTTTTGGAAGAGAATATATAGAGAGAGAGATAAGAGATTACAAGATTGTCATTGAGCCCAAACCCTAACAAAACTGCTACTAAACCTCCTTTTGAAGTCTACGTGAAAATGAACTAGAATGGTTTATATCAGATCAGAATCATAAAGTTATATTTCTCCTACTTCCCCATCTTGCTCAGTCCTTTCCTCAGACGTCTTCTGTCTCCATATCTAATAATTATCATTATTACAAGATGATAAATATTCATTACCTTTGATTCAAAAAGGGCTGATTTTGTAGTTTAATTTCAATAGAATGGAACAGAAAATATTGCTGGGTTTCTTTTAGGAAGTTGATATTGACTAAAAAGCAAATAACAACAACAACCAAACCAACAACAACAAAACCAATAACAACAACAACAAACAACAGTAATTTTCAACCTGGTTATATCATCAATTACTTTATGACATAATTTGAAATATTTTAATTGAAGAATACTTTTAATGTAGTTGGCCTATAGATATGTGTCATATGTAGCATATACATACCACACTCCACCAAGCAGACTAGTGGTGATATTATACAACCAAACACAATTTTCAAGTTTAAAAGGTTAGAAAGCATTTCAGAAAAAAATTTAAATCACCCTGAGGAATGGTGTATCCAGAGTATAATCAATTTGCTTAGATATTATTTTATAAGCCACAAAAAAGCCTTTAAAAACCAGTCACCTAATTTTAAAATGAAATAGAACAGCTTGGTCAAGATACAGAAAAATAATTCCATTCTTTCTATTGCTTTTCAAATGTGTATCCTATAAAAATATTTCACTAATGAGTTTACCAATCAGACAGTATAACTGAGGATTTTGAATTCACAGAATAACAGCTTTGGAAGAAATCTTAGTATCTATTTAAATATGCACAAACAAAAATCTCCTGCCATAAATGACAAATTAGGCTTTAAGTTCTCCAGTGATTTGGGGAGCTCACAACCTCCGAAAACAGCAAATTTTACTTTTACACTACTAACACTTAGGTATGATTTCTTTATATCAAACTTAAATATACCTCTCTGCATTTTCCATTAATTGCTTCTATTTCTCTTCACTGAGGAAAAGCCAAATAAGTCTAATTTTCCTACCAGGCGGTCCCTCAAATACTTTAAGGAAGTTACCATATTCATTTCTCAATCACTGCCAAGTTGTCATCCTCTCCAGGCTAAGTGCCCTCAGTTCCTTTAGCCAATCTTCAAATGACACGAATGTGATATGTTTCTTAAAATATAATGCTGAGAAATAAATAAAATACTTCCTTGATTAAGCGACATTGCTGTTGTTGATAAATTGTACTGTTGGCATGTATTCACTTTGAATTTCACTAAAAGCCATGGTGGGGGTGGGGGGAAGTGGGACCAAAGATAGTGTAGAAGAAACAAGGAACTTCTTGAAATCTCCATCCAAACCCCTGAAAACACCTGTAAAAAATGACTCTAAACAAACTCTAGAGCAGAAGAAGCCAAAAAATGACAGATTGAAACAGATTTCCAGCCCAAGACAGTCTGAAAGGCCAACAAGAAAGGTCTATTGCACTGTCCTTAGAGCAGAGCAGAGCCCAGCAAAGGTAAAGATAGCATGGAATAGACAAGTTTCAGGGAGCTGAATTACTGGTAGTTGCAGTGGTTTCCAGAATTCTGAATCCACAAATGCCAAAGACAGTTTCAAAGGTCAGTGGGAAAGCTCTCTCACCTGGGTGAGAGAGGAAAATGGTCAGGCCAAAGCCCCAGTCCTAGTCCCAAGCAGTTCTTCTGGAGCTCTCGGCTCCAGGGTGGCAGTCCTGGGGCAAAACGGAGGCCTCGAATGGAAAATCGGGGGGATACTGTGGTAAGGGAAGCCTCCTCAAAGTTCCAGGGCAGAAAAGAGTATTTTTGGGTGCTCACAGACCAGAGAACATGTCAGGAGAGGAGTAAATACCTCTTCTTTGATCATACCACTTTGAAGGAACTGAGAATTTACAAGTTCCTAGAGATATCTCTGAATACAATTACACAAACCCCTGCAACTTGGAGCAGTACACCCTCCACTTAATAAAAAGCTCAAAAGTCAAGTAACTGACAGGGAAAAAGAGCAAATTGGGAAAAATTAAGACCATAGAAGCTTACCTTCTTGGTAAAAGGTATTTTATTATATTCTTAGTGATAAGGAAGATCAAAGCATACAACCTGAAGAAAATCAAAGCATACAACTGGAAGAAAACAGCAAGATCAAGGTTCCTACATCCAAAACTTCCAAGAAAAATGTGCAATGGTTTCAGGCCACAGAATAGCTCAAAAAGGATTTTGAAAATCAAGTAAGAGAAGTAGAGGAAAAGTTGGGAGGAGAAATGGAAATGATGCAAGAAAATCATGAAAAACAAGTCAACTGCTTGCTAAAGAAGACCTAAAAATGCTGAAGAAAATAACACCTTTACAAGATAGACTAACCCAAATGGCAAAAAAGGTTCAAGAAGCCAATGAGGAGAAGAATGCCATACAAAGAGGAATTAGGCAAATGCAAAAGGAGGTCTAAAATCTCACTTGAGAAAATAAGTCCTTCAAAATTAAAATGGAGCAAATGGAAGCTAAGGACTTTATGGGAAATCAAGAAATCATAAAACAAAACCAGAAGGATGAAAAAATAAAAGACAATATGAAATATACTATTGGAAAAATAGCTGACCTGCAAAAAAAGATCCAGGATAGATCATTTAAAAATTACTAGTCTACCTGAAATCCATGATACAAAAAAAGAGCCTAGACATCATCTTTCAAGAAATTATCAAAGAAAACCAAACTAATATTCTATAACCAGACTAGTAAGAAAGCAATCTAGAGACAGTGCCATTATCACTAAGGAGAGAGTATAGGTCTGGAAGGATGGGTTAATCAACAGCGCCAAAAGTTGTAAAGAGATCAGGAGAATGATGACTTGGCAGATCGCAATGTTGAAATGCCAACATTCAAAAATTTTCCTCTCTTATTTCTGAATAAATCTCTCTGGCCTCTGTTTCCTCATCTGTAATTTTTTTTTTAGTTGAACTAGATTGCTTCCAATATCCCTTATACCTCTCAATCTATGATCCTATGGCATTTCGTTGTGCATATTTTATAGATAATGAAATTGAATCCGAGATATTAGTTCTTTACCAAAGCACATGTACTAAGTCTATTTGTAAGAATTTAATTGAAACTAATTAATCTAAGACTATCTGCTTACCTTTGAGTTTCTAGAATTAACATTAATCAGAATACATTGAAGGAGGGAACTGATTAAAAATACTAAGTCAAACATTATGGTGCACATTTGTAATCCCAGCTACCAAGGAACCCTAGGTCCATGGACTTCTTGAGCTTGGGAGTTATAAATTGCATTGAGTTATTTTCACTGAGCTCAGTATGAATATGGTGAGCTCTTAAAAGCAAAGTTCCACCAGATTCCATAAGGAAGGGACAAAATGACCCAGATCAGAAATGGAGAAGTCGAAAGCTTTCTTGATGAGTGGCGTGATCAAACCAGTGAGTGTACTTTATATTTCTAGCTTGGGTAAGATGGAGAAAGATGCTATTGAAAAGTTTATCTGTAAGAGGAAAACAATTTTATCTTCATGCGTGGAAAATTTATTCATATTTTATAAACAGAAAACTGACCTTTATTCTCTCTCTCTCTATCTCTCTGTTTTTATCAAAGGAAATTTTAAAATGTTTGTGATTCCAACTCTTATTGTTTGAAAGAACTCTCTATAATGAAGATGACAAAAATTATAGAAATAAACATATGTCCTTCTTCCCAGTATTTACAATTAACCAAGAGTCTGAAGGATATTTAGCATTCAGTTTAATAGCTGTATCCTAACTCTCCTTTCTACCTTTCAAGAGACTCTGCTTTTGCATGCTAACTCATACTGTATTTGCTGCTGGAAGTTTGTCTCCTCTTGACCTGGTTATATGGAAAGCAGTAGAAGTAGCATGGGATAATTGGGGAAAGAAGAATTGATAAATGTAAGCAGGGTTGATGTTAATTTAGCTGGGCAAAATGAATTTTACAGAACTGATGATTTTTAAAAATGATTTTCAATTCTTAGATAAATGCAAGGTGTTAAGACTAAAATCCAGCTTCTGCAATGTTTGCAATGAAAAGAAAAGCATGCAAAACTCTATATTATGTTAATATATAACACTTCAGTGATTACTGTTTCCAAAATAATTTCATTTTTATTAAAAGATACAAACTCCATCTTTGTATATAATTTTTACAAAAGATTCAGGTCCTCCCTGAATCCCATCTTCTTTGATTTCTGTCTCTTACTACCTATATTTCTCTCTGTCCATGTCTGTCTTTCTCTTTCTTTCTCAAATGTACTCTTTGTCTTTAGATTTGATCACATTATTTTCCTTTTTTCCCCTCCCTATTTCTAATTGGCTTCTATTTATCCTGACACAATTATTCAGGTGTCCTAAGCACAGCAACCTGTTCCAATGCCATCACTGTATGGAACATTAGATTGATGAGCCTACTAGACTTAATACTTTAAGTCTGTCATTTTTGGATACTCAAGATGATTAGACAGTATTTCCATTGTTGTTGCTGGAGGAAGAGCAATAACATAAACTATATTAGTCTAAAGGAAAACAGAGGAAAATAACCACATGAGAACACTGGAACATCTATAGGAGTACAGTATGCTTGGGAAATTATTTCTCAATTTTCTCTTTAAGAAAGATTTGAGAATCTGGTACTCTTATGTCCCAAAGAAATAATCAAGTTTTTCTTTTTCCATCAGCAAACTTGAGAACTTTCTTAAATTGTCACACCTCTAGTAAATAAATGCATAGTGGCTATTTGATTCCAAGAGTGGTATGGTGGGCTATTGAATAGAAGGTAGATCTTGAAGTTAGGAAGCTCTAGTTTCAAATCAGTACTCTTACATAGACTAGTTTTAAGACTACAGACATATCTCAGAACTCAAGAAAATTCTTTTAAGATTTTTTAAAAATTAATTACAAATCTTCATTGGTAGAGGTAATTTCCATGTTGCAAATTCTCTATATCAATTCAATTACTGGTAGAAAAAAAAACAACAAATAAAATATCCTTCTACCATAATATTGCTGGGGTGGTCAGAAGAATAAAGGAAGACTATATTTGGAATTATAGAATGAATTTAGAGCCTTCTCAGAAGGAAGGAAGGAAGGCAGGAAGGGAGGGAGGGAGGGAAGGAGGAAAGAAGGGAACAAGGAAACAATAATTTATTAAGTAACTATCACATGCCTACTAAATGTTCTCAGAAGGCATTCAGTTAAATTCTTTCACTTTTAGATGCAGAAATCGGATCCCAGAAATAAACGAAGTCATTTCTTCAGGATCACAATAATGATGAACACTGAATGAAAGAACCAAGATACAAATTCATTATTTTAAGTATCATCAGTATATTACTGCGCTCTCCTTCCTTCCCAACTGCTCTATGAATGTAGTGGTGACTAACGTGAGAGTCATGGTGGAAAAATTGACAAGACTTGAAAATTAATTAGATAGGCGGAATATGGAAAGAGGGAGAGTGAGACATCCAGGATGTATTGTAGGTTGTGAAGATGGGTTACTGGAAGGATAGTAATGGGCTTGACAAGATTGGAAAAAGTACATTATTATAATAGTTTCCTTATTAGGCTCACAGATTCTAGTTTTGTCCCTCTCCAAATATCCTCTTGAAATCTTCCAAATGATATTCCTAAAATACAAAGCTCTTCACTACCTTTATCCAAGTAATCTTTACAGAATTCCTATACATTATTCACTTTTATTCACCCTATGATACAGGCAAACTGTCCTTCTTACTCTTTTCCACATATGTTGTGGTTTCTCATGTCCCCCAAACCTAAATATATATTGCTACCTCCTTCTTTTAGAATCCCTAGCTTCTTGCATACTTGAATTCACCTACCAAATGATACACTTTTTGACCTCCTTAGTTTCTAGTTCTTAACAAAAAAATGCCTCACTAGTAATCTATTAATTTTGTGTATAGTTTCTACATACATATATATGCACATACACATAAATATGTTCATGTTCTTTCCCCCAAATAGAATGCCAGTGAATGAGCATTTATTAAGCACTTATTACATACCCAGCACTGTAGTAAGCGTGTGTATATGCACATGTGTGTATATGCACTTATACATGCATACATGCATATATATGTATGTATGTATTCAATTAAAGTAACCTGAAAGAAAAACTTATTAGTGGCTAGGTAGAACAGAAAAGGTCTGATGAAGTTTAGATTCAATCTGGGTCTTCAAGGAAGTTAGTGAATTTCAAATGCAAACTGACAAGACAGAGAATCACAATAAAAAGAAACTGTCAATACAGAAGCATGGAGAAGTGAAACAGAGTGGTATGTTGAAAGAACTCTAAACTATCTGATAGCATGGATACTTTCATTTTCTCTTTGTGTCTTTAGCACAGTGCTGGGCATATCGTAGGTGCTTAATAAATTCTTATTGATTAGTTTATCGAATACCAGGTCTATTTGACTGCAGAGCCAATTTTCTTTCCATTACACCCCAGTGTCTCCCTTTTTAAGTTTTGAAACAAAATGGCAGCGTGGTTATTTTCTCTCTAATAATAAACTTCAAGTCCAGAGGTGATATAAATGACCCACCCTCAGAATCTCAAGTCTAGCATAATTTGTAGTCTAAAATTCATTTCTAAACATGTTCAATTAATGCTTCAATGTGCTACTTCCTACTATTCTATCTCCCATTTGCACTATTTTAATCCAATTATCCAAACACAAAGAGGAAAGGATTATCTGCTTCTCCTGTAATGGACAATTGAGGCAGATACAGGAGAGCATAGCCAATTAATATTTTTTGGAGTGCTTTTATTAATTAAGCCAGCAACTGTCTCCCAAAAAGCAAGGCAGCCCTGAGCTGTCTGTCCAGCAAGCTTTTATACAGTAAAAAGTACTTCCTGAAACAAACAGTGGTCAGCAAGGCAACTGTTGCTACATAGGGATGTAAACTAAGGGGGGGGCTGCAAGCTAACGTGGCAGTTCTTTATTTTAGTTACATCTTAGTTACAAGGCAGGTGCAAGGTGAGGTTTCACAATGGTCGTACCTTTACGCTAGGTTTCTGGGGCCCTCTGAGGGGCCTTGTGAGAGGCCTTGTGTAGGAGCTAGCACTATGGGAACCTAACTGCCACTTCACTCCTTTGTTCTAGTATAAAGCTATTTTTTTTCATTTATTTCACGAAAATAATAACAAAAAGCCCTCTAATTATCCTTGATTACAATATGAAGGTGTGCAAGATCCACCCAATTTTTCGGTTTTAACTAATACAAAATGAAGAAAACACTTTCCTTGGGGTTATGTGTTAGGGACAGTGGGTGCAAAGTGGGCAGTATTTCATCCTATGAGTCTATGGCTATGAGATTTATAACTAGCTATAAGGTCTAGGAAAAATAGAGCTTTCATTATTGAGTAAAATAAGTCAAATTTGAGAAAGGATGTCTGGTTTATAGTACTTCAGTAACTACTTGCCTTTTTACTATGCAATGGTTTTCTGCTTGTTGCATCCTTTAGAGTTACACAACTGCAATCTCCCATGCTTCATTAGTATAACAAATCCTATCACACCTTAGAAACTGAACATAAAAACTGCACTCTGAAACTGTCATTTTGCTTATGCCAATGAGCTATGAATTACACAGATCATGACATTGGAGGATTATATTAAGTGAATTTTCACAATCCCTAGAGATGTTGTTTTTCTTAAATTTTTATTTTTTAAATAATATGAATACATCTTTAGTAGAGGAATTACAAGTAATATAATCCACAATTTTATCAACAAACTGAAAACATATGGTAGTGGATTCAATTCAATTATGTATTCCCCAGTGCTCTGCATGAGTGAATGTATCTAGATGCATTACTTACTGCCAGAAGTGCACTCATATGCATTAACTCATTCGTTCTTTCAACAAGATAATCCTGTATTCAGATAGAGATGGAACAACAAGAGGCAAAACAATTTTCTCTAATTTAGAGAATATGGTAATGACATAGAAGACCATACAATCTAGTACTCTGATATATTTCAGACCACACTACAGTAAATTTTATTCAATCATATAAAATGTTGCATAATTATGACCCTATTTTGAAGATGAAGAATGTGGACAAAGAAATTTACCGACAAACCCTGTTCTCACTCTTTAAAAAAATCTGCATAAAGCTTCCAATCTGCATAATTATTTTTCAGGATGACTGAAAATAAAAGGTGGATTGAATTGATTGAATGGAAAGATCAAGGATAGATCCTAGGATTCTGATTCTAAATCCTTTGTTTGGATGATTGGTAATGGTTTCCTTCAGCTACAGACCTCTGACATTGTACTGCTGCCTACTCCCATCCCACTCTATTTTTGGAAATGAGACCATGAAGTTTTAGACTTTTTCAATAAAAGACAAAAAAACATAAGATGGGAGAATATAGGCTGGAATGCAGCTAAACTCTTGCAACATTCTCCTCCAACAAATTTTTAAAAAACACCTAAATCTAATTTAAAAACAGTGGTGTCAATAAAAGTTAAGAGGGAGACCACATGTTAAGTCTAAAAGAACTGAAGAAGTCCCCAGGAGAGATGAGAAACACCAAATTGTCATAGGAATGCAGAAGCAGGAGCATGAGAAGTGGGAGAGGAAACTTTGGGAAAATAAATGAGAGTGATACAAAAAATATATAAAAAGATAATTTAAGAGCTGCTAAAAGTCTCAAAAAAACCTGAAGAAAGTAATGCCTTAAAAAATGGAATCAGCCTAATGATTAAAGAGGCACAAAAATTGAATAAAGAAAATAATTCCTTTAAATGAAGAATAGACCAAATGGAGATGGAGGCATGAAAAAAATCACTGAAGAAAATATTCCCCTAAAATTAGAACTGGGTAAACTAAAGATAATGACTCCATGAAACTTAAAGAAATAATAAAACAAAGCCAAAAGAATGAAAAATAGAAAAATGTGAAATATACTTTTGGAAAAATAACTAATCTTGAAAAAAATCAAGGAGAGTTAATTTTAAAATTATTGGATTATCTGAAAGCCATGATAAAAAAGAACCTAGACATCTTATTTCAAGAAATTATAAAGGAAACCTGCCCTGATATCTTATATCCAGAGATTAAAACGGAAAATGAAAGAATTCACACATCTACACACCCACACATTGACTGAAATCAAGATTCCAAAATGAAAACTCTAGGGAACATTATAGCTAAATCCCAGAAATCTAACGTCAAAAAGAAAATGTTTGAAGCAGTCAAAAAGAAACAATTCAAATGTTGTGGATTCACAGTCAGGATTATATTATATATTTTGGCTTCCACATTAAGAGGAGAGCTTGGAAATTAAAGGGGTGCCCATCAATCGGGGAATGGATAAACAAGTTGTGGTATTTGCATGTAATGGAATACTATTGTGCTATAAGAAAGGAGAAGGCGACGGTTTTCATATTTTCCTGGAGAGGCTTATACAAACTGATGCTGAGTGAGAAGAGTAGAATCAGAAGAAATGTGTATATAATCACAGAAACAACATATGTGTGATGTCCAACTATGACAGACTGGGTTCTTCTCAGCAATGTAGTGATATAAGTCAATCTTGAAAGACTAATGAAGGAGAGAGATGCAACATCCAGAGAAATAACTAGAAAGAAGTGGGCTTGAATCCTGATGGAAGCAAACTAATTGATCTTTTTCTTTTCGTTGTTTGGCTTTATTTATTCTTTACCATTTTTCATCCCACCTAGTACCATATGCCTTTGTAACTTGACTAATGTCTAATGTGAAAGTATTTGCAGATCCTATACTGGACTATATGCCATCATGGGGGGTGGAGGGAGGGTGGGAAAGGAAATTTGAAACTCAAGGAACTATGGAATTGAATCTTGTAAACTAAAAATAAACAAATGAATTAAAAAAAAAAAAGAGGAGAGCTTAGAATATCTCAAAAACCAAAGGAGCTAATATCATAACTGAGAATCACCTACATAGGAAAACTGAGTATAATCCTTTAGGATGAAAATAGACATTTCATGAAGTGTAGGTCTTTCAAGCATTCCTACTGAAAAGATTGGAGCTGAATAGAAAATTTGATATTCAAACACAAGACATAAGAAAGATTTACAAGGCTAAACGAAAGAGTAATCATAAGGTAAACAATAAAGTTAAACTGTTTACATTATAGGAAGATGATTCATGTAAATTCTAAAAATTATATCATTATTGGTACAGTTAAAACAAGTCAGTATAGACAAAAGGCATTGGTGTGAATGGATTATGTTGGGATAATTTAAAAAAAAATGAAAGGATAAGAGAGATGCCCTGGAAGAAGGGGGAAGGGAGAGTTAAAATGGGGTAGATTTTCTTGTATAAAATAGGCCCCCAAGAAAATTGTTTTATGATAGAAGGAGAAATATGGAGGAGTGGCGGGCAATGCTTGAACATCATTTTCTTTAAAACTGGTGGGAAGAGTGAAGAATACACAAACACACACATGCGTGCACAAACATGAATAAATGTGTGATTAAGTGAAGCAATGGTCAGAAGCAAAGCATACTTTCTAAAAGGGACAAGATAGGGGTGGAGCCAAGATGGCAGAGTAGAAACAACTCATCCAAGCCACTCTGCCCCCAGATTCCCCCAAAACTATGTAAAAGGGGACTCTGAACAACTTCTGGAGCCCCAGCACCCACAGAATGACACAGAGAAGCTAACCTCCCGCTGAGGACAGCCCAGCAGCCCTGCAGGAAGGACCAGCCCAGCTGTCTGGGAGCCGGCAGCGCACAAATCGCAGAGCACAGGAAGCGGACCACAGTGAAGCCCAGGTCCGGGGGAGCCAAGGGTTTAGCCCCAGGGTGACAGGGCCAGCAGCTGGCTGGAGGAACCCCAGAACACCAGCAGCCATGGCGACTCCAGATTTATCAACATAGACACACCTAGGACAAAGTAAGAGGTTAGTGTCCTATGGACTTTGGGACCTGTATTTGGGGGAATGCATCAGCTCCCTCTCCTGAGGGCTAGAAGCCGCTGAGGACACATGCCATTTTGTAGTTTTCAGAGGCAGCTCCAGCTCCTGGGCTGCAATTAATTGTAGCGAGATCCAGCGATCAGTTTTGGGGGGGTAATCTCTCTTGCTTTAACCTCCCTGGATCTGGATTGTGATCTAGGGTGGAAGTCATGGGTGGATTTCCAGCTTGCCAGAAACTGAAGTTGCCGCCCACACGTTCGGGACAAAAATTCCTCTATATGGCCTTAAAGCCATAGTGTAGTAACAAGCACAAAAGTCAAGTAATTAAGTGGCAACATGCCAAGGCAAAGGAAACAGAAAAATGCAACCCTAGACTCCTATTTTGGGGGCATAGAGCAGGAAAAGGACTGTGAGGTCAGAAGTCCTGCTCCAAAAGCCCCAGGGGAAAACATGAGCGGGTTGCAGGCCATAGAGGACCTTAAGAAGGACTTTAAAAATCAAATAAGAGAAGTGGAGGAAAAATTGGAAAGAGAAATGAGAAGGATGCAGGAAAAGTATGAAATGAGGGTCAACAGCCTGACTGAGGAAAACAACACCTTAAAAAATAGACTAACTCAAATGGCAAAGGAGGCCCAAAAGGGCAATGAGGAGAAGAATGCCTTAAAAAGTCGAATTTGCCAGATGGAAAAAGAATCTCAAAAGTTCACTGAGGAGATTCATTCCTTCAGAGTTAGACTGGAGCAAATGGAAGCTAATGACTTTATGAGAAATCAAGATGCTGTTAAGCAGATCCAAACAAATGAAAGATTAGAAGGCAATGTGAAATATCTCATGGGAAAAACCACTGACCTGGAAAACAGATCCAGGAGAGACAATTTAAAAATTATTGGACTACCTGAAAGCCATGATCAAAGAACGAACCTAGAAATCACCCTTCAAGAAATTCTCAAGGAAAAAAAGGGACAGGATAAAAAGACGGAGAGGAAGAAATAGAAGATAATGGGATGGAGAGAAATATACAGTAATCATAACTATAAATGGGAATGGCATAAAATAAGCCATAAAACAAAAAAAAGAGCAGATTAGAACAATAAGTTGTGAACAAGAGATGAATTTGGAAGAGAAAAACATATACAGAAATATAATAAAGAGCTGTAGCAGAATCTAATATCCTACAGATGACGTAAAAATATTCAGGGGTAAAAACCATGATTACAAACAAAGGAAAAGCAAAAATAGACCTAACTAAATAAATCATCAGAGAAATTACCTTTTACTAAAAGGTGCCATAGACAACAAAGTAATATAAAAAAAAATTACGGAGGCGGAGCCAAGACAGCAGAGTAGAAACAGCTCATCCAAGCCACTCTGCCCCCAGATTCCCCCAAAACTATGTAAAAGAGGACTCTGAACAACTTCTGGAGCCCCAGCACCCACAGAACAACACAGAGAAGCTAACCTCCCACTGAGGACAGCCCAGCAGCCCTGCAGGAAGGACCAGCCCAGCAGTCTGGGAGCAGGCAGCTCACAGCATGCAGAGCACAGGGAGCCAAGCCAAGCAGAGCCCAGGTCCCTGTGAGGCTCTGTTTTAGCCCCAGGGTGGCAGGGCCAGCAGCCAGCTGGAGGAACCCCAGAACACCAGCAGCTGTGGTGATTCCAGATTTATCAACATAGACATGCCTAGGACAAAGTAAGAGGTTAGTGTCCTATGGACTTTGGGACCAGTATTTGGGGAATGCATCGGCTCTGAGGAGACACACCATTTTGTACTTTTCAGAGGCAGCTCCAGCTCCTGGCCTGTGAACTGTAGGGAGATCCAGCGATCAGTCTTGGGGGGTAATCGATCTTGCTTTAACCTCCCTGGATCTGGATTGTGATCTAGGGTGGAAGTTGTGGGTGGGTTTACAGCTTGCCAGAAACGGAAGTTGCCCCCCACACGTTCGGGACGAAAATTCCTCTATCTGGCCTTAAAGCCATAGTGTGGCAACAAGCCCAAAAGTCAAGTAATTAAGTGGCAACATGCCAAGGCAAAGGAAACAGAAAAATGCAACCCTAGACTCCTATTTTGTGGGCATAGAGCGGGAAAAGGACTGTGAGGTCAGAAGTCCTGCTCCAAAAGCCCCAGGGGAAAACATGAGCAGGTTGCAGGCCATAGAGGACCTTAAGAAGGACTTTAAAAATCAAATAAGAGAATTGGAGGAAAAATTGGAAAGAGAAATGAGAAGGATGCAGGAAAAGTATGAAATGAGAGTCAACAGCCTGACTAAGGAAAACAACACCTTAAAAAATAGAATGACTCAAATGGCAAAGGAGGACCAAAAGGGCAATGAGGAGAAGAATGCCTTAAAAAGTCGAATTTGCCAGATGGAAAAAGAATCTCAAAAGTTCACTGAGGAGATCCATTCCTTCAGAGTTAGACTGGAGCAAATGGAAGCTAATGACTTTATGAGAAATCAAGATGCTGTTAAGCAGATCCAAACAAATGAAAGATTAGAAGGCAATGTGAAATATCTCATGGGAAAAACCACTGACCTGGAAAACAGATCCAGGAGAGACAATTTAAAAATTATTGGACTACCTGAAAGCCATGATCAAAGAACGAACCTAGAAATCACCCTTCAAGAAATTCTCAAGGAAAAAAAGGGACAGGATAAAAAGACGGAGAGGAAGAAATAGAAGATAATGGGATGGAGAGAAATATACAGTAATCATAACTATAAATGGGAATGGCATAAAATAAGCCATAAAACAAAAAAAAGAGCAGATTAGAAGAATAAGTTGTGAACAAGAGATGAATTTGGAAGAGAAAAACATATACAGAAATATAATAAAGAGCTGGAGCAGAATCTAATATCCTACAGATGACGTAAAAATATTCAGGGGTAAAAACCATGATTACAAACAAAGGAAAAGCAAAAATAGACCTAACTAAATAAATCATCGGAGAAATTACCTTTTACTAAAAGGTGCCATAGACAACAAAGTAATATAAAAAAAAAAATTACGGAGGCGGAGCCAAGACAGCAGAGTAGAAACAGCTCATCCAAGCCACTCTGCCCCCAGATTCCCCCAAAACTATGTAAAAGAGGACTCTGAACAACTTCTGGAGCCCCAGCACCCACAGAACAACACAGAGAAGCTAACCTCCCACTGAGGACAGCCCAGCAGCCCTGCAGGAAGGACCAGCCCAGCAGTCTGGGAGCAGGCAGCTCACAGCATGCAGAGCACAGGGAGCCAAGCCAAGCAGAGCCCAGGTCCCTGTGAGGCTCTGTTTTAGCCCCAGGGTGGCAGGGCCAGCAGCCAGCTGGAGGAACCCCAGAACACCAGCAGCTGTGGTGATTCCAGATTTATCAACATAGACATGCCTAGGACAAAGTAAGAGGTTAGTGTCCTATGGACTTTGGGACCAGTATTTGGGGAATGCATCGGCTCTGAGGAGACACACCATTTTGTACTTTTCAGAGGCAGCTCCAGCTCCTGGCCTGTGAACTGTAGGGAGATCCAGCGATCAGTCTTGGGGGGTAATCGATCTTGCTTTAACCTCCCTGGATCTGGATTGTGATCTAGGGTGGAAGTTGTGGGTGGGTTTACAGCTTGCCAGAAACAGAAGTTGCCCCCCACACATTCGGGACGAAAATTCCTCTATCTGGCCTTAAAGCCAAAGTGTGGCAACAAGCCCAAAAGTCAAGTAATTAAGTGGCAACATGCCAAGGCAAAGGAAACAGAAAAATGCAACCCTAGACTCCTATTTTGTGGGCATAGAGCGGGAAAAGGACTGTGAGGTCAGAAGTCCTGCTCCAAAAGCCCCAGGGGAAAACATGAGCAGGTTGTAGGCCATAGAGGACCTTAAGAAGGACTTTAAAAATCAAATAAGAGAAGTGGAGGAAAAATTGGAAAGAGAAATGAGAAGGATGCAGGAAAAGTATGAAATGAGGGTCAACAGCCTGACTGAGGAAAACAACACCTTAAAAAATAGAATGACTCAAATGGCAAAGGAGGCCCAAAAGGGCAATGAGGAGAAGAATGCCTTAAAAGTCGAATTTGCCAGATGGAAAAAGAATCTCAAAAGTTCACTGAGGAGATTCATTCCTTCAGAGTTAGACTGGAGCAAATGGAAGCTAATGACTTTATGAGAAATCAAGATGCTGTTAAGCAGATCCAAACAAACGAAAGATTGGAAGGCAATGTGAAATATCTCATGGGAAAAACCACTGACCTGGAGAATAGATCCAGGAGAGACAATTTAAAAATTATTGGACTACCTGAAAGCCATGATCAGGGAAAGAACCTAGAAATCACCCTTCAAGAAATTCTCAAGGAAAATTGCCTTGATGTTTTATATCCAGAGGGCAAAATAGAGGTTGAAAGAATCCACCAATAACCTCCTGAAAAAGATCCCAAAAAGAAAACTCCCAGGGATATTATAGCCAGGTTCCAGAATCCCCAGATCAAGGAGAAAATACTACAAGCAGCCAGGAAGAAACAATTTCAATATTGTGGAAACACAATCAGAATAGCCCAGGACCTTGCAGCTTCTACACTGAGGGATCTAAGGGCATGGAATATGATATTCCAAAGGGCAAAACAACTGGGAATGAACCCAAGGGTCACCTTCTCAGCAAAACTAAGTATTTTGTTTCAGGGGAAAATATGGTCATTCAGTGGAATAGAGGACTTTCAAGCATTCTTGAGGAAAAAACCAGATTTCAATAGAAAATGTGACATCCAGACACAAGAAGGAAGAGATGCCTGAGAAGGTAATCAGGGAAAAGAAATCAAAAGGAACTTAACAAAGTTGAACTATTTACATTCCTATGTGGAAAAGCAATAACTGTGACTGATGATATCTTTCTCACTATGAAAATAATGGAAGAAGGGTGTGTGGTCATATAAATCCATATGTGAATGTGTGTGTATATGGTTACAGTTATATATGGATAGAGGGCATAGGTTCAATTTGTTGGGAAGGGAGAATACTCAAGGGATGAAATTATGAGGTGAGAGAGGAAAGTGGCAAGACGAGATGGGGAGAGACAGGGTAGGGTAAACTATGTCATGTAGAAGAAGCAAGGGGAAGTGGTTGCAAGGGAGGGGGAGAATAGGAAGGCAAAAAAGGCAAAACCACATTCTCATTGAATTTGGTTCAGGGAGAGAATGACATACATACTAAATGGGATACCTCAACCTGCAGCAGAATAGGGGGAAGGGGAATGAGAGGAGAGATGATGGATGGGAGGGCATCCTGGGGGGGAGGGGAGGTTGGAAGTACCCACTATAGAAGAGGGACAGGATCAAGTAGGGAATGGACCAGGTGGGGGGTGGAATGAGTGGGAGCGAATTATAAGCAGCCTTGCACAATATATCTACTATGATAATGTTTTGCATAGCTAGACATGTACAACATATACTGAATTACTTATCTCCCCAGAGGGAATGGGTGAAAAGGGAGGAAGGAAATGGATCTGAAATTCGAGGTATTAACATTAAATGTCTCAAATATATATAAATATATATATATATATATATATATATATATATATATATATATATATATATATATATATATATATATATATATATATATATACACATATATTTATATTTATATATAAATATATGTATATATATTTATATATAAATATATATATAAATACTATTATTAATACTCTTTTGTTTGTAATTAGGAGATAAGATGTGCAGGCATTGGGACACAAAGATTCACCTTCCTCTAATGGAAAAGTCGAAGGTGGTATGGGAGAAGGTATGGGAGAGATCAGATTGGAGGAAGCGATATCTTGTGGGACTGCTATTCTGGGAGGTTGGGTAGAGGAATAACGGGGGGAAAATGATTGTAACTCAAAATCTGGCGGAAATGAATGCTGCAAAACAGAAGTTAATAAAGCATTTGTTTAAAAATAGAGAGCTGGAATTTGAACCCAGTGCTTTTGACCCCAAATCTATAGCCCCTTCCCACTGTAAAATTTTCTTTGTTGATTAATTGATCAAATTATGTCCACCATAATGGCAGTTTTGTTTTCATTGGAATAAAGAATATTTTTACACCTCAAAAAAAATTACACTCTTTTGCTGATAAAGGGATCATCACTCAAATATTAGTAAGTAAATCAAATTTATAAATAAATAAGAACCATTTTCCAATTGATAAATGGTTAAAGGATATGAACAGGCAGTTTTCACAGGAAGAAATAAAAGCTATCTGTTGTCACAGGGGAAAAAAATAGTTTTAAATCATGATAGATCAGAGTAAGGCCAATTAAAACAATTCTGAGGTACTACATCTTACCTATCAGAAATGGCAAATGAAAGCAAGGATGAGAGAAAATAGAGACATCTCTTGAGAACAATCTGGAACTGTGTGCAAAGGACTTAAAAATGTATATACCCTTTGAATCAACAATACCACTAGTAGGTCTGTACCACCAAGGTATATAAAAAATAAAAGGATACATACGTATAAAAATATTTATAGTGGGTCTTTTTTGTTGTGGCAAAGAATTGCAAATTGAGAGGATGTTTATAAACTGATTAATGGCTGAATGAGTTGTGGCATATGATTGTAATGGAATACTATTGTGCTATAAGAAATGAAAAACAGTGTGATTTCAGAACAATATAGCAAGACCTGTATGAACTGATGTAAGGTGAAGTGAGAAGAAACAGAAGATCATTGTGCACACTAACAATATACTTACAATGATGATTAACTGTGAAATATTTGACTGTTCTGATCAATACAATGATTGCAGAGAATTCCAAAGGACTCATGGTAAAAAAAATATTCTCTCCTTTGAGAGAAAACTGGTGAACTCTAAGCAAGTTAAAATATAAATATCCTGCTTTATTAGTTTTTTGGGGGGGTTTTTTGTGATGTGGTTAGTATGGACTTTTTTCATGATTTCACGTGTATAATTAATATCGCATTGTTTGAGTTTTCAATGAAAAGGCAAGTATTAAGGGGAGAAAAAGAATCTGGAATTTTAAAAATAATAATAAATAAATGTTTAAAATAAATTTATTTTAAAAAAATAAAGTAAAATGTTTTCACCATTTTCTATTCAAATATAAAATCCTATTACATACCATGTTAAGTAACTATTGCCATAAAATTTGTCAGAAGTAAAAAAAAATTCTTTTGAGAATGTTCTATGATGTATACAATAAAAACAATAATTAACAAAATATTACTTTTATTTCCTCCTGTTCCATCATTAAAATTTGTTATTAAGAAGCAACTGCCTAGGGCCGGCTAGGTGGCGCAGTGAGTAAGAGCTCCGGCCTCGGAGTTGGGATGACCCGGGATCGAAACCGGCCTCAGAAATAATGACTAACCGTGTAACATTGAGCAAGTTACTTAACCCCAATTGCTTTAAAGAAGAAGAAGAAGAAGAAGAAGAAGAAGAAGAAGAAGCAACTGCCTTAAAAAGCAATTCTAAAATAATTAAATCCATTTTTTCTTTCCTCCTCCACAATTACTGAATTTTTTCATTATAATATACTTCTCTGTCTTTCAATTATAAAAAAGTTTGATTTCAATAAAATAAACTATTTCCCTAAATTATTTATTGTAGTTAAATGGCAAATTCAAAGATGTATTCCTGTTGTTGGTAACTCCAAAACGGAAGCATATATCCCTTTCTCCTGTTCTCCTATCCCTCAATTCCCATTGACAATCACAACTGCATAAATATTCTGCAAACTTAGAGATTTTAATAAAATAGTGCATTATTCAATGGGAAACAATGGTCCTATCCCAAGATAATTTTCTCAGATAAAATGTTTAAAAATCATTCTTTGCTTTTGTTCCCTAAATACATTGCAACAGAATGATTAAAAAAAACAAGTTAAGTAGACCAGTTCAACAGGAAATTACAAACTTAACACTTCTGCTTGGATTATGATCGAAAATAAAAAGAAAAGAATTATACTTCCATTTTACTGTAGCCTTAATAACTTCCTTGAGTGCCCTTCCACTTTACTTATCTAAACAGAATATAGAAATATATTTATCATAATAATCTCCTGCTTAAAGATCGTCATTGACTCCGTATAGCCTTGAAAATAAAATACCCATTCCTCAGTTTTGTATTTAAAGGCATTTCATAGCATACTTATCCTACCTCACATACTTTTTGTTTGAGCCAAACAATACTACTAGATATTCCTTGTATTTAGTTTTCCATTTTCCACTACTAGATTTAGATAGGTTATTCTCTCCCACTCCTCCCTTACTACCTCCATAATTGTACTGTATTCCCTCCTTAACTTATATGCCTTCAAACATCAATAATATGACTAGTATTATAAAGGATACAAAGAAGACGGATTCTGCTTTTTTGTTTGTTTTTGTTTCCCTAACACTTAGCACAGTGCATGGCACATGATAAATGCTAAATAAATGCTTATTGAATTAAATTAAATGTGTTTGAATATTGATATCCTGTGTTTTAATGTTCCTGAATTGTCATGTTTGTTTGCAGTTCTCGCTTACTATATTTGTAGGCCCTCTCTTTCCCATTATCTTTTAAGCATCCACTTATTTGTTTTGGCTTTGCTGTAATACATATATAAAAGTGACAGTATTCAGCAACATGGTACTTGGATCATTAATTTTCATGTTCTTAGTTTATAAAGACTTTTGGTAGCCTGTCAATTTATCAATGGCATATCCTTCCATGACTCTTTTATTTACTTAAGAAGAAAAGATGAGAGACTTAATATGAAATGTCCTCTACAGAAATTGAGAACTAGATGACTATTTTGCAGAAAAGAAAAAGGGGTCTTTTGATTTTTCAGGCTGAATTGTTTTGTCAAGTATAGGCCATAAAGCCATGAGTCTAAGCTTAAAGTGAGAAGCTTGAAATGCTGCCTATCAACAGCAAATGTCAATGGAAGAGCATTAGTAATAAATGTCATGGAGAGCTCTAATTACCTCCTGTCGCTCTCCTGCTTTCGGGTAGATGTTCTTTCCATTCAGGTCATGCTGTGGTACATATTAATTAAATCTCTTCAAATGTTATCTGCATTTCTTCAGGCAGTGAAAGTTTATACAGTGATAAAAAAATGGTGTCTTATCTAAAGATAAGCAATAAAATTATAATACATCCTAGTTTGGGGAAGTATTGCCATCTGTAATAAAAATACCAAGTACAAGTTTTAGCACTACCTCTAGCTGTATTTTTTAAAATAATACTTTGTTTGTAGAAAAGTAGATATGAACAATAGTTGTGTCAATAGATATTGCTAAAATGGTGGTCAGAAAAGCTAAGGTTCAAATACTTCCTCTCATGATTACCAGTTTTGAGGTATAAGGAAAATCACTTAGTCTTCTTGGCACCTCAATTTCTTTATCTGTACAATAGGAATAATACTTACTAGTAATGTGAAAATGGGTAAAACACACTACCTCATCTGAGAAGCTGGGATACATGTAGCATCAACCTCCAAGGGTTTTATGAAGATTAGATGGAAGGAAGTATTTTTTCAAACTTTAAAAATATATATATAAAGGTCAGTTATTGATACCATAATCAACAAATATATTTCAAATAATTGGTTTTTAAATGTTTTCTTTCAGGTTTTCAGTCTAGGAAAAAAAGAATCTTCCCTTAAATTAAAACATTTCTATGAAAGGAGTTATTTTCTGAGCACTTTTCATTGAAAGATGGCATCAGTCCTTAGTTGCAAAAAGGTTCTTTCCTCTGATAAATTATTGTGTGTACACAGTTTTATATATAAACAGTCTGTAGTTTCTAGCTGTAGAGCTCATTTTGTTTCTCTTTGAACATAAAAATAGACTGTTCTATGTTTGCTTAGCAAGAAAAAAAGTCTATTATTTAATCATAAAGAGTTTATCTCTCCCTTTCCCTCCTCCCCCCCTCACTGTGTGAATCCCAAATATACTACTTATCACTTATGTGAGATTTAATAATCTGGGATTCAGTTTCCTCATTTAAAAAAAGAAGGTTGAACAAGATGGTCTCATAGACCCTGTCACCTCAAAATATGTGATCTCAGATCATTCACACACACACACACACACACACACACACACACACACACACACGTATGTGTATGTGTATGTGTATATGGATATGGATATGGATATGGATATGGATATGGATATGGATATCTGTAGATAGACAGACAGACAGAACAGAGATGGCATAGACCAGGTCTAAACAAGCTGTTGCAGAACTGGATTGGGAGTCATTGTCCACCTGACAGGTAATAATTCATTTACTTCCCTACAGCATGGAAGATACAGCTAATTCAGTTTGGTACTGCCTTCATGTGCTTGGTTATTCATGCTACTACTCTTGGGTCTGGAGCCTTAAAGAAAAGTTAGCCCATTGTACCTTGGATGTTCTTTTTTTTTTTTTTTTTGTACTCTAAACAAGGAAATTGTGCCAATGTTTAATTTTTAGTTCCTTGAATCAATTATATATCAAATGTAGTTCCAATAATATATATTTTAAAACTAGCCTAAGTTTTTTGAGGTAGGACAGCAGCTTGAGACATTGTTTCCATCACATCTTGACATCTTCTGTAATTTTATTTTTTTGTTATTCCTTGTGAATAGAATACCTATAAAATTTTATTTATAGCTGTTAAAATCCTATGTTTCTATTTAGTATCTAAAGGTCATTTTTCTATGTTGTCTTGCCTCGTTCCTTTAGTCAGAAACTATCTTTCATTCTTTCAACCTTGCTTGTTACTGGAGATTAGTAAGGAGTTTATTCCTTGTTATGCGGAGTTACAAATATTTTATATTATGACCGCAAAATTAATGACCGCCAGAAACTCCCAGTCTTTATACAATTCCCAGCCTTTATAAAATAATGTAGAATGAACCTATCTGTGTTTGTCATTTTTTGTTGTTGTTGCAATTGATGTTCCTGTTGTTGTTATTGTTGTTTTGTAAGAAGCATCAGGCTTGGAAACAGAAGACGCCAGTCAAAAATGATCTAAATTACTTTAAGACCATATTGCAGAACAGTTGCAGATTCTTTTTTTTATTAATTGTTTGTTTATTTTTAGTTTACAAGATTCAGTTCCATAGTTCCTTGAGTTTCAAATTTCCCTTCCCTCCCCCGCCCCCATCCGTCCACGAAGGCATATAATCCAGCATAGGATCAGCAAATACTTTCACATTAGACATTAGTCAGGTTACAAAGGCCTATTGTACTAGATGGAATGAAAAATGTTAAAGAGGAAATATAACCAAACAATGAAAAGAAAAAGATCAAGTACTTTGCTTCAATAAGGATTCAAACTCAGTTCTTTTTAGTTATTTCTCTGGATGTAGGCATCTCTCTCCTTCATGAGACTTTTGGGATTGGCTTATATCACTGCATTACTGAGAAGAGCCCAGTCTATCATAGTTTGTCATCACACATATGTTGTGTCTGTGAATTTATACAATTTTCTCCTGGTTCTACTCTTCTCACTCAGCATCAGTTTGTATAAACCTCTCCAGGTAAATATGAAATCCGCTTCCTCCTTGTTTCTTATAGCACAATAGTATTCCATTAGATGCATATACCACAAATTCTTTAGTCATTCCCTAATTGATGGGCACGCCTTTAATCTCCAATTCTTTGCAACCACGAAAAGAGCTGCTATAAATATTTTTGTACATATGGGTCTTCCTCCCTCTTCCATGATATCTTCAGAATATTACCCTAGAAGTACTATTTTTGAGTCAAAGGGTATGAAATTTATAGTCCTTTGGGCATAATTCTAGATTGCTCTCCAAAATGCCTGGATAAGTTCACAACTCCACCAGCAATGCATTAGTGTTCCAAATTGCCCACATCCTCTCTAGCATTTGTCACTTTCCTGTTTTGACATCTTAGCCAATCTGACTGGGGAGATGTGGTACCTCAGAGTTGTTTTGATTTGCATTTCTCTAATCAATAGTGATTTAGTGCATCTCTTCATATGCTGATAGATATCTTTAATTTCTTTCTCTGAAAAGTGCCTGTACATACCCTTTGACCATCTATCAATTGGGGAATGACTTGTATTCTTATAGATTTGACTCAATTCTCTGTATATTTTATAAATGAGTCCTTTATCAGAGACACAAGTTGTAAAAATTATTTCCCAATTTCCCACCTCTCTCTTGATCTTGGTTACATTGGCTTTGTTTGTACGGAAGCTTTTCAATTTAATACAATCAAAATGATCCATTTTGCATCTTATAATGCTCTCTAATTCTTGTTTCATCCTAAAGTCTTTCCCTCTCCACAAATCTGAGAGGTAAACTATTCCTTGCTCTCCAAGATTGCTTACAGTATCATCCTTTATACCTATATCATGCACCCATTTAGACTTGATTTTGGTATGTGGTGTTAGATAATGGTCTATGTCCAGTTTCTGCCATACTATATTTCAGTTTTCCCAGCAATTTTTGTCAAATAATGCATTCTTATCCCCAAAACTGGGTTCTTTTAGTTTATTAAACAATGAATTACTATACTCATTAACTGCTGGATCTTGTGCGACGAAATTGTTCCATAGATCCACTACTCAATTCTTCAGCCAGTAGCAAGCAGTTTTGATGACAGATTAATAAGATTAATAATTAATTAATAATTAATAATCTGGTATAGCAAGTCCACCTTCCCTACCATTTCTTTTCATTAATTCTCTTCATGTGCAACACCTTTTCTTCTTCAAAATAAATTTTGATACTAATTTGTCATACTCTATAAAGTAGTTTTTAGGTAAATTGATTGGTATGGCACTAAATATATATGTTAGTTTGGGTAAAATTGCAATTTTATTATGGTAGCTCAGTCCAGACACAAGCAATTGATATTTTCCCAATTAGTTAGATCTGACTTTATTTGTGTGAGAAGTGTTTTGTTGTTGTGATCATATAGGTCCTGGGTTTGTTTTGGCAGGTAGATTCCCAAATATTTTATGATGTCTACAGTGACTTTAAATGGTATTTCTTTTTCTATCTCTTGCTGTTGCATTTCATTATCGATATACAGGAATGCCGAGGATATATGGAGGCTTATTTTATATACTGCAACATCGCCAAATTTATTTATTGCCTCAAGTAGTTTTTTACTTGATTCTCTGCAATTCTCAAAGTATATCATCATATCATCTGCAAAGAGTTATAGCTTGATCTCTTCTTTACTTAATTTGATTCCTTTGATTTTCTTTTTCTTCTCTAATTGCTACTGCTAATGTTTCTAGTATGAGATTGAATAAGAGGGGTGATAGTGGACACCCTTGTTTCACTCCTGATCTTATTGGAAATGCCCATTGCATATAATACTTGCTGATGGTTTCAAATAGATGCTATCTACTATTTTAAGGAAGGCCCCATTTATTCGTATACTTTCTAGTGTTTTAAATAGGAATGGATGTTGTACTTTGTCAAAAGCCTTTTCTGCATCTGTTGAGATAATCATGTGGTTTCTGCTAGTTTTATTGTTGATAGGATCAATTATATTGATGGTTTTCCTAATATTAAACCATGCTTGCATTCCTGGAATAAATCCTGCCTTATCAAAGTGTATTATTCGTGTGATAAGTTGTTGCAGTCTTTTAGCTAATATTTTATTTAAACTTTTTGCATCTGAATTCATGAGTGAAATTGGTCTATAATTTTCTTTCTCTATTTTATCTCTTCTGGATTTAGGAATCAGTACCAACTTTGTGTCATAGAAAGAATTTGTTAGGACTCCTTCTTCAAAAATTTTCCCAAACAATTTTTAGGGTATTGGAATCAATTGTTCTTTAAATGTTTGATAGAATTCACTAGTAAACCCTTCTGGCCCTGGGGATTTTTTCCTAAGGAGTTCACTGATGGCTTGTTTAATTTTTTTTCTGAGATGGGGTTAAGTAATTTACTTCCTCTTCAGTTCCTCTGGCCAACTTGTATTTTTGTAAAAATTCATCCATATCACTAAGATTCTCATAATTATGTACATACAATTGGGAAAAATAATTCCTAATTATTGTTTTGATTTCTCTTCATTGAAGGTGGATTCACCCTTTTGATTTTTGATACTCATACATAATTTGTTATTCTTCTTTCTTTTTTTATTATATTGACTAAGGGTCTATCAATTTTATTGAGTTTTTTCATAAAATCAGTTTTTAGTTTTATTTATTAATTCAAGAGTTTTATTAATTTCCATTTTATTAATCTCTCCTTTGGTTTTCCATATTTCTAATTTAGTACAAAATTGGGGATTTTCAATATGTTCTTTTTCTAGCTTTTTCAATTGCATGCTCAATTCATTGACCTCCCTTTTCTCTAATTTATTCATATATGCACTCAGGGATATAAAACTTCCTCTAAGAACTGCCTTTAATGCATCCCACAAGTTTTGGTATGTAGTCTCATTATTATCATTCTCTTGAAGGAAATTACTGATTGTTTCTATAAGTTCTTGTTTGACCCACTCATTCTTTAGCATTAAATTCTTTACTTTCCAATTATTTTTAGTCTATCTTTCCTTGGCCTTTTATTGCATATAATAATTATTACATCATTATCTGAGAATGATGCATTTAATATGTCTGCCTTTCTGCACCAAACTGTGAGGCTTTTATGCCCTAGTACGCGGTCTATTTTTGAGTATGTACCATGCACTGCTGAGAAGAAAGTAAATTCCTTTTTATCCCCATTCAATTTTCTCCAGAGATCTATCATGTCTAGTCTCCCTAAAATTCTATTAGCCTTCTTAAATTCTTTCTTCTTTATTTTGAAGTGAGATTTATCAAGTTCTGAGAGGGGGAGATTAAGGTCTCCCACTAGTATAGTTTTGTTATCTATTTCTTCCACTAATTACTTTTACTTCTCCTCTACAAAATTGGATGCTACACCATTTGTTGCATATATATTAAGTAATGATATTGCTTCATTCTCGATGGTGTCTTCTAGCAGGATATAGTTTCCTTCCTTATCTCTTTTAATTAGATCTATTTTTGCTTTTGATTTATCTTAGATAAGTATTGCTACCCCTGTTTTGTTTTGTTTTTTTTACTTTAGCTGAAGCATAATAAATTCTACTCCAACATTTTACATTTAGTCTGTAGGTATCACTTTGTTTCAAATTTGTTTCTTGTAGACAGTGCGGTGTAGGATTATGATTTTTAATCCATTCTGGTCTCCACCACTGTTTTATGGGAGATTTCATCCCATTTACATTCACAGTAAAGATGACTATCTGTCTCTTCCCAGCCATCCTATTCCCTCCCCTGATTATGTTTTTGTTTCTTCCTTCTTCCTTCCCCTCCTTGACATTTCCCTTTTGACCACCGCATCCCTTAATGTTTCCACCCAGTGACCCCCTTCTTTATCTACTGTCTTCCCCTACTATTATTTCCCTCCCCTCTAACTCCCCCTTGACTCTCCTCCTTTTTATCCCCCCCTTTAACCTCCTACTGCCTATAGGACACAATAAATTTTTATACCTATAAGAGTGTGTTACTCCCTGTTTGACACAAAACCAATGAGAGTAAATTTCAAACAGTGCTCCTCTCCCTCCCTCCTTTTCCTCTATTTAATGAATTTACATGTCTATTCAAATTAGCATCTTGAACTTAACTGATTATGTTGATCCCTCTTTGAACCAGAACCAGTGAGAATAGTGTTTGAGAGATGTTCCTGTCCCTCTTTCTTTCCCCTCTACTATAGTGTGTTTTTATGCCTCTTCAAATGGCATACTTTACCTTTTTCTAACTCATACTTTCCTTTTATCCCATTACAGTCCATTTGATCCCCTTAATAAGGTTTTCTTTTTTTAATCTTCAGGTTAGTTCATTCATACCCACACCCTCTCTCTGTGTGTAACCCTTTTAAAGGTTAAGATAATCATATAAATTTCATTATTGACAGTTATCAGCTCCTCATATAGGGATGTGAACATTTTGCTCTTGTTGCATACCAAGTTATGTGCATGTGTGCATGAGTGTTTGTTGTTTGTGTGCATGTATGTATGTGTGAGTCTGTGTTTTCCTTGTTCACTTTTTTATGTCTTTCTTGAGTCTTGTCATTGGAGATCAAATTTTCCATTGAGCTCTGGCTTTTTCATCAGGAAAGTCTGGAAGTCCCTTATTTCATCAAATGACCATCTCCTTGCCTGAAAGATTATGCTCAGTTTTGCCAAGTAGTTAAACCTCGGTTATAGTCCTAGCTCTCTTGCCCTACTAAATATCAAATTCTAATCCCTCAATCTTTTAATGTAGAAGCTGCTAGGTCCTGTGTGATCCTGACTGTAGTTCCACAATATTTGAATTGTTTCTTTTTGGCTGCTTGCAGTATTTTTTCCTTAATCTTGTAATTCTGCAATTTGGCTACTATACTTCTTGGAGTTTTCAATTTGGGATCTCTTTCAGGAGAAGTCTGGTAAATTCTTTTGATAACTATTTTATCTTCTGATTCCAGGACTTCAGGAAAGTTTTCTTTGACAATCTCTTGGAGGATGTTGTCCATACTGCTTTTTTCATCATGGTTTTTTGATAGACCAAAAATTATTAAGTTATCTCTCCTGGATCTGTTCTCTAGGTCATTCATTTTTCCGGTGAGATATTTTACACTTTCTTCCCATTTTTCAATCATCATGTTTGGTTTGATTGACTCTTGGTGAAACATAGAGTTCTGAGTTTCAATTTGATTGATTCTAATTTTTATCCCATTATAATGTTCAGTTAGTTTTTGAAGGTGCTTTTTTAGGGATGTATTTTCTCTAATTACTTCACTAGTTTTACTTTTTAAGGATTTGTTGTCTTCAGTGAAACTTTTTTTCCCATTTGGTCACTGCCTCCCTGATTTGGTCTTTAAAATCTTTCTTAAGCTCCTCCAAGAATGTTATTTGGGCTTGAGACCAGTTCATATTTCCTTCTGTGGTCTCAGGTGTGGGTAAAGAGTTCAAGTTGTCCTCTGCATTTGGTTGTTCTTGACCTACATAATAAGCTCGGCTCCATTTTCTTGCCTTCCCCTTCTCACTCTCAGTTTCCTCCCTTCCCATTGTGAGTTGCTATTTCCTAATTTCTCAGGCTGTGAGCTAAGGGTCTGGTTGTTGACTTTGAATGCTGTAGCCTCTGGGTGTATAATTTGAGGTTAAGGCAGGAGTCTCCTGGAGGTATACTGATTTGCACAAAGTAATCTGTGGAGGTGGGGTGGTCTGGCCACATCAGATTTCTGCCTCTATACCCCTGGGCTATGGCTCAGGCAGGCTTTTGCTGGTTAAGTGAGATGGGGCTTGTTGGGACCTTTCACCCTCTTCTCTTCACACTCCTTGCTGTCTCAGTTACACCCCTTTTTGATGACTCCCAAGCCTGAGGCTATTTCCACTATCTAAGGATTTCACTCTGGGTGGGAGTCTTATCTTTGGGTTTTCTACTTAATGAAGGAGGAATGGGAGCAGCTATAGTTTACTTTGCCATTTTAGCCCCTGGAGAATCAGGCAGGGATTTCTAAACTTCCAGGCTGGGGGCTGATAATCCCAGGAGAAACTGCTGTCTCTGCTGTGGGCCCCTGAGCCCTCTCTTACCTGGCTCCAATGATTCCTCCTGTCCCCTTGTGAGATGCTGGTGAGATGGCTACGATTCATCCTTGGGATGGGTAAATTGGCTGGCTGGGGCTCCTTCTGTCTCTAGTGTAGTCTGCTTGTCTGCTCTCAAGTCTGAGCTGTATAGACCCCACATGCTCCACACTCCCCATGTCTGGACCCAGTGGGCACTTTCATGGTCTGGATTCTGCCATGCTGTCTCTTCCATTGGATTCTGTCCCTTCAGAATCCGTTCAGATTCACTTTTTAAGGTTTAGTGACGGGATTCACAGAGGAGCTTAGAGAAGTTACTGCTTCCTTTCTGCCATCTTGGCTCCACCCACTGTTGCAGATTCTTATTGGTTGATGTTACCAAGTGAAAGAAATAAAAAGTCTGAACACCCTCCCTCCCAAAAAAAGAATCATTATCTGCTTTCTAAAACTGATTTGAAAATTCTAGGGTACTATTAATTATTTTCTACTTATCCTACATATTGAGATTATGTACATATGTATATATATATATATATATATATATATATATATATATATATATATTTCCTTCTTGTCTCCCCACTAGCTCCATCAGCTCCTTGAGGGCTGGATGTATCATTTGCCTTTCTTTGTTTCCCTATTGTTTATTACAATGTCTGGTAAATATTATGATGCTTAATTAATGCTTATTGAATGACCGATAAATTGAATTTCCTTGACTATATGTTGCTAATGGTTTTTTGTTTGTTTGTTTGTTTTTTTGTTCCGAATTTTTAGTGCCTCTCAAAGGACATTTCATTCTCATTTTATTGTGGTTGCGTGTATCATTCATTTTTCTTCCTTTACTCTGAGTCATTTCATATATCTATCCAAATTATCTCTGGATTTCTCTAAATATGTTAATATTATTGTTTTGCTTCTAGCTTTGTTTTATATTATACATAATGTTGCTATCAACATTTTTGTACATATGGGTCTTGTCTTGTTGTTAATAATCTCCTTAGAACATGGTTCTAGTATTAGAATCCCTGTGTCAAAGTGTAGGCACAATTTAATTTAGTAGTTTTTATTGATTTCTAGAACAGTTGTAGCAATTCAGCTTTGCCAGCAGTGAAACAGTTTGCCATAGCCTGAGCAAATTCTTTTTCCCATTTTTATGCATATTTGCTAACTTGAAGGGTGCATACCAGTACCTCAGGGTTGGTATGCTTATTAATGATGATGAATATTTTTTCAGGTACTTGTTAATAGTGTACATTTTGTCCAATTGAAACCTATTTGTTATTTCATTTATCTCTGTATATGGTGAGAAATGATCATGGATAATATACATTTGTGTAAATTCCCTCTAGATTTTGGGTGACAGGCTTTTATCAAAAAAGATTTAAATTAAAAAAAAAAGTTTTTGTTTTTGTTTTTGTTTTCCCCCAATTTATCTAGCTAGCTAGGTATAAAAAATTCTATGTGAATTAATTTATTTTCTGGAGAAGTTATTTTTCCAAGATTTTAAAAGAAAACTGTGTGTGTGGGGGGTAAGTAAGTGAGTCAGCACAACCTCCCAACACACTGCCAATGTCTGATAGAACATGCTAATTTCATATCTATAGTACCTCTCTTCAATGAAGGGAGAGAGAGATTTTCTCAAGTCTTCTCTGGAGCCAAATTAGACACATTTTTATAAAACTTTTAGTTCAGCTGCTGGTGTGTTTATCTTTGTTTACATTGGTAGTGTTGTTATGTATTTTTTAAAATTAATTTTGCTTCCATCACTCTGAATCAATTGCAATGTTTTTCTTTCTCAATCATTATGTCATATATTTCCATATTATTGAATTGCTTAATGCAATAACATTAGAAGCAATGACTGTATTTTCTTCTTTTGTTGTAAGAAACTGGGCATGTGACAAGTTCATCTGAGAGAATCTCATATGGAGGATGCTGAGGATTCTGCATCTGAAAGAGTAATGCTGATATTTTTTTCTGGAGACAGAAGCCAAGACAATTGGGGTTAAGTGACTTGCCCAAGGTAACACAGCTAGTAAATGTCAAGTGTCTGAGGCTGGATTTGAATTCAGCTTCTCCTGAGTCAATAGCCAGTCCTTTATTCACTGTGTCACCTAGCTACCACAGTGATGATGGTTTTTGTTTGTTTCTTTGTTTGTTTTTTTTAAATATGCCTTTGGGCAGCTAGGTGGCACAGTAAGTAGAGTGCCGGCCCTGGAATCAGAAGGACCTGAGTTCAGATCCGGCCTGGGACACTTAACACAGATAAACAAATAAACAAAACAAACAAACAAAAAAAACCCAGCCGTGTGACCTTGGGCAAGTTACTTAACCCCAATTGCCCTACAAAAAGCAAAAAAAATATGCCTTAAATATGCCTTGCAGACACTGTGGAACATGAGCTGATATTCTGTAACTGGTACATGTCTACTAAACACTGAGACTGATATGTGGCCACAGAAAAATAGAACTTGGGTTTATTTTTTGTTTTGTTTTGTTTTTTTCTTTTTAATCTCACCATTTATTCTTTTCATTTAAAGTGAGGGAAATTAATCTAAAGTTTTTCACTTTTGAAGTTTTGAAATATTGGGAAAGTGAGCTTTGGGGAGTATCTAGATCATACTGATTTGCAGCCAGTTTAGCATCAAGGTTTGAACAATCAAAGGAGTGACCTTTATGACCCACCCAGTGGTACATAAAATGAGGATTATCTGGCAGCCATGCTACATCTGAATATGAACCTGAAGAGATGAATTCTATGAAGAAATTATACTGAGTGAATTGATTTATTAAGTAATTTATTTATTAATGAATTAATTAATAAATTCAGTCTCCTCAGAGACTGAAGTGGTATAGGGGAAAATGTGCTCCTGAAGCATTGAAGGGATAAATCTAGATACTTTTGTTCTTCCTATATCTTTCTATTTTTAAATACCTTATAAAAGCTAAATTATATTAACTGGTTAAATGGGATTGGAGAGCTAGTCACTGGCATCAAAGAGTAGGTGACATAACTTGTGGGGACTCAAGTCAATAGCATTAGAGAAGACACCAAAAACCCAGTTCTTAGGCTATTCTTCTCACCAAAGTTCTTGATTGATTCATAAAGAATCATAAAATTTAGTCAATAAAGTATTCATTCAGTTCTTTCATCTGTTTCTTTTCTTTACATCTTCATTCTCTTAAATCCTTATTGCCCCTAAGATGATCCTTCCTTAGTTTTCCTTTACACCTTAATTCAATGCATTATTTTAATAAGAGATTAAAAAGGAGAGCATTGATTTAATTGCCTAATCTTCTTTGACAATTGCATTCACTTATATTTGTTTATCATCATTACAAGTCAAATATTCTATTCACCTGTTTTGGTTTTCATTGTTTTTAATCTTTCTTCTTCTGTAATACCTCAAATGTCTGTCCTTCGTTGAATATACATTATTTTTAAGTTGATGATCAAATATATATGTGTGTGTGTGTGTGTGTGTGTGTGTGTGTGTGTGTGTGTCCTGTTTTCTAATGATAGGAAAAAATACAGATGCATACGAATTGATTTTACCTCATATTTGAAAGACTATGGCTGCAACAATTTCCCTGAATTTCCTCTTTTATTTAATTTTACTGTTTACAGATGTGTTGCATGCTAATGAAATTGGTCATGTGACCAACAGAATGAGAACTAGAAAATTTCTCTAATCTTCATGATTTCTCAGACCTCTCCAAAATAGGAAGCATGTACAAGGCATAAAACAATGAATCAATTTCAATTGTATCTATGATCTACGTCACCAAGGAGCTTAGTTATAAAATCTCAATGAACTAATAGCTGTGAATTTTAATCCCTAACATTTAATGTTTCCCCTTTTAACCCCCTCCCCCACTGACCAACATACTCAGCAGGACTCCACAAAGAACTCAAGGATTTGCAGGATAATTTAATTCTACCTTTTTTCCCTCTATCCAGAACTGTGGGAAATATAAAGGTAGAAATATACTGATAGTGGGGCAATAGAAGGCCAGCACAGGGATCGAAGGAAGAGAAGAGTCTGAGCAGGGGGAATCCGGAATGCGTGTCAGGGAGGCACTCCACTTACTCTTAGGGAAAGAGACTCGAATCAGGAAGTGACTTGAAGCAAGGAATGAAGCCAGTGAAATTTGATTTGTCTAGCATGGGAGGAAGCTGAGATGGCTTTGAGGTCCAACCCAGAGGGAAAGAAGAATTAAATTAAAGAAGAAATACTCAGGAAATATGCAATAGAGCAATATAAGGAAAAGAGACTGAAATTACCAAAGATCACAGGACAAAGATAAAGCAGCTAAAAACTTTAAACATTAACAGATAAAGTAACTGGAAAAATATTAATAACAGATGGATATATGACCATTTAATTATCTAAATTAGTCCATACATTTATGAATGAATATTTCAAGATTAAATTTAAATAAATCCATAACTGATGAAGCTGAAAACTCTGTTTTTTCATGAAATTTATATGATACATTCGATCATATTTCAAGTTTTTTCTTGTAGCAATTTGTGGATTTAATCCATCAATACTTCCCCACATTTTATACAATTTTGCTTTATTCTTTCCTCCACTGTATTCAGATTCTTTAAAAATTGTCATATTCTTCTGGGATATCTATGATTCTTAAGTTATTAAGAAACAGATGTTGGTACAGAGGAAGAACCACTGTAGAAAGGAAACCTGGGTGCAGATCTGGCTTCAGACACTTACTAGAGTGTCACCATGGAGAAGTCACTTAAATATTTTTGCCTCTGTTTCACAAGTACCTTCTAATGACTTCATTATTTTGTTTATCAGGCTGGAAGTGTAAAGTGGTATTTGACATCGACATTATAAATAAACCTCTTTCAAAGTAGTGTAACAAATTTAATTAGTTTTGAATGGCTTCAAATGCTTATGACTTTGCAGAGTAAATTTATATATCTTTAAATTAGTAGTTTTCTTCACCATAGCACATCTAGAACTATTTCTATATTGCATAACAAAGCTCTTGACTTTGAATCCAAAAGTTTTATTCAGAAAATTATTTTTATAAAGAAAAACAAAACTTTCCTGTTATTACAAATACTACAGAAATGAACGACACTTCCATCTGTTTTTATAAGTATAATAATGTCAAATACATCAAACCTATTAACTATTTCCAAAATTCCACAGTTGCACTAACATTTAAAGTATTTCCCAATTTTGTTCCAACATATCCTTGTTTCTTCTCATTCTATATCCCTGGTCTACTTGCCATTTCACACACATGCTATTCTATCTCAAATCTATGACATTTTAAAGACTCTCTACCTTGCTTGGAAGACTATTACTTTTTACATTCACTTCTTAGGATCCTAAGCTCCCCATAAAACTCAGCTCAAGAGATATGGTCTACACAAAAACAAACAAAAAGACAAAAAACAGAAACAAACACGAAGAGCATTTCCTCATTCACTTGGTTGAATGCCTTCTTCTGAAATTACATTTATTTAGTATTGATTTATATCTGTAAATCTCAATTGAATTGCCTATTTTAAAATTAAATTCCCAGAAACATCTCAACCTCCATATGTTTAAATCTGAACTTACGGAAACAGAAAAATGCAACCCTAGACTCCTATTTTGGGGGCATAGAGCAGGAAAAGGACTGTGAGGTCAGAGGTCCTGCTCCAAAAGCCCCAGGGGAAAACATGAGCGGGTTGCAGGCCATAGAGGACCTTAAGAAGGACTTTAAAGATCAAATAAGAGAAGTTGAGGAAAAATTAGAAAGAGAAATGAGAAGGATGCAGGAAAAGTATGAAATGAGGGTCAACAGCTTGACTGAGGAAAACAACACCTTAAAAAATAGACTAGCTCAAATGGCAAAGGAGGCCCAAAAGGGCAATGAGGAGAAGAATGCCTTAAAAAGTCGAATTTGCCAGATGGAAAAAGAATCTCAAAAGTTCACTGAGGAGATTCATTCCTTCAGAGTTAGACTGGAGCAAATGGAAGCTAGTGACTTTATGAGAAATCAAGATGCTGTTAAGCAGATCCAAACAAATGAAAGATTAGAAGGCAATGTGAAATATCTCATGGGAAAAACCACTGACCTGGAGAATAGATCCAGGAGATACAATTTAAAAATTATTGGACTACCTGAAAGCCATGATCAGGGAAAGAACCTAGAAATCACCCTTCAAGAAATTCTCAAGGAAAACTGCCCTGATGTTTTAGATCCAGAGGGCAAAATAGAGGTTGAAAGAATCCACAGATCACCTCCTGAAAAAGATCCCAAAAAGAAAACTCCCAGGAATATTATAGCCAGGTTCCAGAATCCCCAGATCAAGGACAAAATACTACAAGTAGCCAGGAAGAAACAATTTCAATATTGTGGAAACACAATCAGAATAGCCCAGGACCTGGCAGCTTCTACACTGAGGGATCAAAGGGCATGGAATATATTCCAGAGGGCAAAAGAACTGGGAATGAACCCAAGGGTCACCTACCCAGCAAAACTGAGTATTTTGTTTCAGGGGAAAATATGGTCATTCAGTGTAATAGAGTACTTTCAAGCATTCTTGAGGAAAAAACCAGAATTGAATAGAAAATTTGACATCCAGACACAGGAGGGAAGAGATGCCTGAGAAGGTAATCGGGGAAGAGAGATCAAGGGGAACTTATCAAAGTTGAACTATTTTCATTCCTATATGGAAAAGCAATAACAGTGACTGATGATATCTTTCTCACTATGAAAATAATGGAAGGTGTGTGGTCATATGAATCCATATGTGAATGTGTGTGTATATGGTTACAGTTATATGGATAGAGGGCATAGGTTGAATTTGTTGGGAAGGGAGAATACTCAAGGGATGAAATTATGAGGTGAGAGAGGAAAGTGGCAAGAGGAGATGGGGAGAGACAGGGTAGGGTAAACTATCTCATGTAGAAGAAGCAAGGGGAAGTGGTTGCAAGGGAGGGGGAGAATAGGAAGGCTAAAAAGGCAAAACCACATTCTCATTGAATTTGGTTCAGGGAGAGAATGACATACATACTAAATGGGATATCTCAACCTGCAGCAGGATAGGGGGAAGGGGTATGAGAGGAGGGATGATGGATGGGAGGGCATCCTTGGGGGAGGGGAGGTTGGAAGTACCCACTATAGAAGAGGGACAGGATCATGTAGGGAATGGACCAGGTGGGGGTGGGATGAGTGGGAGGGAATTATAAGCAGCCTTGTACAATATATCTACTATGATAATGTTTTGCAAAGCTAGACATGTACAACATATACTGAATTACTTATCTCCCCAGAGGGAATGGGTGACAAGGGAGGAAGCAAATGGATCTGAAATTCGAGGTCTTAACATTAAATGTTTCAAATATATATAAATACTATTATTAATACTCTTTTGCTTGTAATAGGGAGATAAGATGTGCAGGCATTGGGACACAAAGATTCACCTTCCTCTAATGGAAAAGTCGAAGGGGGTATGGGAGAAGGTATGGGACAGAGCAGATTGGAGGAAGCGATATCTTGTGGGATTACTGTTCTGGGAGGTTGGGTAGGGGAATAATGGGGGAAAAATGATTGTAACTCAAAATCTGGCAGAAATGAATGATGTAAAACAGAAGTTAATAAAGCATTTGTTTAAAAAAAAATCTGAACTTACATAACCTTATTTGCAACACTACCCTATTCTAATCTTCCCTATTTCTTTCAAAGGTATTATCATTCTTCCAGGATCCCAGGTGTGTAACCTCAGCATTATCCTTCAGTCTTCGCCCTCCTTTCCCTTTATAAATGCGAAATCATATGCCAAACCTTTTTTTTTTTATGGCCACATATCTCATATCCAATCATTTTTGTAAACACACAGTATAACAACAAGCATGTTAGCATAACCAGGACGGCTGCTAACAAGGTTCTTTGATCTACTTTTCTAAAGGAAAGCAATTTTATAAAGGTCAAGAATCTTACTTCACTCACACACACACACACACACACACACACACACACACACAAACACATATTCATTCATTCATTCATTCATTCATTTATTTGTTTGTTTGTTTTATGTAATGCACTTAGTTCAGGGGAAAGAGTCAGTACCCTGAATTTCAGAGAATATATAAACAGAAATTACAAGAAGAAAAAAATACAGTCAGAGAAAATAACACAAATCAACAGACAGGGCTTCTAGCTGTCTATCAAAGCTATTCATACATAGATACCAGAGAGAGAAAGACCAGCATCTGGGTTTTCAAAGTTGGGGGATCCTTAAGAGTCACCCAGAGTCTCCCCTAACCAAATCACAAGAACACTCTTCCAATGAGTGAGCCCCAAAGCAAAACCTCACCTCACAGTACCCATGTCTTTATTCAGAGCCAGAAGATGTCACAAACCTCTTGATCCACTGACAAATTACAAAGAAACAAAAGCTGTGGTCCTTATGAAAAATAAGATTCCCCTAATCAGGCTTCTCTTGTCGGGTTCCATGTGAGGACTATTAATGGGCGTAAAAACTCTTCAACTCCCGTTAACATTACACACACACACACACACACACACACACACACACACACACACACACACACACACATATCTATCATCTTTGTTCAGGCCCTCAATGTCTCTTAGTTTGATTATTATGACAGGCTCTTAATTCAACTTCCCTCAATTCTTTCACTATTCCAGTCTATCCTGTGATTTTCCTTTAAGTACAGACTTTATTTTGCCATTCCCCCACTGAATCAACTCAATGACTTCCTACTGCCACTAACATATAGATGTATATATATATATATATATATTTTTTTTTTCCTGTTTATTGCTCTTTGTAACCTAATCATAATTTATCTTTTAATCTTCAATGGACATTGCAAAGTTTGTCATACTCTATGAACTGGCCATACTGGTCTTTCTATTCCTCATATACTGCACTTTACCTCCTATCTCCATGCTTTTACTCTAGCCATCCCACATGCCTGGAAAGAACTCTTTCCCCTTAACATTAAAGAAAACCTCTTAGTATGAAGAAGTACAGACATTATTTTAAGGGTCAATACTACTATTATCATTCCTTTAAACTAACTTGTATTTGACTTCTTTGAATGCATTTGCATATATTTACCACATATTTCTCTATGAACTGTTTGTCTTACCTGTTTGAATGGGCTCCATGCAGGTAGACAGTGTTTTATTCCTTATACTTGTATCTACAGCTTCAGCAACAAGTCTGGTGTCACATAGTAGGTGCTTGGTAAATGCTTATTTGTTGACTAAAATATACATTTAGTTGATACTGGAGTAATATAATTGGAAAAAGTGTATACTCTTGAATTTTTATACATGATGTAGCATACAATAAATAACAAGGCTTTATGCCTAGTAGGTATTAACTATATACTTCAAATTTGGGGGTTAAAACAGAATGAAGACTTTGGAGCCATTCTACATCTTCTTAATTGTTACATTTCTTCAATTAAAAAAATAAGTGCAATGTGGAAGATCAAATAACTTATGAAATTCATGGCAAACCTAACATTGACATATTTTCTTATGATAAAGACCATTCACTAAAGTTGTAAAACCACAGTGAATCTTAAAAGCAAACCCGAAAAAAAGGCACATGCCAAATCTTGAAATTAACTCAATGTTTTTTTTAATTAATTTGTTTGTTTATTTTTAGTCTACAAAATTCAATTCCATAGTTCCTGGAGTTTAAAATTCCCCTTCCCTCCCTCCCCCCATACCCCACGAGAGCATATAGGGCAGTAAAGGATCTGCAAATATTTTCACATTGGATATTAGTCAGGTTACAAAGACCAGTTGTGCTAGATGGAATGAAAAATGGTAAAGAGGAAATAAAACCAAACAATGAAAAGAAAAAGATCAAGTAGTTTGCTTCAACCAGGATTAAAATTCAGTTCTTTCTAGTTATTTCTCTGGATGTAGGCATCTCTCTCCATCATGAATAATTTGAGGTTGACTTATATCACAGCATTGCTAGGAAGAGGCAAGTCTGTCATAGTTGGTCATCACACATATGTTGTGTCTGTGATTATATACAAATTTCTCCTGGTTCTACGCTTCTCACTCGGCATCAGTTTGTATAAGCCTCTCCAGGTAAATATGAAGGGTGACTGTTCCTCCTTTCTTAAAGCACAATAGTATTCCATTACATGTATATACCACAACTTGTTTAGCCAATCCCCAACTGATGGGCACCCTCTTAATGTCCAATTCTTTTAAATCACAGAAAGAGCTGCTATAAATATTTTTGTACATATGGGTCTTCCTGCCACTTCTATGATCTCTTTGGGATATAAATGTAGAATTCCTATTGCTGGGTCAAAGGGTATGAAATTATTTATAGCCCTTTGGGCATAATTCCAGATTGCTCTCCAAAATGGTTGGATAAGTTCACAACTCCACCAGCAATGCAATAGTGTTCCAATTTGCCCACATCCTCCCTAGCATTTGTCATTTTTCTGTTTTGCCATGTTAGCCAAACTGACTAATGAGATGTGGTACCTCAGAGTTGTTTTGATTTGCATTTCTTTAATCAATAGTGATTTAGAGCATTTCTTCATATGCTTATAGATATCTTTAATTTCTTTCTCTGAAAACATCCTGTTCATATCTTTTACCATTTATCAATTGGGGAATGACTTGTATTCTTATAGATTTGACTCAATTCTCTGTATATTTTAGAAATGACTCCTTTATAAGAGACATAATTTGTAAAAATTATTTCTCAATTTCTCACCTCTCTCTTGATGTTGGTTATATTGGCTTTGTTTGTACAGAAGCTTTTCAGTTTAATGTAATCAAAATTATCCATTTTGCATTTTATAATGCTCTCTAATTATTGTTTGGTCCTAAAGTCTTTCCCTCTCCACAAATCTGAAAGGTAAACTGTTCCTTGCTTTCCGTGATTGCTTACAGTATCATCCCTTATACCTAGATCATGCACCCATTTAGACTTGGTTTTGTTATATGGTGTTAGATAATGGCCTATGCCCAGGTTATTCCATACTATATTCCAGTTTTCCCAGCAGTTTTTATCAAATAGTGCATTCTTGTGCCAAAAACTGGAGTCTTTTGGTTTATCAAACAGTAGACTACTATACTCATTAACTGCTGGATATTGTGCACCCAATCAATTCCATTGATCCACTACTCTGTTCCTAAGCCAGTTCCAAGCAGTTTTGGTGACTGCTGATGTATAATACAGATTAAAATCTGGTAAAGCTGGTCCGCCTTCCATAGCATTTCTTTTCATTAATTCCCTTGATATTCTAGACCGTTTCTTCTTCCAAATAAATTTTGGTACTATTTTCTCTATCTCTATAAAGTAGTTTTGCTCTTTTTTTGTTTGGTAAAATGATGGGTATGGCAATAAATATGTAATTTAGTTTGGGTAAAATTGTCATTTTTATTATATTAGCTTGACCCAGCCACAAGCAATTGATATTTTCACAATTAGTTAGATCTGACTTTATTTGTGTGAGAAATGTTTTTGTAGTTGTGATCATATAGGTCCTGGGTTTATTTTGGCAGGTAGATTCCCAAATATTTTATAATATCTAGAGTGACTTTAAATGGGATTTCTCTTTTTATCACTTGCTGTTGAATTTCATTAGAGATATACAGGAATGCCGAGGATTTATGTCAGTTTATTTTATATCCTGTAACTTTGCCAAATTTATTTAATGTCTCAACTAGTTTTTTACTTTGCTTTCTAGAAATCTCTAAGTATATCATCATATCATCTACAAAGAGTGATACCTTGGTCTCTTCTTTGCAGAATTTTATTGCTTTGATTTCTTTTTCTTCTCTAATTCTGCTAATGATTCTAGTACCAGATTAAATAAGAGGGGTGAAAATGGACACCCTTGTTTCACTCCTTATCTTATTGGAAATGCTTCTAGTTTATCACCATTGCATATAATACTTGCTGTTGGTTTTAAATAGACACTATCTACTATTTTAAGCAAGGCTTGATCCATTTATTCCCATATTTCTAGTGTTTTTAATAAGAATGGATGTTGTACTTTGTCAAAAGTCTTTTCTTCATCGATTGAGATAATCATGTGATTTCTGCTAGTTTTATTGTTGATAGGATCAATTATACTGATGCATCCTTACATTCCTGGAATAAATCATACCTGATCAAAGTATATTATTCTTCTGATAAGTTGTTGCAGTCTTTTAACTAATATTTTATTGAATTTTTTTTGCATTTAAATTCATGAGGGAAATTGGTCTATAATTTTCTTTCTCTGTTTTATCTCTTCCTGATTTAGTTATCAGTACCATATCTGTGTCATAGAAAGAATTTGGTAAGACTCCTTCTTCACTAAGTTTCCAAAATAGTTTACAGAGTAGTGGAATCAATTGTTCTTTAAATGTTTAATAGAATTCATTATTAAAACCACCTGGCCCTGAGGATTTTTTCCTAGGGAGTTCTTTGATGGCTTGTTTGATTTATTTTTTTGAGGTGGGGTTATTTAAGTAATCTATTTCCTCTTCAGTTAATCTGGGCAACTTGTATTTTTGTATATATTCATGCATTTCACTAAAATTGTCAAATTTATGTGCATACAATTGGGAAAAATAATTCCAAGTTATTGTTTTGATTTCTCTTTATTGGAGGTAGATTCACCTTTTTTTTTGATATTCATAATTTGGTTTTCTTCATTCTTTTTTATCATAGTGTCTAAGGGTCTATCAATTTCATTGTTTTTTTTAAACCAGCTCTTAGCTTTGTTTATTAATTCAAGAGTTTTCTTAATTCCTATTTTATCAATCTCTCCTTTGTTTTTCAATATTTCTAATTTAACACTAAATTGGGAATTTTCTATTTGTTCTTTTCTAGCTTTTTCAATTGCATGTCCAATAAATTGACCTCCCTTTTCTCTAATTTATTCATGTATGCACTCAGGGATATAAACCTTCCCCTAAGAACTGCCTTTAATGTATCCCACAAATTTTGGTATGTTGTCTCATTATTATTATCTTCTTGAATGAAATTACTGATTGTTTCTAAAATTTCTTGTTTGATCCACTCATTCTTGAGTAGTAAATTGTTTAATTTCCAATTAGTTTTTATTCTATCTTTCCATGGACCTTAATTGCATATAATGTTCATTGCATCATAATCTGAGAATGATGCATTCAATAATTCTGCCTTTCTGCACCAAATTTGAGAATTTTATGCAGTTCTACGTGGTCTATTTTTGAGTATGTACCATGCACTGTAAGAAGAAAGTAAATTCCTTTTTATCCCCATTCAGTTTTCTCCATAGATCCATATCTAGGCTCTCTAAGATTCTATTCACCTCCTTAACTTCTTTCTTGTTTATCTTGAGGTTAGATTTATCGAGTTCAGAGAGGGGGAGATTAAGGTCCCCCACTAGTATAGTTTTGCTATCTATTTCTTCCTCTAATTCCTTTAATTTCTCCTCTAGGAATTTGCATGCTTCATCACTTGTTGCATATATGTTAAGTAATGATATTGCTTCATTCTTGATGGTGCCTTTTAGCAGGATATAGTTGCCTTCCTTATCTCTTTTAATTAGATCTATTTTTGCTTTTGCTTTATCTGAGATAAGGATTGCTACACCTACTTTTTTTTTTTACTTTAGCTGAGGCATAATAAATCCTACTCCCGCTTTTACCTTTACTCTGTGGGTATCCCTTTGTTTTAAATATGTTTCTTCTAGACAGCATATTGTAGGACTATGGTTTTTAATCCATTCTGCTATTTGGGTCTGTTTAATGGGAGTGCTCATCCCATTTACATTCACAGTAATGATGACTATCTGTCATTTTCCCTCCATCTTATTCCCTCCCCTGCTTAAGTTTTTGTTTCTTCCTTCCCCTACTTAAGGTTTTCCCTTTTGACCATCCCCTCCCCCAGTGTTCCCACCCAGTGAACCTCCTTATTTACCTAACTTCTACCCTTACTATTATTTCCCTTCCCTCTAACCCCTCCCCTTTACTCTCCTCCTTTTTATCACCCCCTTTTCCCTCCTACTGCCTATAGGACACAATAAAGTTTTATACTTTTCTTGCAATTTTTCGATCGTCTGGTTTTGTTTGATTGACTCTTGCTGCATCATAGAGTTCTGAGCTTCAATTTGATTGTTTCTAATTTTTATCGAATTACAGTCTTCAGTTATATTTTGATGTTCCTTTTGTAGGGAGGTATTTTCTCCAGTTACTTCACTGAGATGTTTTTCCAAGTTGGTCACTGCCTCCCTGATTTGGTCTTTAAAATTTTTCTTAAGCTCCTTCAGGAATGCTATTTGGGCTTGAGACCAGATCATGTTTCCTTCTGTGGTCTCAGGTGTGGGTAGAGAGTCTATATTGCCCTGTGTATTTTGTTGTTCTTGCCCTGCATAGTATGCTTGAATAGACTTTTTTGCCTTCCCCTTCTCCTTCTCCGCTTCTTTTTTTCCCATTTTGGCTTCCTGTTTCTTAGTTTCTCAGGCTATGAGTTTAGGGCCTGATCCTTGACTTTGAATACCTCTGGGTGACTAGTTCATGGCTAAGTCAGGGAAGTCAATGAGGGATGTAGATGCATAGGTGTGGGTGCCTCTGACCACTTCAGATTTCTGCCTCTATACCCCTGGGCTATAAGTAGGCTTTTGTTGGTGAGGAGAGGTGGGGCTTGTTGGGACCCCACCCTCTTTTCTCTTCAGACTCCTGGCTATCTCAGTTACACCCCTTCTTGGAGACTCTCAAGCCTGGGGCTGTTTCCATTAACTTGGGATTTCAATCTGGGTGGGAGACTTATCTTTGGGTTTTCTGCTTCATGAAGGAGGGATGGGAGGATCAGAGCAGCTAGAATTTACTTTGCCACTCCAGCCCCTGTATTACACAGGCAGGCAGTTTCTAAACTTCCAGGCTGGGGGCTTATAGTCCTAGGAGCAGTTGCTGTCTCCTCTGCGGGCCCCTGAGCCCTCTCTTACCTGGCTCCAATGATTCCTCCTGTCCCCTGGTGAGATGCCAGGAGATGGCTGCAATTTCATTTGGGGATGGGTAAGTTGGCTGTCTGGGACTTCTTCTGTCTCTGGTGTAGTCTGCTTGTCTGCTCTCAAGTCTGAGCTGTACAGACATGCTCTCCCAGTCTGGACCCACTAGGCACTTTCATGGGCTGGATTCTCCATGCTCTATCTCCCAGTGCATTCTGTCACTCCAGAATCTGTTCAGATTCACTTTTTAAGGTTTAGTGACGGGATTCATGGAGGAGTTTAGAGAAGCTACTGCTTCCTTTTTGCCATCTTGTCTCCAACCCCAATTGTGTCAATACTTAAAATTCCTTAGTTCATGTCTCACTATGTAGTATGTCCATTGTGTCTCTTCTCTAGCTCCTCAACAAAAGAGAAAAAAGATGTAATTTTCTTTTCAAATAGGTTTTCCTTTTTTTATCCATAGGGGAAGGATAATGCTATTTGTGACTTATTCAACTTCCTCCTAAATTTGCAAAAACTACTTTGTATCTTTTTTTCAAATGTGCTATATTACGGTTTTGCACTGTCATAGTCCAAGATACATTTAAAGAACATAAGTTGTTAGTGTGAAAACTGCTCCAAAGAAATCCCCAAAGGTTGACATTTCTGTATTGAATATTTCCTTATTCTGAGTGATAGTGAAAATTTGTTACTGGCAGAGTGTTATGCTTTCCTGGAAAAAAAAGTAAACATGTCATGTAAATCCAACCCTACATGAGTAAAGAATTATTGCAAGGGAAGATGGAATATTTGTTTTTACATTTTTTTAAATAGAAGTATGTGATACTTCTTAACCACACTGATAACTTAGAAATTAGGAGAAGGACCTGATCTCTGACTTCCTTGATAGATTGAAGTCTCAGTTGACAAAATTCTTCCTAGCTATGCAGTCAGTGACTTCTCTGATATGTATAACTATAGAGTTTCCTAGAGCACTGAGATGTGCAGCAATTTGCCCATGGAAATAGCCAGTTTATGGCAGAGGTGGGACATCAACCCAGGCCTTCCTGTCTGGTAAAACATTCCATCTCTATCTACTATACTATATTCACTAAATGCTTAATAGTTCAACAACATTTTTATGTATTCTGCTGAATTTGGTAAAAGTTAAAGAAAAATTAAAAAAAGTTATGTTTGATGTCAGGAAAACTTGGTTTCAAGTTCCTACTTTGACATGTCATATCATGTGTCAGACATATGATACATGAGCATGAGAAAATCACTTAAACTATCTGTGCTTCCAGAAGTTCAAAAGATTTGTTACCTATGAGGTGCTGGTCTTCATCAATGAAACAGATTTTCTCCCTCAGAGTTACACATGATACCAAAGCATTTCTCCTTTTCCCACCCCCAAAAGATCTGGTTTGATTTTCAAAGATCAAAGTGTAAGTTAAGGATAATTATCCACATATTTCATATTGAGAAACTTTACACAACTAAGGATTTCCCTCAATTGTGGCCATATTTTTTTACATAGATATAATAGCTAGAAGGGACACCAAAGGCCATCTTAGTGAACTCCCTCATTTTATTCATTGCAAAACTGAAAAGCAGAAAGTTAAGTGACTTTCTAAAGGTCACACATTTAGCAAGTAATTTAGATTCTAGTTTCTAGACCAATCTCTAATAAACTTCTCTCATATCTTCTCAAAATCCACCCTTTTTTGCATCTACCAACTCCTGCCTCACTACATGCTAGTTTCCCATTATAATGTGACTTTTAGAATAGCAAGACAAGGCTTACATTGTGCTACTAAATCATTCATTTTGCTTGCTTTGTTTATGTTTGTTTGCTTCTCAGTGAATTGACTGAAAATTTAAGTCACTTACAAGTTTTTTGTCAGATAAGTTCTCTATTCCAATGTTTTTTGTTGTTTGTTTTTTTTTTTTTAATTTGTAGAAACTGAATTAACACAGTATAAAAGCACAAGATTTAGAGTCTGAATATTCCTGGGATCAAATACCAGCTCTGTGCTTTACAACTTATGCAAATTGAGGACAAATTACCTGTCCTCTTTTACCTTCAGCTTCAGCATATGTAATATGAGGGAGCGATAATTAGATGTCATTTGGTTTCTCCTAGGACTATATCTTTGATTTTATGAAAAAAAATAAAATTGGTGTGAAAAAACTGAGTGATTTTGTTGTTTTAATTTAGCCAATTTGTAAACCTAGTAAAATGCTTTAAAATCCCTAGAGAAGATATGATTCTGGGAGAAAAATGGATACTTCCATAGTATCTTGCCAATTAGAATTTATGGTATGACTTTATGTTTAAAAATATCTGTAGATATGGACTAATTAATCCCTGTAGTGTTTTTTCATTATGCTTCAAAATACTGAATCATTGAAAAATAAAATAATGGAAGCTGTTCTTTTAGAGATAATATATTTAAAAATGCAGTCTTCACATCACTTAAATTAACGAAGTACATAAAATAGGTAGAGAGTCAAAACTTAAATAATTCAAACTATTAAAGCAAAATATGAAACCAAATTTGGTTTGTCCTTTGACTGTATAGTAGTGTTTTTTGTTTGTTTATGTTGTGTTTATATTATTTTTTCACCATAGACTGTCTGGCTGTATACTATTTACTATTACCATCACCACTAATAACATATAACTGAGGCCATTTCCTTCTACTTGTAATTAATGTGTGGTACAGGAATACAAGCTATATTTAACAATACTGAAAAATAATTACAAAGGTTAATCTATTTGCAAATGAAACTGCAAAGAAGGCAACAAATAGGAAGTGGAACAGTTTCATTATCAATTTGTTAATAATCTATTTTCATCATCAGTAACATTGGGAGCATAAGAATTTCAATTCTAATCCCTCAGAACACAGTGTAGGAATGAAATTAGAAGTAACTAGAACAGATCAGTATAGAGGAATTCTGTGCTGGGGGTGTGTCCGACTAGGGAGGTTCAGGATTCAAGTAAAGGAAATGCTCAGCACTCCAAGAAAGACCCAAAGCAATTTCTTTAGAATATTTATTCAGAATATGTGTATATATGTATATATAGGCAAGTGAGAAAGAAATGGGAGATAACAGAGTAAGAGGCTTAAAGATAGTCTTGGTCAATTGTCATGATAACACATTAAAACCAGCTTCTTATATTTTTTGCATTAATCCATTATTAATTCCTCCACTAGGAGGATGAGATTTCACTAAAGGATTAACATTATGCTAACAATTACAACAATTAAAATGTTCACTAAGTAGTCCAGAAAATATTCTCCTTTTAATATTAACTAATTATAACAAAGCTGAGACAAACATGTTACTAACTAAATAACAGAATAATATTGCAACAAACCCTTGACCTACTTGTCCTCACATCATTACAAAGAACTAAAGATCCTGACTTATACAGGAATGTTTATCCTAAATCCTGAGCGTAATAGCTTAATCTTACAGTAACTTAAGATGTTCCAGAAGCAAGTATCTAATAGATTTGTTGTATTTTCAAAACTTTTGATCATTGAAACCTGCCACTAATAATGGAGACAAAACTGTAATGAGGGGGTCATATTTCCCCACCTTCAGAATGGAAATTTCAGGGAAAATGTATACCAAGCTACAATCTGCATTGAGCCAAGCTTGAGGTCTGCCAGGTGATTGGGGGTAAATTGAGTCAAGATAATCCTACCTCAGCTCATTTGGAACAGTCATTCACCCAACCTTCATACCTGTATCTTTCAGGGTCTCACACCATGGATCAGTGGCTTGGGTGGCTTTTCTTAATATTTATACCTGGAGTTAGACTCAGAGAAACAGCCAATTAATAGTTCCATTAAATCTTGAGTAACAATCTCCAATAATCAACTTAAAATATGCTTCTAATCTCACAGTGGTTGATAAACATCTTTAATTATTATTCATAAAGAAATCAAACCTTCCTTCAGGATTATAATTGATTTTTCTAATAGATTTATATCTACTTCCAATTTTTTTTATCTTCTTATAACTATGCTTAATCTGAGCTCACACTAATTTTTTTCTTTCAACTAAAAGTATCTCTGACTTAGTCCCAACTGTTAATACAGTCAATTGTATTAATACCCAATTGCTCTTTCATCATTTTGAAATGCCTAATGACTCCATTCCACACAATACACAAATACACCTTACTATCACTTTGAAATCCAAGCCTTAATCTATGGGATAATGTTTCAACATTATATTTCCTTATCTAACTATTAATTAACATCTGCCTTCTTCACACTTAAGATAACCCTAGCAACTATATAGAGACAGTAGGGTTGGGAGGATCTTTCTCTTTTCTTTTCAAATCTTCTTATCTATTCTATTAACATCAATATTATATTCTATACTGGACTCCATGATCAATCTAAATATATGCCCTTAATCATGGCCCAATCACTTCTGCAAAGTTGGGAGAGGGTATCTTTTCATACCTCACTTTTTGGGACAAAGCTTATTCTTGAGAATTTTGCAGAGGTTCAATGTTTAATATCACAAACTGCTGAATTATTTATCTAAGTATTCTCAAAAAATTCAGGAAGGATGTCCATAAAACAGCAAAATTTTGTACACTTGCCTTATGCCTAACTTTTCATTGATTTGCCATAAAGATGAAAAATAAGAACCCTATTGGACAAAGCATCCACATGCACTATAGTCTGCAAAACATTTTTACCTTAAAATTAATATACTCTTATTGTGGTGCAATATACCACAAATATTTACCAGGACTCACACAATAAGGGATTCCATTTCCTTTTCAAATATAAACTTATTATCAAATTTAAGCCAATTTCTAGAAATCCTTTTTTTAATCTTTTGTACATAGATTTTGCTGCTTCTCAGCAAGTCAAGTACATTGTTTAGGAGCTTCATAACTAAAACAAGCTTGCTTTCTCAGGATGAATGACCTTGCCTAATAGAGATAATTTCTAGGGGCTTTGGCAGTTTTACAACATCATATAGTAGCAAGAGGACTATTCTGAATGAGCAGAACTAGTCAACATAAAGTTTTCATCCAGTCTCTTCCTTTCCACATTCAGTAATTAATTAACAATTTTTGGTTTTAGCATTAAAAGAATATCACACAGTCTCATCAAATCATTCTGATTATAAACAATTAACTACAGATAATATCTAATGCGCTAACAGGCAGACTTCTCTACCTGGTGTCCCTCTCACCCTGCTTCCTTTCCCAGGACTGATGAGATTGCTTCCCCATCATGGATTGTAATTTTTTCCTTATGTCTTTTATCTTGTTTCTCCAAGCTTGTTCTCAGTCTTTCCCATAAAACTTCTGAAACTCCTTTATTATTTTGGAACCCATAAACACCACTCTCCAGATGTCAGGGTCTGTCTTTCCTAGATTTTCTGCCAGGAGACTCACAGTGCTTTCTTAATACCCTTTTGTTTACTTCCTTGCATAGAATACACTTCACCGATTTGTTTAGCAACTGTGTGTGTGTGTGTGTGTGTATGTGTGTGTGTGTACTTATACATCTATATTTCTTAAGAACTAGGACACACATTACTCATACTCCCCAAAGGACTCCTTGATGTAGAAATTGACAGAATTTCACTCATGATTGGTTGATTAGCCATTTCTCTCTCATGAAGCAATAACCAATGGTCTTGCTCAGTTTTAATCTTCCCAAACTTAATCAAATTTTCCTTTTCAGTTTCTATGAACGCAAGTATTGCTTTTGTCTTAGGGACTTGGGGATTCAACACATACATCTTCATAGATTCTATAAACAGGGTAGCCGCCTTAATTTTCTCATTTGCTAATCTGTTCCCCATCAGCTCATACCAAAGATCTTAGAAAACATTTCTTCATAAGAATATTTCCCTTTTTCAAAAACAGTTTATCCAGATATCATTAACTACTATGCAATTCCTAAATACTCTGGTCATAAAATCTTTCCCAAATAATTAACAAAATTTATACAAGGATGTTTCACATGTCTTTTCACATATTACTCAAAATTACCTTTCACAAGCATACTTTTGTAAGTAATTAATTTATGCAATAACTGCAAATAGCTTGGTTAACAATCTTACAAGTTTAAACAATCTTAACTGAAACTTTGTTTTAATACAACTGTTTACCAATAACAATATCATAAATAATTATCATGTACCTAAATTTAGACTTTGAAGCAAAAATCAAGTAATTACCAATGTGGTGCAGAGAAACTCATTCATCTTATTACCATTGGCATAAAATTCACACTTAAGGAAATTCCCACATAAGATTACAAACATGAAACAATTAATTTTTAGTGTACACTCAAATAGCATTGTTGTTTTTTGCCAAGCATTGTACCAAGCACCTTTACAATTATATTAGTCCCACAAAAATTCCTAGTATGAGGATTCCACCACCATCCCCTTACTGAAGAGTAAACCAAGGTAAGTAAATTTTTTTGGAGGGAACATACAGTGAATCTTGAATCGCTTTCTTAATGCCAAATAATAATATGGAACTTTTGATCAAGTAACTATATAATTCTAAGTTCTAATACCCTTGGCCCTCAGAAAGAAAATACATCCACAAATTTATTTCTTTCCTTACTATTCCAATTACCCATTTGCATTCATATCTTCCAAAAAGTTTGCAAGAAGTTTGCTTTTTCCTTATTATAATCAGGTCATTTTAAAATATACTGGGATAAAATCCTAACTGCTTTCTTTGGTTCTTAAAATTATAACAAATTACAATAGCCTATATTTTCTGCCATAATCAGTACCCATCTCAAATTCAATAACAGTAACCACTGAAATTCAGCCTTTCCATAGTTAATTTCTTGAAGAACAGCAGTCAGCCCTGCAAATCCTGTTCGTGATGCCAGTAATGTTCAGGAGGTTCAGGATTCACATAAATGGAATGCTCAGCATTGCAAGAAAGACCCAAGGCAATTTCTTTAGAATATTTATTCATAATATTTGTATATATGTATATATAGGCAAGTGAGAAAGAAAGCAGAAATAACAGAGTATGAGACTTAAAGATAGCAGAATAAGAGCAACTATGATTAATTACATACATACACACATATATACATGTATACACATATATGTACATAATATACATATATACATGTACACAAATATAATATATACGTATATATGTATGTATATATATATATATGTATATGTGTGTGTGTGTGTGTGTGTGTGTGTATTTACAAGCATTGACGTTGAAGGGAAGCACCAAAAATTGACCACACAAGCTGGGGAATCCCGGTACAGCCATCAGGGTCCCCCACAGGAGGGTCCCAGGCAAGACATCTTATCCATGGGTGAGATTGCAATTTGGGTTCTGAATCTTACAGTTTAAGTAGTGATGAGAACAAAGAGGGCATACTGCAAGGTATTTTTAGTAAGCATGGTATCTTGTGTGGCACCTGGGATGGAGGCCAATCCCTCCAAAGGCCTCCCTCCCCTCTGGATGATGTTTCTTTGGAATGGCTAGTTCCAAGAATTGGGCAGTTATCATATCTCTTCTTAAGGACCTGACCATGGTCCCAGGAGAGGAGCAGCCCTCACATTCTCAGGATGCCTATTCCCAAACAGCTCAGGGTAATAGAAAGGTCATATTTAGTTGGGGCCTTGGTTTGTATAATCTTATTCCTCACATAAGGGCTTACCTTGCCCCTTCAGGGTGATAATTTTGAAATGAGGTAGAGATCATTTTATAAGCTTTCTAATGAATAGGAAAATATTCAAATAGTACAACAAAAAATACAACTAGTATTTTTAGCAGGAAAAAAAAACAAGAATTTCAAGCAAACATCATGATTTATAAATATTTTAAATTATGAATAATCTAAATAGCTATTGGGAGATTCATGTTGGAAGTATACAGGGTATAGTTCATTAGCAATCAGCTATTCCTTCACCTGGAAGATGGTCATATATATAAAGCCAGGCATGAGAAGTTCTCCTGAGGACTGCTGCTATGAATGGCTTTAAAGTTCTGATTGCATAGTATAGTTAACCCTCTATTTATTCAGCAATAAAATAAAGCAAAACTTTCACAGAAACCGAAGTATGATATTGAAAACAATGTATCATAACAATGTTTTACTAAGGTGGCCACATAGTCTTAAAGCAAAGATTTCATTCACATGAATTAAAAAGATTCATTTAGTCACAATGTGAATCAGTCAATATAAAGTCTCAACAACTTTTTCTTTCATCTTGATTGGAAACAGGATTCCAATCATCCTTAACTCAGTCATTTTTAAGGAGCATTCATCCTTAAGGGATACAAAGTACAAAGGTCTCCCACCCTAGGTCACATTGTCTTAATCTCATCAACCAGTACTAAATACCCAAGTAAATATCCTTTCGTCTTGATTGACACTGACTTCCAAACTCCATGGTTCTTCTTCCATGCTCCCAGCTCTTGCCTAAATTCACCCAAATGTCACCTGGATTTTCAGATAGGTAGCTCTATGATCCTGTTACAGTTCCTGTTACAATTACTGCTCCAGCTAAACACATCTAACTTAACAGAGTTATGACAATATTCATACATATTGTCAGCACTATCATCACATCACTTTATGCCTGTGAAATCAACACACTCCAACAGACAGGGTCTCTGTCTGAGAAATTAACATAGACCAACAGACAGGGCTTCTGTCTGAGAAACCAAACACAAATCATCAGTAAAGCCCCAGGACCTCTGAAAACATCAGTAAAACCTTCCTCCAGGACTTCTGCAAACAGACAGGAGTAAAGACCTCTTTCAAGGCTTCTGAATAGCAGTAAGGTCCCAGGGCTTCTGTAACAACAGCATTGTCCTCTATAGCCAGAAAAGTCTGATAAAATAACATCAACACAGACAGAACAGACGGAGTGTCAACACCACAGACATCATTCCTCCCAGTTCTGCTCAGTCTCAGCTCCTACTTGAGCTTCTATATCCTTAGCTACTTCCTGTTCCACCCTTCCTCTTATGTTCTTCCTCTTCTGGTCTTTGTCAAGTTCCTCCCACTGTGGGCTCCACAGATTCTGTTTCTAACAAAGACTTAATATAATCACAGCTGAGAATCAAAGGCACTTGAAGAGCTGAAACTAGGAGTGAAGTGCTTGAATAACTGAAACAAGGACCTAAGTACTCCTTTGCTTGCCATTATAATATGCTACAGAGAGGCAGTGAGTCTGCAGAAAGTTCTAAGGAGCAGTTGACATTGAGTTTACTGCCTGACAACTCCAAGAGAAATGCAAGGAAGAGAACACAGGTTTCTACAAAATATTCATCAATCTGACCAAGGTCTTTGATGCTATCAGTTGTAAGGATTTGTGGAAGATTATGAGAAAATCTGACCATCCAAAGAGGTTCATTAGCACTGTATGCCAATTAAGCAAAGAAACATGACCAGACAATACTCTCGCTCTTTCCCAGTCACCAGTGGAGTGACACAGAACTGTGTGCTTGCTTCCAGGCTTTTTAGCATATATTTTCCACAATACAGTCAGATGTCTTCAAAGAAGACCAAAATAGAATCAAGATCAGTTACCACACTGATGGTAAACTATTCAACTTGAAAAGACTACAAGCCAAATCCAAAGCAAGCAGAGAGAGTTGGTGAGTGGCTTTTTGTTCACAGATGATTGTGCACTCAATGCAGCCTTTGAAAATGAGATGCAACAGAATATGGATCAGTTCTCTGTCGCTTATGTTAATTTTGGCCTGATAATCAATACCAGGAAAATACAAGTTCTCATCAGCTGTTATCACAACACCTGTCTTGGAAGCACTCTCCCCAGAAATTGATAAATTCTAAATGCTCTGGATAAGTCAACTTGCCTTGCCAATATACTTTACATGCATGCCCACAAAGATGATAAGCTTAATACAGGCTTTGCCAGCACTGGTTCAACATTTGAAATGCTCCACAAAATGTGTGGGAGAGAAGAGATAGATTGCATACCAAAGTGAAGGTCTGCAGAGCTGTTTTTGTGCCTTCATGGTTGCATGCCTATGACACCTGCATGATCTATTAGAGTCATTGAAGAGAACTGAACTGCTTCCATTTGAATTGTCTTTGGGAAATTCTGAAGATTACCTGATAAGATAAAGTACCTGAAACTAAGCTCCTCTCTTAAACTGAATTGCCAAGAATTCAAACTCTTCAGAAAAGAGCACAACTTCAATGGGTTGTCCATATTGCCTGAATGCCAGATATATGATTACCTAAAAGACTATTTTACAGAGAATCCACCCAAGGAATGTGCTCAAATGGTAGTCAGAAAAAGCTGTATAGGGACACTGTCAAGGTCTCTCTGAAGAACATTATTATCAACTGTGAGACACTTTAATATCACATGGGAGACACTGGCACAGGACCATCCAGCATGGTATGCTTGCATCAAAGAAGACGTTTTACTCCCTGAGCAAATCTGAATATCAGTAGCACAAAGGACATGAGCTGTGCAAATCCAGAAACATCTGCATCCTACTGACACAAAAAGTGGCTAATTTTCCATTTCCCAAAATTACCTTGAACTTGTTTGTATATGTAGATCTCATTCCCCCAAGTGCCTGTAAACTAATTAAAGGTAGCAACAATGTCAGATATTGGCACATAATAGAGATTTAATAAATATGAAAATATTCAATAAAGTTATTGTTTCAGAAAAAATACCAAAATTGTGTATCACTAAATATCTATTGTTAAATCATGATTTCACAACATTTACACTTCTAAAGAATAATCATATTGGACATAGACATTTTGCATTGGTCAAATATTTGACTGCCACTACGTCTAGGCAACCATAATTTTTTCTGAACTAAATAAAATTCTTCCTTAATTTAAAAGAAGCTATATAGACGGAGATAATTTAAGAAAGGGATCAGGAAGTGGGGAAGAGATGTCCATAGTCATAAAACCACACATAAGAGATGCTGAGTTACTGTCATTTGTTTCTTAATCTCAGTAAAATTAAATCTTACCTATTTTCCTGTTATTGGTATTGTATTCCTGACCTGGAAGATATTTTTCACTTTTTTTCAGTTACTGAGATCCTCTATAACTGATGCACTTTTCATCCAAATCTGCCTAGTAATATCCCTAATAACTAACTTCTGACTCCAAATGACTAACCATATATTTTCTGGGTTATTCCCCTAAACACTGGTTTTCCTACTTTCTGCCTAAGAAAGCTGCAGCCTATGACATGAGAGACATTAAGCCCAAACCCATCAAAATACCTCCTTATGTCTTCTTAGACAATCTTATCTTTATGAGAAATGTATTATAGATCAGAAGACACACAAACATTAATAAATTTACAAACACTACGTTGAATGACAAATCATATATATGTATATAATATGAATAAGCAATGTTTATACTCTATAAGGTAGTAAAAGTATTTATCTTGGGAATCTTTAGGTCAATCTCATATATGAAGTGAGAGACAACAAAGATATTCTTTTTTTGTTTGTTTTTTGTTTTGCCTTTCTTTTAGAGGGAAACTTGGGTTAAGTGACTTGCCGAAGGTCACGTGGCTAGTTTTTGTGTTAAGTGTCTGAGGCTGGATTTGAAACTCAGGTCCTCCTGACTCCAGGGCCGACGTTCTACTCACTGCACCACCCAGCTGCCCCAAACAAAGATATTATTAAAATAATATATGTTCTTATTCTGAGCTTGAAAGAGAAGGGGCTAACTCAAGATATTATTGAACAAGTTGTGTTAACATGCTGAATGATAAAGCTAAAATAAGACTATAGTCTAACAAAATCTTTACCACTAAGGGATTTAGGAAGATAGAAAAGATGACACTCTTATCTTAGCAGAAGTATGATCCTAAGAAATTAAAGATAAACTCAAATATACAGTTTGCAGATAAGTCATAGAAAACAAAGAGGTCATAGTATTGGAAGCTCTAGTATAGAGAAAATGGTTTTGTCTGAAACTATATTTGTTGTGAAAGTTCTGTAAAATCACCATTATCTTATAACTTAAATCCAAGTATCAATCACTCCTTAGAGCATTTTATTTGTCCCTTTCATATTTAAGAAATACTGCAGCACTTGTTCTCACTGTGCTGCATCCTGTTGAAATGGTCCATTGTCATTTCAAAAAGAAAAAAATGAAAGAAAGAAAAAAAAAGGAAGGAAGGAAGGGAAAATGAAGAGGAAAAATACCTTCATTTTTGTAGGATGCTTTAGATTGGATTTTTTTCATGTATATCTATATGTATGCATGTATACATACACACACACACAAATACACATATATATATGTATGTATGTATATATGTATATATATATATATATATAAATTCCCTGTCAGCTCTATGTCAAACGTTTTTTTAAAAAACAAACTTTTCAATATTTAACCTTTAAATTACTAATCCTATTATTTGTATATGATATCTTTGAGACTGCATATGCCTGTGAAAGCATATATTTTAAAATCTAGTAACAATGAGGAAAGTGGCTGATTTGAAATATCATAACTACATTCATTGAAATTTAATGGCACTTAAAAATATCTATTATTATATCTATTATTATTAAAAATATTACAGTAAAGAAAGTTCACATATGACAAAAGAACAGTAAATGAGAATCAACATCTAGTTACAAACCAGAAAGCAACATACAAATTTTTGTTAACTAAAACTATTTATAGTATAAAATTTATTACTCTGGGTCAGCTAGGTGGCGCAGTGAACAGAGCGGCGGCCCTGGAGTCAGAAGGACTCTGATGAGAGGCTTTGCTTCGGGGCTCACTTTGAGAAGTGTTGTGTGATTTGACCAGATGAGACTCTGGGAAGCCGTTGTTGAGAGCCCCCTGGCTTTGAAAACCCAGATGTTGATGCTTCCCTCTCTGGTAACTGTGATTTGGTATTGATATAATGGTAGGACAGTTTGGAAGCCTGTCTGTTTGATATGTAAGTTCTGTAACTCTGAAGTTCGGGATGCTGACCTTTTTCCCCTGAACTAGGTAATGTATGTTTGTTTGATTAAAGTAAGCTTGTTAACCCATTTTGAGTTGCTTTCCTTTTGAAAAGCAGATCTAAGAACCTGTGTTGGCAGTCACCCTGGGGATATTGGGGTGCTTGCAGCTACAAAATGGCGAGAAGGATGGGATCTGCTGAGTAAAAGGAAAGTATGGGGGCTGGGATAATTGTTTGTTTCCCAGTTGTGGTAGCTGTGATTCTGTGGAGCCATGGAGCAGGAGAGAAAGGCCTGCATGCTGCCTTCACTGAGCTGAGAGCAGGAATGGTGAGCTGCCTGCATGGAGACCTGTGGAGAAGCCAGAAGCTGCTGCCTTCTGCAGGAGGAGAAGGAACCCAGGAGTTTGGAGTTCAGCCACAGGACAAGATAAGGACTGTGAGGCAAAGCAGGGGCACTGATTGTGTTTCCTTGCTTCATCCCACAGTTTGGGACCCGGGGGGATGGACTTGTGACTATGGTGGGTGGGGTAAAGTGCCATGGACCCCAAGGACCCCACTTTGGTTTTGTTGCCTAGTTCCCTCTCTGGATTTGGAAGCAGGGGCTGGAGCAGTGTTGTGGGAAGGACACCGCCCCCCTCCCAAGAGAACTTTATGTGATAATGCTTTGTATTTTGTGTTTAAGGCCCAGTGGCTACTTTGGTAACTTTAGATGTACCTTGAAAATATGACTTAAGAAATGGTTAGTGGCTAATTGAAATGTAAATTGTCTATGCTATGGGCATACCTAAGACTTTACTGAGTAAGTGACTAATTGTACTTTGAGATATTGTTACAGATAAGAGACTAATTGAGTTAATCAAGACTTTGCCCAACAAGTGGAAGATTTGTACTTTGAAAACTGATGGAACTGATTGAGTTAACTTAAGAGTGACTATTTTTTGATTTTACTGATAAGTGACTGAGTTAACAGTTGCCCCATGAGTGGAAGACTTGGACTATTGTATTTTGAGATTATATTGTGATTTTCTTAGGTACCTGGAAAATGTGATCTAAGAGATGTTCAGTGCTAATTCAAATGTAAACTGTGTATGCTATGGTCATGAAAGATCTTGGGGCCGAATGTAATGGAAATGCAAATTTAAAGATCTTCCCTGCCCCTAGCTTAAGTGTACCTGGAGCCTGTGGTGGGAGGCTTGTTTATCAGGAAAGCCCACACCTTGATACTTTGTGATTGGGCAGTGGGTCAAGGAGGTTGTTACAATCTCTGAGCCAGAAGAAGGCTATATAAACTCTGATGAGAGGCTTTGCTTTGGGGCTCACTTTGAGAAGTGTTGTGTGATTTGACCAGATGAGATTCTGGGAAGCCGTTGTTGAGAGCCCCCTGGCTTTGAAAACCCAGATGTTGATGCTTCCCTCTCTGGTAACTGTGATTTGGTATTGATGTAATGGTTGGACAGTTTGGAAGTCTGTCTGTTTGATCTGTAAGTTCTGTATCTCTGAAGTTTGGGGTGCTGACCTTTTTCCCCTGAACTAGGTAATGTATGTTTGTTTGATTAAAGTAAGCTTGTAAACCCATTTTGAGTTGCTTTCCTTTACAAAAGCAGATCTAAGAACCTATATTGGCAGCTACGGATGTTGGGGTGCTTGCTGCTACACCAGATGAGCAGCCTTCTGGAGGGACTCCAGAACACCAGCAGCTGTGGCATTTCCAGAATTTCCAACACATAAAGGCCAATGAAAAAGTGAGAGGTCAGTGTAGTATGGACTTTGGGACTGGTTGGGAGAGCATATTGGCCTCTTTACCTGAGGACGAGAAGTCACTGAGTAGACAGGGCACAGCCACCATGTTGCAGCTTCAGTTCCCGGCCTGCAGACTGTAGGGGAACTGTCCATCAGTCTGGGGGGGGGGTGATCACTCTTGCTTTAAACTTCTTGGATCTGGAATGCAGTCTAGGATGGAGGTCGTGAGGTATGTCACCAGCTTACCAGAGTGTGTGGAGGCTTCAGAGAGGACACACAACTAACACCTCCAGTAGAGAAGAAAACCCCCGTGTTTAGGATAGGAGCTGCCCTGGCTGGTGGGAGAGTCCTACTGTGGCAACAAGCCCCAAAATCAAGTGATTGAGTGGCAACATGCCTAGACAAAGGAAATAAAATAAACAGAAAAATGCAACATTAGACTTCTCTTTTGGGGGCAAAGAGGACCAAAGCATAGAACAGGAGGAGGATTGGGAGGTAAGAATTCCTGCACCAAAAGCCCCAAATGAAAATATGAGTGGGTTACAGGCCATAGAGGACCTTAAGAAGGATTTTAAAAATCTAATAAGAGATGTGGAGGAAAAATTGGGAAGAGAAATGAGAAAGGTGCAGAAAAAAGTATGAAATGAGAGTCAACAGCCTGACTGAGGAAAATAGACTAACTCAAATGGCAAAAGAGGCTCAAAAAGGCAATGAGGAGAAGAATGCCTGAAAAAGCCAAATTTGCCAGATGGAAAAAGAATCTCAAAAGCTCACTGAAGAGAATCATTCCTTCAGAATTAGACTGGAGCAAATGGAAGCTAGTGACTTTATGAGAAATCAAGATGCTCTTAAGCAGATCCAAACAAATGAAAGAATAGAAGGCAATGGGAAAAACCACTGATATGGAAAATAGATCCAGGAGAGATAATTTAAAAATTATTGGACTACCTGAAAGCCATGATCAGAAAAAGAACCTAGAAATTATCCTTCAAGAAATTCTTGGGAGTTAAAATAGCTGAAGATTTCTGAGGATCAGCCAGAGCTGCAGAAGACTGAGAAAGCAAGACTGTGGTGCTGGTATTTTGTACAAATATTGTTGTGACTTTGTTAATGTATATGAGTGTTCTTGTGGCTCTGTTAAGCCTTGACTTCCCAGGAACAGGGACTGTGAAGGATTTGAGATAGACTGGGCACTGTGAGCTTCAATGTGGAGCAGGAACTGCATGGATAGCTGGACAAGAAACTGGGAGCTGTCTGCCTTTGAAGGCAGTTTGGTGGATTCAGGTAGGAACTACCTGCTTTGAGTCAACATGAAAAAACCTCTCCATCCATATTGAGTAGTGACTGATGTTATTGTAACATACCTGTGACTGAGGGTTGGATGACCTGTGTATTTTCCAGTACTCCTTAAGAGGCTACTGAGTAGTGATAGATGACTTAATAGTGACTGATGACTGAATAGTGACTGATGACTGAATAATGACTGATTTGTAAATGACTGTGCCCCATGGGTGGAGGACTTTGACTTTCTGTACTTTGCCTATCTTAAGGAGACAAGCCTTCTTAAGGATGATTAAATGATTGAGTTGCTAAATGATTTTCCTTTGTTGAAAACTATGTCACCACTTTGGTGAAAACTATGTGGTCATTTTACTTATAACTTATTGAGTTGTGACATTGTGAATGCTGCATTTTGATTTTCTGTGATAAGTTGCAACATAATGAAGGCTGTACCTATTTGCTTAATAGCTTTCTATGGCTGATTTATTTATCTTTCACCTGTGCACTTTTGTATAAATATATTAATACATTTGTATAAATATATTAATAAATTTGTATAAATATATTAATAAATTAATAAATCTGTATAAATATATTAATACATTAATTTTTGTAATCACTTCTAGTTCTGGCATATGGAAAATGGTGCCTCTTACTCCAGATCTTAAGTTCTCCCCTCTATGCTGAAATCAAGGTCAAATATTCAACCTTCTGTATGTGCCTGCAGCCAGAGACTCTCTGCACCATTGCTTCTGCATTCTCCAGGCATGTGCTTGTTTCTTCCAGCTCCCACTACTCTTAGCAGTATAGCTGAGTCTGGCAGTTTTTATCAGCATAAATGTGCCTGGGATTAAATGCTCAACTCCCTTCACTATCCAGGTGAAAAATGTTCCTGTACCTGGGGCCAATGCAGCCTCTCAAACCAACTAATCCAAGGAATTGCTGCTTGTTGTTAAAAGGAAAGCTAGCTTGGAGGTATTTACTCTTCACAGAGACTCAACCCTGTCCTGGGATTTTTCTTCTGATCTTCTCAGATTGCTCCAAGGAGACCATGGTTTTCCTGCATTCTTATGTACCTCCACCCACAATTTGTTTACCCTAAGATACTAACTCTTGTTCCCTGAAAATCTTGAGACCTTGGAAATTTCTGGCCTTCTACACCATCTTCCCAGAATCCTCTCAGAGTCAATAACTTCTGGACATGGACCTTTCCTACCAACCTTTTAAATTGCCTTGGGTTGCAAAATTGTTTCACACAAACTTTTCTTAGTTATGCCCTTCCAGACTTCAACTTGAATAATTGTTTTACTTTTTTGCAGGGGAATTTGGGACAGTTTGGCTGAGTGCTTTTCTACTCGGTCATTCTGGCTCTGCCACCCTGTTGGCATGTTATTTTGAACAAGGCAGTGTTGATGGCTATTTTTTTAGTGTAAACAATCCAAAAATGTAGTGCTAGACTGATTATAAGTTTTATTTTTCAAGGTAAGATGAGAATTCAGTGACTAATTGACATAAGGGCTCATAAATGCTGAAGCTCTACTGGTCATGGTTTCCCTAATGCATCTTTTCTTTCTATTCTGAGTTTATCTAATCCCCTTTGAATGACTTTGAAATGTATCTCTGACCATTGCATAGTTGTAGCTAATAGGCAAACTGCTGAACATCTCAAGGTGATTTTTAGCAACTTTTCTGGAGATAACAGTGCTTATAAAATGTGTAGAAGTCCTTCTAAAGTCAGAACTATAAAAAATATAGGCATTATCATCATGGAAATGTCCACAAAATTTTCACCTTGAGTGTTAAGCATTTCTTTAATGTAGCAGGCACCAAAAATTATTTATGTGCTGAAAAATCGGCCTACAGATGAAGACAGGATGTGCAGAAATTCTACTATCCTATATAAGAAGCAAAGAATCATGTACTCAGCTCTTAATAATTCCTGTTCTAAAATGAATTGAATAAAAATTTCTGACTGAAACATTTAAGCAAGTCATTTTAGGAAGATAAGCCTGCAGTTTGGGAAAGAGGGAAAGCACTGAATATTTTATAAAGGAATAAAAGACTGAAAATTGGTTTGTAAAGATGTAATTAATGGTGTTGCACACATAGAAATCTCTTCTTGAGCTACTCTTTTTTTTAATTAAACAAATGCTTTATTAGCATCTGTTTTACATCATTCATTTCCGCCAGATTTTGAGTTACAACCATTTTTCCCCCGTTATTCCCCTACCGAACCTCCCAGAATAGCAGTCCCACAAGATATCGCTTCCTCCAATCTGCTCTCTCCCATACCTTCTCCCATATCCCCTTTGACTTTTCCATTAGAGGAAGGTGAATCTTTGTGTCCCAATGCCTGCACATCTTATCTCCCAATTATAAGCAAAAGAGTATTAATAATAGTATTTATATATATTTGAAACATTTAATGTTAAGACCTCGACTTTCAGATCCATTTCCTTCCTCACTTGTCACCCATTCCCTCTTGGGAGATAAGTAATTCAGTATGTGTTCTACATGTCTAGCTATGCAAAACATTATCATAGTAGATATATTGTACAAGGCTGCTTATAATTCCCATCCACTCATCCCACCCCCCACCTGGTCCATTCCCTACATGATCCTGTCCCTCTTCTATAGTGGGTACTTCCAACCACACCTCCGCCCAGGGATGCCCTTCCATCCATCTTCCCTCCTCTCGTCCCCCTTCCCCCTATTCTGCTGAAGGTTGAGATATCCCATTTAGTATGTATGTCATTCTCTCCCTGAACCAAAGTCAATGAGAATGTGGTTTTGCCTTTTTGCCTTCCTATTCTTCCCCCCCTTACAATTACTTCCCCTTGCTTCTTCTACATGGGATACTTTACCCTACCCTGTCTCTCCCCATTTCCTCTTGCCACTTTCCTCTCTCACCTCATAATTTCATCCCTTGAGTATTCTCCCTTCCCAACAGATTCAACCTATGCCCTCTATCCATATATCACTGTAACCATCTACACACACATTCACATATGTATTCATATGACCACACCCCCTTCTTCCATTATTTTCATAGTGAGAAAGATATCATCAGTCACAGTTATTGCTTTTCCATATAGGAATGTAAATAGTTCAACTTTGATAAGTTCCTTTTGATTTCTTTCATTGATTACCTTCTCAGGCATCTCTTCCTTCTTGTGTCTGGATGTCAAATTTTCTATTCAATTCTGGTTTTTTCCTCAAGAGTGCTTGAAAGTCTTCTATTCCACTGAATGACCATATTTTCCCTGAAACAAAATGCTCAGTTTTGCTGGGTAGGTGACCCTTGGGTTCATTCCCAGTTCTTTTGCCCTCTGGAATATCATATTCCATGACCTTTGATCCCTCAGTGTAGAAGCTGCCAGGTCCTGGGCTATTCTGATTGTGTTTCCACAATATTGAAATTGTTTCTTCCTGGCTGCTTGTAGTATTTTCTCCTTGATCTGGGGATTCTGGAACCTGGCTATAATATTCCTGGGAGTTTTCTTTTTGGGATCTTTTTCAGGAGGTGATCTGTGGATTCTTTCAACCTCTATTTTGCCCTCTGGATCTAAAACATCAGGGCAATTTTCCTTGAGAATTTCTTGAAGGGTGATTTCTAGGTTCTTTCTTTGATCATGGCTTTCAGGTAGTCCAATAATTTTTAAATTGTCTCTCCTGGATCTATTTTCCAGGTCAGTGGTTTTTCCCATGAGATATTTCACATTGCCTTCTAATCTTTCATTTGTTTGGATCTGCTTAATAGCATCTTGATTTCTCATAAAGTCATTAGCTTCCATTTGCTCCAGTCTAACTCTGAAGGAATGAATCTCCTCAGTGAACTTTTGAGATTCTTTTTCCATCTGGCAAATTCGACTTTTTAAGGCATTCTTCTCCTCATTGCCCTTTTGGGCCTCCTTTGCCATTTGAGTCAGTCTATTTTTTAAGGTGTTGTTTTCCTCAGTCAGGCTGTTGACCCTCATTTCATACTTTTCCTGCATCCTTCTCATTTCTCTTTCCAATTTTTCCTATACTTCTCTTATTTGATTTTTAAATTCCTTCTTAAGGTCCTCTATGGTCTGCAACCCGCACATCTTTTCCCCTGGGGCTTTTGGAGCAGGACGTCTGACCTCACAGTCCTTTTCCCGCTCTATGCCCCCAAAATAGGAGTCTAGGGTTGCATTTTTCTGTCCCTTTGCCTTGGCATGTTGCCACTTAATTACTTGACTTTGGGGCTTGTTGCCACACTATGGCTTTAAGGCCAGCTAGAGGAATTTTCATCCCGAACATCTGGGCGGCAACTTCCATTTCTGGCAAGCTGTAAACCCACCCACAACTTCCACCCTAGATCACAATCCAGATCCAGGGAGGTGAAAGCAAGAGAGATTACCCCCCAAGACTGATCACTGGATCTCCCTACAATTAATTGCAGGCCAGGAGCTGGAGCTGCCTCTGAAAACTATAAAATGGGGTGTCTCCTCAGTGGCTTCTAGCCCCCAGGGGAGGGAGCTGACACATTCCCCAAATACCAGTCCCAAAGTCCATAGGACACCTCTTACTTTGTCCTAGGCATGTCTATGTTGATAATTCTGGAATCGCAACAGCTACTGGTGTTCTGGGGTTCCTCCAGCCGGCTATTGGCCCTGCTGCCCTGGGGCTAAAACCTCGGCTCACGGGGACCTCAGCTCCGGCTTGGCTCAGCTTCCTGAACTCTGCACACTGCGCCGAGCTGCCAGCTCCCAGACTGCTGGGCTGGTACTTCCTGCAGTGCTGCTGAGCTGTCCTCAGTGGGAGGTTAGCTTCTCTGTGTTGTTCTGTGGGTGCTGGGGCTCCAGCAGTTGTTCAGGGTCCCCTTTTACATAGTTTGGGGGGAATCTGGGGCAGAGTGGCTTGGATGAGCTGTTTCTACTCTGCCATCTTGGCCCCGCCCCCTTTGAGTTACTCTTTATTTTAAAAAAAATCACTTGAGTGTTAGCACCACTGTCTTTGGTAGTTGTGCCTACACATTTGCATTAGATTAATACTCTAATATGCTAATTATCAAGACCAATTATTTGAAGAAAGTTTCATTTATGCTCATCAACAGTGATAGAATGCTGTTATTGAATCAAACATGTTAGGTTCAGTATCACATGTATATTTCTAAAATTTATTCTTAAAAGACCAATTAAAAAATTATATGCTAATAATGGATTGATGATGAAATTATTCAAATATATACGCAAGCATTTATATATATATATATGTATATATATATATATACATATATATATATATATATTTACACATATACAAAAACAAAATTTTTGTACAAGTAAAGAAGTAGAAACTAGGAGAAAAATAATTAATTGGGGAATGACTTGCTCATATACTTTGAAAATTTATCTGTTGAGGAACAGATTTCATACTTATAATATTGAATCAATTCCTCATATACCTTGGATGTGAGAAAACTTTTTTTTCCTCAGAATTTTTTTCTGTGAAAAAATGTTTTCAACCATCAGAAATGATTAATTACTAATGTGAAAAACATTTTAAAATAAACTGTATAATTAGATTTCTGACTCCTTAGACCAAAAACCAAAATTAATTTCAATGTAGGAGCAATAATAAAAAATTAGATAAAGATACTATGCACAATAAAAGGAAATCCATCCAGAATTTTCTAATATATTATGTTTCTTTTGGTTTATTTTTAGTTTACAAGATTCAATTCCATACTTCCTTGAGTTTAAAATTTCCCTTCCCTCCCTCCCCCCAACCCCCATAATGACATATAGTCCAGGATAGGATTTGCAAATACTTTCACATTAGACAATAGTCAAGTTACAAAGGCTAATTAAATGGTGAAGAAGAAATAAAGCAATGATAAGAAAGCGATCAATTAGTTTGCTTCCATCAGGATTCAAGCTCAGTTCTTTCTAGTTATTTCTCTGGATGTAGGCATCTCTATCCTTCATGAGTCTTTCAGGATTGACTTTTATCACTGGGTTGCTGAGAAGAGTACAGTCTGTAATAGTTGGTCATGACACATATGTTGTGTCTGTGAATGTATACAAATTTCTCCTGGCTCCACTCTTCTCACCTAGCATCATATTGTATAAGCCTTTCGAGGTAAATATGAAAACCATCTCATCCTCATTTCTTTTCTTTTTTTTTCTGATAAATTTTATTTCTATTTTTTTTTACAAATGCTTTATTAACTTCTGGTTTACATGATTCATTTCAGCCAGATATTGAGTTACAATTTTTTCCCTATTTTTCCCCTACCCACCACCCAAGAATAGCAGTCCCACAAGATATCCCCTCATCCAATCTGCTCTCTCCCATATCTTCTCCCACACCCCCTTCAACTTTACCATTAGGGAAAGGTGAATCTCTGTGCCCTAATGCCTGCACATCTTATCTCCCAATTACATGAAAAATAGTATTAATAATAGTGTGTGTGTGTGTGTATATATTACATATGAAACATTTAATATTAAAACTTTGAAATTCAGATCCATTCCCTTCCTCCCTTGACACCCACTCTAAAAGATAATAAGCGATTCAGTATGTGTTGTAAATGTATAGCTATACAAAACATTACCCTAGTTGATATATTGTAAAAGACTGCTTATAATTCCCTCCCACCTATCCCACCCCTCAACTGGTCCATTCCCTACTTTGATCCTGTCCCTCTTTGATAGTGGGTACTTCCAACCTCCCCTACCCCAGAATGTGCTCGCCTTCATCATCCCCCCCTCTCATCCCCCTTCCCCCTACTCTCCTACAGGGTGAGATATCCCATTTAGCATGTATGTCATTCTGTCCCTAAGCCTAATTCAATGAAAACAAGGTTTTTCCTTTTGCCTTCCTGTACTTCCCCACCCCTGAAACCACTTCCCCTTGATTCTTCTACATAAGATTGTTTACCCTACCCTGTCTCTCCCCATTTCCTCTTGCCACATTCCTCTCTCACCTCTTAACTTCACCCCTTAGGTATCATCACTTCCCACCAAATTCAACCTTTGTACTCACTCCATGTGTACCTGTAAACTTGTGTATATATATATATATATATATATATATATATATATATATATAAACATTCACATATGTATTTATATACCCATATACCCTTCTTCAATTATTTTCATAATGAGAAAGGTTTCATTAGTCACAGCTATTGTTTTTCCACTTAAGAATGTAAATGGTTCAACTTTGATAAGCTCCTTTTGATTTCTTTTCCCTGATTACCTTCTCAAGCATCTCTTGCTTCTTCTGTCTGAATGTCAAATTTTCTATTCAACTCTGGTTTTTTCCTCAAAAGTACTAGAAAGTTCTCTATTCACTGAATGAGCATATTTTCCTCTGAAACAAAATACTCAGTTTTGCTGGGTATGTGATTCTAGGTTTTAATCCCAGGTCTTTTATCCTGAATAATATCATGTTCCATGCCCTTCAATCCCTCAGTGTAGAAGCTGCCAGGTCCTGTGCTATTCTGATTGTGTTTCCACAATATTAAATTTTTTTTTCTTCCTGGCTGCTTGTAGTATTATCTCTTTGATCTGGGAATTCTGGAACCTGGCTATAATAATCCCAGGAGGTTTCTTTTTAGGATCATTTTCAGGAAGTGAGCAGTGGATTCTTACAAACTCTATTTCACCTTTGGGTCTAAAACATCATGGCGATTTTCCTTGAGAATTTCTTGAAGGATGATTTCTAGATACTTTCTTTGATCATGGCTTTCAGGTAGCCCAATAATTTTTACATTATCTCTCCTGGATCTATTTTCCAGGTCAGTGGTTTTTCCCATGAGATATTTCACATTGCCTTCTATTATTTCATTTGTTTGGATCTGATTAACAGTATCTTGATTTCTCATAAAGTTACTAGCATCCATTTGCTCCAGGCTAACTCTGAAGGAATGAATCTCCTCAGTAAGCTTTTGAGATTCTATTTCCACCTGGCAAATTTGGATTTTTAAGGCATTCTTCTCCTCATTGCCTTCTTGAGCCTCTTTTGCCACTTGAGTTAGTCTATTTTTAAGGTGTTATTTTCCTCAGTCAGGCTGTTGACTGTCATTTCATACTTTTCTTACATCCTTCTCATTTCTCTTGCCAATTTTTTCTACTTCTCTTATTTGGTTTTAAAATCCTTCTTAAAGTCCTCTATGGCCTGTAACTTGGTCATATTTTCATTTGGGGCTTTTGGTGCAGGATTTCTGACCTCACAGTCCTCCTCCTATTCCATGCTTCGATCCTATATGCCCCCAAAATAGGACTCTAATGTTGCATATTTCTGTTTATTTTGTTTCCTGTGCCTAGGCATGTTGCCATTTAATTACTTGACTTTTGGGATTTTTGCCACAGTAGGACTCTGCCACCAGACAGGGGAGCTTCCCTCCCAAACGTTGGGATCTTCTCAACTTCCGGAGTTATTAGTTGGGTGGCCTCTGTGAAGCCTCCACACACTCTGGCAAGCTGGACACCGACCCCAAGACCTCCACCCCAGACTGCAATCCAGATCCAGGGATGTTAAAGCAAGAGTGATTAACCCCCAGACTGATTGCTGGATCCCCCTATAGTTCACCAGCCAGGAGCTGAAGCTGCAAAATCGTAGCTATGCCATGTTTGCTTATCCACTTCTTGCCCCCAGTGGAAGTAGCCGACATGTTCACCAAATACTGGTCCCAAGGTCCCTATGGCACTAACCTCTAACTTTTTTCTTAGGCATATCTGTGTTGATAGTTCTGGAATCGCCAAATATGCTGGTGTTCTGGTGTCCCTCCAGCCAGCTGTTGGCCCTGACACCCTGGGGCTAAAATCACAGATCACATGGGCCTGTGCCTGGCTCCCAGAGTGCTGTGCTGGAGGCTCCCTGCAGGGTTACTGGGCTGTCCTCAGTGGGAGGTTATCTTCTCTGTGTTGTTCTATGCATGCTGGAGCTTCAGAAGTTGTTCAGAGTCCCCTTTACATTATTTTGAAATGGTGTGGGACAGAGCACCTTCTCGGAAGTGCTGTTTCTACTCTGCCATCCTGGCTCCACACCCTCCCTCATTTCTTATAGCACAATAGTATTCCATTACATGCATATACCACAACTTGTTTAGCCATTGCCCAATTGATAGCCACCCCTTTGATTTCCAATCCCTTGAAACCATGAAAAGAGGTCCTATAAATATTTTTGTATATATGGGTCTTCCTCTCACTTCTATGATATCTTTGGGATATAACCTTAGAAGTGGTATTACTAGGTAAAAGGGTATGAAAATTTTTATAGCCCTTTGGGCATAATTCCAGAATGCTCTCCAGAATGGTTAGAAAAGTTCATAGCTCCACTAGCCATGCATTAGTGTTCCAATTTGCACACATCCTCCCCAGTATTTGTCATTTTCCTGTTTTGACATCTTAGCAAATCTGACTAATGAGTTGGGGTACCTCAGAGTTGATTTAATTTGCATTTCTCCAATCAAAAGTGATTTAGAGCCTTTTTTCCATATGCTTATATATATATATATATATATATATATATATATATATATATATATATATATATATATATATCTTTAATTTCTTACTCTGAAAACTGCCTGTTCATATCCTTTCACCATTTATAAATTGGGGAAGGACTTGTATTCTTATAGATTTGACACAATTCTCTGTATATTTTAGAAAAGTCCTTTATCAGATGCATAGGTTGTAAAAATTCTTTCCCAATTTCCCACCTCCCTCTTGATCTTGGTTACACTGACTTTGTTGGTACAGAAACTTTTCAATTTAATGTAATCAAAATTATCCATTTTGCTTTTCATTATGCTCTCCAGTCCTTGTTTGGTCCTAATGTCTTTCCTTCTCCACAACTCTGACAGGTAAACTATTCCTTGCTTTCCCACATTGCTTACAATATCATCCTTTATGCCTAGATCATGCAGCAATTTAGAGCTGATTTTGGTATATGGTTTTAGATAAGGGTCTATGCTCAGTTTCTGCCATAGTATATTCCAGTTTTCCTAGCAGTTTTTGTCAAATAGTGCATTCTTATGCCAAAAACTGGGGTCTGTGGGTTTATCAAACAGTAGATTACTATACTCATTAACTGCTGAATCTTGTGCAATTCCATTCATCCACTACTCTACTCCTCTGCCAGTTCCAAGCAGTTTTGATTACGGCTGCTGTATAATACAGACTAAAATCTGGTATAGCTAGTCCACCTTCCCTCGCATTTCTTTTCATTAATTCCCTTGATATTCTAGACCGTTTCTTCTTCCAAATAAATGTTGATACTATTTTGTCTAACTCTAAAAAGTAGTTTTTTTGGTAAATTGTTTGGTATGGCATTAAATATATAATTTATTTTGGGTAAAATTGTAATTTTTATTATATTAGCTCAACCCAGCCGTAAACAATTAATATTTTTTTTTCCAATTAGTTACATCTGATTTTATTTGTGTGAGAAGTGTTTTGTAGTTGTGATCATAAGTCTTAGGTTTGTCTTGGCAGGTAGATTCCCAAATATTTTATAATGTCTACAGTGACTTTAAATGGGGTTTCTTTTTCTTTCTCTTGCTGTTGAATTTCATCACATAAATATGGGAATGCTGAGGATTTATGTGCGTTTGTTTTATATCCTGCAACCTTTTCAAATTTATTTATTGTCTCAAGTGGTTTTTTACTTGATTCTCTTGGTATATCATCATATCATCTGAAAGAGTGATAGCTTGGTCTCTTCTTTCCCTAATTTGATTCCTTTGATTTCTTTTTCTTCTCTAATTGCTACTGCTAATGTTTCTATAACCAGATTGAATAAGAGGGGTGATAGTGGACACCCTTGTTTCACTCCTGATCTTATTGGAAATGCTTCTAGTTTATCCCCATTGCATATAATACTTGCTGATGGTTTTAAATAGATGCTAGCAACTATTTTAAGAAGGCTCCATTTATTCCTATAGTTTCTAGTGTTTTTAATAGGAATGGATGTTGTACTTTGTCAAAAGCCTTTTCTGCATCTATTGAGATGATCATGTGGTTTCTGCTAGTTTTGTTGTTGATATGATCAATTATACTGATGATTTTCCTAATATTAATCCATCCTTGCATTCCTGGAATTAATCCTACCGGATCAAAGTGTATTATTCTTGTGATAAGTTGTTACAGTCCTTTAGCTAATATTTTATTTAAAATTTTTGCATCTGAGTTCATGAGGGAAATTGGTCTATAATTTTCTGTCTCTGTTTTATCTCTTCCTTATTTAGGAATCAGTACCATATATGTGTTATAGAAAGAATTTGTTAGGACTCCTTCTTCACTAATTTTCCTAAATAGTTTGTAGAGTATTGGAATCAATTGTTCTTTAAATGTTTGATAGAATTCACTAATAAACCCATCTGAACCTGGGGATGTTTTCCTAGTGAGTTCTTTGATGGCCTGTTTGAATTCTTTTACTGAGGTGGGTTTTTTATGTAATTCACTTCCTCATCAGTTAATCTGGACTCCTTGTATTTTTGTAAATATTCATCCATTTCACTAAATTTGTCATATTTATGTGCATACAGTTGGGAAAAATAATTCCAAATTATTGTTTTGATTTCCTCTTCATTGGAGGTCGATGCAACCTTTTCATTTTTGATGCTCATAATTTGGTTTTCTTCTTTCTTTTTTTTATCATTCTAAGGGTCTATCAATTTTATTGTTTTTTTTTTCATAAATCCAGCCCTTACTTTTATTTATTTATTTATTTTTAAAAATGCTTTGTTAACTTCTGGTTTACATCATTCATTTCCGTGATATTTTGAGTTACAGTTTTTTCCCCATTTTTCCCTACCCACCACCCCAGAATAGCAGTCCCACTAGATATCCCCTCATCCCGTCTGCTCTCTCCCATATTTTCTCCCCCTTCAACTTTGACATTAGGGCAAGGTAAATCTCTGTGCCCCAATGCCTGCACATCTTATCTCCCAATTGCATGCAAAACACTATTAATAATAGTGTTTATATACATCTGAAATATTTAGTTTTAAAACTTCAAATTTCAGATCCATTCCCTTCTTCCCTTGTCAGCCACTCCCTCTGGGAAGATAAGCAGTTCAGTATGTGTTGTACATGTATAGCTATGTAAGACAATACCATAGTAGATATATTGTAAAAGGCTGCTTATAATTCTCTCTGACCCATCCTATCCCCCACCAACGTCCAACTCCCCTTCCCCCCAGAATTCCATCCCCTCCATCATCCACACCCTCATCCCCATTCCCCCTGCTCTGCTGCAGGGTAAGATATACCATTTAGTATGTATGTCATTCTCTCCCTCAGCCAAATTCAATGAGAATATGGTTTTGCCATTTTGCCTTCCTGTTGTACCCCTCCCCTGCAGCCACTTCCCCTTGCTTCTTCTACATGAGATAGTATACCCAACCCTGTCTCTCCCCATCTCTTCTTGCCACTGTCCTCTCTCACCCCATAATTTCACCCCTTAAGTATCATCCCTTCCCAACAAATTCAACCTATGCCCTCTATCCATGTATAACTGTAAACATATATCCATACAATCGCATATGTATTCATATGCCCATATACCCTTCTTCCATTATTTTCATACTGAGGAAGGTTTCATCTGTCACTGTTATTGTTTTTCCATGTAGGAATGTAATTAGGTCAAAGTTGATAAGTTCCTTTTGATTTCTTTTCCCTGATTACCTTCTCAGGCATCTCTTCCTTCTTGTGTCTGGATGTCAAATTTTCTATTCAACTCTGGTTTTTTTCCTTAAAAATGCTTGAAAGTCCTCTATTTCACTGAATAACCATATTTTCCCCTGAAACAAAATACTCAGTTTTGCTGGGTAGGAGACCCTTGGCTTCAATCCCAGCTGTTTTAACCTCTGGAATATCATATTCCATGCCCTAATATCCCTCAGTGTGGAAACTGCCAGGTCATGTGCTATTCTGATTGTGTTTCCACAATATTGAAATTGTTTCTTCCTGCTGCTTGGAATATTTTCTCCTTGATCTGGGAGTTCTGGAACCTGGCTATAATATTCCTGGGAGTTTTCTTTTGGGGATCTTTTTCAGGAGGTGATCTGTGGATTCTTTCAACCTCTATTTTGCCCTCTGGTTCTAAAACATCAGGGCAATTTTCCTTGAGGATTTCTTGAAGGTGATTTCTAGGTTCTTACTTTGATCATGGCTTTCAGGTAGTCCAATGATTTTTAAATTATCTCTCCTGGATCTATTTTCCAGGTTAGTGATTTTTCCCATGAGATATTTCACATTACCTTCTATTCTTTCATTTGTTTGGATCTGTTTAACAGCATTTTGATTTCTTAGAAAGTCACAAGCTTCCATTTGCTCCAGCCTAATTCTGAAGGTGTGATTCTCCTCAGTGAACTTTTGAGATTCTTTTTCCATCTCGCAAATTCGTCTTTTTAAATCATTCTTCTCCTCATTGCCTTTCTGAGCCTCTTTTATCATTTGAGTTAGTGTATTTTTAAGGTGTTATTTTCCTCAGTTAGCCTGTTGACTCTCATTTCATACTTTTCTTCCATCTTTCTCATTTCTCTTCCCTCTTCCCCCCCTCCCCCTCCAGTTCTCTCATCTGCTTCTTAAGGTCCTCTTTGGCCTGTAGCCAGCTTGTATTTTCATTTTGGGCTTTTGGTGCAGGAGTTCTGACCTTACAGTCCTCCTCCTGTTCAATGCTTTGATCCTCTTTGCCCCCAAAATAGGAGTCTATAAAGTTACATTTTTCTGTTTATCTTGTTTCCTTTGCCTAGGCATATAGCCACTTAATTACTTGATTTTGGGGCTTGTTGCCACAGTAGGACTCTGCCACGATACAGGAGAGCTATTGTCCCAAAAGTGGTGTCTTCACAATTTCTGGACGTTGGGTGGCTTTTGTAAAGCCTCCACCCACTCTGGCAATTTGGATACCCACCCCAGAACTCCCCCCAGGACCACAATCCAGATCCAAGCAGGTTAAGCAAGAGCGATTAACCCCCATACTGGTTGCTGGATCTCTCTTGAGTTCACAACCAAGAGCTGGAGATGCCACTGACTCTGCAAAATGGCCTCTGTGCTGTGTTATCTCAGCGGCTTTCCTCCCCCAGGGGAGGAAGTAGACTCATTCCCCAAATACTGGTCCCAAACTCCATAGTGCACTAACCTCTCACTTTGTCCTAGGCATATCTGTGCTGATAAATCTGGAATTGCCACAGCTGCTGGTGTTCTGGGGTCCCTCCAGCTGGCTGCTGGCCTGGCTGCCCTGCAGCTAAAACCTCAGCTCATGCGGGCCTGGGCTTGGCTACCAGAGCACTATGCTGTCGGTTCCCAGCTTGCTGTGCTGCCTACTCTCAGAGTGATGCACTGGCTGCTCCCTGCAGGACTGCTGGGCTGTCCTCAGCAGGAGGTTAGCTTCTCTGTGTCGTTCTGTGGGTGCTGGGGCTCCAGAAGTTGTTCAGATTCCCCTTTTATATTGTTTGGAGGTGGTGTGGGGCAGAGCACCTTGGAAGTGCTGTTTCTACCCTTAGTTTTATTTATTAATTCAATAGTTTTATTAATTTCAATTTTATTAATCTCTCCTTTGGTTTTCAATATTTCAATTTTTTCAATTCAATATTTCTAATAATTCTAATACTAAATTTAGTATTTTACATTTTTTTTCTTTTTCTAGCTTTTTCAATTGCATGTCCAATATATGGATCTCCCTTTTCTCTAATTTATTCATTTATGCACTCAGGGATATAAAACTTCCCCTAAGGACTGGCTTTTATGAACCCCACAAATTCTGGTATGTTGTCTCATTATTATCATTCTCTTGAAAGAAATTACTGATTGTTTCTCTAATTACTTCTTTGAACCACTCATTCTTTAGGCTTAAATTTGTTTAAATTCCAATTACTTTTTAGTCTATCTTTCCATGGCCCTTTATTGCATATATTTTTTATTTCATCATGATTTGAGACTGATGCATTTAATGATTCTGCCTTTCTGCACTGAATTGTGAGGTTTTTATGCCATAGTACATGGTCTATTTTTGAATATGTACCATGAACTGCTGAGTAGAAAATAAATTCCTTTTTATTCCCGTTCAGTTTTCTCCAGAGATCTATCATATCTTGTCTCTCTAAAATTCTATTTGCCTCCTCAACTTCTTTTTTGTTTATTTTGAGGTGAGATTTATCAAGTTCAGAGAGTGGGAGATTAAGTTCCCCCAATATTATATTCTTGCTATCTATTTCTTCCTCTAATTCCTTTAACTTCTCCTTTAGGGGTTCGGAGGTTATACCACTTGCTTTATCTGAGGTAAAGATTGCTACCCATGCTTTTTTTTTACTTTATCTGAGGCATAATAAATTCTACTGCAGCCGTTTACCTTTACACTGTGGGTATCCCTTTGTTTTAAATGTGTTTCTTGTAGACAGCTTATTGTATGATTATGGTTTTTAATCCATTGTTGTATCTACCACTGTTTTATGGGAGAGTTCATCCCATTCACATTCACAGTAATGATGACTATCTGTCCCTTCCCCTCCATCTTATTCCCTCCCCTGCTTATATTTTTGTTTCTTCCTTCTCCCTTCCCCTCCTTGAAGTTTTCCCTTTGGACCACCCCCTCTCTCGGTGTTCCCACCAAGTGACCCCCTACTTAACCTACCCTCTCCCCTCACTACTATTTCCCTCCCCTCTAATCCTGCCCCCTTCATCTCCTCCATTTTATCCCTCCCCCTTACCCTCCGACTGCCTATAGGACACAATAAATTTTTATACTTATCAGAGTAAGTAACTCCTAGTTTGACACCAAACCAATGAGAGTAGATTTCAAACAGTGCTCCTCTCCCTCCCTCCTTTTACTATATTTGATGAATTTAATTGTCTATTCACATTAGAATGTTAAACTTTACTGATTAATTTCTTCCCTATTTGAACCAGAACCCATGACAATAGTGTTTAAACATTCCTCTCCCCCTTTCTTTCCCGTCTACTATGGTGTGTTTTTATGCCTCTTCAAATGGCATACTTTAACTTTTTCTATCTCATCCTTCTCTTTGATCCCATTACAGTCCCTTTGATCCTTTTAATAAGAGTTTTTTTTCTTTTTTTCTTCAGATTAGTTCATTCATACACACACCCTCTATCTAATCTATGTATAACCCTTTTGAAAGTCATGATAATCACATAAATTTTAATATTGACAGTTATCAGCTCCTCATATAAGGATGTGAACATTTTGCTCTTGTTGCATATCAAGTTATGTGCATGTGTGCATGAGTGTGGGTGTGTGCATGTATGTATGTGCATGATTTATGTGTGAGTCTGTGTTTTCCTTGTTCACCTTTTTATATATTCCTTGACTCTTATAATTAGAGTGCAGATTTTCCATTGAGCTCTGGCTTTTTCATCAGGAAAGTCTGGAAGTGCCTTATTTCATTAAATGACCCCCTCCTTGCCTGAAAGATTATTCTCTGTTTTTCCGGGTAGTTAATCCTTGGTTGTAGTCCTAGCACTCTTGCCCTACAAAATATCAAATTCTAATCCCTCAGTCTTTTAATGTAGAAGCTGCTAGGTCCTGTGTGATCCTGACTGTAGTACCACAATATTTGAATTGTTTCTTTTTGGATTGATGCAGTATTTTTTCCTTAATCTTGTAATTCTGGAATTTGGCTACTATATTTCTTGGAGTTTTTAATTTGGTATCTCTTTCAGGAGGAGTCCGGTGAATTCTTTAAATAACTATTTTATCTTCTGATTCAGGACTTCAGGACAGTTTTCTTTGACAGTGTCTTGGAGGATGCTGTCTAGGCTGCTTTCTTTCAGCATGGCTTTCTGGCAGACCAATAATTCTTCAGTTATCTGTCCTAGATCTGTTCTCTAGGTCAGTTGTTTTTCCAGCGAGATATTTTCCACTTTCTTCCAATTTTTCAATTACTGTGTTTTCTTGATTGGCTCTTGGTGCATCCTAAAGTCCTGAGTTTCAATTTGATTGATTCTAATTTTTAGCAAATTACAGTCTTTAGTTCATTTTTGAAGTTCCTTTTTTAGGGAGGTGTTTTCTCCAATTACTTCACTAATTTCATTTTTTTTTTTTAAGGATTTATTTTCTTCAGTGAAACTTTTTTTTTTCCATTTTGGTCACTGCCTCCATGATTTGTCTTTTAAAATCCTTCTTAAGCTCCTCCAAGAATGCTATTTGGGCTTGAGACCAGTTCATATTTTTTTCTGTGGTCTCAGGTTTGGGTAAAGAGTCCAAGTTGTTCTCTGTATTTGGTTGTTCTTGACCTACATAATAAGCTCAGATCAATTTTCTTGCCTTCCCCATCTCTTTCTCAGCTTCCTTCCTTTCCATTTTAATTTCCTATTTCTTAATTTCTCTGGCTATGAGCTAAAGGCCTTTTCATTGATTTTGAATGTTGTAGTCTCTGGGTGTCTAGTTTGAGGTTAAGGCATTAGTCTTAGTGAGGTTTGTTGATGCCTACAGAGTAGTCTGTGGAGGAGTGGTCATCTGGCCACTTCAGATTTCAGCCTCTGTACCCTTGGGCTACAGCTCAGGTAGGCTTTTCCTAGACAGGTGAGGTGGGCCTCTAGAGATTCCTTGCTGCCTCAGTTACACGCCTTCTTGATGACTCCCAAGCCTGAAGCTATTTCCCCTATCTTAGGATTTCTCTCTGGGTGGGAGACTTATCTTTGGTTTTTATACTTCATCAAGGAGGAATCAGAGGGAGTAGGTAGAGTTTACTTTGCCATTCTAGCCCCTGGAGAAACAGACAGGTGATTTCTGAACTTCCAGGCTGGGGGCTGATAGCCCCAGGTGAAGCTGCTGTGTCTACTGGTGGCCCCAGCCCTCTCTTACCTGGCTCTAATGATTCCTCCTGTCCCCTGATGAGATGCAGGTGAGAACACTGCAATTTGTCTTTGGGATTGGTATGTCAGCAGGCTGGGGCTTCTTCTCTCTCTGGTGTAGTCTGCTTGTCTGCTCTCAAGTCCGAGCTGTACAGACCCCTCATGCTCCACACTCCCCTGTCTGGACCCACTGGGAACTTTCCTGGGCTGGATTCTGCCACACTATCCATTCAGATTCACTTTTTAAGGTTTAGTGACAGGATTCACAGAGGAAGTTAGAGAAGTTACTGCTTCCTTTCCACTATCTTGGCTCCACCTCTCTAATAGATTGTTGATGTCAAAAAATCAAAGAAAGGCAAAAGAACATGCATTGATATAATCTATTATCACTTTCTAAGAAAGATTAACTGATGGAAATCAGTCACTTGGTCATGTCAGCATTCAAGCTAAAAGAGCCTAGAAAATCAAGGCTGGCATTTAACTAAAAAAAAAAAACTAAAACTAAAACTAAAATCTTTATCTCCTTGACAAGTTGAAAGATTGAATAGCTAAAGGTTGTTTGGTCCTTTTTTTTTAAACAAATGCTTTATTAACTTCTATTTTACATCATTCATTTCTGCCAGATTTTGAGTTACAATCATTTCCCCTCCGTTATTCCCCTACCCAACCTCCCAGAATAGCAGTCCCACAAGATATCTCTTCCTCCAATCTGCTCTCTCCCATACCTTCTCCCATACCCCCTTCGACTTTTCCATTAGAGGAAGGTGATGTAATGCTTCATGAAAGAGTTCTGTTAACCACATTTTACTCTGCTCATTTTTGGAATTTAATATATATTTTGATTTTATTATAATTTAATCATATATAATCACAAATATTTTAATATACAAAAAGTCATATAAGAAACTGTGAGATTTCAATATACATTATTTCTTTCAAGACATCTAATGATACCTACTTAAATAAAGTAATAATATTGCTACATTTGTGGTGTCATTCTGTGCAATTATATTTTCTTCTGTGTAATAAATACACACACATATATGCTCAATCACATGTCTGTTCCTATCAACTTATCTGCCATTTCCATCCCATCATTACCTATCCCAAATAGAAGCTCTCCCTTGTAAAAATAAAAAAGTAAACAAAAGTTTATTTCAGTAAAACAAGTTAGAATTTGGTCACATCTGAGTTCATATCTCTCATGCTGTGTCTAGATTTCCTTGTCTCTCTATCAATCAATGGAAGATATGTTTTATCATCAGTTTGATATTATCAATATTGTTTGCAGCTTTAATCACAAATCTGCTTTTTCAAAGTTTTCTTCATATTATTTTTGTTCTCGCTCCATAGCTTTTACTCTTGTCCCTATTTGTTTCACTTTCTCAATTCACATAGATTCCCATATTTTTAAAAATCTCTCATGGACATATTTTATGGAATAATAGTATCTATTTGTATTCTTATAACCTGATCTTTTTTATGCCATTCCCCAAATGATGGACACCTATTTTGTTTCTATTTCCTTCCTTCCAGCACAAAAACTACTGTGATACAAATACACACACGTATACAATACAGGTATATACAGACATATATATTTACATATATACATATAAATGTGTATGCATATACATATTAATATGAATATTTATCTCCTTTCTCTTCAATTTTAATCTCTTTGTAATATATACCTACTAAATACTATTGCTGGATCAAAGGGTATATATAATTTAGTGACTGTGGTTATAGGTCTAAATTGTTTGTCAGAATGGTTGAACCAATTGACAGTTACAACAACAAGAACTTGATTAATACTTTAGTGCTAAATGGTAGCTGAGCTCCCCTCCAATTAATTATCTCCCATTTATCTGTGGAAAATTATTAATATAAGATATCTTAGAAGATATATCAATGGGGATACATTTGTTCAATGACCCTCTGATTATAAAATAAGAGGCAAAGCACAGGGAGACTAATATGCACCAAAGGTATTTTCCACCCTCCTAGAATTCAAAGGTCAAAATCACAAGTCCAAGTGAAAGAAATATTTTCTATAGATGGCTTCTACTATGTCAGTTTGCAAATGAATTTTTGCTAAAATTTTTGAGCATACAATATTGTAATCATAATACCTCCAAAGAGTTTGGCTAAGTATCCACAGAGGAATTTCCAATTGTTTAAAAAGCTAATTTTCTAAACTACAATAAGCAGTTGAGTGTGAAAACCATAAAATTGATTTATTATTCTATGCAATGTGTCCCACAATCTTAGTGCATTTTAGCCAATTAACGTTTAAAACTGCACTAAGAGTTTAAGATATTTTATATATCTTGTATAGGCAAAGCATTTGAATAATGAATTTGGATCAGAATTTAACAGTAAGAGGAGAATGAGATGTATTTCCTTTGGGAAAAGGTGTAACATAAGTAAATGTATATCCTGGTTCTACAATTTACTTAGTGCATGTGTGACATTGGGAAAGTTTCCTTACCCTCAGTGTTCTAATTTCTTCATGTATAAAATGAAGATTTTTAATAAAATGACATCTAAGTTACCTTCTAGGAATGATCAAGTATGTATAACCTAAGTGTAGATGATGTTATCATTGGTACATATCACATTTTCAAAGAAGAGCAACCCATTGTGGCAAATACATCTCTAACCTTTCAACATGTTCAATGGATACCAGTTCAAAAATGTGGTTAGTTTCTTAATCTGCTATCCCTCACTCTTCTCCCTAGATGTCTCCCCATCATGCTTCCTGTTCTCTGGCTATCATTATCATTTCTTTCCCAGTCCCCAACCAATTTCAGCACTACTTTGCGGGAAAGGGTAATGATGGCTTTTTGTTGTAAGTATAGTCTGGAATATTTGAGAGCGCTGCAAAATTTCATAAATGAATACCAGCTCTGTTCTCCCTATTTAATTCTGGACCCAAAAGATTGTTACTTCAGTCATAATCTGGTTTATATGATTTCTATATCCACTTGAGTGCTTTTGTTTTTCTTTTTCCTATGTAAATCACCAAGGTTATCCCCCCCCTCACTCCTACACACACACACACACACACACACACACACACACACACACTCAGTGGACAGTGGACACAGCTCTCATTGAGAATGGCTAGCCAGACAACAGTGCCATAGACAAAAACAAACAAACAAAAACCTTAAAAACAAACAAGCAAATATTTCTAACCTGCTTAAATGAAAGGAAAATGGTATCCTCAACAGAAATAGGGAGGGATAGTTCTTGCAATAAAACAATTCAGATAGATAGATAGATACATTACACAGACAGATAGATATATATTCATAGGTACTTAGTGGTATAGGAAAAGAGCTAACAGGAGTGACAGATTTATATCTTGAATCATATGTGTAAAGATGATAATTAAACTCATAGGAGCTGATGAGATCCTCTAGAAAGAGTTTGTAGTCAAAGAAAAGAAAAGGACACAAAACCGAGATTTTAGGTATGCCTATAGTTAGGGAGCAAAATATGGATGAGCATGCAGGAAAGAAGACAGAGCAAAAACATTCATACAGATTGGAGAAGAACCAAGAGAAGATATAATATATAGAAGGAAAGGTTAGTTAATAGTGTCAAATGGTTCAGGGACATCATTGGAATAGGCATTTAATAGCAACATTGGAGAGAATAGGAAATTATATGTATCAGGTATAATGGAGGTTAGGGGACTCTATTTCTCAAAAAGAAGCTTCCTCTTTTCCCAAAAGTATGATGCATTAAATTTCATCATTGGAATAAAAATCTTTTGGGTTAAGGGTTTCTCCCTTCACCCATAATAAAAATACAAATATAATTCAATTTTATACCCATTTACATCGATAGTTATTTACAGAAACTCTCCAAGAAAAAATGGTAACTGTGAATAGATATTTTGGGGGGGCAGGAACTGATGAGAGAGTATAATCTGAAGCCTTGGGGCAGGGCAGTGGAAAAGTTAAAAGGACATTTAAGATAAACCTTATTCATTTTGCCTTTTGTCAATTCTCAATGTATGGTTTTGGTTCTTTGTCCTTTAATAGTGTACTAGGATTATAGACAGGAATTATATTCTTTTTCATACACTTTTCCAAGTTTGTTAGTTCTGCATGCCTTGCATCTGTTTCTACAGCTGTTAACCACTGGGTCCTCCAGGAGTCTCTTCTTGGACACAGTTTTGCCTTCATATCTCTATGCTTCCCATTGGTAAAATTATTTTGTGTCATGGAGTGGATTTCCATTTTGTGCCTACGGTATGCTAATTTACCTCAGACAGAATGCCAGAAGCCCAGAGGATTTGTCTTTGATGCCATTCTTTTTGTAGGACATCAGTGTTTGGTTGTCAGGTAATTGGTTATCTCTTAATGTCAGAACAGCTGAATTGCTTTTGTGAAGCTTTTGGCATTGCTTCTTCTTTTCCACTTCTCTTCCCGATTTTCATTCAATTTGCTGGCAGTAATGTCTTGCCATCCCACTGTGCTAAGCAAATTTATTGTCTTGCAGAATACCAGTCTTGCTTTTAATAACCACATCACTCAGGTACAGTTGTAAAGATGGAAAACTACTACCTTTATCTCAGCATTTTAAGTGTACATTATCACTTTTTTGAAGTTATGTTATTATTATTATGGATGCTTCAAATAATTTAAGTCAAGGAACTCTAAAAGTGGATTTGGACTTTCAAAAGCCAAAACAACTGTGTAGGTAATAAATAGCTGTAACTCTACCATATTGACCTCCAAACAACCATAAAATAGCACACCAAAACAAATCCTGGTACAACAAAACCAGCAAGAAAATGGGGTAAAATAATCTTTTAGCTCAAGAAAGTTGGAAGATTGGCAATAAAGGTCAGCCTTGCTCAGGTAAAAGAAGAGACCATTCTAGGACAGGAAGCATCCCAACAAACCTGCAGCAAGTCCCAACTCAACATACCATTGGGAGGTTCTGAGACCCAGTGTGGTGGAGCAAGCAAAGCCCAATACCAGGATCCCCCACATGCTTTTTCATAGCCAGAAAAACAACTAACTCCAGCTCTGGAGCTTTCACTCCAGGAGGCTTCAGTGTAGCCACAGGCATACAGAAGTCCTTTAGCATTAACAAGAAAGTAGGCCAGACTTCTACTTGCTTCAGTACAGTCCTTGGGACATGCAGAAACACCCAACCAGGTCTCATTATACACCAGAAACCATCTCTAGCACCCCAATTCAGCACTAAGTAAGCTGCCAGACCTCTAAAGACTCCATAGATGCCAGCCACCCCCTCAGCCCAGCACCAGACACAATTTTCCCCAGCTGGCCTCAGAACAACATCAGTGTAACCCCATGTAAACAGCCAGCCCCTTTTACCACTGGTGTAGAGCTCAAATCTAAAAGAAAGGGGGAAAACACCAAAAAAGTGCAGCAAAAAACAACAACAAATATAATCTGATGATAGAAAGTTATTATGGTGACAGGAAAGACCAAGACACAAATGCAGAAGAGAACAAGAATAATAAAAAATTCTATGGGCAAAAAACAAAGGAAAAAGAAGAAATGATCTCAAGCCCAGAAAGAACTCATGGAAGAGTTTAAAAAAAAAGGATCTTAAAAATCATATAAGAGAGGTAGAAGAAAAAATGGGCAAAGAAATGAGAGTGATGTAAGGTAATTATTAAAACAGTTAGCAACTTTGTAAACTGTTTAAAAGTAGAGTTGGTCAAATGGAAAAGAAAGTATAAAAGCTAATTGAAGAAAGCACACCTTCAGAGTTAAAACAGGGACTTGCTTGAGCTCTTTCCCTAAACCTATCCAAATACCTGTAAAAGAAGGTCAAAAAGGAAAAAAAAGAGAAAAAAAGGAAGATGTACCTGAAAAGGCCAAAAAGCCTTGAAAGCATTGCAGTCGGAACCCAGTCCTGTCCCAAGGGATTGGTAGATCCTCCAGGTCCGCAATGTATTCCCAGAGAACCATGTACAAGCAGAAATACGCTGCCCTGAAAACCCAGATTGAAAGGAAGAAAGAAAAAGTGCCTGCTACTATCTCAAAGCCTGTTGGTGGTGATAAGAATGGAGGAACTCAAGTGGTAAAGATTCCCAAAATGACTAGTTATTACCATACTGAGGATGTGCCTAGAAAGCTGCTAAGTCAAGGCAAAAAGCCCTTTAGCCAGCATGTGAGGAGACTAAGAGCTAGCATCAAGCCTGGTACAATTCTGATCATTCTCCCTGGCTGCCACAGGGGCAAGCTCGTGGTTTTCATAAAGCAACTGGCTAGAGGCTTGGTACTGGTGACTGGACCTCTGACCATCAACAGTGTTCCTCTGAGAATGACCCATCAGAAATTTGTCATTGCCACTTCTACCTGAGTTAACCTTTCAGGTGTGAAAATTCCAAATCATCTTACTGATGCTTACTTTAAGAAGAAGAGGCTATGTAAACCTAGACACTAAGAAGGAGAGACTTTTGACACAGAAAAAGAGAAATATGAGATTACAGAGCAGAGCAAGACTGATCAGAAAACAGTAGACTCTCAGATCCTGCCCCAAATCAAGAAAATTCCTCAGCTCTGTGGCTACCTGCATTCTGTCTTCTTTCACTCCAATGGAGTTTATCCTCACAAAGTGGTGTTTTAAATGCCTTGCAGAGAACACTTATTAAAAGATTTGGAATAGTAAAAAAAAATTAGAATGGAGCAAATGGAGCTAAGAACTCTATAAATAATCAAGAAATTATAAAACAAAAGTAAAAGAATGAAAAAATAAAAGTCAAAGTGAAATATCTAATTGGAGAAACAACTGACCTGGAAACTAAATTCAGGAAAGATCATTTAAAAATCATTGGACTACCTGAAAGCCATGGTCCCAAAAAAAGAGCCTAGGCATCATCTTTCAAGAAATTAAGGAAAACTGCCCTGGTATTCTAGAACCAGAGGGTAAAATAGAGATGGAAAGAGTCAACCACTCATCTACTGAAAGACATCCCCAAAGGCAAACCCCTAGGTATATTGTATTCAAATTTCAGTGTTCCCAGGTCAAGGAGAAAATATTGCAAGCAGCCAGAAAGAAACAATCCAAGTATTGTGGAAACACGATCAGGGAAAATGAGATTCAGCAACTTCTACATTAAGGGATCAGAAGGCTTGGAATATGATATTCTGGAGGTCAAAGGAGCTAGAATTAAAACCAAGAATCACCTTCCCAGCTAAACTGAGGATAATTCATGAGAGGGAAAAATAAACATTCAATGGAATAAAGGATTTCAAACATTTTTGATGAAAAGACAAGAGCTGAATAGAAAATATGACTTTCAAATACAAGACTCAAGAGAAGCATGAAAAAGAAAATAGGAAAGAGAAATAATAAGGGACTTATGAAAGTTGAACTGTTCACATTCCTTCATGGAAAGATAATATTTGTTACTCATGAAACCTTTTTTGGTAATAGGGTAGTTGGAAAGAATACATACATACATACATACATACATACATACATACATACAGATAGATAGACAGATAGATAGATAGATAGATAGATAGATAGATAGATATCTTCCCTTTGGGCTTAGTTTTCATGAGAATTCATGTTTTTAAAATACATTCTAAATGCTGGTTACACATCCTTATATTCTCTTTGATTGGCATCACTTGGAATATATATTAGGAAAAATTTGTGAACACTTGTTCTTTGGAAGTTTGTGAACATCTGCACCAAGACACTATCATCCAATTGGAGGGGTTTAATTAGTCATTTTGAGTGACTCTGTTGTATTATGGAGGGTTACTAGACAGTTAGGGAAGGGAATTAAATAAATTAAAGTGATTTCCAGATTTTCTGTTTCTATGACGTACATGCAACTTGGAAATGAAATATATAGACAATTGGGTATAGAAATCTATCTTGCCCTAAAGGTAAAAAGAAGTGAAAATGAAAAGAGAAGGAGGGTCTGATAGAAGGAAGCATAGATTCGGGAAAAAAGCAATCAGAATGCACACCATCTTGGGAGGGGAAGAAGGAAGGGATGGGGATAAATTTGGTGCACAAAATCTTGTGGAAGTAGATGTTGAAAATAAAAAACTAATTAATACATAAAAAGATTACAAATTCAAAACAACAGCATCAAAGAAAATAACAACTTAAAAATTAGAATTTGGCAAGTGGAGGCTAAAAACTTTATGAGGCATCAAGAATCAATCAAATTCAAAAGAGTGAAAAAATGGAAGAAAATCTAAAATACCTCAGGGGAAAAACAACTGAGCTGGTGACAAAATACTGGACATTGAGGAGATTTTCATCAACTGGGAAATGGTGGAACAAGCTGTAGTATATGAATGGAATGGAATGCTATTGTGCAATAAGAAATGATGAACAGGAACATTTCAGAAAAATCTGGAAAGACTTGTAAAAATTGATGCAAAGTAAAATGTACAGAACACAGAAAATGCTGGATGCTGTATAAGCAATATTGTAAGATCAATTATGAATGATTAAGTTCTTCTCAGCAACACAATGATCTGAGATAAGTACAAAGGACTCATGAAGGGGAAAACTATCCACATCCAGATGGATAACTGATGGACTGTGATAAAAGTATATTTTTCCATCTACTTTATTTTTCTCATGTTTTTTTTTCTTTTGATTTGTTTCTTTTTTCACAACTGTGAGTAATAAGGAAATATGCTTTACATGATAGCACATATATAAACTATATCAAACCACCTACCATTTTCAGAAGAGGCAGGGGAAAGAGAGAGGGAGAAAATTTTGGTACTCAAAATCTTGTAAAAATGAATGTTAAAACTTTCTTGACATGTAACTGGGTGAGAAATAAAATACTATTTAGAAAAAGAAACGTTAAAGTTTTAATGATATCTGGTACTAGGTTCATGTGCCAAATATCATTGTTTCCAAAATGGAAATTTCATGAATAATGTTTTCTAATAATCTTATAAACATTAGGAAACCTAAAGAGAATAAATGTTTTTTTCTATGTGTTGGTCCATTTGAGGTAATTTTCTTGACAGTCCAAATACATGAACATAAAAGTTGCTTCATATATTATGAATTTGATTACCTATTTCCTTTTTTAGGCCTTACTCTTACTCACTGTGCCACCTAGCCTCCCCTTTAGGGCAATTGGGGTTAAGTAACTTGCCCAAGGTTACACGGCTAGGTTTTTGTTTGTGTGGATTAAGTGTCTGAGGCCGGCTCAGAACTCAGGTTCTTCTGATTCCAGGGCCGGTGCTCTATTCACTGCTCCACCTAGCCGCCCCTGATTACCTATTTTCTATTTAAGGGAAACATGAACTCATCATAGGCCATTTTCTTGGAAAGTTTTTCTACATGTATATTTTAAAAGGTAAATGAAGTGATTTTATTTGTGGGGTTACCCTTCTACCAATCAGATTATATACTGGCCAATAGGTATTATGTTTTCTGAGTTGCTGAAGAGATAGAAACAATAATGGAGAAGGAATGGGGAAAAAATGAAGCAAAGAAGGAAGGAAAGAAAGGAGGGTAAGATAAACAGGAAGATGACTCTACAAATTTAGACTGACTATTCTTTTGAGAAGAGAATATACAAGTGGTCACCAGGCTCACTAGTGATCTGTTAACCATTTTGAAAAATTTGTAAAAACACACTGCATTGAAGAGCCTTTAGGAATTCCAACTTATCTCCATTGAATAACAGTTTAGTACAATAAGATTTTATTGGTCAAACTTCACCTACATCTCTCAAGGGAAGCATGATAACCATTTCTAAACTTCATGGCTTATTACATTGTGTGGTCATTCTTACATGGCAAACTGATATAGACATTATTACCAATAGAATAGACATTGTTACTAATAAAAGATCTGAGGTTATGTATTTACATTTCATTTAAGGGTCCCTATATCTTTTCTTTTCCCCAAATGCTTTATTAACTTCTGGTTTACATCATTCATTTCCGTCAGATTTTGACTTACAATTTTCCCCATTTTCCCCCTACCCACCACCCCAGAATAACCATCATACAGGATATCCCCTCAACCAATCTGCTCTCTCCCACCTCTTTTCCCATACCCACTTCTACTTTTCCAGTAGCTCAAGGTGAATCCCCAAGCCCCATTGCCTGCACATCTAACCACCCAATTATATGCAAAATAGTATTAATCATAGTATTTATATATTTTAAATTTGATTTTAAAAGGAAGATAAGCAGCTCAGTATATGCTGTACATGTGTAGATATGCAAAACATTACCATAGTAGATATATTGTAAAAGACTGACTATATTTCCCTCCCTCCCATCCCACCTTCCACTTGGTCCACTCCCCACCTTGATCCTGTCCCTTTTCAAAAGTGGGTGCTTCCAACTTCCCTCTCCCTCAGCCCAACCTCCCCTCCACAGCCTTTCCCCATCCCCCTTCCCCCCACACAACTGTAGGGGGGGACAAATTATTTAGTATGCATTTCATTCTCTCCCAGGTCCAAATTCAGTGAGAATATGGTTTTGCCTTTTTGCCTTCCTATTCCTCCCCTCCCCTGCAACCACCTTCCCTTGCTGCCCCTACACAAGACAGTTCACCCCATTGTCTCTCCCCATTCCCCATCACCACATTACTCTCTCACCTCTTAACCTCACATTTTAAGTATCATCCCTTCCTATTAAATTTGACCTGTGCCCTTTATCTATGTATACCTGAAAACATATATACATACATTCACATATGTATTCATATGCCCATATACCCTTCTTCAACTATTTTCATGCTGAGAAGTTTCATCAGTTGCAGTTATTGTTTTTCCCTGTAGGAATGTAAATAGTTCAACTTTGATAAGTTCATAGTGATTTCTTTTCCATTTTTAGCTTCTCAAGCATTTCTTGCTTCTTGTATCTGAATGTCAAATTTTCTATTCAACTCTGATTTTTTGTCCTCAAGAATGCTTGAAAGTTATGTATTCCACTGAATGACCAAATTTCCCCCTGAAACATGATACTCAGTTTTGCTGGGTAGGCGATTCTTGGTTTTAATCCCAGGTCCTTTGACCAGGGGAATATCATATTCCATGCCCTAAGATCCCTCAGTGTAAAAGATGCCAGATTCTGTGTCATCCTGATTGTGTTTCCACAATATTGAAATCGTTTCTTCCTGGCTGCTTGTAATATTCTCTCCTTGATCTGAGAATTCTGGATACAATATTCCTAGGAGGTTTCTTTTTGGGATCATTTTCAGGAGGTGATCTGTGGATTTTTTCAACCTCTATGTTGCCCTCTGGTTCTAAAACATCAGGGCAATTTTCCTTCAGAATTTCTTGAAGGATGGTTTCTAGATTCTTTCTCTGATCATGGTTTTCAGGTAGTCCAATAATTTTAAATTGTCTCTCTTGGATCTATTTTCCTGGTCAGTGGTTTTTTCCCATGAGATATTTCACATTGCCTTCTATTCTTTCATTCCTTTGGATCTGCTTAATAGCATCTTGATTTCTCATAAAGTCACTAGCTTCCATTTGCTCCATTTTAATTCTGAATATATGATTCTCCTCAGTGAGCTTTTGAGATTCTTTTTCCGTCTGGCAAATACAGCTTTTTAAGGCATTCTTCTCCTCGTTGCCTCTTTGAGCCTCTTTTGCCATTTGAGTCAGTTTATTTTTAAGGTGTTATTTTCCTCAGTCAAGTGTTGACTGTCATTTCATACTTTTCTTGCATCTTTCTCATTTCTCTTCCCAATTTTTCTTCTACTTCTCTTATCTGCTTCTTAAGGTCCTCTATGGCCTGTAGAGAGCTCCTATTTTCATTTGGGACTTTTGGTGTAGGAGTTCTGACCTCACAGTCCTCCTCCTGTTCCATGCTTTGATCCTTTTCCCCCAAAAATAGGAGTCTAAAGTTGCATTTTTCTGTTTATTTTGTTTCCTTTGCCTAGGCAGTTTGTCACTCAATTACTTGACTTTTGGACTTGTTGCCAAAGTAGGATTTTGCCACCAGCCAGGGGAACTTCCTTCCCAAACGTTGGGGTTTTCTCAACTTCTGGAGGTATTAGTTGGGTGGCCTCTGTGAAGCCTCCACGAACTCTGGCAAGCTGCTCATACACCCCAAGCCCTCCTCCCCAGACCATAATCCAGATCCAAGTAGTTTAAAGCAAGAGTGCTTACCCCCCAGTCTGATTGTGGGATACCCCCACAGTTGGCAGGCCAAGAGCAGAAGCTTCAATGTGGCAACATGGCACAAGCTGTGCTAGCTCCTCAGTGACTTCTTGCCCCCAGGGGAAGAAGCCAACTCATTCTACCAAGTAGTCCCAAAGTCCATAGGGCAGTAACCTCTCGCTTTCTCCTAAGTGTCTATGTGTTGATAATTCTGAAAACCCCACAGCTGCTGGTGTTCTGGGGTACCTCCAGCCAGTTGCTGGTCTGGCTGCCCTCAGCTAAAACTGCAGTTTATGCAGGACTTGGCTGGGCTCCCAGAGTGCTGCTCTGTTGGCTCCCAGAGCACTGGGCTGGCCACTCCCCGCCGGGCTGCTGGGCTGTCCTCAGTGGGAGGTTAGTCCCCCATTTACATGATTTTGAAGTGGTGTGGGCTGGAGCTCCGTGGAAGTGCTGTTTCTACTCTACCATATTGACTCCCAAGGCTGCCTCAAATCTTAAGATATTTAATGTAATTTTGTTAAATTCACAATATGAATAGCTAATCATATTTATTTTCATATTTAGCATCATTAAAATTTAGGTAATAAACTAGGAGTTGTCAAATGCATTTACACAGAAAGATTAAAGTATATTCATTTTAAGAAAAGGCACATTCTTACCTCCAAAGTCAATTAAAAAATAAATACATTTATACATAAACACACATATGTATTTTAATAAAAACAAACACTCATAGGCATGTGTACATGAAATTACCCTAGAATTAAATCAGCTATTTCTTTACTTCTTTCTAAAAGCTTCTTTTTGGAGTGTCACTAGGACTCAGCATTGAATCAGCTTCCCCCACCCCATTTTTTAAAAATCTTTCTGGGATGCAAAGCAGATGTGGCTCACTACAATTTAGCACTGTTTATTGAATTCCAGATACTGCTTAGTTATCCCATCTAGCAAATAGTTTACTGCCTACAGCAACTGTTCAAGATATGTTTTCTTTCATAAAGCATCTAATCTACTCCTATGTGCTCCATTTATAATTGTGATCATGCTTCTTATCTCATGAAAAAGCTCCAGTTCCTTTAGCTTACCTTCATTTACCTTTTCAACTTTGTTCCAATGAGCTCACAACAAATGATACCCATTTCTTTCTTATAGAGAGCCAAAAAGGCTTGATACAAGACTCAGAAAAAAATCTCTACAGCTGGCTCTAAATGGAGTCCTTTGAGATGCAGCTTTTGAAGCTAGCTCCTGGAATTTCCTTTTATGATGTGCTGCATTCAAAAAGATGTTACCTGAGTTTTGAGATCAAAGGCTCTGCCCTGCACTGATTCTAGCCAAAAGGTGTTAAATCCTTATTAGATTAGAGATATTCTGTTACATCCAGGATATTGATACATTACCTAAACCTCCTGTAATAACAGTGATAAGAAAATTCGAGTTCCATTTTCCTTTGCCTCTTTCCTCTATAAAAACCTCGTCCAAAGAATCAATAAATGGAGTTCTATCCCACAGATTGCCTGCCAAGTTCATTCTCTATCATGTCTTCTATCACACTTGGGGTTGGTACCCAGTAGCTCCCAGCACTTTATGTCTCTTCTTCTACCTGTACTCATTAAGATACCTTTTAACATTCTTGAATGACCTTGTTCCCACATTTTCCATCTACTTTTTCATAAATTTAGTCTTATCCTATCTGGTTCTTTCCTTGTTGCTTTTAAATGAACACTCGTTCCTATATTGGGGAAAATACAAAACTTTACATTGCTACTTTTATCTACTGACTCATCATATTTCTCCTTCCTTTCATCATATTCTTTGCTCATGGGATTCTTCCCTCACCTCTTATTTTCTTCAATCTGACTTGAACCTCTACTATTTCAATAAAACTAATAAAATGAACATTTTAATTGTTTATAAACCAAAATCAAATAATATAACCTGGTATTCTCAAGTAACATATATTCTTTTTTTTTGAAATCTACCATAATTTTTATTATATTTAGATATTACAAAAAAACAAAAGATAACAGACCCCTTTAAGTTAAACAGTGCAAAACAGAAGCACCTCATTGTTTCAAAGGTGCAAAAATCAAGAAAAAATGCAAATGCACAATAAATGTACTGAAAATTATTTTAAATAATATTTCCTGATATATTGTATTTAAATGATATATAAATCAGGTTATAGCAGATTTGAGAGGGCAAGAAATCAGTTCTTATTCCAACTTTAAATAAATGAGGAATTTTGTTTGGGCACCTTTTGCAATTTCCTCAATATCTATCAAGTAACATATATTCTAATGGGAGAGACAATCTCTGTGAAGCTAGGTATATGCAAGATATATGAGCATAAAGTATATGGATGGCATCTGAAAGAAGAATGTGAGAGCAGTTGAGAGAATGTGGAATGGTCTCCTGTAGAAGATAACCTTTGAGAAGAGACTTCAAGGGATCCAAAGAAATATTTGTAGGAATGATGACAGGCGGCATTCCAGGAATAGGGATCATCCAGTATTAAAAAGGCAAAAAGGGTGTCATGTGAGAGAAACTGCAAGTAGGCCAATGAACTATATCATAGAGTGTATAGAAAAGAATCAGATATAAATCATTCAACATATTGGATCCTCATTTTCTTGGTTTGTAAAATGTTAACAATTCAAGTCATATCATCTCTTCAAAAACCCTTCATTTTCCAACAGCTCCTCTGCTTGGTTTCAGCTGCAAGGACATCATGCTTCCCCCAAGGATAAGTTCATCATTTAAAATCTCTGGGGGAACTTTGATACACAATACCTTCTCAGCACCTTCAGTTGTCTCTCCCCTCTGATTGGAGAGCTAGAAGGTGGAGCAATAGATTCCTCCTAAAGATTTCCTTGAAGAGGGACTGAGAACTTTACAGCAAAATTCATTATTTTCTCTCAGCTGCTATGCTGTTTTGACTCCATGTTCAAATATCCTTTCACCTCTCACCCTTTTTTGCTTCCTTTAGTGTATTGTCTTTCTTCAACAGACTGTAGCACCTTGAGGGCAGGTATAGTATTTTTATTTTCTTATTTATTTCCCTAGTGTTTAGTACAGTGTCTAAATGTGATAGGCACTTAATAAATGTTAACTGACTGCCTATGACAATCTACTTCAAGTATTTTTGTAAAGTTTTCTTTAAAAATTAAATGTCTCTCCTAATCACTCCTGCCCATTGTAAAATAAGTAATAAGACACAGAAGGCAAAGTCATAATTCAAACAGCAACTCCCTGATTCTCCATCCAATTCTGTTTCCACTGCAGCACATTACTTCTCATGCATAACCTGTGGCACAGATCAATAGAGCAGAACACTACAGTTATGGGTCACTTAATTTGTAACAGAGGAAAAAAATCAGTACTTGGGTAATGATAAATGTGTAAATTGTGTGGAACATTTTAAAATATTTCATCAAGCATAGAATTAAAATGTTACTAATTTATGTATTTTACTAATAATTAAGATTGCTTTAAGTGGCCATTTTGATGAAAACCTCAAACTGAGGGATTTTGCAGTTTCTTTTCTTTTCTTTTCAGAAATGAACTACTCAATTTCTGTTTATTGATATTTTGTTGGAAAATCTGAAACCTATATCAGTCAATACAACTGAAGTCCTTTAGTATATTTGTTCCTGCTGTGCTTTTAATTGAACTTCCTTAACTGTTATTGTGGGTCATTTATATTCATTTGCACACACACACAGCCTAGTTTCACAGTTCTGGGACAGTTTTATGATTTTCTGTTCCCTTTCTCTCTTCCTCAGTGATAGAAAACCAACAAAGCTGCCCCAGCCCAAATAGTCTAACTTCACTATAGGCCTGGCCCCATTGAACAACAGGTGCACTGTACCTACCTAACCCCCCACTCCCTGCCAATGTCCTAACTTTTTCATATATGCCTCAATGTTCACTGGAACAACAAGTTGAACTCTTAGTTCCCACAAAAATAGCAGGAGTGTCCATGTGATCAGTACCCAGCCACTGTCTCTACCTATTCACTGGCCCCCAGACCCATTCCCACAGAAACAGGTGTGTTCTTCTATTCAATCACAATGACAAAATCCATCTAACTCAAGACAGGACCATAATACATAATTATCTATCTTGACCAGATAGGACCACAATAGCTCACCAATTGAACAGCAGCAAGATCAGAATGTTTAACCACTGAACCATAGATGGGACCCCTCCTCCATTATCTAATCCCTTAACAAACCCCTCCTGCTTTTTAATATTCATGATTTCTATTATGTAATTGCATCTTCATCCTATAAAATTCATCTTGCTTTCTCTGAAGTTGCTGGTTCCTCTTGGAATGGAGCCTGCTTCATGAGAGGTGTCAATCTCAATAAATGCCTATACTTGGATTAGAGGTGGTCTGACTAAATTCTTTGAAATGATTGCACCACAACACATCATGAAACCTCAACACTTTGTGGGTAGGCAGAGTCCCCACCTCAATACTCAGTACTACACATTTGGTCATCAGTTGGATATTTGATTTAGTTGACCATTTTATATTATTTCATACACACATATACATACACACACTCATATACTCATACACACAAATATGCATGTGTGCATGTATGCATATGCTTGTGTGCATGAATGTGTGTGTGTGTGTGTGTGTGTGTGTGTGTGTGGTTAAAAGCTGTTACATGTGCTGATTGGACAGGGCACACTTGAAGAGAAGGGAGTTGTTACAATGATTCTCTGCCAACTACTTCCTTAATATCAGATCTGTTACACTTCTACCTCTCCCACAGGGTCTGATGGTACACTTAGGAGGTTGAGAGTGTCTAATCTATGCCACTTTCCCCCATACACAACAATTCTATTTCCCCAATTTCAGGGACCCAACCCTGTTTACATTAAATGAGTTACCAATTGCATTAGTTTTTGACAAGGAGATATCTACTTTAAAGATAAAGCAAAAATAAATATATCAACATTTATCCAATCACCCAGGATAAACAATCCCCCTACACATCCATCCCCCCATTCTGAGGAGTGGAAGAAGATTAGGTTTCCCACTTTGCTCAGTTCCTAAATAGCAGTAGTGTTACCAAGTTTCAAGTCCAAACTTTCCCTGGCTTTGCCTCCTGATACATGGTTTCTCAAGAATTCACTGTTTGTCTAATTGCAACCTGTAGATTGAATCCTGGGCTCCAAGGTCAGCATAGTTAGAGGTTCCAGGTCTGGGATTCCATTCTCTGCTTCTAGAACTAAAAAAGAAAAAAAAACAAAACAAGAACAGAATCCCAGTCTATTTCTCAGGAGTACAGGGACTAACAGGAAAGAAATATACCACCCTTTTTCTTTTTCCTTAGTATATGGTGCCCTTACTATAGATACCTGAAACCTTCAACCTTGGATGCCACAGAAAAAAAAGAGAGTAACTGTGCCTTGTTCAGTTTTAAAGATGCAGGGAGTTTTGGCTAAGAAAGCAATACAAAGAAGTTGTAATAAACTCTCCTATCCCAGACACAGTTCCCTGTGTGTAATGGCAAGCAAACAAGTACTTAGAGTCTTGTTTAATTTGAGCCTTGCCCATGATTATATCAAATCTTTCTTAAGAAACAAAACTTGTGAAACCCACAGTCAGAGGGACTTTCCAAAGACAGGAACAGAAAGGATGCTAGAAGTGGGCAGAACAGGGCGGAGCTAATGACCATATAAAAGCAGAAGCACAAGCAATACTTTGTACAGAAGCCCTGGGACCTTACCGGAAGCCCTGAAAGAGGATTTTATTGTTGTGCGTTTCCAGAAGTCCTGGAGCAGGGTTTCACAGGTCCTGGAACTAAACTGATGATTTGTGTTGTGTCTCAGACATTGTTTTTGGTTTGTGTTGACTTTCAGACCTTGTTTGTGGGCCTTTATTGATTTCATAGGCAGATAGTGAATTAATGGTGCTGGAAATGTATATGAATGTTGTTTTGCCTCTGTTAAGCTTTGTCTTCCTAGAAACAGAAATTGCAAAGGATTTGAGATGGACTGGACACTGTGAACTCCAATATGGAAAAGGAACTGGATGAGAAGCTGGATGAGGAGCTGGATGAGGAGCTAACAGCTACCTGCCTGTGAATCCAGGGGGCTTGTTCTATGGAAGAAGAACTACGGAATTCAGGAGCCAGCCTCGAGCCAAGATGAAAAGACCTCTCCTTAGATACTTAGTGCTAGAATAAGAAGATTACGATTTACTGTGATCTAGGGGTGGGGGAACTCTGTACCTCGTACCCCTTAAGGATGATTGGAAACTAATCTTCCATCAAGAAGAAAGAAGATTTTTTGACTAATAGACTTAGACAATGTGATCTAGGGGTAGGAAAACTTAGAGACTTTGTATCCCTTAAGGAGGACTGCTACTTAAAGATAATTGAGTTAAAGACTTACTGAATGATATCTTTTGTTTAAAACTATGTGGCCACTGTAGTGATAACTTGTTATATCATTGTGAATGCTGAATAAATAGAGAGCTCACTATAGTATGCAATCAGAACCTTAAAACTGATTCACAGCAGCAGTCTGGAGAGCTGGTCGTTCTTGGCTATACACTGTGTTTCCCAGGAGAATGTCTCTTTCTTAGGTGATTTGTGCATGTGCCAGAGACCTACTGTAGAATGCATTCCAAATTTTAAGAATTCATGGACTCACCTTATAGAATGAGCAAAGGAATCAGTAGTACATGATATTGTCAAGTTTTCTTGGTTCTCAGAAAAGTGGAAAACCCTATATACTTCAACTATACCACCTCTTTGGTAGCTGTGCTAAATCACTAGTGTACAAGGGTATAGTTAATGTGAGTTTACTCTTGAGAACATGACCCACTGGAAACACTAGATCATTCCCGCACTTGCTGTTTAACTCTGAAATCAAGTCTTGTGACATTGACGATATGTTGCCATTTCTCCACAGAAAAAGGCAGAATGCACTTAACTATATACAATACTTTAACATACAATTAATAAAACAAAAGAACTAGCATAGTAACTCCTTCTCTGAAACAACTCACCCTGAATCAAGGAAATAGGCAAAGGACAGGCTAGACACAATAAATTTTTCCTCTCTGTTCATCATTTTGTTTCTTTATCTGAAACCTTAAACACTAAGCCTTCCTGTTCAAATTTCTGGTGGCTTAAAGGTTCAGTTATGCTTCATTTTATTATGTTTCACATTATTTTTTCCACACAACTGTTGCATTTTTTAGTAATTGAATGTTTGTGGAAATCCTTTGTCCAGGATGGCTATTGGTGCCTTTTTTTTTTCCAACAATGTGTTTACATTGTTATCTTTGTGTCACATTTTGGTAATTCTTGGATAAGATTTCCAAAAACCCAACAAAATTTATTGAAGGCTTTTGGGACTTATACTTGCAATTTGAGCTTTCTTGAGGGTGATTTGCATATCCTCTTCTATGCCTGTTGTTCCACTGAGGAGAAGAGGAGAATCTTCAAATAAACCCCAAAATTTGGGGATCTTTTGGTTAGCAATGACCTCAGAAAATATGCCCCAGGAACAGCTGCTATTCCCACTGGTGAGGCAGGACGGGATTATCAAATCTGAGAGGATAGGGAGAAGAGAAACCATATGATACTTTCCCTGTTAGAAGGTCCAAAACCTGCTTTTCAAAAGCAAGTATATTATCAGAAAGTTAGGGAAATTAATCAGACAAATCAGGAAAACCCTACCCTTTTCCTAGATAGACTTCTAGAAGCTATTAAAAAGTATACAAATTTAAATCCTGACTCTATAGAAGGGGCAGAATTACTTAACATGTATTTTATTAGTCAGTCTGCCCAAATATTAGGAGGAAACTGCAGAAATTGGGAATGGGACCCTAAACACCTCAGGCCCAATTATTGTAGACAGCCTTTGGAGTCTTTAATAACAGAGACATGGTTGCAGCAGAGGAGAAAGAATGCAGGGAACCAACCAGAGACAGAGAACATGTTAGATTCTCAGCTGCTTCCATGGCCAGGAAAAGCCCCTCCAGGGGACCCACTTGGAGGAAGCCCAATCACTTGGGGAGGGGGAAAACCTGCTTTCAATGACACAAGGAGGGTCACTGGTGCAAGGAGTGCTCCTCCAGGGCACCCCACCCAGAGGGATCCCCAGGAAACCAACTCCTCTAGAACTGTGCCCATCTGACCAGAAGGGACATTGGAGGAATGATGGTCACCGAAGTAAAATGATAGAGCCACCTCCCAGGTCCCTGTCCTCCAGTCTTCTCAAAACTCAGAATGATGGGGAAGCCTGGGGCTTGGCAGTGCTCCCACTTTCTCCATTTCCCTTGCTGAACCCTGGGCAAGCATCAAGGTCAAAGGCAAGGTTACCTGCTTTATGATCAATACAGGAGATACATTGTCTGTTTTAATTAATTACTCTGGCCCTACTCGGCTCTCAACTTGTCTGGTCATAGGTATAGAAGGGAAAACTAAGGGATGTCATGAGACATATTCCCTCCCCTGCCTATTTGAGGATCTGTTGTTTTAACACTCCTTCCTTATTATCTCCTTTTGCCCTGCTCCCTTGTTGGGAAGGGACCTGATGGTGAAATTTGGGGGTCAATTTTCTCTAGTTAAACCTCCCATCTCCCTTTGCCCTCTGTTCACCAGATCCCCCCGCCATGTCCCCCCAGAAGTGTGGGAGATAGTTGAGCCAATTGTCTGGGATCAGGGAATTCCTGGGAGAGCTACTTATGTCACCTCAGTTACTGTTCACCTCTAAGATCCTAATGTGTTCCCCCATGGCCATCCATATCCAATCAAGTCTGAGTCCTGGAAAGGACTACAACCATTAATTGAAAAATTCCTAAAATATAAACCCCTTGTCCCTTGCCAAGCTCCATGTAACACCCCAATTCTTCCTGTAAAAAATCCTAATGGAGAATACTGAGTGGTTTAAGATCTCAGGGCTGTTAACCTCTGCACACAGTCTCACAACATATCTGTGCATTTGAATGGATACTTTCTGGGGAAACAAGTCCATGTCAGCTAACATGGACAGTCTTGCCCCGAGGGTTTCAGGGTAGCCCACATTTATTTGGCCAAACTTTGGGAAGGGACTTAAGGGATCTGAAAGTAACATATAGCAGCTTAATCCTATGGGGATGATATCCTTATTTATTGCCCCACCCGGAAGGCCTCTTTGGCTGCTGCTGCAGAAGCCCTTAATTTCTTGCGTAGTTGAGGGTATAGGATCTCTTTGGATAAAGTCCAGATAGCATGCGTTGGGACAGTAGTTGCTACAGCCATTCTAGTTGAGGAAGCCTCTAAACTTATGCTTGGTTACTCTCTGGAAGTTCTAAGTACCATCAGAGCATCCTGGAAGCAAAGGGCCACCAGTGGCTGGCCAGTGGCAGGCTCACCAAATATCAAGCCTTGCTCTAGATACCCCTTTGGGTGTGCCACACATTTAACCCAGCAGCCCTCCTCCCATGAATTGCCCACTCAGATGTCCTGGTTCATGATTGTGAGGAGACCTTGGACTGTGTTTATGCCAGTCAAGCTGATTTGAAAGAATCTCTTCTCCCGAACGCCAGAGCAGTCTGGTATACAGATGGTTCAAACTTTATTGAACAAGGGCTCAGGAAAAGTGGATATTCAGTAGTCAGCCTCTACCAAATTCTAGAGGCCAAACCCCTACCCCCTGGGACCTCTGCCTAGAAGGCAGAATGGATATTACTCACCAGAGCCCTAGAGCTAGGGGAAAATAAACGAGTAAACATTTACACTGACTCAAAATATGCTTTCCATGTTCTCTATGCCCATGGAGCAATTTGGAAAGAAAGGGGATATGTGACAGCAAAAATTTCCCCTATTGAACACATACAGGAGATTTCACATCTCCTCCAAGCTATTAAAAAGCCCTCTGAGGTAGCTGTTATCTTTTGCAAAGGCCACCAGAAAGGGGAACTGATCAGGCTGTGGAAAATCACCTGGCAGACACCGCAGCAAAGAATGCTGCCTGCCAGTTGACTATACTGGCTCCTCTACTCCCACAGCTCCCTGATTCCTTTGCTCCTTCATATAGCCCTTGGGAACAGACCCTTGCCAAGGAAAAGGGATACTCTCTTTCTTCCTCTGGGTGGTTTCAATCACCCTCAGGACAACTTCTAATCCCAGAGGAAAGTCAGTGGAAGCTTCTTTTTGGCTTACACCAGGCCAACACTTAGGGCAGAATGCCCTTCAGTCTCTGATAAAGCCCATTTTTAATGGCAATAAACTAGAAGAAACCATCAGACAAGTCTGTTGGCCCTGTCCAACCTGTGCTCAGGTGAATCCCAATGGGGCAGTCAAACCTCTTCCCCTTTTAAAACCTGTTCAGAGTAGGGGTACCTACCCAGGTGAAGACTGGAAGATAGATTTTACACATATGCCTCAACATAGGAGTTTCAAATTTCTTTTGTGTTTTATTGAAACCTTTACTAATTGTGTAGAAGCTTCCTCTTGCAGAACTGAAAAGGCTCAGGAGGTATCAAAGTTCCTATTAAAGGAAATAATACCTTTTGGCTTGCCTGGCTCCTTACAGAGCAACAATGGCCCAGCTTTTAGTTCACAGATAATCCAGTCAGTGGCAAAGACACTTAAAATCAATTACCACCTCCACTCAGACTGGAATCCAAAATCCTCTGGTAAAGTAGAGAAAATGACTTATACCCTTATGCAGGTCCTTAATAAGCTATGCATAGAAACCCTAGAAGATTGGGTTAATCTTCCCATTTGTCTACTCAGAGTCTGAATCACACCTCAGGAAAATATCAAGCTTAGTCCCTTTGAACTCATGTATGGGGGCCCCATCCTAACCTCTGACATCCTGGTGGACCCAGAGCAGCATTTAATTACCCAATTTGCTCTGACTGAATATGCCAATAAGAATCCCCCAAATACTCTTGGCATTGAAAAGGAGTGTCCTGCTACAGTACAACCTGGAGATTGGGTCTACTTAAAGTCATGGAAAACCCAAAAGAGAGAACAGTTAGATATCAAATGGAAAGGACCCTATCGAGTCATACTCACCACTCCAAGGGCAGTAAAACTCGAAGGTCTCCCCAGCTGGACTCATAATTCTTAGGATTAAATCAATACCACCTCTTGCTTCCCCTCACCCCAGATACTCCAGAATATACCGGTGAGCCATAGGAGGACCTCAAGCTACTATTTAGAAAGGCCTTAGCCCTCTCCAGCAAAAAAGGATAAAAAGAGATGAAATTATAACTGCCTTTTTCCTTATGTTATTTATATAGTCATCTTTAATTCCAACCAGGAAAACTGTCCTTTATATCAGGGAAATTGTCTTTTCTCTATTTTTTTTTGGTGCCTGTTTGGTCTTTGTTTGCTTATCCTTCTTGCCAGGTTTGTCTCCTCCAGGGTTCAAGTCATCAACCTCTGGATGACTACTAAGGCTAGGCAAATCTCTGACTGAATCCAAGTTCTCGAGCCCACTGGACCTGGCATCATCCACGTTCCAGAGTCTGACCCCCTTGAATGGGACCCAGAGAGGCAGAGACAGCTCAATGCCCCTTGACAGCAAGAAGCACTTTCAGAAGCTGAGACCTTCACCCCTTAAGCCCAAAGAAATTTGGGTCCCATTTGTTTGAGGGGGGGATGATGAGGTGCAGGCTCCGGGAACTCCCTTGAGCTCTCCTTGAATCTTTGAGATATAGGCTCTGGGAACACCCCTTGAACTCTGATTAAATCATCCTCTTTGATGAGGCATTTGCATGAGGCCATAAGCCTGACATTGTGGCTGGGCCCAAACCTCTGTTACTAGACTTCCTTCTCTTTAGCCTATCAAAATATCAATCCACCCTTGAATTGGCCTAGCCCACCATTGTCTGTAGCCTCCTGCAACTTCCCACCCTTAATCACTCATTGACCCTCCCCAAACTCTTCCTCTAGACCATCCCTAGATTCCTTCCACAACTTTTCTGTATATAAGATCCGATTTTCCCTAGAGAAGTGAAAGCTTCCAGTGATAGCTCCATAGAATGACCTAGCACAGATTTACTGTGTCTTATACAAAAGATCTTTTAATAAACTTTACTTTTCTTTGGCTGGGAAGACTTGAGTCAAATTTATTCAGCAAGACCTGGCATGTTAGTATTTTGTGGCCTCCAGAGCAACCCTAACCCTCTTTATGAGGAACCACTTCATGCTAGATTGACTAAAGTACGGTTATTAAACCATTTTGAGTTACTTTCCTTTAGAAAAGAAGATATAAGAACCTATGCCAAAAGCCACCCTAGGTAGGCTAGGGTGCTTGCTGCTACAGTAGTATTAGGAGCTGCCCCACTAGGGACCCAACTGCCAGTTCCAGTTGGGCAATACAGCTTCTCTTCCTTTCCCTCCCCTCACCTTCCCTCTTGTTTCCTCTTCCCTCCTGTGGGTGCTCTGCTGAAATTAATGTAAATTTTAATGACTGAAACCTCAAAAGATATGGGGTTTACTGGGTAAGTTTCTTTTTTAAGGACCATGGCTGAAACTCAATTAACTCTGACTCTCATTGATTGAACAACAATAGATCCCAACCCCACTTAGTGGTCATTGTTTAGTCCCTGATTGACTCAAAGTAAATGTAAATAGCAATTGTTTCTATTTTACCTAGAAACCAGGAGAGTCTTCCTTCCCAGATTGTTGGGTTTTTTGTTTTTTGTTTTTGACTAGGTAAAAGAGGCCATTCTTTGTCTCCTTTCTTACCTAGCCTTAGTCACTGAATGTGTCTTGCCTTAGTCAAACTGAAACCTGGTAAAGACCTTATTTTAAAGAAGTCAAGATCTCCCACTGAATTGGGGCCATCTCCAGTAGTACTGATTTATATCTCACCACTGGACCCTGATAGCTCTGGAGGAGAAAACGAGGCTTGTGACTTTGCCCAGCCCTCCCTTACTTCAGTCCAATGCACTTGCAAATCATGGTAAGCAGCTTCCTGTTGCCATAGTCCATTTAAAGAATGAAGGACAACCAACAACAAGCTATAGCCATAAATGTCTACAGAGTGGGCAATATCTTATCCTTTAAGGAACAGTCTAAATTATCTAAACTGTCTGTGCTAGTCTGGGTTCTAAATAACATTTAATGCATGTCAGCAACAGAATGTCAATAGCTCCCAAATGCCTGTAAGATAAAATACAAACTATTCTGTTTAGCATTGAAAGCTCCTTATATTCCAGCATCAAATTATCTTTCTAGACAGATCCCCCATTATATCACTCTTTTCCTTCCAGGACCCCTCTCCTCTCCTGTCCCAAGCACAATCTGTACTAACCAAATTGACCTAAATAGTGTTTTCTATACACAATATCATATCGCCAACCTCTTTGCCTTGAAGTACCTTTTTCCCAAGTTGAAATGTTCTCATTTTGACCTCTTGAAATCTTTACTTTCATTCACTGTTCAGTACAAGTGTCACTACCTATAAGCAGTCAGTTCTGATTACCTTATGATTGCCCTACCCCCCTTTTAGTACCACAAAATTTCTTTGTATTTTACTTTGCATATGCTTTTGTGTGATCTGTATACTTATTATTTCCACTGCTAGAATGCAAATTAACTAGGGATATGGGTTATTTCTTTTTCATTTGTTTTTCTATTTCTCTTTGCATTATCCCTACTATCGAGTACAGTTCTTGCAGTGGGGGCTCTGCCCACCCAAAAACTATTGGAATTTCATGATGTGCTATGGTGGAACCATCTCAAAGAATTCAAAATCAGACCACCTCTAATCCAAGTATAGGGATTTAATGATATTTACACCTCCCATGAAGCAAGCTAAACTCTAAGAGGAACCAGCAACTTCAGAGAAAGGAAAATGAGTTTTTCATAGGTAAATATGCAATTACATAACAGAAATTTCCATAGACTATAGGAATATGATCACTATTTAAAGGCAGGAGGAGTTTGTTAAGGGATTAAGTAAAGAAGGAGGAGCCCCATCTATGATTCAATGGTTAAACATTCTGGTCTTGCTGCCCTCCAATTGGCTAGCTATTGTGGTCTGCTCTGATCAAGATAGATAAATAGGTATTGTGCTCCTGTCTTGGATTAGAAGGATGAAGTGATTGCAGCTGAGTACAAGAACACATCTGTTTCTGTGGGAATGGCTATGGGGGCAGTGACTAGGTTAAGGCAGCAGCTGGGTTTGCATCACATGGACACACCTGCTGTTTCTGTGAGAACTAAGAGTTCAGGGACACACCTGTTGTTCCAGTGAACAGGGAGCATATATGAAGAAGTTATTACATTGGCGGGGGTGAGGGTGACTTAGGTAGATACAGTGGGGCCTATAATAAAGTTATAATATTGGGTCTGAGGGCAGCTTTCTTAGGATTACATCACAGTGGCTAACAACATATTAAGAGGTTAGTAAATGTTGATTACTTGAATTCATAATCTTAACATTATAATATGTAATAATATTGGAACTAGTATGGAAGTATTGAACCCTTGAATCATGTTTTGTTCTGTTCTACATTCAAGGGGTAAGTCATCATACTTAACTCTGAATTGAACCCTTTTAAAAATATTCTCTTATTTGAAAACAATTCGTTATCACTATTATAACATTACCTATATTTAATAGTTCTTTGATCCTGTTCCTTTTTCTTTTCTTATAATGATGATATTTATGATTGTTTTTTTTTTCTTGTTAAATCACATATACTCTCTTTTAAGTTGACTTAGGAAAGTCTACAGAATTTTAAACTACATCTTTATTCATACATTCTAAGAGATGAATTCTTTCTTTTCCAAACTATTTCTGAGTTTCCATCAAAATCCTTATTTTTTATTTTTGTTTAAATTCAAGAACACATTCAGAATAAAGTGTCTTACACTAGAGAATTAGCTTCTGATTAGAGAAGAGCTGTACAAACTGAATTCTATTCATATAATGTAATAGTATTCTTCATTAATAAATGAACCCTCTGATGAATAATACAGAGATATATGGGAAGACTGGCATAAACTGAAGGAAAGTGAGATAAGAAGAACTAGGAGAAAAATGTACTTAATGAAGTTAGTAATATAAATTTAAAAAAAACAATACTAAAAGAAAAACAAACTGGCTCATTATCTTCCTTTACCCTGCTATAGTTATGCCCCTCTGAGACATCTATGTTGGTCTTTCTCCTCAGATAATCAATCAAATCACTTGACTTCAATTATTATCTTATGGAGTTGAGTATGCTAAGAAACTTAATCAACAATTGTATCAATAATGTCTTCAGTAAAGGTGTGTGTTAGAGGAAAAGGCATTATAAGTGTTGGACATTATAACTTTCAGGCTCTACACTCCATCCATTGTACAACCTAATTGCCAATAACTAGATCCTGATGGAGGAGTCATCTGTATAAACAAGGAAGCTTTTTAAAAAGAGAGAGAGAGAGGAAGGAAGGAAGACAAAAAAGAAAGGATAGTAATTATGATCTCAGGCAAAACAAAAGCAAAATAAAGATAGACCTAATTAAAAGAGTTGAGTAGTATAACTACATTTTTCTAAAAGATACAATAGACAATGGAGTAGTATCTGTACCACACATATATGCACCAAATGGCATAACATCCAAATTCATAAAAGGAGATTTAAATAAAGTATAAGAGGAAACAGATAGTAAAACTATACTAGTGAGGGACTGCAACTTTCTCTTCTAATAGCTATATAATCTAGTCAAAAATTTAAAAAGAAAGGAGAAAAAGGAGATAAATATAATTTTAGAAAAATTAGATATGATAGACTTCTTAGAAAATTGAATGGGGATAGAAAGGAATATGCATTATTTTTCTCAGTGATACATGGCACTTAGAATAAAATTGAAAATATATTAGGGCATAAAAGAAATCATAATCAAAATCAGAGAAGCAGAAATATAAAAGTCTGCCATTTTAGATCATAATTTTATGCATTCTATAAAAATTCTAAGCATTCTATGAGAAGTCTTAGAAACAGATTAAAATTTTATTGGAAACTAAATAATTTGATTATAAAGAATAAGTGAGTCAAAGAAAAAAATCATATAAATAATCAATAATTTCATTTTTAAAATGATAAAAATGAAACATCATACCAAATGGAGCATGGAAGTGCTTACGGCAATTGTTATGTCACTAAACACTTACATCAATAAAATAGAAAAAAACACAGATCAATGAATTGGGTGAGGAACTGGGCAGGGGGAACCTAGAAAAAGCCTAAATTAAACAAGAAATTGGACATGCTGAAAGTCAAAAGAGAGTAATAAAATTGAAAGTAGGAAAAACTGAACATATAAATAAAATTAAGAAGTGGTTTTATGAAAAAATAAGATAAACCATTGGTAAAATTGATTTATGGAAACAGAACAAAGAAATCAAATTACCAATGTAAAAAATTAAAATGAAATTAAAGCAATTATTATAGGCTATTTTGTTCAATTACGTGTCACTAAACCTAACAATCTAAGTAGATGAATATTTACAAAAATACGCAATTTCAAGATTAAAAGAAGAGGAAATAGAACCATTAAGCCTTTCTTAGAAAAGAAATTGAATAAGTCATCAGTGACCTCCCTAAGGAAGAAAAAAAATCCTTAGGAACAAACAGATCTGCAAGTGAATTCTACCAAACAGTTAATGAAAAATTAATTCTAAATTTTTAAATGAAAAAAAAATAGTCAAAACCAAGTACTACAAACTTCCTTTTATAATACAAATATGTTGCTGATGCCTAAACCAGGAAGAGCAAAAACATGACAAAGAACAATATAGACAAATCTCCCTAATATATATTCATGAATTTAAAAAAAATCTAGCAACAATTTTGCAACAATATATCACAAATTAAACAATATTATCAGGTAGAATTTATGCCAGGAATGGAAATCCAGTTCAATAGTAGGAAACTATCAGAATAATTGACCACATAAATAACAAAGCAACAAAAATCACATGATTATCTCAATAAATGCAGAGAAAGCTTTTGGCAAAATACAACACTCATTCCTATAAAAAAAACACTAGAAAGCATAGAAATAAATTAAACTTTCCATAAAATGAAAAGTAGTATCTATCTAAAACCATCAGCAAGCATTATCTGTAATGAGGATAAGCTAGAAGACTTCCCAATAAGATCAGAGGTGAAGTAAGGATGCATATTATCACCACTATTATTAAATATGGTACTAGAAATGCTAGGTAGTGCAGTAAATGAAGTAAAAGCAATTGGAGGAATTAAAATAGGCAATGAGAATAAGATATACAGGCACTTAGGTGTGGAGATCCATCTTGCCCTAATAGAATGTTGGAGGGGGTTGGGGAAAGGTATAGGAGAGAGCAGATTGGTTGAGGGAATAAACAGTGGGATCACTGTTTTCAGGTGGTAGGTAGAGGAAAGATGGGGAGAAAATGTGTAACTCAAAATCTTGTGGAAATGAATGTTGTAAACTAAAAATAAATGTAAAAATTTAATTAAAAAAATAAAAGACCTTTTAGCACTTAATTTTTTCAAATAAGCAATAAGGAAACAAAATTATCATTCTCAATATATGATATGGTTATATACTTGGAGAATACTAGAGAATCAATTTTAAAAAAAACTACTCGAAATAATTATCAACTTTAGTGAATTTGCAGGATATAAAACATACATATATAAATCATCAGTATTTTTATATATTACCAACAAATTCCAGCAGCAAGCTATATAAAGAGAAATTCATTTTAGAATAACTACAAACAATATAAAATACTCAAGTGTCTACCTGGCAAGACAAACCAAGGGAAAACATGAACACAATTACAAAACAGTTTTTACACAACTAAAATAAAATCTAAGAGATTTGAAAAACATTAATTGCCCATAGGAAAATTGAGCCAATATAAAAATGGAAATTCTACCTAATTATTTTATTCATTTAGTACCATATCCATGAAACTAGCAAAAATTATTTTATTTACCTAGAAAAAAATAATAAAATGCATCTGGAAGAGCAAAATATCAAGAATATCAAGGGAATTAATGGGAAAACAAAATGTGAAGGAAAGTGGCTTAGCCATACCAGATATCAAACCGTGTTACAAAATGGTAATCATAAAGACAATGTGCTGCTTATTAACAATATATTATGTATACAATACACAATAGTAAATATACACAATAGTAAATGGTCATGCTTTTCTAGTGTTGGATAAAGAAAAGATCCAAGCTTTTGGGACAAAATCTCACTATTTGACAAAAGAAAAAATTTCTGCAAAAACTGGAAATCAGTTTAGCAGATACTAGGTATAGACCCATTTCTCATACTGCATACCAAGATAAGGTCTAAATGTGTACATGGTTAAGATATAAGGGGTGATACCATAATCAAATTGGAGACCATGAAATAGTTGTAAAATATATGAACAAGGGAAGAACTCAGGACTAAACAAGAGATAGGGAGCATTACAGGATGTAAAGTGGATAATTTTGATTACATTAAATGAAAAGGGTTTGCACAAACAAAGCAAATGTACTCAAGGTTAGAAGGAAAGCAGAAAACTGATAAAAAAAATATTTTTACAAGGGAACGGCTAGGTGTCGCAGTGAGTAGAGTGCCAGCCCTGGAGTCAGAAGGGCCTGAGTTCGGATCTGGCCTCAGACACTTAGCTCACACAAGCAAAAACCTAGCCGGGTGACCTTCAGCAAGTTACTTAACCCCAATTGCCCTCCCAAAAAAAATTTTTTTACAACAAGTTTCTCTGATTAAGCCTCATTTCTTAAATATATGGAGAACCTTGTCAATTTATAATAATATGTCACTCATCAAATGATAAAACATCAAAGGATATGAAAAAGAATTTTCAGATGAAGAAATCAAAGTTATATAAAATTAACTTAAAAATGCTCTAAATCACCATTGATTAGAGGAATGCAAATTGAAACAATTCTGAAGTGCCATCTCACACTTATAAGATTGAATAATAAATATATAAAGAAAATGATAAATTTGGGGGGATGTGGGAAAATTGGGACATTAATGCATTGTTGGTAGAGTTAACTGATTCAACCATTCTGGACAGCAATTTGGAGCTATGACCAAAAAGTTATAAAACTGTGTGTTCCCTTTGATCCATCAATAGCATTATTAGCTCTATATTCAAAAGAGTATTTTTAAAAAGGACCTACATGTACAAAGGTAGATAGATAGGTAGATAGACAGACAGACAGATGCTGTTTTCATGATGGCAAAGAATTGGAAGTTGATGGGATGCCCATCAATTGGGGAATGGCTGAGATAGTTATGGTATATGATTGTGATGGAATACTGTTGTGATATAAGAAATGAAGAGCAGGATGCTTTCAGCAAAACCAGGAAAGGCATATATGAACTGATGTAAAGTGAAGTGAGCAGAACTAGGAGAACAGTGTACATTGTATCAGTAATATTATTAGATGAAGAATTGTTAGTTGTTATTAGCAACACAATGATCCAAGACAATTTTCAAGGATTCACGATGAAAAAACGTGATGTATCTCCAGACAAAGAACTGATGAAGTCTGAATGCAGATTAAAGAATAATTTTTCTTTTTCTTTTTCCCTTTTAAAAAAAAAATTGGTCCACATTTCTTTCATAATGTGACTAATATGGAAATACATTTTACATGACTGCACATGTACAACCTGTACTAAATTGTTTTCCTTCTCTCAATGAAAAAGTATAGGAGGGCAGGAGGAAAATAATTTGGAACTCAAAATTTTAAACCACTAATGTTGAAAAATAATGTCTTTACACATAATTGGAAAAAAATCAAATATTTGGGAACTTGACTGAACCATTCTTAGCAGTATGTTGGGAAAGAACTCTGGTCTTCATGTCATAAGACTGGAGTTCAAGTCTCAGACTTATCAGGTATGACTGTGAGCAAGTCAGTTAAATTCTCTGAATTACAGAATTTAAGTTCTTTATTCGCCTAGGCTATTTCTTTGCCTTTGTTTTCCTAGTACCTGGTAGTGTCTGACACATAGTTGGTGCTTAATAAATGCTTGTTTATTCATTAATTTATTGACTGGTCTCATAATTTAATAGAAAGGGACTTTTCTTCCTTGATATTGACTTGAAAAACTTTAATAAATCCAGTGTGATTAGCTGGTCAACTCAGATTCAATTTTAAAGATTAAAAGCAGTATTCTATGCATCATACTAGCCAAAGAACACCTTTGAATTTCTCTAAAATTGGACAACACAATAAATGAATTTCAGTTTATAAAATATAATTGTGTTCATATAAAATATCAGTACCCTAACCATTTTCCATTCAACAACAGTTAATAATAGAATAGATCTGAACCTCTGATTCCATTCATGTTGGGAGTTCATGATGAGGAAACTTTTATCAATGAACATGGACACATCCTCTGAAACTTAGGGTCTTAAGGAGCTAAATACGTGTACTGAGAGGCTAAGTCACTTGATCAGTGACAAAGTTAGCATGTGTCAAAAATAGCATTTGAATCTAGCTGTCCCTGAAGCTGAGACCCACTCTCTACCTTCTATGACACATTGAAATAAACTCATATTTTGCTTTCTGGTTTGCAAAGCACTAACCATTATCTTATTTGACAAAGTTAGAAAACAAATGCGGTTACAGATATCAATAGGAACATTTAGAAAGTCAGATAGGTATATTATTCAAGTATAGGTAGAAGTTTTCAAGTATTACCCAAGTATGTGTGTGTATGTATGGACATATTCAGAGTCATCACACATATATTGAGTACTATTCCTAAGACACATCGGGGACCTAGCATTAATATAGCCAGATTTTCATCTTATAAACCTGCCATGAATGGTGTGACCCATGGACATTTACATAACTCTGTAATAATGCTGGTAATATATAATGCATTTCTCTTGAAAGCATTATGACAGAATATTAGTAGCCTTGGTAATTTGGCATGACACATCAAACTTGTGTTTAGAGTTACAATTTGCTTCTTGCCTAGTGCCCTCAGCAGCACAAATGTATAATTAATAGCTATAATTTAACTTGGCTATGCTGTTAAAATGTAGCCATGGCAGTGAATCTATACTTGCATTTTAAAAGCTGTTAAATCTTATAGGTCAATTTCTCTTATGGACCAAACTCTTTAAATCAATTATGACCAAAGTGACAAGTAACTTAGGCTACTGTCATTTCAGAGTCATGGGAAGCATTGTGGGTTTTTTTTTCCTTCCCTTGCTTTTTATTTGCTCATCTCAAAGTTAAGAATCCAGAATGTCTCTTTGAGTACCTCTTCCTACCTTTAACATAAAGTAATATTAAACCATCACTGAATACAACTTGAATTAGCCTCTTAAATGGAAATATTTATGGTTTGTTGTTTTATTCAAAACCCTTTGAAAAGTTTGGAGGTTTGATTTTTTTATTTATTTTCCAAAAGCACAAATAACCAACTGTCTAAAAAGTCAAAGAAAGTAGTTCAGTGATTCAGTGAAAGACTTCTGGCATAGTTACCTGGTGATCCCTGAAAGGAGTTGAAATTAAAATGGAAAAATTATATTTCCAACTTTCAAATGCAAAAGTTTAGAACCCTGTTTTCTTTAGTAAACAATGCATTTTATATAATGACTATGTACATAAAATTAACTTGCTGAATCCCTTGTAAAGAAACTGTATGGCTGCTCCCCAATCCCTTGTGCCTTAGGCATTTTTGAAACATTCATTCTGCCTGTGTTTGTTTATAAACAGGATGTTTCCCACCAACCTCCATTACTGCACTGGTGTCACTCTTGATAGATTCCATTGACAGATAATCCTGAAATTGGCATGCATTCTCTGAAAACAGTGCACTCTGTAAGTAGGTACTTAAGAAATTATTTAGTGTCTTTTCTTTTTAAATTATGAATCTTCTATACAGGAGAAGCAATTGACAGATGCAGACAGAAGCAACACGATTTCCCCCCTTATACCAATATTATTAACTTAATCATTAACCTTAGTAAGGATCTTAAAAAACTGACAGAAGCATTTTTCTTATTTAAATGGCAAGGAAGTGAAGTAAAATACATTATTTTATGTTAAATTCAGGCAATGAATCTACATGGCACCATTAAACTGATGTATACACACACACACACACACACACACACACATAATGCTTAGGAAAGTTTGACTTAGAGTTTCATATTAATGCTCTTCTTTAAGTAAAACAAAAGCTAACTTTAAATGGCAGTGAATCTTGAGTAGAGGGGTATAAACAAATTAGATTATGCTTCCTCTCTTCTTCCTTCACTTCTCCCCAGATACACAGTCACACTTAACTTTTCTCAATTATGACCACAGTGCAGACTTTGACACTTGATTACCCTCTCTTCTTTAATACTCTTCTATCTAGGTTTTCAGGCTACGACTCTCTTCTGGTTCTTCTACATCTCTGACTACTCCTTCTCAGTCTTCTTTACTAGATGCTTATCCAGATCACAGCTTTTAACATTTGGTGTCCCTTAGGGTTCTGTTCTGGGCCTTTTTCTCTTCTTACTCTATTTTACTTCACTTGGTGGTATTATCTGGTCCCAGGTATTTAATTACCATTTCTAAGTTGATGATTCTCAAATCCCTCTATTCTTCCCCATCTCTCTTGTGAACTCCGATTTTACATTGCCAACTACCTTTCAGACATCTCAAACTGGATTCCAGTAGACTTTTTAATCTCAATATGCCCTAAACAGAACTCATTATATTCCTCCCTAAGTATTCCTTTACCTCCTACTTTCACTATTACTATGGATGTTAGCTCTATCTTCAAAGTTTACAACCAGGGAGGCATTCTCTGCTCCTCTTATTTCTCAGCCCTCAAATCCAATCTATTGCCAAGGTTTGTTGATTTCCCTTTAGCAAATTTTTTCCAATATAATCTTTTCTCTCCTCTGACACTGGCACGACTCTAGTACAGGTCTTCATCAGTTCACCCTGGACTAATGCCTGCTGGTGAGTGTGCCTGCTTCTTATCTCTTCATTTCAAAGTACTCTCCATTGAACCACTAAAGTGACTTTTCCCCCATAAGTATACATTTGATTATGTCACTCCCCCCACTCACTAAACTCCAATGACACCTTATCACCTCCGGATTCAAATAAAAAGTGTTCTGCTTGGCATTTAAAATCCTTCATAATTAAGCCCCTTCTTACCTTTCCAGTCATCTTTCACCTTACTCCCTGAGAGGTACTCTTCAATCGAGAAATACCAGCCTCCTCACAGTTGCATGAATAAGACACTTCATCTATTAACTCCAGATATTTTCTCTGGCTGTTCTCCAAGACTGGAATGATCTCCCTATTTAAATCCTGTAGAGGCAAGCACCCCAACATCCCCAGGGTGTATGCCAATACAGGTTCTTAGATCTGCTTTTCAAAAGGAAAGCAACTCAAAATTGGTTAACAAGGTCACTTTAATCATTCAAACATATATTACCTAGTTCAGGGGGAAAAGGTCAGCACCCCAAACTTCAGAGTATACAGACAGATTAAACAGACAGGCTTCCAAACTGTCCAACCATTATTAATATCAAATTCACGGTTACCAGAGAGGGAAGCATCAACATCTGAGTTTTCAAAGCCGGGGGGCTGTCAACAGCTGCCCAGAGTCTCATCTGGTCAAGTCACACAACACTTCTCAAAGTGATCCCCAAAGCAAAGCCTCACATCAGGGATTATATAGCCTTCTCCAAGGTCAGAGAATGTAACTACCCTCTTCACCCACTGGCCAATCACACAGCATCAAGGTGTAGGCATTCCTGAAAACCAAGCCTCCTGCCATAGGCTCCAGGTAACCACATTCAGCCTATTAGGAGGCAGAGTATATTTTCAAATCAAGGAAGGTTCTCAGAGTCTCTTAAGCCAATCAAAGGGCCTAGGGGCAGGGAAGATCTTTAAATCTGCATTTCCATTACAAATCCACAAACTGATTTTCTTGGCTTCTTTTAAATCCTAACTAAAATCTCAATTTTTATAGCAAGCCTTTCTCATACTCTCTCAAATCTAGTGCTTCACCACTTGAAATTAGGGACTATTTTCTGCCTGTCTTTGTATCCCTAAAGTTTAGCATAATATCTGGAGCACAGTAGGCAATTAATAAATATATATTGTTTAGATTGCTTGATTAATTTGCTGGAGTAATCTATGTCTCCTTTGGAATTCAATAACACTGTGTCAGTCTCCTTCTTACAACACTTTTATGCAACCTCCTATTATGTTTATTTAATCATATCTCTTATCTTTCCACTTAAATTATAAGCTCTTTTAGGCATGCAATTTTGTCTTAATCATCTTTATAACCCTTTCAGTATCTAGCACATTACTTCCACAGAGTCATCATACAGTAATTACGGGATGAATGAATAAGAAAATTATTAATAACAGTTAAGTACATAAATTCTTCCCTTATCAAACATTGATTTAAATTTGACACTGAAAGGATCAAGGATACTGTTTTAGTAAAACATAGGTCAATTGCTTCTTGTTGCCAGGCCCTTATACTTTGATATAAATTCTCTATTCATGGATCATATCATGTTACTTCTTCACTCTGCTTATGTGTTTAAAGCACTGTCATGTGGAACAGGCATTAGTTTATTTTTTGTTTGTTTGTTTTGTTTTGTTTTTTGGGTGTTTTTTTGTTCTCTTTTTTGTGCTTGGTTTCAGATAACAGAATATGTGGCAATGACTAAAAGAGGCCAAGACAGTTCATTTAATTTGATGTAAAAAATACCTTCCCATCAATAAGTTATCAAAAGTGAAATGGACTCTCTTGTCATATTTCCCCCACTAGAAAACATTAATGGAAGAATGGATGACCATATCAGATGTGTTATAGAGAAGATTCTCATTTCTTTCCATGTCCTTTAAGGTTGCTTCCAACTCAGACATTCCACAAACCTGTAAAAGCTTATAAAGGGCTGGAAAGGGGTTACATTAAGGGCATGGGTAATTCACAAATGCACAGAGAACAGGGATTGAATGTCAGGTTTTAGGGACAAATATTTGACCAATTAGAGTGGAATGAAGTGAAAGGGAATATGTTAGTTGGATCAGATTGTGGATCTATTCTAAAAATTTAGGAAGGAAAATTGTGTAGTCTATTATATTTTTAAGTGTGTGATTGTGGAATAATCAAATAGTTAACTCTGAGTGTAGAGGAGTAATAGTGCAATGCATAGTCTCACAGAGAATAAAACACTAGGGAGAAAATTATTGATTCATAAGAGGTAAATAAGCCCCAAAAATAATTGAGATATTTTACAATCCTTCTAAGAGAGTTGGGATTCTTTGGAGAAGTAATTCATTATCTTTATTTAGGCACCAACTATTTCTATATATGATAATCGAATACCAGATTGTAAACTTTTAATAGTATTATAATTTGATCCCTTTATATTGGAAAGCTAAGAGGTACTTAGCACTTAGTAATTAATCAAGCCTCAGTTAAAGAAACAGAAGGTATGAACTCCTGTTGCTGACATAACAGGAAGGGGTTGGCTGAAACAGGAAGCTTATGCTGTGTGTATATAAGGAAAGACCATGCTGGGTCAGACAGATCTTCTTGGGGCAAGCTTCATGGAGGCAAAAGCAGCTACCACCAGGGAAGGCTGAAGTGGAAAGCCCCACACCCCCAGGCTGGAGAGAATGATTTTTATTTTGGGAACATAGATGAAGTGATTTTGATTCTAGGAACCAGCTGGAGCTTCTGCTGAGGAGCTGCTGAGTCCAAGGGCCAGCTGGAGCCATCCAAGGGCCAGTTGGAGCTGCCACAGACTGAGGAAGAGTGATTGTGACACTGATACTTTGCATGAACCTGTTTGTGGCTTTGGTAAACCTTAACTTCCTGGAACAGAGACTGTGAAGGATTTAAGGTGAACTGGAAGCTGTGAGCTTCAGCATGGAACAGGAAGTGCCTGGAGAGCTGGACAAGGAACTGGGACCTTTCTGCCTTTGAACCCAGGTGACAGTTTTGTGAATCCAGGTAGGACCTGGGATCATGGAAGGGGACCCAGGGAATCTGAGAGACCACCCTGAGTCAAGCTGAAAGAAGGCTTTAATTGGATACTGTGTACTGACTGAGAAATTGTAATTTACTAGTGACCTAGGGGTAGAGGGCTTGTGTATTTTCTGATGACTAAATAGTGAATAAGTGCTGAATAAGTGACTGATTGAGTTAATTTAGTGTGCCCCATGAGTGGAGAACTTTGACTATTGTACTTAGTGTCCCTTAAGGAGACAAACCTCCTTAAGGATAACTGAATAATTGAGATGATTGAATGATTGAGTTACTAAATGATTGTTCTTTGTTCAAAACTTTGTGACCACTGTAGTGAAAACTAAGGCCATTTTCTCTGATAAGTGGTTATGAATGCTATATTTTGATTTTCTGTGATGTTTTTTTAAAGCAACTGGGGTTAAGTAACTTGCTCAAGGTTACACAGCTAGTCATTATTTATGTGTGGGTGCTCATTTTCTGAGTCCGGATTTGATCTCGGGTCATCCCAACTCCGAGGCCGGCACTCTTACTCACTGCGCCACCTAGCCGCCCCTTTAGGGCAATTGGGGTTAAGTAACTTGCCCAAGGTCACACTGTTAGGTTTTTGTTTGTGTGGGTTAAGTGTCTGAGGCCGGATCCGAACTCAGGTCCTTCTGACTCCAGGGCCGGCACTCTACTCACTGTGCCACCTAGCTGCCCCTTGAATTGATTTTTCATGGAAACATATTCCTTCTGAGATATTTCACAAAAACATCATCAGGAACATTACTTGAGTGCTGTGGCATTCTGTCCTTTGCTTTAATAAAATGCTGTCGTGGAGTGATAGCTACATTGCAATAATCTTCAATAAGCTGGTGACTTTATTTATTTATTTGTTTTTGCTTAGAATACACATTAGGCTTTTAAATTGACATTTTTCACCATCATATATGTATTGCATTAGATTGATGAGTGTAATTGACTTACCTTCTAAACTCCAGTTTGAAAGGATGAAAACAACACTGGATTTAGAATCAGAGAACCTGGGATGGAATCTTACCTCTGTCACTGCAAGGGTGACATTCCTGGCCCTTGTTCCTTCATCTCTTGTAAAGACAAGCATGAACAGCTTTCCAGAGGACTGCTGCTATGAACAGCTTTCAAGTTTCTCATTACATAGTATAGCAAACTATCTATATATTGAAAAACAAATCAGAGCAAAACATGCGCAGAAAACAAAGTACAGCATTCATAATGATAACTTTACAATTTATCACTAGAATGGCCACATAGTTTTCACCAAAGTGGTCACATAGTTTTAAGAAAAGTACATTCATTTAGTACTTCAATCATTTAGTAACTCAATCATTCAATCATCCTTAAGGAGGCTTGCCTCCTTAAGGCGCACAAAGCTCCATAGTCAAAGTCCTCCACCATGGGGTGAAATTAAGTTACAACTTCAACAGACACTACTCATTACCCTATTAAGGGGTAATGTAAAGTACAAAAGTACAAAAGCCATCCACCTCTAGGTCACAAGTAAATTATAATTCTATCAGTCACTTCATCAGTCACTACTCAGACAATTTTATCAGTCACTACTCAATATCCATGGAGAGTCTTTTAATCTTGACTTGAGGAAGTCTATCAGCTTCCATGGTTCCTCTTCTATGGTCCCAGCTCAGGCCTGAATCTAACCAAGTGCCACCTGAGTTCAAATGTAGATAGCTCCCAATTACTTGTCCATCTCTCCATGCAATTCCTGCTCCATATTGAAGCTCACAGAACTCTCACAGTCTCTGTTCCTGGGAATACAAGTCTTAACAAAGCCACAGTAATATTAATATACATTAACAAAGTCACAAGAACATTCATACAGAGTACCGACACCACAATCATGCTTTCTCCCTATTTAGCTGCTCTGGCTGGCTATCAGAAATCTTTGGTAGCTCTGGTACCACAAGTTTGAGTTTTACAATTTTATCTGCTATCTCCCATATCTTCTCCCATACCCCATTCAACTTTACCATTAGGGCAAGGTGAATCTCTGTGCCCCAATGCCTGAACATCTTATCTCCCAATTACATGCAAAATAGTATTAATAATAATGTGTATATATATATATTAAACATTTAATTTAAAACTTCGAATTTCAGATCCATTCCCTTCCTCCCTTGTTACCCACTCCCTCTGGGAATATAAGCAATGCAGTATGTGTTTTATATGTATAGTTATGCAAAACATTACATAGTAGATATATTGTAAAAGACTGCTTATATTTCCCTCCCACCCATCCCACCCCCCACCTGGCGCATTCCCTACTTTGATCCTGTCCCTCTTCAAAAGTGGGTACACCCAACCTCCCCTCCCCCCAGAATGCCCTTCCCTCCATTATCGCCCTTCTCATCCCCCTTCCCCCTACTCTCCAGCAGGGTGAGATATCCCATTTACCATGTATGTCATTCTCTCCCTGAGCCAAATTCAATGAGAATATGGTTTTGCCTTTTTGCTTTCCTATTCTTCCCCTCCTCTGCAACCACTTCCCCTTGCTCCTTCTACATGAGATACTTTACCCTACCCTGTCTCTCCCCATCACCTCTTTCCACTTTCCACTCTCATCTTTTAACTTCACCCCTTAAGTATCATCCCTTACCACCAAATTCAACCTGTGCACTCTATACATGTATACCTGTATATATATATATATATATATATATATATATATACATATATATATACATATATATACATATATATATACATATATATACATATATGTATATATATATATACATGCACATATGTATTCATATGCCCATATACCCTTCTTCCATTATTTTCATACTGAGAAAGGTTTCATCAGTCACAATTATTGTTTTTACATGGAGGAATGTAAATAGTTCAACTTTGATAAGTTCCTTTGGATTTCTTTTCCCTGATTACCTTCTCAAGCATCTCTTGCTTCTTGTGTCTGAATGGCAAATATTCTATTCAACTCTGGTTTTTTCCTCAAGAATGCTTGAAAGTCCTCTAATACACTGAATGACCATATTTTCCCCTGAAACAAAATACTCAGTTTTGCTGGGTAGGTGATTCTTGGTTTTAATCCCAGGTCTTTTGCCGTGCAAAATATCATATTCCATGCCCTTTGATCCTTCAGTGTAGACTCTGCCTGCTCCTGTGCTATTCTGATTGTGTTTCCACAATATTGAAATTGTTTCTTCCTGGCTATTTGTAGTATTTTCTCCTTGATCTGTGAATTCTTAAACCTGGCTGTAATATTCCTAGGAGGTTTCTTTTTGGGATCTTTTTTCAGGAGGTGATCTGTGGATTCTTTCAACCTCTATTTCAACCTCTGGGTCTAAAACATCAGGGCAATTTTCCTTGAGAATTTCTTGAAGGATGATATCTAGCTTCTTTCTTTGATCATGGCTTTCAGGTAGTCCAATAATTTTAAAATTATCTCTCCTCGATCTATTTTCTAGGTAAGTGGTTTTTCCCATGATATATTTCACATTGCCTTCTATTCTTTAACTTGTTTGGATCTGTTTAACAGAATCTTCATTTCTTATAAAGTCACTAGATTCCATTTGCTCCAGTCTACCTCTGAAGGAATGAATCTCCTCAGTGAGCTTTTGAGATTCTTTTTCCATATGGCAAATTTGGCTTTTTAAGGTATTCTTCTCCTCATTGCCCTTTTGAGCCTCCTTTGCCATTTGAGTTAGTCTATTTTTTAAGATGTTATTTTCCTCAGTCAGGCTGTTGACTCTCATTTCATACTTTTCCTACATCCTTCTCATTTCTCTTCCCAATTTTTCCTCCACTTCTCTTATTTGGTTTTTTAAAATCCTTCTTAATGTCCTCTATGGCCTGTAACTTGGTCATATTTTCATTTGGGGCTTTTGGTGCAGGATTTCTGACCTCACAGTCCTCCTCCTATTCCATGCTTCGATCTTCTTTGCCTCCATAATAGGAGTCTAATGTTTCATTTTTCTGTTTATTTTGTTTCCTTTGCCTAGGCATGTTGCCATTTAATTACTTGACTTTTGGGCTTGTTGCCACAGTAGGACTCTGCCACCAGGCAGGGGTGCTTCCCTCCCAAATATTGGGGTCTTCTCAACTTCCAGAGGTATTAGTTGGGTGGCTTCTGTGAAGCCTCCATATGCTCTGGCAAGCTGGACACCCACCCTAAGACCTCTACCCCAGAGCATAATCCAGATCAAGGGACATTAAAGCAAGAGTGATTTCCCCCAAGGGTGATTGCTGGATCTCCCTACAGTTCACAGACCAGGAGCTGAAGCTGCAACTGAAGCTGCAAAATGGCATCTGTGCTGTGTCTCCTCACCTGTTTCTTGCTCCTAGGGGAAAAAGGCAATGTGTTCCCCAAATACTGGTCCCAAAGTCCATAGGGCACTAACCTCTCACTTTGTCCTTGGCATGTCTGTCTTGATAATTCTGGGATCGCCATAACTGCTAGTGTTCTGGGGTCCCTCGAGCCAGCTGCTGTCCTGGCCACTCTGGAGCTAAAACTGCTACTCAGGCAGCCCTGGGCTTGGCTCCCAGAGCACTGTGCTGGCTGCTCCCTGCAGGGCTGCTGGGCTGACCTCAGTGGGAGGTTAGCTTCTCTGTGTCATTCTGTGTGTGCTGGAGCTCCAGAAATTGTTCAGTGTCCCCTTTTACATGATTTTGAAGTGGTAAGGGAGAGAGCACCTTGGAAGTGCTGTTTTTAATCTGCCATCTTGGCTCCACCCCCAAAATACAGTGGCTTTTTCCACTCTACTATTCAAGGCTGTTGTGGGAGGAGAATACAATATGCATGCACAGGGTTTTTCTCTCCTTTCCTTACCACATACTTGGTTTGCCCTGCTCTGATTTCTCTTCTGAATAAGTAGAACTATAAAAAAGGGCGAGAGCTTTCTAAAGTCTCTCTTTTATAGATTAGCACAGAGTATTAACTTAATCAAGTAATCCTCTTAGGAGTCCCTGCCAACTAATTGGGGATAGCCCTAGGTAATAAAAGCTAATCAGAAGTTGCATTTGTCTTCTTAACAAGATTTCATAATGTATATCTATATTCTATAGAGGAAAAGATCTACCCATCACCTTTATTGAGTATTTACTCTGATAAGTATATGCTTTACAAAATATTTTGAATTGTGGAGACATTAGAGTTGTCAGAGGCAGCCAGGTAATAGAGAGGTTTTCTCATAAAAAATATTGTTGGTCCATTTGAAGGACTAAAATAAAAACCATTAACTGATTGTCAAGAATAAATGCCTAAATTTATCGTAGATAGTAATTGATAGATTTCTAATTTTATTAAGGAAATATGGCTAGAGGATGTTAATACGTTTTATTTCCTTTGGTCTCCCATTTGGGTAAATATAGAAAAAAAAGTATATCTGCACCAAAGTATGTATAAAATAGGTGGGATTAATGATAGGTGAGATTAGCGAGTAGAGAGGAAGAGATGGAACTGCAGGGGATCAGTGAAAATTGTCTTAAAGATGTATTCTATTGGTTTCTCTCATCTTACATAAATAAACGGAATAAAGAAAATGGGAAATATTTTAGAATCTTCCTCAGCTTGCTTAAGAAACTGAAAGACTAGCTGTCTGGCTCTGCTACGGAACTGAGACACCCATGTGGAACACTGGAAAACGTTAAAAAAGATAATACTATAGTCCCATATTCAACATGCGGGGTGATTGGTTTGTTGTTGTGGTGGTGGTTGTGGTTGTTGTTGTTGTTGTTGTTGTTGTTGTTTTTACTTTGGGATCTCCCTTCAGAGAAATCCTCAAATTATTACTTAATGAAGATTTATGTGCATATTTGGGATGGAATATCATTCATTTGATGGTTTCGGTTATATTTTTCTCCTTTGAATATAACTTTCTTGTATAATAATGGGAACTAAGGGCCTTGAAGTGAGGAACAAGTTCCATTTTCACAGGTTTCTTGGATAAACATAAAAATTCCAAGAAACTAAGGGAAAGAAAAACAAAAATTAGACTGGAAAAATAATTTGCTCAGGTGTCTCTGTGTACCTTTCCATTTCAGTCTTACTTCTGCTCTCAGTAGTTCACCTCCTACATTTTAATTTTCCCTCTTTCAGTAGCAAGTTTCTCTCCCCTTTGTATAATGATAAATTATCTAATGCATATGGTATACACTTTTTTTATTCTGCTCTTAATTTCTACTAGTGGTATTTACAAAAACAGCAATAGCAACAAAATCATTTTGCTCTTGTAATCTCAATATGATACACATGTGTAAATAGCTTCTTTATGTTCTCATAACTCATTTGCTGTCTAAAATATTATACCATATCTATTATGTGGATAATTGTCACTTGCTATGCCTGACAGCCTTCTTGTTCCTTTGAAATGGTTTCTGATTGACAGTCATTCAATATGAAATTAATCATGTCCTTTAATATACAAGAGGCATCCTGAAGTACCAGGTGCTACTTTGAAAAATGCTGTTTAAAATAGAATAGGCAAAAATTCTCATGCTGTTAGGTCACTAAGCAAAGCAACTAGGTATAGCAAACAACTGCTATGAATACCCTGTCATTTCAGCAGTAGAACACTAACTGCAAAAGTAGGGCTGAGTGTTGGGAGAATTAGACAGTTACATTTTTAAAAAGCCATCCCTCGGGGCGGCTAGGTGGCGCACTGAGTAGAGCACCGGCCCTGGAGTCAGAAGGACCTGAGTTCGGATCTGGCCTCAGACACTTAACGCACGCAAAAACCTAGCCGTGTGACCTTGGGCAAGTTACTTAACCCCAATTGCCCTCCAAATAGAAAAAAAAAAAGCCATCCCTATCTTTAATATTATCTCTGTTCCAGTTTTGCTTCCATTTCCACTTCCCCTGTCCATTATGATTCTCCATTTTTCTTAGTCAAATGTTACTCACTGAGGAGACTACCCTGGTATGGTCTCCCAAGATGATCTATATACCCTGGACACTTTGGGCACTATTGTGCCAACTTTTGCTTCCAAATGAAGCTAAGTAATGCATGCTCTCAAGTCAAGATCATTTTTTTCAAGTCAATGCATCTTTTTTTCAAAGTTGCCGTGAACATATTTGATATGACAATGCAAGAGTAGAGGAGGCTCCAGAGAGATGCACCCCACAGTGACTTTATGAATATAATTTCCTGGTTTTTCAAAAAATGATTTCACAATTTTATTTTCTAACCCAAAGAATGACTCCATGTGGTTTCCAACTCAGGTCATAGGGAGGTAATATCATAGCAGTACTTGTAGGGGAGATATTTGGGGGCAGGTGACCCTCTATTTGGCACACATTTTCACATGCCTACCTTATATTTAGACCCAATCCTACCTACTGGTCACCCAGTTATTCCAGTCATTCCCTGGCATTTCCTGGCCCATTATCAAATTTGTCATAGGTTCAAAGCAGAGTAAAACGAAGAGTTCTCATCAGCGGGATTATAGGCACAAATAACCATAAGAGGTGTTCATGAAAAGAATTTGAATCAATTCCCTTTTATTTGTAAATTCTTCAGTAGTCTTTCGACATTCATAGTCTGTCCATTTTCATGTATTTTATGTCATATGTGTCCATATACATTTTATATCAAATATGTCTATATATCATATATATCAGTCTATATATTTATGGGTTTTTTTGGCAGAATGGAAGAACTGATGAATTATATAAAGAGCCTTAATAATGTAATTATATATTAACATGCATTTCCTTAATAATTAAGGAGCACTATCATCTTTCATAATCTGTAGAATCTTCCACTACAAAGACAAAGTGTGAAAAATATTCCTATTTTGGTTGCAAGCTCATTATTTTTCAGTGAAATCTAGTTTCTCTAACTACTGTGTGGGTTTTTACTGCCTTAGGGAGTAGATTTGTATAAGTATTCCTGAGTGACCAGAGTGGAGGTCATAGGAAAAAAGTAGAGAAAAATCATGAGTAAGGCACCTAGAACATTCTTATTCAGATAAAATTTGATTATTATGAACATCCAAAACTTTAATCAGGCATATAATTACAGTAATGTCTTACTTTCTTGTTCTTAGATATTATTTTAATTAACTACATTATATTCAAATAATTTTTAAAATCTCTGCTGGTTCATGAAAATCAAGCTATCTTTGGAATCTATCTTAATAGACTTCCTTGGAATAATCTCTGTTATAATTCATATTAGAGTTACCCATTTTATCTATAGACTTCTTTGTCAGTGTACAAATAAATAAGCTAAATTTTAACAAAATTGCCCTTAATTTAGTCTTTTAATGTAGAAAAAATAAAGCTACTTTGTCAAAGGATCAGTTCCATCCTGAGTTCCAGTCTTGGATCTTAGAATATAGAGCTAGAGTAACCTTAAAGATCCAGACTAGTTTCTTCATTTATATAAGTAATTGAGACATAGAGTGTTATTATGTTCAAAGCATTGAATTGACTATAGGCTAGGGTGCATGAGACTTGGGCAGAAGCTGTCCCAAGTCCATGGATGAGAAATATAAGGTCCCTAAATATTATTTTCAGTAACCTTGTTAGTTTTATGTTAAGATAAACTATTAGATTCAAGTTATCTCAAGAATAGAAAATAAAGATTGTTTTAATTTTAAAAAAGAAAGATGTGCATGGAAAGAAGAGATATACTATAAAATGTACCCTGATTTTATGGGCAATGGAAACTAGGGATAATGCCAGGTAGGACCATAGATTTAAAGCCAGGATGGACTCAAGAAGTCACCTGGGCTCATCTCCTCATATTACAAAGGGAATTGGTCTCAAGGTCACACAGTATAACAATAGATTATGGGAGTAATGCAAATGGTTAGCAATTAGGCCAAAGTCACCTACTGAATAAGTAGAAGAGCAAGGATTTAAACCTATCTCACTTGGCTTAAAATTCAGGACCCTTTCCACTACATCATGCTTTTGCCCCACTCAGAAAGTAAATTGTTCTAAAACAAAATGTGACGTTCTCAAGACTCATGTGCTGATCCAAGAACGGTGGTGAAGAAGAGTGACTCTGAGAAGTTTGCTTTTGTTTGAAGCCACACTGAAGCTAAGGTTTAAGATTTGAGGAGGAATGTCATTCTATGTGCAATCTAAAAAAGTTCATATTACATACCTTCTACTTCCCTAACCCACAAAGTAGATTTTGACATCCTTACTCCTTTGTATAGAGATGTTAAACTAAAAAAAAAAAAATGGTAGTTTAAGAAGACACAATGTGGCCCCTGTAGGAAATGCTCATAGTATAATATGAGAAGCATGTATTCTGGGAAAAATTCTACTGCAAATAACCTGCTGCTTCTTTAGAACTCCACTAATAACTACTCAGAGGAAGGTCCAAAGCTCGCTCTTTCTACTCATGGCCCTTAGAGATCTGAATTCAGTTATCAATGAAAGTGGGTAGTTCCTTCAGGCCTGGGGAATATAGAATGATAAGATCTTGCTGTCACAGCTACCTAATGTTTACCCACACACATACATTTTATTGGCCAGGAACAGTGGACTCTGATAACTGAATGAGTTAAAGCTCTGGACTTCGTATATTGTGAGTAGTTGGTATTGTGGAGTCCCCTTGTCACATAGAGTCCATGGGGTTCTAATTCTTTGGAGCAGTATTGCAGCCAACATCCTCATTATCTCCCTGTTCTTTTTGGTGTCCTTTGTTTTTACTAGTAGATTCAAAGTGTATCTCTCATACCAACAGCCCTCTCATGAACATCTGATTGCAGTCACACCAACAATCCTATTGGATTTTTAGAAATGACTGACTCATGGTTGGCAGGGATATAAAGCTACACTTTGGGTTGTAAGGATATATGCTGCTATTCTAGTTCTGTTTCAGTTGTGCCCAAATGCCTTCCCTTATGTTTCCCACCCCCCTTTTTTTTTCCCAAGGAAAAGATATGGTGACAGACACAGTCAGCATACAAACAACTTATCTCAACGTATCTACCATTCTGAGGTAGGTATGAGAAAGTAGAAAACTGCCTTGGTGGGTGTTTTCATAGAATCAGGGGAATGCCAGTACAAAGACTTCTGTTCTGCATGAAACAAGGAAACCATTTGGCTCTTACTTACCTATGTGACAAGGGCTATTTTTCAGTATATGTTCTCAAGTGACTTGTAACTCTATATGCTCCATTGCCTGAGATCTTCCCTTTGAAATTATATACACAACAGAGTCTAGGGCTCACTGCTTTGAAAGTCCTATTAGCTCCCCAGGGCCTGCTCAAATTCCAGGTAATATGTATAGATATGGCCATCAAGGCCAACCTAGATTGCCATATTTTCTCACTCTGAAATGTATTCCTGTACATACCCCAACCCACCCTCTCCTCTTACAGCTTTTTTTTAAACAAAAGTTATGACTATTCTGACTCAGATAGGCAAGGATCTGTCAAGGCAGCCAGCTAGACCTTGCTTACTGCCCCCGCCACAACTTTGTCAAGTAGCAGGATTCCAAATCGTTATATGTGGTTTAACACTGTGATGTTGGAGTATGGCCAGGAAATTTGTGAGCTGACCAAATAACATGTGCTCTGAGTACTTTACACTAAATAGTTCATTCTGGAGAGAAATAATAAAAAGAAGGAAGGAAGGAAGGAAAAACATATTTCATAGGCTTTATTATTTTCTCTCTGTTCAAAGTTGAATTTTTTTTAATAATGAAATTATATGTATGTGAAAGAGGGAGGCATCATGGGACACTGGCTTAGCATACAGAGACCTGTATTCTATGTCAAACAAAGACATGGACTAAGCACCCTCCCTCCTCCCCCTCCTTCCTTTCTAGTTTTCTGTGCCTGAGTTGTCTTCCCTAATTAGGCTATGAGTTTCTTGAGATCAGAGACTGTCTTTTGTTTTTCTTGGTATCCCCTATGCTTAGCAGTGTAATTGTTATATTACTAAATGCATAATAAATGTTTATTGACTGAGGTGGAGCCAAGATGGCGGAAAGGAAGCAATAACCTCACTGAGCTCCTAGGTCAATAAGTCTCAAGGGGTGAATCTGAACGGATTCTGGAGTGAGAGAGCCCACTGGAAGACAGAGCGTGGCAGAGTCCAGCCCAGGAGGTTGCCCGGTGTGTCCGGACAGGTCGAGCGCAGAGCGTGTGGGGTCTGTACAGCTCAGACCAGGGAGCGGACAAGCAGACTACACCAGAGAGAGAGGAAGCCCCAACCTGAGGACTTACCAAGGAGGAATCTCAGTCCTCTTGCCTTCTTCTGGGAGGGGTCATTGGAGCCAGGTAGGTGAGTCAGACCCCCAGGGGAGAGAGCAGCTTCTCCTGCTGCATTCTGCCCCCAGCCTGGAAGGTTAGAATAATACAGGGGCTGGAATGGCAAAGTAAATTCTACCTGCTCTGATCCTCCTATCACCCCTTCATGAAGCAGAAAACCCAAAGATAAGTCTCCCACTCAGATTGAAATCCCAAGTTAATGGAAATAGCCCCAGGCTTGAGAGTCTCCAAGAAAGGGTATAACTGAGACAGCCAGGAGTCTGAAGAGAAGAGAGGGAGGGGTCCCAACAAGCCCCACCTCACCTCACCAACAAAAGCCTACTTATAGCCCAGGAGTATAGAGGCAGAAATCTGAAGTGATCAGACTCACCCCCACCTACTCATCTACATTCCTCACTGATTTCCCTGACTTAGCCATAAACTAGCCACCCAGAGGTATTCAAAGTCAAGGATCAGGCCCTAAACTCAAAACCTGAGAAACTAAGAAACAGGAAGTCACAATGGGAAAGAAGGAAGCTGAGGAGAAGGGGAAGGCAAGAAAGTCTCTTCGAGCCTAATGTGCAGGGCAAGAACAACAAAATACACAGGACAACATAGACTCTCTACCCGCACCTGAGACCACAGATGGAAACATGATCTGGTCTCAAGCCCAAATAGCATTCCTGGAGGAGCTTAGGAAAAAAATTTAAAGACCAAATCAGGAAGGCAGTGACCAACTTAGAAAAACATCTCAGTGAAGTAATTGAAGAAAATACCTCCCTAAAAAGGGAACTTCAAACGTTTATTGACTAACTCACCTCTGTGATCTTACCCACATCACTTAATTTCCCCAGGGCCTAAATGTCCTTACTTGTAGAATGAGGATAGATTAGATGGCCTCTGAGGTCACTCTTAACTCTAGATCTATGATCATATTATCGGAAATTGTAGTAAATGTTCATTTAATCTGCAAAATATAATTGAAATGTCCACCTGACACTTGAATTATTTACTAAACGTTATATATTCTTCATAAAATTTTTGGAAGAGTCTATACAATCAGATTCTGTTAAAGCTAGGAAATGGTACAGATTCATAGTTTCTGAAATCTATTTTTTCCCAAACTGATGAAAATATTGGTTAAAAAAAAGTCATAGCTTTGTTTTGTTGTTGTTGCTGCTGTTGGTCTGTATGTTATAATTTCATTTGCTGATGCTAAAATTGATCCAGGAAGGATTGAGATAAAAATGTGAAAAAGAAACAGTTGCTGAGAAACACGGGATATCCTTTTTAGAGTGATTATGTTTCTCCTGAAGCAAGACCTTAGTAATTTACTCACTCATTAGTTATAAGTCTTTCACAGTTGTGTAGGAAAAATAATCATCCTTCATGGATAAGAAATCAAATGTATCATTCCACTGCTGCATAAATCACAGCTGCTTCAGAGTTCATTACATGGGGTATTAATTTCATATTTGACTTAATACATGCCCATAGATTATTTTTTCCTGAAGCAGCTGACTTCTTCCATCAACTTCAGTCTTTCCTCCATTTCTGTGGTTTTCCAAACTCATCATATGTTTATCTATTTAAAGAAATCTACAAGTGAAGAATTAAGCAGTACTTTGTGAAGGTAATTTTAATTAATGCCTTTTGCTTTTTTGTGCTACATTCATTTTTACTAGTGTTCTTTTGTTCTGCCATAAAATCTTCTCTAACAAAAATAAAATAAAACAAAACAAACAGTTAAGTAAAAAGGCCCGTCATAGAGCATCGGACAGAGCACAGGATATAATGTTAAGTTTCATCATTTGTAAAAATGAAAATATTGGAATAGATGTTTTTGAAGGCTTCAAATGGATATGATTGTATTTTGGTCATAGGAATTTTCTAGATAGAAATGGCAAATTACATTATATATTCCTATAGTATAACAGTTTGGATATACTGCCTTTATCACAAATTAGCCTTCTTTGTTCCTCACATGTGACAACCCTTCTCTCATCTTTACCTTTGCAGTGGCTACTGCTAACCCTTCCACATGCTTGCAATGTAACCCCTCCTTAATCTCCCTAATAGAATCATTTTCTTCCTTCAAGACTCAGCTCAGAACCGTGTTCTACATTAGAGGTTCTTAATTTTGGGCTCTACAAATTCCTAAAGCGTTTTCGGATAGATTTCAAAGTGTCTATGAATTTGGATGGGAAACAACTTTCAAGAGAAAAAAAATTGTTTTTAAGCATCTTCTTTAATTTTGAATGTCACCAAGCAAATATTACTCTTAGAAGGGCCCAGCTAGGCATGGTAACACATGGTCATAATTCCTGACGCTGGGAAATTTGAGAATCACTTTCACTCAGGAGATTTGATTGCCTGACAGTGGATATATTAGAATGCTGTCTTAAAAAGGGCAAACTTGTCTACATCAAAAACAGAAAAGGCCAAGCTATCATTTCAAATTACAGGGGTTTAGGTCCACAAGTGGTCATTCAACTCCCAGTTTCTAAAATGAAAGATGGAAGAGGATCTGTAGGCCTCACCAAAATGCTGACAGAAATTAAAATTATGCTATATGATTTAAGAATTTATTTTATTCTTTAATCAACATCATCGCCAATTTTGTCAACTGATTTCTCAGTTAAGTTCAAAAATGTAGTCTGTCTTAGTCTGAAGTGGCTTAAAGGCATGGTTGAAAGGGAGTGCTGCTATTATTGTAACTCATACAACCAGACCGCAGGACATTTATTTACTAGCCAGTCAAACCATGGACATTTTTTAAGGAAATGTTTTATTAACTTCAAGTTTATATCATTCATATCTGCAAGATTTTGAGTTACAAATTTTCTCCCCATTTTTCCCCAATGGATATCCCCAACTCCAATCTGCTCTCTCCCATATCTTCTCCCATGCCCCCATTGACTTTCCAGTAGGGCATGGTGGATCTCTCTACCCCAGTGACTGTAGGTCTTATTTCCGAGTTACATGTAAAATAATATTAATGATAGTATATAAATATAAATACATATGCACACACACACACACACACATATATATAAAACTTTGAATTCCATATTCACTCCCTTCTTCCATTGTTGTCACCCACTATTACTGGGAAGATAAGCAATTCAATATAGGTTGTATATGTGTGGTTATGCAAAACGTTTCCATAGTGGATATACTGTAAAAGACTGACTATATTCCGCTCCCTCCTAAGCCACCTCCCACTTGTTCTATTCTCTGCTTTGATCCTGTACCTTTTCTTTTTTTTTTTTAACAAATGCTTTATTAACTTCTGGTTTACATCATTCATTTCCACCAGATTATGAGTTACATTTTCCCTCATTTTTTCCCTACCCACCACCCCAGAATAGCAGTCCCACTAGATATCCCCTCATCCAATCTGCTCTCTCCCATATCTTCTCCCATACGCCCTTCGACTTTGCCATTAGGGCAAGGTGAATCTCTGAGCCCCAATGCCTTGACATCTTATGAAACATTTAACTTTAAAACTTCGATTTTCAGATCCATTCCCTTCCTCCCTTGTCACCCACTCCCTCTGAGAAGATAAGCAATTCAGTATGTGTTGGACATGTATATCTATGCAAAACATTACCATAGTAGATATATTGTAAAAGACTGCTTATATTTCCCTCCCACCCGTCTCACCTCCCACCTGGTCCATTCCCTACTTTGATCCTGTCCCTCTTTGATAGTGGGTACTTCTAACCTCCCCTCTCCCCAGAATGCCCTCCCCTCCATCATCCCCCCTCTCATCCCCCTTTCCCCTACTCAGGAGAGTGAGTGAGGGTAAGATATTCCATTTAATATGTATGTGATTCTCCCCTTGAGCCAACTTCAATGAGAATATGCTTTTGCCTTTTTGCCTTCCTGTTCTTCCCCTCCCCTGCAACTACTTCCCCTTGCCTCTTCTACATGAGATAGTTTACCCTACCCTATCTCTCTCCATCTCCTCTTGCCACTTTCCTCTCTCACCTCTTGACTTCACCCCTTAAGAATCATCTCTTCCTTGGGGCGGCTAGGTGGCACAGCGAGCAGAGCACCAGCCCCGGAGCCAGAAGGACCTGAGTTCATATTCGGCCCCAGACACCCAAGACACAAACAAAAACCCAGCCTCGTGACCCCGGGCAAGTCACCCAACCCCAATTGCCCTCCAAAAAAAAAAAGAATCATCCTTTGCCATCAAATTCAACCTTTGCCCTCTATCCATGTATACCTGTGAACATATGCCATGTACCCTTCTTCAATTATTTTCATAATGAGAAAGGTTTCATCAAACACAGTTATTGTTTTTCCATGTAGGAATGTAAATAGTCCAACTCTGATAAGTTCCTTTTGATTTCTTTTCCTTGATTACCTTCTCAAGCATCTCTTGCTTCTTGCGTCTGAATGTCAAATTTTCTATTCAACTCTGGTTTTTTCATCAAGAATGCTTAAAAGTCCTCTATTCCACTGAATGACCACATTTTCCCCTGAAACAAGATACTCAGTTTTGCTGGGTAGGTGACCCTTGGCTTCAATCCCAGCTCTTTTGCACTCTGGAATATAATATTCCATGCCCTTCTATCCCTCAGTGTAGAAGCTGCCACGTCCTGGGCTATTCTGATTGTGTTTCCACAATATTGAAATTGTTTCTTCCTGGCTGCTTGTAGTATTTTCTCCTTGATCTGGGAGTTCTGGAGCCTGGCTATAATATTCCTAGGAGTTTTCTTTTTGGGATCTTTTTCAGGAGGCGATCGGTGGATTCTTTCAACCTTTATTTCCCCCACTGGGTCTAAAACATCAAGGCAATTTTCCTTGAGAATTTCTTTAAGGATGATTTCTAGGTTCTTTCTTTGATCATGGCTTTCAGGTAGTCCAATAATTTTTAAATTATCTCTCCTGGATCTATTTTCCAGGTCAATGGTTTTTCCCATGAGATATTTCACATTGCCTTCTATTCTTTCATTTGTTTGGATCTGTTTAATAGTATCTTGATTTCTCATCATGTTACTAGCTTCCATTTGCTCCAGTCTAACTCTGAAGGAATGAATCTCCTCAGAGAGCTTTTGAGATCCTTTTTCCATCTGGCAAATTTGACTTTTTAAGGCATTCTTCTCCTCATTGCCTTTCTGAGCCTTTTTTGCCATTTGAGTTAGTCTATTTTTTAAGGTGTTATTTTCCTCAGTTAGGCTGTTGACTGTCATTTCATACTTTTCTTGCATCTTTTACATTTCTCTTCCCAATTTTCCCCCACTTCCCTTGTCTGCTTCTTAAGGTCCTCTATGGCCTGTAGCCAGCTTGTATTTTCATTTGTGGCTTTTGGTGCAGGAGTTCTGAACTCACAGTCCTCTTCCATGCTTTGAACCTCTTTGCCCCTAAAATAGGAGTCCAATGTTGAACTTTTCTGTTTATTTTGTTCCATTTGCCTAAGTATGTTGCCATTAATTACTTGATTTTGGGGCTTGTTGCCACAGGAAGACTCTGCCACCAGACAGGGGAGCTTCCTCCCAAAAGTGGGGTCTTCACAACTTCCACCAGTTGTGTGGCCTCTGTAAAGCCTCCACCCACTCTGGCAAGTTGGATACCCACCACAACCTTCCCCCCCCAGACCACAATCCAGATGCAGGCAGTTTAAAGCAAGAGAGATTAGCCCCCCAGACTGATTGCTGGATCTCCCTACAGTTCGCAGACCAGGAGCTAGAGCCACTACCGATGCTGCAAAATGGCTTCTGTGCCACCATTTCTTCAGCAGCTTTTCACCCCCAAGGGAGGAAGCCACACGTTCCCCAAATACTGGTCCCAAAGTCCATAGGGCACTAACCTCTTACTTTGTCCTAGGCATATCGGTGCTGATAATTCTGGAATTGCCACAATTGCTGGTGTTCTGGGGTCCCTCCAGCTGGCTGAAGGCCTGGATGCCCTGGGGCTAAAACCGCGGACCTGGGCTCTGTGCGCAGCGCTGTTAGTTCCTAGCATGCTGTGCTGCCTGCTCTCAGAGCCCTGTGCTGCCTGCTCTCAGAGAGCTGTGCTGGCTGCTCCCTGCAGGGCTGCTGGTCCGTCCTCAGCAGGAGGTTAGCTTCTCTGTGCTGTTCTGTGGGTGCTGTGGCTCCAGAAGTTGTTCGGAGTCCCCTTTCACATTGTTTGAAATTTGTGTGGGGCAGAGCACATTGGAAATGCTGTTTCTACTCCGCCATCTTGGCTCCGCCCCGATCCTGTCCCTTTTCAAAAGTGGGTGCTTCCAACTTCCCTGCCCCTCAGCCTGCCCTCCCTTCCATCATCCTCACTCTCATCCCCTTCCCCCCTACTATCCTGTAGGATGAGATACCCTATTTAGTGTGTATGTTATTCCCTTCCTAAGCCAAAATCAATGATAAAAAGGTTGACCAATTCCCTTTTGCCTTCCTGTTCTTCCTATCGATTGTAACCATTTTCCTTGCCTCTTCTATATGAGATAGTTTACCCCATTCTGTCTCTCCCCATCTCCTCTCACTATATTCCTCTCTCACCTCTTAAAATCACTTTTTAAATATCATCACTTTCTATTAAATTGGTCCTGTGCCCTCTCTCTCTCTCTCTCTCTCTCTCTCTCTCTCTCTCTCTCTCTCTCTTTCTCTGTATATATATATGTATATATACCTGTACACATATATACACACATTCACATATGTATTTATATGCCCATATACCCTCATACACACACACACACACACACACACACACACACACACACACACTCACACACACACACACACACACACACCTATTTCTATTCCCTTCAACTATTCTCATACAGAGAAAAGTTTCATCAGTTAAAATTATTGCTTTTCCTTGTAGGGATGTAAATAGTTCAACTTTGATAAATTCCTTATGATTTCTTTTCCCTGTTCTTCTCATGCTTCTCTTGCTTCTTGTATCTGAATGTCAAATTTTCTGTTCAACTCTGTTTTTTTCCTCAAGAATGCTTGGAAGTCCTCTATTCCACTGAATGACCATATTTTCCCCTGAAACATGATACTCAGTTTTGCTGGGTAGTTCATTCTTGGTTATTAATCCCAGCACCTTTGACTTCCGGAATATCATATCCCAAGCCTTTCCATCCCTCAGTGTAGAAGGTGCCAGGTCCTGAGTTATCCTAATTGTCTTCCCACAATATTGAAATTGTTTCTTCCTGGCTGCTTGTAATATTTTCTCCTTGATCTGGGAACTCTGGAACCAGGCTATAATATTCCTAGGAGTTTTCTTCTTGGGATCTTTTTCAGGAGGCAAATTGCTGGGCTTCACTAAGTTGCAGAAAATACTACTTGGATGCCCTCTCTGAAGCCTTCACACCCTCTGGCAAGCTGGCCACACACCCCAGGACCTCTAGCCCAGACTGCAATCCAGATCCAAGCAGGTTAAACCAGAGTGATTTCCCCTCAGACTAGTCACTTGGTCCCCCTATAATCTGCATGCCAGGAGCTGAAGCTGCCACATGGCTTCTTGCTGACCCCCACTTCACTTCAGCTGCTTCTTACCCCAGGGGCAAAAGCCGACTTCACTCCCAAACTACTGTATCCCTAAGTCCTGAACTGACTTTTCACTTTGTCCTTAGCATCTATGTATTGATAATTCTGGAAACTGTAACAGCTGCTGGTGATCTGAAGTCCCTCCAGCAGGAGGCTGGTAAGGCCCACCCTGAGGCTAAATCCTCTGGTCTTCAGGGGGCTGGGCTCGGCTCCCAGAGCACTGTGCTAGCCACTTCCTGCCAGCCTCCAGGTTGTCCCCAATGGGAGGTTAGCTTCTCTGTGTCATTTTGTGGGTTCTGTAGCTCCAAAGTTTCTTCAGAGTCACCTCTTACATGAATTGGAGGAAGTGGAAGCTGGAAGTCCTGTTTCTCCTCCGCCATCTTGGCTCTGCCCCCAATAAACTATTTTCTTTCTCAGATAAAAGGTGACTGAATTTGCCTCAGTTTCACTTTTAATAATCACAAAGCCAGGGGCGGAGCCAAGATGGCGGAAAGGAAGCAGTAACCTCGCTGAGCTCCTCTGTCACTAAGTCCAAAAGGGTAAATCTGAGCGGATTCCGGAGTGACGGAGCCCAGTGGAAGACAGAGTGTGGCAGAATCCAGCACAGGAGGTTGCCCAGAGTGCCCGCACAGGTCGAGCGCAGAGCGCGTGGGGTCTGCACAGCTCAGACCTAAGAGCAGGCAAGCAGAATACACCAGAGAGAGAAAAAGCCCCAGCCTGCAGACTTACCAAGGACGAATCGCAGTCATCTCGCAGAGGGAACGGATCATTGGAGCCAGGTAGAAGAGTCGGGCCCCCAGTGGAGAGAGTGGCTTCTCAGGCTGCATTCAGCCCCCAGCCTGGAAATTTAGAAACTGCCTGCCTGTATGATACAGGGGCTAGAATGGCAAAGTAAATTCTAGCTGCTCCAATCCTCCCATCCCTCCTTCATGAAGCAGAAAACCCAAAGATAAGTCTCCCACCCAGACTGAAACCCCAAGTTAATGGAAATAGCCTCAGGCTTGAGAATCTCCAAGAAAGGGTGTAACTGAGACAGCCAGGAATCTGAAGAGAAGAGAGGGAGGGGACCCAACTAGCCCCACCTCACCTCACCAACAAAAGCCTACTTATAGCCCAGGGGTATAGAGGCAGAAATCTGAAGTGGTCAGACTCAACCCCACCTACACATCTACATTCCTCACTGACTTCCCTGACTTAGCCATAAACTAGCCACCCAGAGGTATTCAAAGTCAAGGATCAGGCCCCAAACTCATAGCCTGAGACACTAAGAAACAGGAAGTCACAATGGGAAGGAAGGAAGCTGAAAAGGAGAAGGGGAAGGCAAGAAAGTCTATTCGAGCATACTATGCAGGGCAAGAACAACAAAACACACAGGACAATATAGACTCTCTGCCCACACCAGAGACCACAGAAGGAAACATGATCTGGTCTCAAGCCCAAATAGCATTCCTGGAGGAGCTTAAGAAAAATTTTAAAGACCAAATCAGGGAGGCAATGACCAACTTGGAAAAAGAAAATACCTCCCTAAAAAAGGAACTTCAAAAACTTATTGAAGACCATAATTCACTAAAAATTAGATACAACCAAACTGAAACTCAGAACTCTATGATGCAGCAGGAGTCAATCGAAAAAAACAAGATGATCGAAAAATTGCAAGAAAATGTAAAATATCTCACTGGAAAAATAACTGACCTAGAGAACAGATCCAGGAGAGACAACCTAAGAATTATTGGTCTACCAGAAAGCCATGATGAGAAAAGCAGTCTAGACAACATCCTCCAAGAGATTGTCAAAGAAAACTGTCCTGAGGTCCTGGAATCAGAAGATAAAATAGCTATTGATAGAATTCACCGGACTCCTCCTGAAAGAGATCCCAAACTGAAAACTCCAAGAAATATAGTAGCCAAATTCCAGAATTATAAGATTAAAGAAAAAATTCTACAAGCAGCTAAAAAGAAACAATTCAAATATCGAGGAACTACAGTTAGGATCACACAGGACCTAGCAGCTTCTACATTAAAAGAGCGGAGGGACTGGAATTTGATATTTCGTAGGGCAAGAGAGCTAGGACTACAACCAAGGATTAACTACCCGGCAAAACTGAGCATAATCTTTCAGGCAAGGAGATGGACGTTTAATGAAGTAAGGGACTTCCAGACTTTCCTAATGAAAAAGCCAGAGCTCAATGGAAAATTTGATCTCCAATTACAAGACTCCAGAAGAACATAAAAAGGTAAACAAGGGTAACATAGACTCACACATGCAGAAGTGCACATACCCACACCCACAAACACAAGCTCATTACTTGGGATGCAACAAGAGCAAAATGTTCACATCCCTATATGTGGAGCTGATAACTGTCAATATTTGAAATCTCTATGATTATCATGACCTGCAAAAGGGTTATACTTAGAGGGTGTGGGTATGAATGCACTAACATGGAGTCTAAAAAAAAAAGACTATTAAGGGGATCAATGGTACTGTAATGGGAAAAAGGAAAGGATGAGCTAGGAAAAGGTAAAATATGCCATCTGAAGAGGCATCAAAACACACTATAGAAGAAGGGAAAGTAAGAGGGAGAGGAACATCATTTAAACACTATTCTCACTGGTTCTGGTTCAAAGAAGGATCAAATTAATCAGTGAAGTTTAAGAATCTAACGTGAATAGACACATAAATTCATTAAATAGAGGAATTGGAGGGAGGGAGAGGAGCATTGTTTGAAATTTACTCTCATTGGTTTGGAATCAAACGGGGAGTAATTTACTCTGATAAGTATAAAAATTTGTTGTGTCCTATAGATAGTGGGAGGGTAAGGGGGGGTGAAAAGGAGGAGACTAAAGGGAGGGATTATAAGGGAGGGAAATAGTAGTAAGGGGAGAGGGTAGGTTAAGAAGGGGGGTCACTGGGTGGGAACACTGAGGGAGGGGTCGGTCAAAAGGGAAAACTTCAAGGAGGGGAAGGGAGAAGGAAGAAACAAAAACATAAACAGGGGAGGGAATAGGATGGAAGGGAAGAGACAGATAGTCATCATTACTGTGAATGTGAATGGGATGAACTCTCCCATAAAACAGAGGCGGATAGCAGAATGGATTAAAAACCATAATCCTACAATATGCTGTCTTCAAGAAACACATTTGAAACAAAGGGATACCCACAGGGTAAAGGTAAAAGGTTGGAGTAAAATTTATTATGCCTCAGCTAAAGTAAAAAAAGCAGGGGTAGCAATACTTATCTCAGATAAAGCAAAAGCAAAAATAGATCTAATTAAAAGAGATAAGGAAGGAAACTATATCCTACTAAAATAATCACAAAACCAAAGTGTCCATGACATTAAAAAAAAAAAAGGTTTGTGCTAATAAATGGTTCTTTTATTTATTTATTTATTTATCTTTTAAAAAATTATCATTTGTAGTTTTCAACATTCACTACCATAAGATTTTCGGTTTTAAATTTTCTCCCCCTCTATTCCGTCCATTCCCAAGATAGCATAGAACCTGGCATGGGCTCTACATATACATTCATATTAAACATTTTCTCATTAACCTTATTGTAAGGAAGAATTAGAATCAATGGGAGGATACATGAGAAAGAATGAAAACAAAGTAATCAAAAAAAGATAGCAAATGGTATATGCTTTGATCTGCATTCAGACTCCATAGTTCTTTCTCTGGATATCAATAGAATTTTCAATCATGAGTCTTTTGGAGCTGTTGTAGATACTTGCATTGCTGAGAAGAGCTAAGTCTATCAAAATTAGTCAACTCACAATGTGACTCTTACTTTGTACTATGTTCTCCTGGTTCTGTTCACTTCACTCAGCATCAGTTCATGTTGATCCAGGTTTTTCTGAAGTTCACCTGCTAATCATTTCTTAAAGCACAATAGTATTCCATAAAATTCATACATCACAACTTGTTCAGCCATTCCCCAATTGATGGGCATCACCTCAGTTTCCAATATTTTTTTTCCAAATGATTTATTAACTTCTGGTTTACTTCATTCATTTCTGCCAGATTTTGAGTTACAATTTTTTTCCCTGTTTTTCCCCTACCCACCATCCCAGAATAACAATCCCACAGGATATCCCCTCATCCAATCTGCTGTCTCCCATATCTTCTCCCATACCTCCTTCGACTTTTCCATTAGGGCAAGGTAAAACTCTGTGCCCTAATACCTGCACATCTTATATCCCAGTTACATGCAAAATAATATTAATAATAGTATTTATATATATTTGAAACATTTAATTTTAAAACTTCGAATCCCAGATCCATTCCCTTCATCCCTTGTCACCCATTCCCTCTGGGAAGATAAGCAATTCAGTATATGTAGTACATGTATAGCTATGCAAAACATTACCGTAGTAAATATATTGTAAAAGACTAACTATATTTACCTCCCACCGATACCACCCCTTACCTGGTCCATTCCCTACTTTTATCTTGTCCCTCTTCAAAAGTGGGTGCCTCCAAACTCCCTTCCCCCCAGCATGCCTCCCTCTACATCCTCCCCCCTCTCATGCCCCTTCCCCCTACTCTTCTGCAGGGTGAGATTTCCCATTTAGTATGTATGTCATCCCCTCACCGAGCCAAATTCAATGAGAATGTGGTTTTGCCATTTTGCCTTCCTGTTCTTCCCCTCCCCTACTACTACTTCCACTTGCCTCTTCTACATGAGATAGTTTAAACTACACTGTCTCTCCCCATCTCCTCTTGCCACATTCCTCCCTCACCTCTTAACTTCATTCCTTAAGTATTATCCCTTCCCACCAAATTTGACCTGTGCCCTCTATCCATATATGCCTGTAAACATATATACACACATTCACATATGTATTTATATGCCCATAGACCCTCCTGCAATTATTTTCATATTGAGAAAGATTTCATTAATCACAATTATTGTTTTTCCATGTAGGAATGTAAATAGTTTGATAAGTTCCTTTGGATTTCTTTTCCCTGTTTACCTTCTTGAGTATCTCTTGCTTCTTGTGTCTGAATGTCAAATTTTCTATTCAACTCTGGTTTTTTCCTCAAGAATGCTTGAAAGTCCTCTATTCCACTGAATGACCATATTTTCCCCTGAAACAAGATACTCAGTTTTGCTGGGTAGGTAATTCTTGTTTTTAATCCCAGGTCTTTTGCCCTGTGGAATATCATATTCAATGCCCTTCAGTACCTCAATGTAGACGCTGCCAGGTCCTGTGCTATTCTGGTTGTGTTTCCACAATATTGAAATTGTTTCTTCCTGGCTGCTTGTAGTATTTTCTCCTTGATCTGGGAATTCTGGAAGCTATGTTCCTGGGAGTTTTCTTTTTGGGATCTTTTTCAGGAGGTGATCTCTGTATTCTTTCAACCTCTATTTTGTCCTCTGGGTCTAAAACATCAGGGCAATTTTTCCTGAGAATTTCTTGAAGGATTATTTCTAGGTTCTTTTTTTTTCAGGTAGTCCAATAATTTTTAAATTATCTCTCCTACATCTATTTTCTGTGTCAGTAGTTTTTCCATGACTTATTTCACATTGCCTTCTATTCTTTCATTTGTTTGGATCTGTTTAACAGCTTCTTTATTTCTCATAAAGTCACTAGCTTCCATTTACTCCAGTCTAATTCTGAAGGAATGAATCTCCCCAGTGAGCTTTTGAGATTATTTTTCCATCTGGCAAATTTGGGTTTTTAAGGCATTCTTCTCCTCATTGCCTTCTTGAGCCTCTTTTGCCACTTGAGTTATTCTATTTTTTAAGATGTTATTTTCCTCAGTCTGGCTGTTGACTCTCATTTCATACTTTTCCTGTTTCCTTATCATTTATCTTCTCAATGTTCCCTCCACTTTTCTTACCTGGTTTTTAAAATCCTTCTTAAGGCCTTCTATGATCTGTAACCTGCTCGTATTTTCATATGGGGCTTTTGATGTAGGAATTCTGACTTCACAGTCCTCCTCCTGTTCCATGATTCAAAATTCTTTGCCCCTAAAATAGGAGTCTAATGTTGATTTTTTCTGTTTATTTTGTTTCCTTTGCCTAGACGTGTTGCCACTTAATTATTTGACTTTTGGGCTTGTTGTCACAGTAGGACTCTGCCACCAGACAGGGGAGCTTCCATCCCAAACATTGGGGTTTTCTCAACTGCTGGAGTTATTAGTTGGGTGCCCTCCCTGAAGTCTCTATATACTCTGGAAAGCTGGACACACACCCCAAGACCTCTACCCCAGACCACAATCCAGATCCAGGCAGTTTAAAGCAAGAGCGATTAGCCCCCACACATATCGCCAGATCCCCCTACAGTTTGCAGGCCAGGAGCTGAAGCAGCAACAGAAGCTGCAAAATGGCCGCTGTGCCGTGTCTCCTCAGCCATATCTAGCCCCCAAGGGAAGAAGCTGACTGCTCCCAAATATTGGTCCCAAATTCCATAGGGCACTGCCCTCTCACTTTGTGTTGGAAATTCTGGAAAAGCCACAGCTGCTGGTGTTCTGGGGTCCCTCCAGCCAGCTGCTGGCCCAGCCGCTCTGGGGCTAAAACCTCTGACTCACATTGAGTCCTTGGCTCAGCTCCCAGAGCACTGTGCTGGCCACACCTTGCTGGGCTGCCGGGCTGTCCTCTGCATGAGGTTAGCTTCTCTGTGTTGTTCTGTGGGTGCTGGAGCTCCAGAGGTTGTTCAGAGTCCCCCTTTTACATAAATTTGAAGTGGTGTGGGCTGGAGAGCCATGGAAGTGCTGTTTCTACTCTGCCATCTTTTCAGTTTCCAATTCTTGATGACCACAAAAATAGCTGCTACAAATATATTTGTATGTGTGGGTCTTTTTTCCCATTTGTATGATGTCTTTGCCATACAGCTCTAGAAGTGATATTTCTGGGTCAAACCATGCAGTTTTAAGAAACGGTTCATAACCAATGTTTATCAACTGACTTCTCCTTTGTTAAATTAATCTCACTTTTCTAAATCTACTTTATGCAAGGACACTTAACCTGTAATCATTTTATAGAATAAATAATAGTTTAATACTGTTATGTTCTCTTTTATCCCAAAGCTCAAAGCACACTGAACACAAACTTATTGATCTAGATATGTAAAATGGGTGTTTGATAAAAATACAAATAAGTATAAATAATATACAAATTACAAAGCATTGATGACATACAATAATGTTTTGATTATTTTTCCATAGCTCTAAAATTATTAAATTAAATATTTGGTCTTTCCAAAGGGAATTTTCAACTTAATAAAATTTAATTACTATCCCATATCTGGTTACTAGAATGGAATATTGATTAAAATTTGGATTTGAAGTAAAAAAAAAACACAGGTTCGAATCCTGCTTCTGACCCTTGGCTAGCCTTTTAAGTTCTCTCCTTGACTGGAGAGGGAAACCTATGTAATAGTAATGGAATTAAAGATCCCCCTGTATTGGCTTAGTTTTCAGGTTGAGTGTTAAAACCCAGAGCTTGTGAATCCCACTTGTGGGATGGATTTGTTGATGTGAAAAGAGGGCTGAAATGGGAGGAGCTGGTGCTGTGGATTTTGAACAGGCACAAGCAGAGAGAAGGCCCAAGCACAGAGAGGACAGAAGAACTTTTGGAAGCTGCATTATGGAGAGAGAGAGAGAGAGAGAGAGAGAGAGAGAGAGAGAGAGAGAGAGAGAGAGAGAGAGAGAGAGAAAGAGAGAGAGAGGATTGTTGAGGGCCAGTTGGAGCTGCCCAGGACTTTTGAGAACTAACACCTGGAGTTGCGAAGGACTGAGGAGACATGGCTGTGATGCTGGTATTTTGTCTGTTTTGATGTTATTTTGCCAGATTCATCTGCTGGTGAAGGGACAGTGCTGTTGTTGCACAGGTCCTGGAACCTTGCTGTTGGTTCAGAAGACCTGTAGAAGGATTTTCTTGTTGTGTGTTTACAGAAATCTTAGAAGACCATCTTGCTGATATTTTCAGGGGTCCTTAGAGTGTTTTGCAAGCAGAGAGTGAATTAATGAATACACTAGCAATGTACATTGTGTCTTTGTTAAGCTTTGTCTCCCCAGGAACATAGATTGTTGAGAACTTGCCTTGGGTCAAGATGAAGAAAAGATATCTCTTTGGGTATTAAATGCTGTGATGATATCTTAACTTTGCCCTTGCTCAGGGGTAGATGGCCTTTGTACTCTCCACTGCCTATTTTGAGAAGGTGCTTGTCATTAACTGAGGATAATGTAATTCAGTCGTGATCCAGGGGTGGGAGACTTGATTTTTTATGCTCTGTGATTGACCAAATGAATATACTTTGTTTATGATTGGAAACTAATCTTTATCTCCACTTGAGAAGAGAGACTTTGTGATTGACTAAATGGATGTACTGCCCAGGGGTGGAGTAGTATTTGGAAATTATTGAATTACATTTGGTGAATGCTGTATTTTGATTTTCTATGCTCTGTGAATGTTTTGCCTTAATTTGTCACTGAATAAAATGAAGAGTTACTATGCTGGTATTCTGAACCTTGTAAGTTGCCTTTTGCTTGGCGTTACAACCTAGTATACAGATTTTACTATCTGGGGTTTTTAATCTCCAGATCATTGCAGAGGAAAATTCTGATTTCATAGAACACATTCTATATATCCTCCTTTTTAGAATTTGATTATCCAACCTGATGCACACCTCTCAAGTGCTATGGAGGCTTTCACCAATGACACAAATGCCTCCAGTCTCTTCAAAAGATATAGTGCTTCACATTTATAACAAACAGCTCCCTAAGCTTTATTGCTTTGCACTTCTAGCACAACAAATCTCCTGTACTTCTTATGTTTCTCCAGAATCTAAAGGTTTTTATTTTTCTTTGTGTGTTTTAACTTTTTACCTAACCCTGTTTTGCTAAATCCATTTCAGAGTATCTCCTCAGGTCCTTGAGTTTCTCTATACCCTCTGTGATCTAGAAGGGCTGTATCACCATTTTCTTCTTTGTTGACCAGTTAGGAAACTTTAAAGAACATTTTTGGGATGTCGGTTCACAGAAAGATTCCTTTGTCTTCAGGGACCTAAACAAAAAATTCTAGAAGCTCCTTTATGTCCACTACCTTTTTGTGACCACATCTTGTTTTCCTTGCCCATTCACATTTCATTGAGACATTAAGTTAGTAACATTATAAGCCATCTTTCATATTAATTTCAATAGTAACATCAAAAATAGTCAGCAGTCATTTAGGAAGTGCCTCCTATGTGAAAAGCACTTGAAAAGATAATAACAAAAACAACGGTAAAAAGACAGTTCCTGCCCTCAAGAAATTTAAATTTTCTTGTGGAAGGTTGTGTCATATTAAATGCATTTTTTCCTCCTTGATATCTTGTTTTTTTCTGCTTTTTCTTCACATAATCCAGCTACTCTTTATTAGTAGGTGCTTGATGTCTCTCAACATCTGGCCTCAACTTCTCATTAAATTCCTCATCCTTTGCTATCAGGTTTTTCATTTTATTTTGTTTTATTTCATTTCATTTCATTTTATTTTATTTTATACTCAAATGCCAGAACATAAATACAGAAAAAAGAAAAGAAACAAAAATATATCACGAACTTAAATACTATAAATTACAAAGTTAGAAAGGAAAAATATATCGTGTGCACAGCAGAATATGAGAGGATTCTAAATATGTAACAAAAAATTTTCATTTCAAGAAAGCCAGTATGATAAATAATGCTTGTTATGTTGAGAATTGTGCATTTTTTCATTGCTTCCTTGTGAGTTTTCTTTTGTTGGCTTCAGTGTAGTTTTTTTTTTTTACTTTGTTCTTTTTTGTCTCCCTCCACCTCCCCAAAGGCTACAATAAAGTTCAAATAGGTTTCTCTATTGCTATAAATATATACACATATATACATATATCCATACAAATATAGACATAAACTTCCCCAAACTTATTCTATTCCTTATCTTTGTTTTTATGTTTGTGCATATCTCTTGTTTCCTATCCCTCCTGCCTTCTCTACCTTGCCCTTCTATTGCTTGCCTACCCTCATCCTAGGATCCCTCCCCTATCCTCCCATTCCCATAAATCTAAACATCCTTCTATACCCCGCTTTTACCTCTTACCTCCCCTCCTCTCTAAATATCCCTCCCTTTTCCTCTCCCCCCTCTATAACCTACCATTTTATTTCTTCTGAATTTAGAAGACATCTATACTCTTCTAAATACACACACACACACACACACACACACACACACACACACACACACACAGAGTTCCCTCTTAAACTTATTCCTGATGAAAGCAGGTTACCAGAATTACCAGCCCTCCTCCCCATTTAATTCCTCTGTATCAATTCTTCCTCTTACACTTCATTTGTATAATATTACTTTATTCTAGCTGCTCCTAATGGTTTTACTTTTAAAATTCATATCATACTCAGGTTTACCCCATCTTAGAAATACATTTCACATATATATACATATACAATCTTAGGCATACATTTTACAAATATATATATTTAAAATAAACAGTCTGTCCTTTTGAATCCCTCATAAACTGTCTTTGGTATGTACCTTACATTTCTGCTGGTTATTTTATGTCAAATCTTCTATTGATTTCAGAAGTTTTTTTTAACAAAATCTTAAAAAATCAGAGAGTTTATCAAATGTTCATTTTCTTCCTTCAAAATAATACTTAACTTTGTAGGGTATGATATTTTCGGCCAGAACCTCAGTTCTTTGTCTCTTCAATATATTGTGTTGCAAGACCTTTAATGTCTCTGCTGCTAGGTCTTGTGTGAATCTAATTGTTGTGGCATCATATTTAAATTGCTTAAATCTTGATACTTTTAATATTTTTTCCCTTGAGCTAGGGGTTTCAGAATTTGACTATGATATTCCTATAAGTTTTCCTCATGGGATCTCTTTTAAGTGGTGATCAATAGATTTTTTTTTCTATTTCTGCTTTCCCCCTTGTTCTTCAAGACAATCCAAGACTTCAGGACAATTTTCTTTAATTATTTCTTGTATTACTGTGTCAAGATTCTTTTTTTGATCATAACTTTCAGTTAGTTCGATTAATTTTATATTTTCTCTTCTTGATCTGTTCTCCAAGTCTGTTGTTTTTCTTAAGTTTCATTTTCCCTTTTATGTTTTCATTATTCTTATTTTAATTATTTCTTGATCTCTCATAATTTCACCAGCTTCACCTTACCCAATTCTAATTTTCAAGGTTTCATTTTCTTCCTTCACATTCTGGATCTCCTTTTCTAATTGGTTGATTTTTCTTTCATACCAACCATCTAGTTTGTAAAGATTATTTTTTACTAAAGGTAACTTGCTAAAGGGAAAATAACTGACATTCATATCAAATTATTGGTTTATAAATATGTTTTACATACAGTATCTATGCCAGTCTGCATAACAACCCTGTAAGGTGCATAACCTAGCTTGCTGCTGACCCTTTCTCCCCCCCCCCCCCCCCGATCCCATTCTCAACTTTTCATCTATGTCAGTTGTCTAACAACATCCCTGGTGACACATCTTCAAAGCCTGTCAGACTATCTAAGTATAAGGGACATTTTCTTTGTATTGGTCATGATTTAAAGACTTCCTCGTTGATCAAATAGACTTTTTAAGTATTCTGTACTGACTCTCAAGGGCACAATAATCTTTTCCTGAGGAAAATGATCTTCTCCATACACTATTTCAATTTTTTTCCATCCATTTTATCAATTTTGATCTTGGCAACATTATTGCCTTTATTAATTATTTTCTCAAGTGCTTTCTTTTAATACAGACTCTCATTAGTCATATAGTCTCGTAGGCTCTTTCTAAATACTATGTACTCAACTTATAAAAGTTGAGACCCCTATACCAGACAACCACCATATTAGCCCTCATCTCTTTCCTATTCATGACACCAGAGACACAGTGTAGTGTGCATCCTGATAAAAGAAAAACTATTGGCTGATTTCTTTTATTCTTTCATTTAATGTGGCACAGATAGAGAAGACTAACTCAAACCCCATCCCACCCCAAGCACAAATCTCTAAAGGCTGCACAGTGAGGTCTCATTGTAATCTCCACTTTGATCTATCTTTAGTTCCACTTTAATTATGAATACTCTAAAATGTTCTGAAATGTTACACCTATAGCCAAATGTTATAGCATCATGTAATATAATACTTTCTCCTATGTTAAATAACCTAAGAATATCTATTCCTTACAATTACTCTTTGAAATCACATATATTTATTTTTTCTGTCACTGGTATCAGGAAAAATGTTATAATCTGACCCTGAAATTATCTTTCAAATAACAAGAGCAAACACAACCACATCAACACAGAGAAATTGGCTTGCCATTTCTCTTAATATGAATATCACAGTAATATCGAAATTAGAGAATGAAGATACTGAGGTTGATTTCCAAATATTAAAATTCATGCTTATCCTTACTCAGACTTACTGAACAAATGTATTTCAGGTCCTGAGCTTTTGGACATTGATTTGCATGACTGATTTGTAACCATGTCTATCAATTAATTTGCTTCCCAATGGGAATTGTCTTCAAAGGTACAAGGAGTACTGACACTATTTAATGTCAACAAAAATTCGAATAAAGTTGTCCAATGTATAGAATGCCTTTAGGAAGGTGGCCTCTAAGAGTAGGTCACCTGGTTGACAGATGTTTCAGGTATCCTGGTGGATCCAAGTGATTTTTATGATATGCTGAGCAATTTATAATTAAAAGAATCATAAAATTAGAACTCACTGAGGAAACTCTAGCATTTTTAATTTCTTGCTAACTATTTTTTAAATTTTATAATGAAATTTAATGCAGATTATTTTAGTACTTTTACAGTGCTAAATCTCTTTAATAATCTCTTAAATTTGTGTACTCTCTTGAACTTCCTCTTTTTCTTCTTCTGCAACTTTTGTCCATATACTCCCATAAATTTTCTACAGTTGTTTACCTGATATGCTAAGAACTTTCAACTAAAATTCTCATGATTCATGAATACCAGTGTAATAAGCAGGTTTTGTATAACAGTAGTCTCTCACCCTTGCGACATAAGAAGCCTTTCATCCTTTATTAGTCATAAATATTTTGAGACATTTTATGTTATTTTTTTCCAGCCATTCTTCACTGATATGTTGAAGTCATCTCTTGTTCACCATGTGACATTCATTTGTCTTTTAGGTGATCTATAACTCTAATGCTACAGAGATTGCATCATTTCATGTTTTACAGGCATAGAGAATCACTGGAAAAATATGATTCACATTCAAAACAAATTTCAGTTTCAGGAAGAGTATTGAGGTCTTTAACAAAACTTTTTATTTCTATATAGACATTTCTATTTCCATATAACTTTCATATATACATGAAATCTAGCCTATTCTACTATTCAGTTTTGAGCTTAGTTCATTAGCCATCTGCAGAATCTTTTCAAGATTAATGTACTGATGAACAAGTTTTTTATGTGTTGTGCACTGACTTCCATAACTTCTCCAAGATAACAATCATTCTTTAACGACTTGGATGGTTTCCAGTTTGAATTTTTCTTAGAAATTACTCTACTAATATGTCTTTACAAAATAACCACTTTCTCTGCAATTTATAGTCTTAAAATAGTTTCTTGGGGGCACTGAGAGGTTAAGTAATTGGCCTAAGATCATACAGGCAGTTGGTTTATCATTTATGGGCTGTCCAATATATCGCCAATTTAGGGAATATATTAAAATCCATTTACAACATACTGTTTTCTTACTCAAAGTTCCATGTGCCCCTACCTTTTTCTCCTTTTCTTACTATTTCTACGAGTTTATATTCTGTTTCCCATATAGTTAAGACATTAATGTTACATAATCTTAAGTTTTCATTACCTTGTTCAAAAGGGGGAAAGAGATTAATAGAAAAATATTAGCCAAATAAAAAAATGTGAAAATTGGAAAGGAAGGGCAGGGCATATATAATCAATGGAACAGTAACTTGTTGGGGTTCAAGAATTGTAAAGATCAGGAAATTAAGATATTAAATCGATGAATAAATAAGGATAAACAAATATTGAATTAACGAAGAATGTGGAAATGGAAGAAGAGACACAAAACAAAATTATAAACAATTTTGAGACTAGATCTCACAATTCTTTGCTACTCATAGTGCTGTGCTAATAATTGATATTCAATAAAAAAAATACTGAAAATGTGTCATTTTGGGTGGAGCCAAGACAATGGTGGAGTAAAGGTAAGGATTTACCTGAGCTCTTCCTCACAGCACTTCAAATACCATTAAATAATGATTCTAAACAAATTCTAGAGAGGCACTAAACAAACAAACAAAAAAAAACAGAATAAAACAATTTTCCAGTCCAAGACAACTTAGAAAGGTGGCAGAAAAGGCCTGTTGCAAGAGGGTGAGAAAGGAGGACAGTCACGTCCAGGCCAAGTCAGCACAGACCAGCCTAAGCAAACCAGGAGTGGGCCTTGAGAATGGAGCAGAGTATAGTGCATACCAGGCCCCAACAAACCAGGAGTAGGCCTTAGGAGTGACTGAATCAGCAGAAGCAATAGTTGGTTCCAGAGCTCTCAGCCCACAGGGATTAAACACTCAAGAAGATTACAGGTTTCTATTTACTAGTACTAGGAGCAGGATTCTTACTTTGCCCATACTAGTACAGATCACAGACCTGGGTGGAAGCCCCAGGGCAAGGAGGAGCAGTAGTATACCAAAGCTTGTGGTGATAGTGAAAAGAGGACTCTCCTACCAATTCCAAGGCAGAAAAGTATGCTTGTGGTCTCTCACAGATCAAAGTATAGGACTGGAAAGAAGATGGCAAGCTGTGAAGCCCTTAGCTATTCTTAGCAATGATCCAAGACAACTCTGAGAGACCTAAGATGAAAAATGCTATTCATCCCCAGAAAAAGAACTGATGGTTTTTGAATACAGATTAAAAAAAAAAATGTATTTATTCATTCATTCATTCATTCATTCATTTATTTATTTATTTATTTATTTATTTATTTATTTATTTATTTATTCATTCATTCATTTGTTTATTTCCTTACTTATTTACTTATTCTTTCATTCATTTATTTGTTTATCTATTTATTTATTTATTTATCTATTCATTCATTCATTCGTTTGTTTATTCATTCATTTGTTTGTTTGTTTATCTATCTATCTATTTATTTATTCATTCATTCATCCATCCATCCATCCATTCATTCATTCGCTCATTTATTTATTTGTTAGTTTTACAATATTCATTTCCAAAAGATTTTGAGTTATAAATTTTCTCCCTGTCATTCCCCTACCCTTATCCCAGGACAGCAAGCATACTGAATACCCCTTCCCCCAATCTGTTCTCTCTTATGTCCTCCCCCATCCCCCCTTACTTTCTTGTAGGGCAAGATGGATTTCTACACCTCATTGCCTGTATATCTTATTTCCTGGTTGCATGTAAAACAAACATTAACATTTGTTTTTAAAAATTTGATTTCCAGATTCCTTCCCTTCTTCCCTCTTCACCCACCCCACTTGGAAGAAAAGTAATTTAATATAGGTTGTACATGTGTAGTTATGCAAAACATTTCCATAGTAGTTATATTGTGAAAAAACTATGTTTCCATCCATCCTACCCTGCACCACCCCCATTTATTTTATTTTCTTCTTTGATGCTGTCCCTTTTCAAAAGTGTGTGCTTCTAACTACCCTCTCCCTGAGTCTGCTTTCCCTTCTGTTATCTCCCCTCTTATCTCTTTCCCTACTTCTTTCCTGTAGGGTAAAATTTCCTGTTGAGTATGTATGTTATTCCCTCTTTATGTCAAATCCAGTGAGACTAAGGTTGACTCATTCCCTTTCACCTTTCTGCTTTTCCCCTCCAATGTAACAAGTTCTTTTGCCTCTTTTATGTAAGATAATTCATCTTATTCTGTCTCTCTGTTTCTTCTTCTATTTTATTTTTTAGATATCATCCCTTCCTATTCAACTGAAACTGTACCTTCTCTCTATGTATACATGTACACTCATATACACACATATCTATCTATCTATCTATCTATCTATCTATCTATCTTATCTACCTATCTACACATATATACCCTCACATACATACATATATGTATACATATATAACCCCATTAACTATCCTCATATGTAAAAAAGTCTCATGAGTTACAGTTATTTTTCCATATAGGAATGCAAATAGTTCAACTTTAATAAGTTCCTTATAAATTTTTTTCCTGTTTACCTTCTCATACTTCTCTTACTTCTTGTATTTGAAAGTCAAATTTTCTGTTCGGCTCTGGTCTTTTTATCAAGAATGCTTGAAAGTCCTCTATTTTGTTGAATAGCCATATTTTTCCCTGAAATAGTATACTCAGTTTTGATGGGTAGGTGATTGTTGGTTTTAATCGTAGCTCATTTGATCTCTGGAATATCATATTCCAAGCCCTTCAATCCCTTAATGTAGAAGCTGCTCCCGAATTTGGCTACAATATTCCTAGGAGTGCAAAAGACACTTCCTGTTGGCCTGCCAACCTGTCTTCAATGGGAGATTTGTTTCTCTCTGTCACTTTGTGTGTTCTGTAGCTCTAAAATTTGTTTAGAGTCATATTTTACAGGTATTGGAGGTGGCTGGAGCAGGAGCTCAAGAATGTTCCTGCTTTTACTCCACCGTCTTGGCTCCGCCCCCTTGAATACAGATTGAAGCATACTTTTATTTTATTTTTCTTGAGGGTTTTTTTTATCTGTTTTCTTTTACAACATGATTATTATGGAAATGTTTTCCATGATACACATGTATAACTATAACAGTAGGCACCCTAACGTGCCCAAGATGGCTGCTAGCACAGGTTCTTTGATCTGCTTTCCTAAAGGAAAACTACTCAAAAAGGATTAACAATCTTACTTTAATCAAACATATATCATTTATATAGTTCAGGGGAAAAAAGTCAGCACCCTGAACTTCAGAGAAAATATGAACAGAAGTTACAAGCAGACCAAAAATACAGAAAGAGAAAATAATACAATTCAATACACCAACAGATAGGGCTTCTAGCTTCCTGACCATTATATACCTACATAGTTAGTTACCAGAGAAAGAAGCACCAACATCTGGGTTTTCAAAGCTGGGAGTGAGGGTGAGGGGGGTCTCAATGGCTACCCAGCATCTCATCTTGCCAAATCATACAACTCTTCCCAAAGTGAATCCCAAAGCAAAACCTTACTTCAGAGCGGTATATAGCCTTCTCCAGGGTCAGAGAACAACACAAAATTTGTGATCCACTGCCTAATAAGGTAACAAAAACTGTGATTTCCTGTAAAACAAATCTCCCCTAAGTAAGCTTCTCTTGTTGTGCTCCAAGTGAGGGCCATCATTGGGCAGGGAAGATCTTCAATTTCCCTTATCATTACAATGAAGTATCTCAAATTGCTTCCTTTTATAATGATGGTGATGGGATGGAGAAAGGGAGATAATTTGAAACTTAAGTTTTAAAAAATGAATGTTAAAACTGTTTTTCACATGTAAATGGAGAAGAATAAAATACTGAAGTTAAAAAAAAACATAAAAGGGAAAAGGAACTGCATGTACAAAAATGTTGGTAGCAGCTCTTTTTGCGGTGGCCTACAATCAGAAATTGAGGGAATTCCCATCAAGTCAGGAATGGTTGAACAAGTTGTGGCATATAAATGTAATGTAATACTCTTGTGCTATAAGAAATGATGAGCAAGTAGATTTCAGAAAAACCATGAAAGACTTCAATGAACTCATGCTGAGTGAAATGAGCAGAATCAGGAGAACAATGTAGACAGTGACAGTAACACTGATATTCAACAATTATTGACTTAAGTCTTCTCACAATATAACAATCTCAAAAGATAATTCCAATAGTTTCATGACGGAAAATGCAATATGCATTCAGAGAAAGAGATATGGAGTCTCTGGACTATGGAGAGCTATGGAGTGTAGAATGAAGCATATTATTTTCACTTTGTTTTTGTTCTGTTTTGCTTCTTCTTTCATAACATGACTAATGTGGAAATATGTTTCCATGATTGCAAACATATAACCTATATCAGATTGTTATCTTGGGGAGGTGAGGCAGAAAATTTGGAATTCAAAATATTATAAAAATAAATGTTAGAAACTAACTTTACATATAATTGGAAAAAATAAAATACTATTTAAAAATAACTAAATAAATAAAATTTTATTTTTATCATGTCATACTTTCCCATCTTAATCTTGTATCCATGTTCTTGCATTTTCATTTAAAAATTGATGAATTATATTTCAAATTCTAAAGTGAATCCAATTCCAATGATTGTGACAGACATATTATAAATATTAGTTCTAGGAATAAAAGAATCAGTCATTACTACTTGAGTATTTCACATTACTGTGCCAACTACTATTACAATGCTGACTCATGCTTTTTAATATAACTTTGACTTTGCTAGATGTTTAAAACTTCAACTGAGCTAACAGAACATATGTTCACTTGGAAAAAAATTGCTTATCACTGTAGTGCTTAACCTAAATATGCCCTGACTACTTTCATCTTTTAGTTTTCTAATCCTAATAGAAAATCATTGGCTAAATTCATATGATTCACTTATTGATGACACTACTTTTGCTTATAAATTCATTGACTTACTCTGGAGTTAGAAAATTCAAAATAAATGGCCACTTACACCCAAGAGTAAGATATAGCTTCATAAATGCCCACAGTTAGGGAGATAGCTAGCTGGTCAGTAGAATGTGCTAAGACCACAGTCTGCCTTTTGAAATCTTGTATCTTTATATAGATGTACACATATCCATATGTATACACATGCACACATATATTATTTTAGCTTAAAAACTCAATTTTACATTCCTCCGTTATTAATCTCTTCTTATACTGCTGAATCTTACTTATTTTATATACTAATATTAACACACAAAGGAGGAAAAAATAATAGATAGAGAGATTTGGAACTGAAAGAGAGCTTAGAGTCCATCAAGTCCAAAATATTCAATTTACAAATGAGGAAATGGAGGACAAAAGTGACTAAATAACTTGCTTGAGTTCACATATATAATACATAACAAAGCTAGGATTTAAATCCAGGTTCTTACAAAGTGAAGGATAATCATGATTGCAATGAAAGTGAAGTGGAGAACAGTTCTGAGCATTTAAACTACTCATATAAAATGTTCAAGAATCTATAGTCATCCTAGGAAAGTGTATTCAGTTCATCAAAAAGCTTTGCCAGGGTAATGATAAAACTTTGGAAATAAGAATAAGGCAGACTTTAATTCAAATTCAAACTCTAGTTTCTACTTGTGTGACCTTGGGCGAGTCATTTAACCTCTCTTTAATTCATTTGTAAAATTGGGATAATAATTACATCTGCCTCCTGAGGATGCTATGAGGATCAAAAACTTATAAAGTGCCTAGTACAATGCCTGGTACATACTAGTCACTATATAAACGCTAGATTTTACTATTATTATTCAATTTGGCAAATGAGGACCCTGAGATTCACAGAAGTAAAGTGACTTTGCCTAAGTCACATATCTAGTATGTAAGAGTCTGAGGGGGTGTTTGAACAAAGATTTGAAGAACCAAGATCCTGTGTTCTTTCTACAATACTGTAGTTGCCTTTTGGTGGCTAGTTAAAAAAAAAAAACACAGCTAGTTTATTTGTTGCATAACACATTTCCTGTACTTACTGCATGGTTTTGTTGTTGCATTTAAAAAAAATATTAATGCAACTAATCAATCTCCTAGGTCAGTAATGGATTATTTCTTTTTTGTATAATAAGTTATCTGAGGTCATGTATTTTTTTAAATCCAATTTCACTAAAGTCTTATTAAAACATAGTCTAAAATGATCTTGACTACTAGAATATCATTCATTTCCATGATGTGCAATAAGAGTGAAGGTAATTGTTTTCCCCTAAAACAAGATATACAATGTTGCTCCCTCTTCTACTAAATGTCAAAGGATGTGAGAAAGTATGATCTTCAAGTAAGGTTCTTATTTTCTTTGGTCAGGTGGTATAGTATTATTGGGTTTTCACCGTTCTTAGAGTACTGAGCTAATAGTCATAAATCACTTCAAGGCTCTCCAGCTTTGTCTTGACTAGATCAACTTGATCTATTTAATTCAGCCAATTTAAACTCACATATTCAGAAATATGGCTATTGGGGCATTTCCTGGTTATTGAAATTTCTAGCTTGTTCCTGGCTTATCCTACCCCACACAAGGGGTCAAAAAGCTCAGTGGATCAACATTTTGGGTCTGGTTTAATCTGTTTACCAAATGTAAATACAGACAAATTTCTGGCTTTATTTTTGGATCCCAAATCATTTTGAAACACTGAAAAAAAAGGATTGAAACTAACAACATGAAACTGAATAGAGATAAATGTAATATTCTATGTGTGGGGTCAAAATTCAATTGTACAGGATAGAAGAAACATGGCTAGAAAAAGGGATTACATGAAAGTTTTTTTTGGTTTTTTTTTTTAGGGTTCTTAGTAGACTTCATAAACTAGTATACTCAGGCTACATTAATAAAAGTTTACATCCTTTTGTCGGGTTCAGAGTGGGGAGAGCTGTTTCAAGTTTTTTGAAAGAATTCAATCAGACCTTCTCTTTAGCCAAAGGGAGCTTTATTAATGCAAAAGCATGTGGGCCTGAGCCTTAGCAAGGAGCTAAACAAAGGTCATGATATAGGACAAGGACCAGACTTATATAGCCAAAAATCTATACAGCCTATAGAATGGTGAAGTAAGTTTTAGGGTTTCTAAAGGGTGTTGGAGATTTAGGGACAAGATAAGCCTTGCAAGATAAGGACACAGGATGAGATCAATGAATGACACAAGATAAGAAAGACAGGGAATTCTTATGACAGTATGGGAGGAGACAAGGAATTTTAGGATAAGGAGAAGTTTTGTGGTGTTTCAAGACAAGGGCAGACTTTAGGATGCCAGGGAATTATCAACTCAACCCTTAGAACACCTCTGTATTTTAGGGTGCCTTTACAGGATAAAACAGGAAAGAGCAACTCAACCTTTAGGGAAGCTTTGTATCCACATCACTTTGAGAAGGGTGGTCATAGCTCTGAAACCTATTTCCTTGTCTTAACCATATCTATCATACTAGGTCCATAGCTTGGGGAGAAAGAAGGGAGGAAAGAGGGAGAAAAAGAGGGATAAGGAGAAAGAGAGAGAGAGAGAGAGAGAGAGAGAGAGAGAGAGAGAGAGAGAGATGGAGAGATAATTATCTTTCTTTTATTGATGACTTTTTTGTGTTTGCATTATTTTCATTTCTAAATAAATATTTCTAATTTAGAAAATGAGCTATGCTTTGTTTAAAAAAATATTTGAGCCCAGATCACTTGGTCAAGGAGGAGGGAGGAAGCCCCACCTTTCCCAGAGGCCTCTCTCAGGAAATGCTGTTGTTACAACCTCTCTTACTTGTCTTGGGCATGATGGCTGCAAGGTTGCTGCCCAAGCCAGGTCACTCAGGGTCCAGGCTTTGGGGGCCTATGGCCCTGCTCAGCAACCACTAGCTCCAGGAAGGGGCATCCCTTCAGATAAGGAGCAGGATACTGGCTTGGAGAGAGAGATTATGATGACTGCAAGAAATAATTTGGATCCATATCATATGCTGGCCACAAAGGCAGCTCCAGGGACTAAAGATGAGCCCAGCATGGACTCTCAATCACTGACAAGCCAATTGTGGGCTGTATTTCAAAAGAAGACAAACGTGCAGGCATCTGGTTCTGGCTTCACAAAGGTGAGGCACAGCATTGCCCGAACTGTACAACCCATTGCCAGCTGGTACCCCACCAGTTTAAACAATAAGCCTCTATACTAGATAACTTTAGATGTGTTAACATTTTCTTCCCTCCTTCTTTTATTAAAGACTAGCCATTATCCTGGCTCTCTGATTTAAAATAAAAATTAAAAAGATGAAAAAATTGAGTTCATCAAAACTGACCAAATATAACATTGGTTTCTGACCACTCATGTAATATTCTACATCTATTGTCTACCACATCTGAAATAAAGAAGAGAAGACACATTTTCTCAAATTTTATAATTAATTCAGCTTTGTTTCAGGGAAGGAAATATTTTCAGAGACCATAGCAAGCTGGTGTATGTGTTTAATGTTGAGAAAAATGAAAATTGTGAACGTTAGACTTAGCCTTTAGGCTTTACTGAAATGTGGGAACCCCTGAGAATTCTAGATACTTCAATAAACAGAACACTGTCATTGACT